>OU618555.1:25000-625000 GCA_914829495.1 Eilema sororculum | reverse complement strand
CGCCTCGTGGTGCACAAACAAAGTAAAAATTGTGCTTATGAGTACAAACACGAACTAAATTGTAAGTCAACGCTCAGAATTTATTTCCTCGAGTACTGCGTAATGCATACACGCTCTAAAACTGGCTGGTTCGTTAGTGTTTCAGAGGCTTATTGCAATAATTGAAATACTGCAGTTGCGTAAATTGTATTGCAATTTTGCAGTGCTTTTTGTTTCATTCATTATATTTTGTACTTGCTAATGTCATTCATTCAGATATAAAGTGTAGTTAGTGAGATTTTATAATACCGACTGATTTCCTAAAATGTAATTTTAATACTCAAATGTTCATTTGTTCATGTAAGAAAAATAATAACAGAATATTGATAAATAACCGGCAAATCAATTGATATGCTGACGATTTACCCAAAAATGGGAACCTAAATTAAAGCCAACAGGACGAGAGAAAAAAGGTAAACAAAGCGACCATTACTGAGTTACGTTGCGATAACTAGCGATTATTTTCTCTGTCCTTGTCGCACATGTCACACGTACGCGACAATGGCCGAACGACAGCTGTCGTTGCGTGTTTCGTAGTACAGGAAAGCTGTCAGCACAGCGGTTCTAAACTGTCAGATCCGCCATCTTATGAGCAATTTCATTCCTGTCTGGAACGCGCTTGAAGTGATACGTAATCATTTTCAAATAAAAAAGTTTGAAACCGCTGAAACATTGTTTACCTTTTTTCTCTCGCTTCGTTGGCTTTACTTTTGATGTTTACAACTTAAGGTGTTGAAGAATTTCTCCTCATCGAAATTGACTGGTAACATAATCATGCAACTACTGGCAGCTTTTTATACAGGTTTTTTTTATTAATTTTATAGCATTCTGTATGCTAATTAAACAATCTAAAAAACAATAAAAACTATACCGCCTCCTTAAAGACGGATAAAAATAGAAGGGAAATTCGAATCACATCGGGCGTGTCTCAGTAGCTTAGTTGGTCAAGGCATTCCCCCTGTAAGGGAAACATCGTGAATTCGAGCCCTGTCTGAGAAAGTTTATTTTCCCATGTATTCGAGAATACAAATTGATTACAATATCATCTTCTGCACTGTATATATTAACTAAACTAATGAATAAATAATTTATGTCCTGAAGCTTGTTATGACTCGCAAACGACCGATTACACTCCCACGCGCTTGTAATTACGCCACTGTCGAGCTATTGTTGACTTATCGCTTTCAACAGTGTCGTATTATGTTACAAAAAATACAGAATAAATATCAGTGTTGCTAGTGTTAACAGTGTGACAGCATTTAGGAGTTGTATGACCTGTTTTATTGGAGAAAAATTACAGGGATGACATTTTTTCGGTACGTTTTCAGCTGTTGAGATAGTGTCATTCTTATCTATTAATCAGCCTTGTCATTGAGAGTTCCCAGGTACGAATCCATTTATTTACGTTGTCGGTGGTGTAATATGGCCATGTGGCTATATATGACACTAGCGTGGCTATGGCTATATAATCAAAATAAACCATCGATATGTAGCACAATATCTGCTTTCGCGGATCTCGGCTTATTCAATCGTTTCGCTTTTGTCACGATTATTTATTTATTTATTATATTATCAACTAATGTTATATGCTTAAATGCTTACATTATCATGTTATAAGGTTCTGAAATGATTTACGTGATTCTAAATGGAGAAATAAGTGTTTTAACTTGTTTGTCCCGTATTTTCCCCCTGTAAGGGAAAGGTCGTGGGTGCAAATCCCATTTAAGCACTTTAATTTTTTTTCGATGTATTTCGAATGTTTTAACTATTTTATTTCCTAAAATAATATTACTAGTGCCATCTATAAGTTTTTGAGATTATACTACAGATATTTTCTTAGCGCTCATACCCCATGCTATTATAACACACACCTATATATATATAGCAGGATATCCTACAATAGGCAGGCAAAGTGCCTACAACAAAGTACAAACTACTTATCACAAGTTAGCAAGTGGGGCTAGTCGTCGCAGTGGGCGTCTCGCACAACTCGAGCGAGCGAACTTCTCCGATCATATTTAACGACGCTACTGTGAATGCTTGATCAAAGAAACTTCTACCGCCAAGTTGAGCGACTGAAGCATCGTCGATTAGAAACAACGGTCCGTGTTGGGATTATACTTACGTAAACTTGTTTTAAAATGGTAAAAGAATTATTAAATGTGATGGAGAATTTGACTTTTTATTTTGCCGTGCCGTTGTTGGGAAATATACTCCTATAAATAAGCGTTAATAATATTATACTGGTAAGAATTTTTTCGTGATTAAGTAGGTACCTATGATAAACTCACTTTCAAGCGCTACCTCATGAACGAAATTTTCATAAACATTTTGGACCCTTGTGCCGTGAGATGCATGAATTTTTTCGGGAAAATTCAACATGAGTATATTATTTAGATCGAAGATAAGTTTCGTAGTTGCACTATTTCATTGAACATTTTTGCATGGAATTTTGATTATTTCCCACAAAGCATGAGACAAGCATTCAAAGAAACCTCACAACCTAATAAATAAATTAGAGATTTAAATATCTATAGGGACAGAATATTCTCTCTCTTGTTGCCTGGAAGAGAAAAGGTTGCCTGGAAGAGATTGTTGTATACAATAAGGCCACCCATTGTACAGTATTTTATGTATGTTTTTTTTTCTTTATAATTTGTATATTTTGGTGTACAATAAAGAATATTTTACTGTACTTATTCTCACCGTATGAGCTTGCCATGCCTTCAAACATATTTTCCGAGTGTCAATATTTCTTCATCAAAAATTACACATACCCCTTTTATATCTTCCTCTTATGTCCCTTAATGTATATCGCTTAATACTTCCCGATTGTAAACAAAGGTGGCTCAAAAGTAGTTAATATCGCCTCAGGAACCGACCGCGGCGATAAATGAACCTTTTATTAATGCCATAACTCTTTGCCTGCAGATAATACGGCAGTGAGCAGATAGCGCTGTTATAGCGGCTTGTGATCTTTTATAATACCTCAATCATTATTATGGCTTCTGAACCGTTATGCAGGTTTTGATGTTTTTTTTTTATTGTTATTATATCAGTATTGCGTTGGGTACGTTTTTTGATATAGCAAGAAGAAAGAAAGACATAACATAACATAAACTCACGCCTGTATTCCCTAAAGGCGTAGGCAGAGGTGCTAGCACCCACATTTCGCCAGTTTATGTTTAGGTCCCAATGTAATAGGTGGCGAGCCTATTGCCATTAACCGGGCACTTATAAACCTGCGATAAGTACACACATAACTTCGAAAAGCATCGAAAAGTCATTGGTGTGTGCCATGGTAAACCTGGGATCGAACCCGAGACCTCGTCTCAGCAGTCCATTACCCATACCACTAGGCTACCGAAAAAGAAAGAAATCTTGTTTATAAAGTTAAAAAGTTGTATAGCAAAGGATATGCGTCGATGGCGTGACAGTAGTGAACAGGAAACGACTGCTACGCTAGGGGAAGGTCAGATGGTGGGTCCCTTTACAAAAAATATCAAAGTTAAGGCAAAAACACGCAGACTGGAAAAGGCAGACTCCATCGTGAAAGTTTCAGATGAGACTGAATAACAAGGGATAAGTAGATATATCTCTATGGACTACGTTTTTGAACTACATTGTAACAGAATAATTATACAATAACAAATTATTAAAAAATAAAAAACCCTGACTGCCCCTCAAAAGATCGAAATAACTTTCAGAGCAGGTGGTACCCATTTGCCAATCATAAACCGAAAAAAAATTAATGGGTACCGCCATGCTATCATACTTATTTTGATCTTTTCAGTGGCAGTCGGGTTTTATTATATTTTAATCATTTGTTTTATTTTATCCTTTTTATTTATCATGTAACATGTGTATCTTTTTGTAATCTCCTTCTAATTTCCTTCATTTTGATACCCTACTCGGTAAGTTTGAGTCAAAAATATTTTTTAACATACGTTTTGGCGCCAAAAATCCACCATTTTCATTTTCTTGAAATTTTAATATACCTGATGTCACTTACACAATCACGGCGAATCAAATGACACCTCACATGTCCAAATCCGTCAAGTCATTCTGGCTGTAGGCCGTGCCAAATAAATGGACATACATACATACATACATACATACATAGTCTCAAAAACATTATGCTCCTTCCTTCGGCATTCGGGTAAAAATGACACTACCTTATGCATAGTGAAATAATAAATTAGTGTGTTTTGAATCACAACTAATTCTATCTAGTTTGACAGTTCAAATCATCCAGTCCAAGTCATCAATTAATTAGCCTACCGCAGTCCACTCCTGGAAATACCCCAAATGGTCCGAACTATGTCAGTCAATTCGATGTGGCATAGTGGAAAAGATCCATGATGGGTGAAATTGATTTAACAGGATGACTTTCGGCCATCGAAGTCCCCAGTCACCACCGGTACACAAAGTTAACGTTAAAAAACCTTGTTCTGAACATATGGATAACTTTGAACAGTCTGCATCAGACAGATGTTGACGAACAAAGTATTCAAAATGATTTTAATCAAGTTGATCATTTATTCTGATATTTGGTACATACCTGTAGTTCGGACAATAATACCATATCAATCAATAAAATAGTTTGATTTGTCTTAATACGAGAGTTTTAAGATCATTTTGAGCCTTCGTCGTCAAGATATTCATAGCGCTGACTGTACCTCCATACTCCCAACTTGGTCTGTGCATGAATATTTTTACTCTTGGTTGGTTAGATAACCAGTACAACGTTACAGTTTGGGGATGAAAAAAAAAATGGGAATCTTGGAGGGGGTTCTCTGCCAGTCATCCTCACATTTACCGTAGTAATCTTTTTCTATTTATTCTCTTCTCTTTTTTCTTTAATCTATATTCTCTCTCTTTCTCTCTCCTCTCTCCTCTCTACTCTCTCTTTTTTTCTTCTTTTTCTCTCTTAGAGTTTTCTCTCTTTCTCTCTCTCTCTCTCTCTGTATTAGAGTTGTCGATTCAATATAGAGCGGTTAATATAGTTTAAAACCAATAACCCGCAAGTCTGTATCATAATCATTAGTAGATATTAGTAATGTGTACATTGTGTTGGGTCACACAATGTACAGATTAGTAATACACATCGGATACCACCACGTATAAGGAGTAAGGAGACGGTAAAAAAAATAATAAGACCAATAAGAATCTGAAACAATTTCTATGTTCCGTGGCACAGATTTATTCGGAAACAATAGGAATATTGTTTACTATCCTACTTAATTACTATTCAATTCAAATACCTATATCCATTTTCTGTATCCAATTTCTCTAGTGAAACAATTTTTTGGATTAAATAAAATTAAGTTAATATTAAACTTGTATAGCGGTGGTGTATAATTTTCTTTGTATGCGTACTGAGCGCCTCAAGCCGCCCTGAGCGGTACCGTGTAGAGAGTAGGCCGGGGAGACCGCCCTTGGCAAGCACTCGGTGGGTATTTGACGATGGGTCGGCTCATTTTGGGCACAGACTACAGCATACGATGGGCTTTTAGTATGCTGATAAGCTAATAAGTAGACAATCTCTTGGATGAAGTACTTTCATAAGAAACTTACTTTTACTCTTACTTTTGGGCATATTATAGATATTGTATAAAATGTTTGATACTTTTTAGTGTTGATAATTATTGATAGTTATACAAGGATGGAACAAGTTTGAGTGCAAGTTGAATTTTAGATCATTGATATATCTAAGCATAGAATTACGAATACATAGGGAAAAATTAAACTTCTCCGCCTGGACTGAAACCCGCGATCTTTCCCTTACAGGGGATGTGCCTGGACCAACTCGGCTACCGAGACACGCCCGATGTGATTCAAATTTCCTTTCTATTCTTATCCGTCTTTAAGGCGATGCCTTGTATAGTTAGCATACTTAATGCTGTAAAATTCATTCATAGAATTATATCTTTGTTACTCATCGAATATCACGGATATAGCTGTATTGGCCACGAATCTTCTAATATCATTCGGCTCTTTCTATATAATCTATAAAAGCCCTGCCCAGGAACAAAAGTCATTTAATTAAACGGAAGCCATGAAATTGTAGCATAAGCTGCCGAAACAAAATACTCACACTACACACCTTCAAATCTTCATATTATATAAAAATGCACTTAACCTACTACTAACACTTCAACTGTGTGGAAGTAACTGTTTCTATTGCACCACATTCGGAGCATTCAATAAACAAAAACGTTTTATTCTAGCCGGTGTCATTAGTTCCGCCACATCGCCAAAGTCCACCTTCCTACTTAATCTTTTTCGATGTGGCCGCTCTGCGATGTCACCTAATTCTATTAACCTATATAACGACCCTCGCGATGTCTGTATCTTTTAAGATGGCTGCGGGCTGTCACGTAAGAGTTGATCTTATCACCAGTCAAGGTATCTTCGAGTGTTCTTCTAGGTTATCCCAGCCGAACCCGCTTATTTTTTTTCTTCTTTTGGTTTGGTTTGTACAATTTTATGGAAGCGACTGTTATTTGCTCTCCTTGCCCCGAGAGGGAAGTCTATTCCAGAGAATTATCTGTTCATCAATAGGTAGCCGCTTGCCTTAAATCCTTGTGATGACGGAAAAAGAATACAAGTATCTATCATCACCTCATTTCATCCAAAGGGTGACGTAAGAGGCGACTAACGGAAAAATACGCAGTCGATATCGTGGCGAGAGAAGAAAACCTCGAAATAAAACCCTATACCAACCCGTCTGGCCTATGTCCAGGTATGGACTGCGAAGCTAATTGATTTATTGACCAGCTTGCAGGTGAGGTGGACTTGGTCCCACAAGTCTTAAGTGGAGCCCCATACATCCAAACTCTTCTTATAACGAGGAACGATACCTTACCTACCTAATGTTACTTTTTTTTTATACCGGACACGTCAATTTGACTTCACCTCGCCTGATGTTAAGCTAAAGGCAAAGTCTCGGAAAGAGGGTCACCATCGTAAACATTTACCATGTTAACAGTGGTGGCACTCAGCTTGACGGCCTCATTAGATGCCTTTTCACGCCCCGCTTAAAGGACCCGGGACTGTAGGAAGAAGGAAACACGTAAACCACAATAGAAACATCTGAGTAAAACTAACTGCTTTACAATGCGTTAACATTATTTACAAAATCTCAAAAAGCCTTTGAATGATTTTTTATAGCATTTATTATGCTAACTTTTAAGTTCGAAAAATTTCCAATCTCTTTTCCATTTTTTCCATTTTCATTTTTTCCAATGTTTTTCGAAATCAAAAAAAACCTCTTTAATATCGTATGGAACATAGTTTGACGGGACCACAAGACGCTTCCGACCCGCGGTGGGTCCCTCAGCAGCGGTAAAACTAATATGGAAACCATGTCGTAACGTACTGAACTCCTTTGAGAAATGTAAAATACATTATTTAAGGATTCTCTTGAGATTTGGTGCGGTGGAAATCGTTTTTTTTTCTCTGCGCTTAATTTTTAGCGAGGTGGAAGTCGTTTTTTACCCAACTGTCAAGAAGGATAATGTTTTTCGCGTATATCTAGTATGTATGAATGTTTGTAATAATTTTTATTACCTTATATCTTCTTAACCACTACACGTATTTCAATGATTGATGTCTTAAATTAAAGGTATTCATTGCTCAAGTGTTAGGTACTTAAAATATGAATAAAAAGCTATAGGGCGAGTTTTTGGAGCCAAAATAATAATAATAATAATTTATCCATCAAAAATGAGGGCTGTACATTGTACTAATACTAGTTTTACAATTATGGTCTTAATAGCTGAATCATATAAGTAAGTACTATAATAATGTCTACATTAGAAATAGCATATTATAGGTAAATGTGCCATACAATAGTTTTTATTGGTAAAAATAGAATTTATATTAATAATCTTACTTTATTTACATTTTCGACCTACCTGATCTAGGTTTTTATAAACCTGTGCTTCAGGTTATGTCTGTTCTATTATTTAAAGTGCCTAATGTATGATGTCAAAATATATTTTTACTCAAACTTATCGAATTGGGTATGAAAATGAAGGAAATTGAAAGACAATTTCAAAAATATATACAATTTTTAGGTATACAATTCTTTGGGATCTGTTAAGTCTTTCTTTTTTAATATTTCAAGTAATCCAAATTACAAGTTCACCCACATTCGCAAAACTGACTTTTAACAACTAGCTATAAACGTGGAGTTGTTTTCTCGCTTTGACATCAGTTACGAAGGAAGAATAAATTGTTCTTCTCATAACCAACTGTTGAAACAGCTACGAAAGGTTTTATTTATTATTTTGGTAACTGGTTATTGAATTAGCAGGAAAAGTTGACTTTTCATAACACTTTTCGGTTAGCTCCTACAGCTAAGCTAATTTATTTTTGTTCCGAGTGGCTTCACGTCGCTAATATGTCCTGCATTCAAACCCGAGTCCTTTCGATTGTAAAACCATCTACAACACCACTAAGCTACAGATACTTC
This sequence comes from Eilema sororculum, assembly GCA_914829495.1. Lineage (NCBI taxonomy): Eukaryota > Metazoa > Arthropoda > Insecta > Lepidoptera > Erebidae > Eilema > Eilema sororculum. Next base: position 616,482 of record OU618555.1, on the reverse strand, counting down.
TACTACCTTCATTCCTATCAGTGGTAAAATCTACTGTTGATACTCGTAGCCCAACTATTACTGTAAATGTCCTTTATCAAAGAAAATAAAAAACAGTACGTTGAATGTCCCTCTCCTACAATACCTTCACTGCGTTTCCTTTGTATCTGTGCGTTATAAAAGTTGTTCAGACTGGCGTTGTTAGCTGTCGATAGCAAAGTTATGTGGACAGCCCACTGAACAACGATATTGTGTGTTTTGAACAAGATACATTTTGACTGGGAGCTGTTAATAGGAAGAATGTATTCTACTCACATGAGAATACATTTTATAAACGTAGCAGTGAACAGCAGAATGTACAATGTGCGGTCCTAAATTGTAAACTTAATAACGGTTTCTTCAAGGCAACCTTATGATGGTAAGAAATGTAAAAAAATACAAAGGTACATTAAAACCAAGTCATCACCTTCACTACATAGTATTAAACAAAGTCGCTGTCACTGTCTGTCCGTCCCTATGTATGCTTAAATCTATAAAACTACGAAACGAATTTTGAAGCTTTTTTAATCAAAATCAAAATCAAAATCAAAAATAATTTATTTTGCATAGACCATTAAATCGGCACTTACAAAACGTCAACATAAAGTAAATATTAAATACTAACTAATACTAGTAAATGGACCACCGGTTCGAAACGCGGCCCAGACCTGAGAAGACTCCGGCAAGAAACTCAGCGGGCTTTTTTTTTTTTTGGTCTATTTACAAAACATTTACTTAGCCTAAAACTTATGGTCTAGATACAATGTTTTGCTTGAGTAGCACAGCAGAGCGAACAGCTCATTTCCAAGCTTGTTTATCATTTAAATATTCTTGGATTTTATAATAGGCTTTCTGGCACAGTTTGCTCTTTACTGTATTTTTAAATTTATTAACAGGTAAATCTCTGATTTCATTAGGAAGCTTGTTAAAAAAGCGAATACAGTTGCCCTGGAAAGAATTACTTATTTTATGGAGTCTGCTATGACAAACTACAAGATTGCTTTTATTTCTAGTATTTATATTGTGCCTGTCACAAAGTCTTGGAAATTTTGCAATATTTTTCCTGACATACATTAAGTTTTCGAAAATGTATTGTGACACTACGGTTAGAATATTCATCTCTTTAAACTTATCTCGGAGGGAGACTCTTGGGCCCAAATTATAAATAGCTCGCACAGCCCGCTTTTGCAAGACAAATATCGTGTTTAAATCTGCGGAATTACCCCAAAGGAGAATTCCGTAGCTCATAATACTATGAAAATAGCTGAAATAAACTATTCTAGCCGTATCCACATCTGTTAAAGTCCTAATCTTTTTTACAGCATAGGAAGCTGAGCTTAATCTACTAGCTATTTTTTCTATATGTGAACCCCACTGAAGTTTAGCGTCAATACTCAAACCTAAGAACACTGTCGATTCCGCAAGGCTCAACAATTGTCCATTGAGTTGTACATTGGTTTCTACCTGTGCAACATTAGGCAGAGTAAATTTAATACATTTAGTTTTATTCTCATTAAGGCAAAGATTATTTATATTAAACCAATGGACCACTCTTTTGATTGCACCATTCACTTCGTCATAATTATCGTGTTGCCTTTTAATTTTGAAAATTAACGAAGTATCGTCAGCAAATAAAATAATACTATTATTGTCCCTTACATAGTAGGGAAGGTCATTTATGTAAATTAGAAATAAAAATGGTCCAAGTATCGAACCCTGCGGAACGCCCAACGAAACCACAGATCCTGCTGAACATGTACCGTTAACATCGACAACAATAGATAGAGTAATTCAAGAAGAATGTTTATATGTTTTTTACATGATTAATATAGTAGAGGGTGCAGTGGGAACGGGATCAGACGCCACGCGGGCGGTAAAAAATTGGCGGTACAAAGTTCGCCGGGTCAGTTAGTACATAATAAAAGTAATGTACCTACCATCTACTAAAACTTGGATAAGTAAATAAAATGCAAATGTTATGTACATAGGTAATCCATACTAATATCACAGTATAACGAGAGATCTTACAGTAGTTCATCGCGTTTGATGTTTGCGGAAATGCCGCCTTTTGCAGTTTTGTCAGGGTTGTCACTTCAGTTTTTATATATAATTTTTCTGTAATATTCTATATATAACTCCTATTCGTTCTCTTTGTTCTGTCAAGGCACATCAACTCACGCTAATTTATATTGCTAGGTGACGCCCGCGGCTCCGCTCGCATGGATGTCGGCTATTGCGACTTTTGGTTATATCTCCGGTTCTACTCAACCAATTATGATCAAGCAAACGTAATATTTTAAGTCCGAGTTTTTGGATTTTGGTTTCGATTTCGTATTCGGTTTCAAATTCGATTTCGTTTTCAATTTCGAATTTCTATTTCAATTCCGACTTGAATTTGGATATTGATTCGGGTTCGGGTTCAGGGTTGAATTTGGATTCGAATTCGAATTTCGCTAATCGCCAGGGTCGCTAAATTGATGATATATTCTTAAGGAGCCTATACACGATCAGTTCGCCTGCAGTTTCAAATCGTATCGGGCGGCCTTAAGTCGACAGCGCCCACACACGAAAGCGATTTTGGCCTGGTGGCCATGCCCTGCTGTCAGTTTTGCGGCTACACACGATCAGTTGGGAGTCGACAGTTTCCCATCGTATGATTGCCTGCCGGCAATTATCTGCTATCGGGCTTGACGACCATGTTACCGACGATCAAAGATGGCGGACTTGAAATTTAAAAAAAAAACAAATCGAGGTTTTCGAGGTGACTAATTACGTATAATAAAATCCATTTAGCGATCCAAGATGGCGGACTTGAAATTTCCCACAAAGTCAACATGAGCATCGTTTTGGAGGTTTTCATAACATAACATAACATACACTCACGCCTGTGTTCCCCGAAGGGGTAGGCAGAGGTGCTAGCACCCACATTTCGCCCAGTTTTCAGAGTTGCTAATTACGAAAATATCATCCATCCAGTCATCTGGGATTGCTACATGAATAACATATTCGTAATCAGCAACCCCGAAAACCTTGAAAATGATACCCGTATCGATTTTAGTAAAAATTTCGAGTCCGCCATCTTGGATCACCAAATGGATGTTATATTCGCAATCAGTGACCCCAAAAACCCTGAAAACGATACCCATATCGATTTTAGTGAAAATTTCGAGTCCGCCATCTTGGATCACCAAATGGATGTTATATTCACAATCAGCGACCCCAAAAACCCTGAAAACGATACCCATATCGATTTTAGTGAAAATTTCGAGTCCGCCATCTTGGATCACCAAATGGATGTTATATTCGCAATCAGCGACCCCAAAAACCCTGAAAACGATACCCATATCGATTTTGGTAAAAATTTCGAGTCCGCCATCTTGGATCGCGAAATGGATGTTATATTCGCAATCAGCGACCGACCCCAAAAACCCTGAAAACGATACCCATATCCATTTTTGAGAAAATTTCGTGTCCGCCATCTTGGATAGCTAAATATAGAAAGCGAAAAAAAAAAAAAACAATTTTAACAAACAAAACGAGCCTTGAAAAAAAAATCACGTGATTAGTGTGATTACAAAAATGAGACAGCCCTGAATCCTTAGCACCGAGTAAAATGTATGGGCGTACCGAGTAATACCCCGTCCCCCACCACCCCTCTCCCCCCGCACGATTGCTCTGTCTAGACGGCTTCGTTGACCGACTGTATGTAGTATGAATCGTTAGACTGTGCTAATATTATAAATGCGAAAGTAACTCTTTCTGTCTGTTACGCTTTCTCGCCTAAATCACTGAACTGATTTTGATGAAATTTGGTATAGGGGTAGATTAGACCATGAGAAAGGACATAGGCTATGTTTTTATGGACCGCGATAGCTAGTACATAATAAAAGTAATATGCCATCTACTAAACCATGGATAAGTAGATAAAATGTAAATTTAATGTATAGATAACATTCACTAAATAAAAAATAAAAAATATTCTGCCTACTGTCACTGTATTCTACAAGCTTTAGTTTAACAAACAATTAAACTTAATAAATTAATGAACTTTTAAAGAAAATATTTTATTAAAACGTGACAAAGGATGTCTTCATGTAACCGTCACACCCTAAATCTATTAAATCCGCGAAGATTGACGCGGGTCACCATTGTAGCGCCCATTTGTGTCGGTGTTCACCTAATAACGGTGTATCACTTTCTGGTACTAGCTGATAGCCGTAAAGATATTATGAGATTGTACTGCCAGTGAGATTTCTAGAGCTTCTTAAATAACTGAATTAAGAATATAGTGTGTATAAAGCTCTAATGTGTACAAATTTTATCAAAAGCGTCTTAATGATACGGTACAATGATGGTAAAATAAAATAATTGACAGTAAAATATGTTCAAAAACATCGTGAAAACGAAATGCTCAAGTGGGACTTGAAGCTGAATCACTTCAAATTTTCCTTCTCTTTACATCCGTCTTCAAGGGTGACGGTGGAGCCATCTCTTGATTGATTGATTAGTTGACTTATAATTGATTTTTCAACCATTTTTAAACATTGATTCTTGATGAATCCGCGTAAATATTTGAAGGATTTTTTATAGCATTTATTATGCTAACTTTAAACTTCGGGAAAATGAAATGCTCAAATAGGAATTGAACCCACGACGTCGGTACCACCTGCAGAGGAAAAGGATAGGGATAATAAAGGATAAAGGACCCATAGATAGCTAGATCCATGGTAAGCTTTATAGCTAGTGTTATGGAATCTATAATGCGGATAAACACATTTATATATACTTTTTTTTATGTAAATACATATTAAAAACAGAAGAAAAACATTACATGATGACCTACATTCAATACCGTTCTTACAATACACTCTTAATTTTTGATTACTTCATAAGTTGTATCTATAAACGAAAGCTCTTGTAAAAGACATCGGTTCTCAATTTCATTTCCGATATTTTTTGTCGGCCATCGCGATTGGGATCGCTCAGACAGCGCTATTCACCCGCCTGTATCTATACCTATGCCTATTGCCTATACCTCGAGAGTGCGATGCCCAGTAATTGAACTGTGGACTTATTTGGGTTATTGGGCTTCGGTATTTGAAGTTTGGACGGAATGATGATTGGTTAGATTGGTGACTTTTTATAGGTAATACGTGTATTGAGAAGTATTGAGGGTTTTTGTATTATGTATTTGTAGGTATATTTATCTAAAGCTACCCCAGATATTTTTTGTATTAATAAAAGTAAGAATTGCTTTTGTGTCGGTTATCGCGACCAAACATAGCCTATGTCCTTTCTCAAGATCTAATCTACCCTTATACCAAATTTCATGAAGATCGGTTCAGTGGTTTAGGCGTGAAAGCGTAACATACATACATACAGACAGACAGACAGACAGACAGACAGACAGACAGACAGAGTTACTTTCGCATTTATAATATTAGTATGTATAACCTTCGTCGATAAACGCACTAAACGAAAAGGATTTATTAATTTCGCACCGTTTCATTCTTGAAATTAGGGCGTTCAAACTCAGAAACGTTTCAGCTTTATAATATAGGTTTAGAGGTTTAGATAAACACAGTGTATTGAAATTCTAACATAATAAATTCAATTGTAGTTGGAAGCCATACAGGTGTCTGCCATTAATGAGTAAAGGTATCAGTATCAAGGTTATATGGCTAGATATCGGAGAAGACTGTCGTATTTCGATTGTTAACCTTAAAATTAATTTTGGAAGGAAGACCTAAAATATTTCTCTCTTTGATTGAAGAAACGCTCGTATCTTTTAGCACTTTCTGGTGTAATAAATTTCTTCGTGTTGTGCAAAAAATACCTCCGAATATTTAAAAAAAAACCGCCTAAAAGCGAATCGTGCTCGCTCACGAAGGGATCCTTCCCATTTACTTATAATATATATCTATATTTTTTTTAAAGAAGAATATTAGAATCGAAGTTACTAAAATTCTCTCTAACCCCTCCAACTAAGCTAAAATGCTTGTGCTAGGAGTGGGTTCACGCCGGTAGTGTAATGGCCAGAATCGAACCCGGGACCTCTCGATCGTAAGGCCGACTCCTTAACCATTAAGCTACCGACGCTTTTTTGAAGCTAAATTGACACTATCATCATCACCACATAGTATAAAACAAGTCACTGTCGCTGTCTGTTCGTCCCTATGTATACTTAAATCTTGAAAACTACGCAACGGATTTTGAAGCGGGTTTTTTAATAGATAGAGTGATTAGAGAGAAAGGTTTATATGCAGCGGGCGGTACGAAGTTTGCCGGGTCAGTAAGTTCCATACTAAGGTTATAAATGCGAAAGTAACTCTGTCTGTCTGTCCGTTTATATGTTACGCTTTCACGCCTAAACCATTGAACTGATTTTGACGAAATTTGGTATAAGGGTAGATTAGACCTTGAGAAAGCACATAGGCTATGTTTGGTCGCGATAACCGACATCAACGCGGGTGGAGCCATGGGCAAAAGCTAGTATTATATAAAACGAAAAATTAATCACAATGATAGCGCCACTTAAATATTCATTTTCTACGCTTTTTTTATTTGTTATCTGTTCAGCTGTCTAGCTATCACGGTTTAGGTGATACAGCCTGGTGACAGGCAGACGTCTTAGTAAGAGAGTTATATGTTTATCCTCTGAAAACGGAACCCTTTCACTAAATCATCAACAATGAAGTCAACATTTCAATACGTGAATAACCCAATATCACTTAATTTTTATGTAGTCCCTGCCATGTCCCGGTGAAGTATCTACTTAAGTAGAATTTGCCCATTCATATCGTTACCTCTCCCGGGCACAATGGCACGTGAACAATCTGCCTTTTAAGGAAATTTATGTGGTTGGAATATTGTGCTTTTCGTCTCTATGATATAATTATTGGAGCTTTGTGTTCTCTTAATGTTTTGTCAAAAAGTTTATATCTTAGCATAAGTGTGCAGGAATATGTTAGCTGTACAATACACCAATTTTCCTTTTATGGAACCAGAGTTTCGGTTCGAAACTGGGTTGGTACGAGGTTTTTGATTTACTTGTACGGAACTTATTATTGGAACCAGTTGTATACCATCCATCTCATTCCATCCATTCTATCCCATTCCATTCATTCAATTCCAACCTATTTCATTCCACCCACCCCATTCCATTCATATCACTTCACCCATTCCATTATTTCATTCCACCCATCCCATTTCATCCAATCCCTATCCTATTCCATTCTATTTCAAACTTCCCATTTCATCCATCCAATTCCATCAAATAACTCTAAAAATTAACATATCAAAGACTAGGTTTTGAGCGCGGCTCCGCCCGCGTGATTGTCGGCCATCGCGACCAAACATAGCCTATGTCTTTTCTCATGGTCTAATCTACCCCTATACCAAATTTCATCAAAATCGATTCAGCGGTTTAGGCGTGAAAGCGTAACATACAGACAGACAGACAGAGTTAGTGTCCCATTTATAATATTAGTATGGATAAAGTCGCCAAAGACTCATCACTCCATAAATTAAAACAATATTATGCTTTTAGAAATGAGAAACTGACGTCATTGTTTGATGTTTCAATCTTATCTCGTAAAGCTGTTTATAGCGGTAGATCATTTCAGCGGCGCATAATTAACACTGATAAAACTCCTTTCTTTGCTCGTAGATTTAGGCCGTCTTAGATGTTCATTACACAGTACAAAAGGTTTAACGGACCTGCTTTTGTGAGCTGACATAAACTGGTTTAGGACTGCTGAAGAAAGGACAATAGAATGACTTAAGTAACATTATATTTTATATCATAATTGAAATTAAATTAATTTACTAACGAAAAAAATACAGAAATAACAAAAACTATATTACATGAAATAAATATTTGCTTACTGGGTGACAGCATTGGGTTAAATATATAGTCAATCTTTTACAATAAACATTCATTGTTTTTATAAAATTATGCCAAAAAACTTTTGCAATATATTTCGGAAATTCTAAGTTGATTCAATAGTAACATTACGAACAAGATAATAATTGGTTATAAAAATAACACTGGCAACTCCAACCTTTTGTTTTTCTTTTAAAAAGTTCGTATTCCGAGAGCTCTAGAAAAATTACCTTCAAATATAAAATACGGGAATCCGCTACATTCCCCAATAAAACACTAGAGTGGCTTCACATTTTAAAGTAAGTAAATAATGATCCAACTTTATATTCGAGTTTAAATATTTATTTTCCAGTTTTATTTCTGTGTCTTTTGTGGTACAAGAGACTGGTATTAAATGTGAGATACTTATTTGAGGAAATAAGGTTGCATAAAAGACTTTAGAGGTGAAACTTTTTTATTGCCTTACACTAAATTATTCATACCTGTATACTAATGTTTAATATCAGTCCGGTTCAATGCTATATAAACTTTTGAGTGTTATTTTTAAGGATTTAGTATGCTAACTATTCACATCGATTAAGATAGTGAAGCTCAGGCGGGACTCAATGGCGCCACTGTCTCCCTAAAAGACGATAAGACAGCCTCTGTTACGCAGGAGTTCCGGGTTCGATCCCCGCTCAGTACAAATATTTGTATGCATGAATATGGGTATTTGCATTGGTCTGGGTGTTTCTATGTATAATATGTATGTATTCACAAAAAAAAGTATCTAAGTATGTTTAACTGCATTCTAGATTCTATAACACAAGCTAATTAAGTTATGATTACCATGGGTCTACATAGCGTTGTGTAGAAAGTTGTAGAATATTTAATACTTATGTATAAAGGAAAATATGGATTGTTTCTACCCCTGTAAAAGAAAGATGTCAAGTACCGCCTGAGCGATTCGCTTTTTCCTAACTTAATTAATATAAGCTTCTTGGCAACTAGTTTTGCGTATTGAGTCTTGTATCAGGGCCTTGTGTGTATTGTATTAAATACTAGCTTTTGCCCGCGGCTCCGCCCGCGTGGATGTCGGTTATCGCGATCAAACATAGCATATGTCCTTTCTCATGGTCTAATCACCCCTATATCAAATTTCATCAAAATTGGTTCTGTGGTTTAGGCGTGAAAGCGTAACATGCAGATAGACAGACAGAGTTACTTTCGCATTTATAATTAGTATGGATTAGCTTTCTCTTATCTCCGATTGCAATCAAATCTCTATTCAGTACTTTTTTCCTCTATCGCGAACAAACCCACAGGAGCGTATACCCGGGATAAAATAAAAGTCGGGATGAAAAGTATCCTATATCGGTCTCCTGGTTCTAAGCTACATCCCCACCAATTTTGAACCAAATCGGTACAGCTGTTCTTGAGTTATAAATAGTGTAACTAATATTAAGTAATATTTAATTGCCGTCTGTTCAGCCATTTAATAGGAGTTAGATGATAAACACACGTACTGTACAGAAGAATCATATATCGCACATTGATAAGAAGACCGTCACTATACGAAAAATGATGTTTTTCTGTTATGAGTGCCATCTCTTAGCGTGCAAAGATACTATTTTTTTGCAAAAACACCTGTCGTTGTAACTATATTTTTTATCGGTAGATGGCGTTAGTGTCGAACTGCCTTATCGACAATGTTGATATGATCTGTTATGACAGAGCGCCATTTTTTCATTAGTGACTGTGAAGTTAACAAAAACTGTTTCATCTAGTGTATTCCATAGTGACATTTTCTGGTTAGAGGCGATTTGGATTGACCATATTTCGTAAGTACGAATTAACTTTAATACGAATACCGTCACCTTTTGATAAGTGTCGTTTATTAATAATATTATTTTGTAAAAATTGCTATTTTGGGACGACATACCGTCATTTTTTTTTTAGTGTCGCTCTTCGTTTTACGTAATTTGAAGTATTTGAGTCGATTATTGATTCAGGATGACATTATTCCTTTAGTGTCATTCTTCCTTTAAGCGAAACAGAGGGTTTATATTCAATTGGAACAACATACTGACATTTTTTAATTAGTGTCGGTCTACGAGTCACAGAATTTGAAACATTTGAGTTGATGAGTAGTTCAGGATGTTATTATTTTTTTAGTGTCATTCTTCCATAAAAGCCAAATAGCAAGCATGGAAAATAACACTGAAACCAACAAAGAATTTTGTTTAGAGTCGTTTGGAATTGGAATATTTTAATATTGATTTTGGGTATTTCAATAATGTAATGCTTGTAAAGTGAAATAAGTAAATGATCGTAGTAAAAACGTACATCTATATTAGTAATTACTAGAGTTTCTTTTTAGTAAAAAGAGTAATTTTGACCATAATTTGCTTGTTTTCAGTCTTAAAATGCCTTTACAAAATGCGAGAATAAACAAACTCAAGAATATTTCTAGAAGACTGCTTGAGGACACACAGGATGATAGAGAAGAACGAACCAAAAAAAGAACGTGTTATGGTATCCAGAATGAACATGTTGATTTAGAAAGCGCAAATACATCAACGAACCACCGGACCTCCAAAAATCATTGTGAATTAACTCGCAATGAAGATGACGTTAACCAGAATGCGAATATAGATATTTCTAACCACAATCTTGGATTTGATATTGTGCCTTCTCAAGAAATCACACCTAAAGAACGCCAGAAAGCTGAACAGGTTTCTTATTGCCTTACCTATATTCTTACCTTATAATATCAAACTAGGAATACTATTCAGAATACACTAATACACTACGCTAACTAAAAAAACTAATTATCTTTTCCTTGTTCTTCTCCTAGTCACCTAGCTAAGATTATCACTGCATGAGTTAGAGGTGCATTTCTTTTACTTATTGTGTTATTTAAAATTATTACTTATTTTAGGAGGGACCCCTTCATGTGGATGAAAACTTACCTCCTAATGAACAACTTCATGCAGAAACAAGAAATCCCAGGTTATCTACCTCCAGTCGTGCATCTTCACGTGATTTTTCACCTGCCTCAGACGATGACCCAAGTTACTTACCGTTAAAACCATCCACTGCAAAACGTCGACGATCAGACTCTTCTTCTTCTTCAGACTCATCATCAAGCAATTCTTCGTCTAGTTCCTCTTCCTCGTCAAGTTCTTCGTCTTCGTCGAGTTCTTCTGAATGTTCTTCGGCCATAAATAACCAGTGTCCATCTTTGGCGACATTGGCTTCTGCCGCTGTAGACAAAATCTCTACAATCCAACCTACTACTATTAGTAATGACTGCAATGAAGATGGGCAAAGTACTGTCATGCATTCCTTAGAATCCAATTATGGACCATCACTTTCTGGGCCAGCTAATGTTAACATTTTGAACCCTATTGTGGAAGAAGGTAACAGGAATAGTCGAAAAAGAATCAGACGAATTAATAAAAAAAAGGCAGCTCAGATTCGAAGAAATCGAGGACAATCATACGTATCAACATCATCAAAAATTGTTGCAGAAAGGGTGATGAGAGGACCCTGTAATGAAAAGTGTCGGCTTAAATGTCGTGACATTATTGCTGAAGATGACCGCAAAAGATTATTTGACTCGTTTTGGAATCTGGGCTCACTAACACGTCAAAGAGATTATATAGCTAATAATATAATTAACGTATTTCCTAAATATCAGTACAAAAGACTGAATAGTAGCAGAAAACCAAAGAATGCATTCCATTTCGAGGTAAATGGTAAAAAAATCAGAGTGTGCAAAATATATTTTAAAAATACTCTCGGTATTGGTGATCGACCTATTAGAACAGTGATCGACAAGAAGAATGAGCAAGGTATAGTGGACCCTGAACAAAGGGGCAAACACAGGAATAAAAAAACCATTTCTGAAGGTAATTTAATTGAAGTTCGACGACACATCAATAGTATACCTCGAATGGAAAGTCACTATTTAAGAAAACAAACGTCGAGAGAATTTATTGACGGAGGAAAGACGCTAGCCGATTTATACAGAGACTACAAAGCTGACTGCATTCAAAAAAATATAGAATTTGTAAAGATACATATTTATAGAAAAGTTTTTAACACTGAGTTTAACATCAGTTTTTTTATACCCAAGAAAGATCAGTGTGATCTTTGCACAGCTTACAGAATTGCCGATGTAAAAGAAAATTTAGAAGCTAAATATCAAGATCATTTAAAAGAAAAGGATGAAAGTAGATTAGAGAAGGAAAATGATAAGAATATGAATAATTGCATTGTGTCTTGTTATGACTTGCAGGCGGTTATGACCTTGCCTAAAGGAGAAATATCAATCTTTTATTATAAAAGTAAATTGAATTGTTTAAATTTCACTATTTCTGAACTGGGAAAAGATCACACTGAATGCTTTTTTTGGACAGAGGTAGAAGGTCAAAGAGGTGTTAATGAAATTGGGACGTGTGTGTTTAAATATTTAGAAAAAATGTCTTTATTACATCCAGATTTCGATTTTATATTCTATTCCGATAATTGTTGTGGGCAACAAAAAAATCAATTCATGTTATCTCTTTATTTGTTTGCAGTAAAAACTTTGCCAATAAAATCTATAACTCACAAATTCCTAATCAAAGGTCACACGCAAAATGAGGGTGATGCAGTGCATTCAACAATTGAGAGAGAAGTAAAAAAAATGTTAAGATCTGGTCCTATTTATGTTCCTGACCAGTACATTGCAGCAATAAAGAACGCACGAAAAAAAGGAAACGCATACAATGTTAATCTGATGAGCCATAGTGATTTTTACGATATTAAATCTTTATCTGAGAATATTTTTTCCAAGAATATGGAAGGAGAAAAAGTTAAGATAGGTGATATTAAAATCATTAAAATGATGAAAGATTTAAATGAACCTGCTACAGTCAAAATATTTTATAAGAAATCTTACTTAGAACAGAACTTTAAAGAGATTAGACTAGAAGCTAATAGAGTAGCTACTCGTAGGCAACAGGCAGGTAGTAGGTACGAAGTTCCTAATGCCAACAATCTATTGAAATCTCTTTATGCATCTAAGCTTCCTTTGGCTGAAAGAAAGAAAAACGACATCAAATCGTTGATTGATCAAAATCTCATTCCTAATTATTACGTTTCTTCTTACTTTGAAAGAATCCTTTAAGAATAAGTTTAATAAATCTGTTATGGTAATTTTCTTGATCTCAATTATTATTAAGTGGAATTTATAATAAGTAATTAAAGATGTTTGTGATAATAATTACATTATTTTCAGAGCTATTTTTGATGTAAAAAAGCTTTTTACAAACAAAACAAGAGCCTTTATTTGAGTTTTTATCTTTGTGATGTCTAATATTCTGGTTATAAAAATTTTATGTTATCATTTTTAACACCTGAGTGTTTTGGAGTTTTGTTATTATAAATTAAAGTTTGAAAATGTCAATAACAATGTGATTTATCTAGCTGTTGCCATCGCAAACAACTTAGGGTTTGAGTAGTTTGTATTAAACTTCGCAATAAAATATATTTTCTAAATAAAAACTGATTTTTCTTTGCGTAATTTATTTTTTTCTATTGTTATTGTGTCGATAAGTTGTCACAAAGTAGGAAATACTCAACGTTTTGATTAATGCTATAATGTCACTAAAAAAGTTTTTTGGGAAAAACTGGTATTAAAAATACTTTTCAATTAAAAAAAACAATACTTTCCAGTCGTGTTTAATGCTCTCTACAATAAAAACCATAACACGATATCATATTATTTTACTTTCTGGTGCAAATCTAGTCATTACGTTTTGGTAAAACTTAAAACGCTTCTACAGAAAAAACAGCTTTTTTGGTTAGTGTCACTCTTCTTATCAATGTGCGATATGTAGAAAGTTAGATAGTCTTCATTTGCTCGTTAATTTGTACCAACAGCACATGGAACGTGCGTGTCGGAATTAATTGTAAAGTAAATAATTTGTTTCATTAAACTAATGTTTTAGAATTCGTGTGTTTATACTTGTATGTAATATACCGAATAGTTTACTGTTCGTATGGCTTGTGGCTAGTCTTTTCTCATCGAATAAATAGGGAAAAAGAAGAATCATCTCGGGCGGGACTCGATTCTGCAGTTTTTCCCTTACAGGGGGAATGCCTTGACCAATTTGGCTACCGAGACACGCCCGATGTGATTCAAATTTCCCATCATATACGTCTTTAATGCGATGGTGGAGTCATCTACCGATTTTCTTACGAACAAGTTCAAGCCGAATTGGTCAAGGCATTCCCCCTGTAAGGGAAAGACTGCGGGTTCGAGCCCCGCCCGAGATGATTCTTCTTTTTCCCTATGTATTCGATTTGTATAGTTAGCATACTTAATGCTGTAAAAATTCATTCATTAGTCCTTCCTAATTGATGACTTTTGTATAGTGTGTAAATCCCCTCGGACAGAGGGGGCGGTTATGTCGGACTCAAACCGTCTAAAAACCCACGCTGTCTTAGGTCTTAGGGATGGTTATTGACATATTTCTCACACGCCACTCGACCTGTGGCCATCGCTGATTTCAAGATTATCTCCTCCGGTCGAGAAGTATCACTTTCACACTTAATTCTGAATTGATGAATCAGTTTGTTGCATTGTGGGTTAACATAACATAACAAAAAAAAACGTAACATAAAATATTTGTGAACGTCTCCTTCGAAGCCTCTTTTATCTCTTAAAGTAGCAAAATTCTAGGAACACCTTTGGTTGGGTAACAATAATTACTTTTAGCTTTATTGTTATAAATGATAACCATTGGTCTTACTGCCTATTATTATGAAAAAGTTCGCGGTTGCAGAATAATTCTGAGTATCCCTCAATTATTTATTTCTATGAATAAAATATTTTATGTAGTTTGAATGTCGTTATTAGTGTATTTTGAACTAGCTTTTGCCCGCGGCTCCGACCAAACATAACCTACGTCCTTTCTCAAGGATTAATCTACACCTACACCAAATTTCATCAAAATTGGTTCAGTGGTTTAGGCGTGAAAGCGTAACATACAGATAGAGTTACTTTCGCATTTATAATATTAGTATGGATCTCATTTGAACACATCCGTTTCTAGAAGTAGGTACTCGTAATTTCAAATTGGCAATTTCATTCTTTGGCCTAATTTTAAAAATCTCTCTCTCTCTCTCTCTCTCTCTCTCTCTCTCTCTCTCTCTCTCTCTCTCTCTTATCAATAATATTAAAATAGAAAGTGACATTCGCGTAAACTTCCAACATTGACATTGTCAAATTGAATGAACTAACCAAACACTATATACTCGTGTAGTATTTATAAAGTAACAAAAAACACTTTATATCTAAACTAGTAGTAACGTTGCGTGAAAAGAAACGATAACGCGCCGGCTAAGTAATGGCAAGACCGGTGATTTACCGTTACGTTGGCATTACTGCATTTCCTGAATATAATGAGACTGAGACTATTAAAAATTATACTCAGCACAATTAGTACAAATAAATTCCCGCAGAGGTCAGCACATTTCGTCAGGGCAAGCAGATATTTATGTAAATAAAATTAGTAGGTTCTATTGAATGAATTGATTCGACTGGAATAGTTATACACGACTGCAACTAGGCGTTGTTGATTTTGGTTGTTCAATAACTTGATTAAATGGATTTGACTGTACTACTACAATTATACTGTACAATGTTAACGGGAATTAACGCGATCATGGTATAGGTACCTTTGATTTGCCTGACGTTTTGACCAGGTTACACTGGCCACGGTCACAGGCTGACTTACTATATATTGATATTTATTATTATCGATATAATATAAATAACTATGTCTCCATAATATATGATCTATACATATAATAAATCTGTAAACGATCGATGTCTGTACATGGAAAGGAAATGAGAAAAATTGTTATAGGGGGACTTTATAAACGTAATAGAAGCCAAATCAACGTTTTTTGGAATTTTTGTCTGTTTGTCTGTTTATCTGTTTATCTGTTTCTCTGTTTATCTGTTTCTCTGTTTCTCTGTTTCTCTGTTTGTCTGTGAGTTTGTGCACGCTAATCTCAGAATCGGCTGAACGGATTTGGTTGCGGTTTTCACTAATATAGTGTGGTAGGCTTCACTTAACATTTAGTGTTTGTTTTATTGAAATCGGTTCATAAATAAAAAAGTTATGTCAATAATAGCATATCACGGCTAACAATTTGTGATTGTGTGAATAGATCGAACCAATAAAGAAGCAACAATGCTTACAAGAAGATATTATTTCGGTCATAGGAATCTGAAGCACTTCGAGAAGCCAGAGTTCTACATCTCAGCCAAGTCAGGTCAGGTTACTGTAGAATCTTCGGCACAGCAAGTGTCTCGATAGAATTCACATTGTTCTCGAACGATTTTCTCTCGAATCAAACAAATTAGTAAGCAGCTGGTTCTGTAAAAAGACTCCTGGCTTCCATAATTAATATCATCACGCTATTATAATAAGGAATGGGACAGAATGTTTTTATGACATAATATGTAAACGTCTATTTCACAATATGATTTCATGGTAACTGTGGCTCAATAAGTCTGCGGTGGACTTATAACTTAGTTGAGTCGCGTTCGAATCCATCTAAAATGTAATTTTCCTTTTTTATGATTTTTTGTGTACTTTTGTTTAACTTTTTTATTTTATTGTGTATTTGTTGTATTTTATTGTATTTATAGTTTTATTTCAAGTAAAATATAAATTCTATGCTTAGTATTCTATAGGTAGTACATAAAACTAGGCTGTGTGACAGTAATAGTAGAACTTATTATATAATATTCTTAGATCTATACAAAATTCTTCATTTCGGAGAATGAAAAGGTGGTCCCACCCGCCTGAGAAGTCATAAAAATGAAACTGGTATCCCGCATTGATACCAATTCCACCACATCGGGGCAAGCGCAATATTGAAATCAAACCGATTAAAATTTAACAGAGGAATGGGGCATTGGGGGGGGGGGGGTATTCTGGAGTTAGGTACCCCGGTGTACCTGCCTTGGTTACCTATCATAAGTAGGCGGTCTCAACGTGAAGAGCAGGGATTGCTTCGGCTAGGGTGATGGGTAGCCTAAGCTATCACCATCAAAGCCGCGCTCATGGTGGAAGTAAATCGTTGCACCTTCTCCGAAGCACATTACGTATTCTGGGAGATAGTTGTCCCTATCGTATTACCGTCTCTACCATGGTGAATGTTCTGATGAGCTATTCCAATTATTTCCACCCTCTCCTTTCCTAAACAGAACGACGCATGCAAGGCTCAGATGTCATCCACATACGGATCAGAATATTCCATCAAGAACCAAGCGGTTTGGTGACCCATTCCTATGTCGCATCATTAAGATCTGAAATCCCTTAAGACCCGGGTCTTTTAAGGGGGGCGTGAAAAGGCTTCTGATGATCCCATAAAGATGAGTGCCACCATTGTTAAGATGGTATACGTTTATAATGGTGACCCTATTTCCGAGTATTTGCCTTTAGCTTAACATCAGTCGAGGTGAAGTTAAATTGACGTGTCCTATATAAAACACTCCGGATCTTAAAAAGAAGAAAACACATGTGTGGGCAGAGCAATACAGTTCTTAACCGCCTGATAAAGAAATGAAGTTCCGAACAGCTTGGTTCGAGGTGGCATTATTTCAACCGTGTGTGACTGACGGAAGGGAGGAGAGATTAGTTAAAAGACTAGGCTCTTACACTCGCCGTGGTGCGGTAGAAATGGTAAAATACAGCCAGAGAGACAACGTCTTTATGCAACTGCAGACATTATACAATGTTAGTGACCTGATGACTACCAACGCACGCCGCTGCGATATTATCGATTCCGTCTAATACGTAGGTATCTAATAGTAAATACGTAAATCTATCCCAGAAATGATAACAGTACGCCAGGAGAAGCCAACCTATGTATAAGGTATATAAAAGATACCGCTGCTCCTATTAAATAAAAGAGACTGAATGTGGGCAGAGAAACACTCAGTTCCGGTAAATTTCATCAGAACAAAAAATCCGCCACGTGGACATCAACTCCAGTATCAATTTGGAAGTATCTACATCATCTGCTGGAAACAAGCTTACTATTACAAGGAATACCTATATGGCAATTTGAGGCTATATGACCCCATCCCAGTCAATGCTGTATTTGCTCTCTTCTCTTGCCCACTGGGGTGCAGTGTCTTCTCTACCTGTGTGAAAGCAATGAACAACGGTGTGATTGTGGTCGATGGAATTTATCATAAAACTGGTACTACCCACCATTGGAAAGAAGAGAACCACTGCTCACTGCTCAGGGCGTGCAAGGCACCGGGTTTTCTTCAAACTATTTTGTGTGATACTTGATGTACTTATTTTAATTTGTTTAGTTCGTAAGTGGTGGCAGCATGTGTTAAGAATTTGGGAGGAAGGAAGAATATTTAAACCATTAAAACTGGTGAACATTACCAAGTCCACATATAACAATGTTAATCAAATACTTGATAATGATTTCGTCAGCAAAATGTTGAATTTTTCAAAATCCTTCCGCAATATTTGCTAAGCCCATAGAAGAAGTCTGTCAATTTTCGTAGTTTTCAGTAGTTTAGCCCTGTATTTACATAAGTCAGTCACTCAAAAGACTGTCTTCATAATATTTAATTTAAAAATACAAGGTGGAAGATGTCAAGGGAGTTTTCGAAATAATTTGAATACAGTTTTGTTTCTTTTATAAAATAAAGAAATGTTTCCTTTGCGTAAAATTCACTATTTCCAGTATTTCGAGTACTTCCGTTCCAGTTGGGATGAAAATCTTCCACCATGTTTAATAATGAGTTTGAGCTATTCCGAACTAAACGCGGACGAAGTCGCGGGTAACAGCTAGTTATCAAATATGTCTAAGAGCACTCGCAGATAGTCACCTTTAATAAAAAAAGCAGACAAACAGACAGGACACATGAATTTTATAACACCCCTCTTTGCGTCGGGGGTTAAAAAAGTGCAATACAGTGATATATACAGATAAATAAATATAATTGCCTTTAAACTACCTATTACTTATATATCTCTCGATAGAAGATTTATTTATAATGTGCTCAAGAGTAGCGGTAGTGCGTTCGACTGCCACGAAGAGGTCGTGAGTTTGATTCTCGCTCCGTGCCAATACTTGTATCCCTGAATTCAGATCCGTGCCTCAGAGTGCATGTTGAGTTGTCGGTTATGGTTGTCATACGAATATCTATGGCAGTCGTTAGGAGTAGTCCGAGTTCAAGTCAAGACTATAGAACTTAGATATCGTCAATGAGTTGTGGAGGTAGGATGGTTGTTGCTTCACAGAAAATGTCAGTCGCACCGCAATAAACCGACCCCAACTGATTTAGGAAAAGATTCAGCAGATGATGTTGATGAATTCATTCCCTGAGTCCACCAAAAAACAACAAATTACATGACGACCTTTGGTATCTTAAAGACCCCAATTTTAAATTGATAAAGTGATTGGTTCGATGTCAAAATGAAACTTTTAATTACTTTTTCTTGTTTGAAATTAAGAATCAACCCTCAAATGAAGCCCGGGCTGTATACTTGTTTTGTTACCAAAAGCTATACAAATTGTGTTTCATACCGTTGCTCCGCCCGTCTTCGTAGCTGTATAATATGAATGTGCTTTTAAAGCGTCATATGAGATAACTTTGCCACGAGCGCGGAGTCGTGCTGAGTAGCTCACCAAGAGTTATGAATTTAAAGTTATGTTTTCAGCTTTGCAGTCAAACTAATTTCTTAATTTGAAAAATGATAATTCCTTTTTATACTTTTTTGCTTAAAAGAAAATTACAAGATATTTTTCATCATACATCAGTTCACCATTCTTGTGCTAGTTCAGGGTCTGCTCAAATATGATGCGGTTTTGTTCGTTTTTTTGGCTATATTGGGAACGACTGCCGTTTGAACTCCCAGACTAAGTCGTAGTTAGAGGCCAATAATTGATAGAGATTGAACATCTCGGTCAATAATTTGTTGAAGTCGTTCATATATGCGCTTGTTTTTTTATCATTATACATCTACAACATTGAAGGGAGATCTTAGATGCAATCGGAAAAGTCATTATGATGAGTGCGAGAGATATGCTTTCGGCAATCTCACGTCCGGCAACCAAGGACCCAAGACGGCGTGCGTTTTAGTCGGTTCGAGTCCGACATAACCGCCTCCACCGGCACCGTGGGGAAATTGCGCACGATAAAAAAAGTCATTATGATGATGATCACCATCGGAGGAGCTTAGTAGACTTGTATTCTATATCCGCGAAACGTCAAAATGGACATCGGTTTATTTTAGGATAATTCTGAGAAAACGCTCGATGGATCTTTTTCATTAGGTACATTTAAATTGAAATAACACGGTATCCAATATAAACAATATCTGAATTAGGTGTAGCTCATTTTGATTTTAATAAATATTATACTTAGCTCCGGGGTATGCAGAACCTTTGTAATTGGGAGTAGAGAAAGTAATAATTAATTAGATTGCGAACAAATGAATGAAAGTAATTCGTGTTCGTGAAAGTAAATATATACACTCAACCACTACCAGTCTAGATACTTACAGACATACGAATATATATTGTAGTAAAAATATGTACTACAATTTATAAATATTAGAGCTTTTGTAGGATATATAGGACGTATGATCACCAAAATAAACAAAAACAGTATTTACCTAAAACAATAGTAGGTGTGGTGAAGAAAATATTATAATTTTCTTACACTATTGCAATTACTATCGCGATGTTCCTTTTATGACACAAACAATTAGAAATTACTTACTTATAAGTCACACTTGTAACTGTTATCACAAATCACAAACGAAAAATTTAACTGTAAACGTTTTAATTTATTTGTAAAATGTCACTCATTTATTTCAATTATGTAGCATAATAATTGATTTCATTTATTATAATTACGTCAACATTAATAACTATTACGTAGTTTATTTAAAATTTAACATTAAATTCGTTACACTATCACTTAGAATTAGAATTGAAACACGAACATTAAGACAAGGAAATTGATACTCTATTCACAAACAGGAAAGGTTTAAAATTGAATGTAAGTTATCTGACACCTGTAGATTTAATGTGAAATTTATTTTTAATTTTGATATTTATTAAATGTAGTTTTATTTAAAGATGTTATTTATAGAATGTATGAGTTTTGAAAGGTTTTTTTGAAG
The DNA here is from genome assembly GCA_914829495.1 of Eilema sororculum. Classification (NCBI taxonomy): domain Eukaryota; kingdom Metazoa; phylum Arthropoda; class Insecta; order Lepidoptera; family Erebidae; genus Eilema; species Eilema sororculum. The sequence continues at coordinate 595,371 of OU618555.1, read as the reverse complement.
GGTAGGGTTAGAGGGAGCGTGCGGACGCGCGGCCGGGGCGGCGTCGCCGTGGTGACTGCCGCCCCGGCAACGCTGCGGACCCGAAGGATGTTCCTACACATCGCTGGATTTTATCCGGGGCTGTGCCGTTTTTGGAACACGAATTTTAAAGGGCTTCGCAATATTTATGCTTAATTAAAAACTCCAATAAGATAATAGCTGATTTGTGAAGGTGAGTACAGAATGAATTTGAGCTAATGAGGGATTTCTCGGAAATTTGAGTAAAAGGTAAGCTTTTTGATGCAGTGGTAGTGAGTATGATTGCTGTAATTGTGGTCTAAGGTTTGATTCCTAGGTATAGGTACAATATTTATTTAATATTAATATTTATAGGTTGAGGAATGTTTTCTGTTATGAAATTATTTAGTAGCAGTACGGAATTAGCTAAATTTTCCCTATTGGTGGTGAGGAGTACCCGACTGCAAAAAGCCAGTATTTCTTATACCCTTGGTTGGCACTTGGGTGCAGAAGAAGAGAAGAGAACTGAAAACTGTATCAAGTGAGAGGATGGGCTCTTTTGCTCTTCTTGAAAGAAAGAAAAAAAAATTATTTTTATTGCGGATTTTAGTTTCATAGGTTTTTTTTTTACTTTTATTTGAACTACTACTAGCTTTTGCCCGCGGCTCAGCCCGCGTGGATGTCGGTTATCGCGACCAAACATAGCCTATGTCCTTTCTCATGGTCTAATCTACTCCCATACCAAATTTCATCAAAATCGGTTCAGTGGTTTAGGCGTGAAAGCGTAACATACAGACAGACAGAGTTAGGTACTTTCGCATTTATAATATTAGTATGGATTACCATCTAACCTCCCAACGTAGAGAGGAAACCTACACCAGAGCCTTCTCCAGTAATGAACAAATGGGCCCCGAACATCATAATAGGGCCTCATATACACTTTAATTTATTGTCATAAGTCATGCTCACAAAAAAGCACTTTTAGCACTTTTTATACATTGTATAAACTAAATAATATTATACCAAAAGTAATAAACATGTCTGCCTAAAACGAAACGGCTACGAAAACTTAATTTGCAATATATATCTTACAGTACATAAAATTTATACCATTTTATGTATCTCCGTGTTAGACTTTTAGTATAATTTATCTGGTAAGATAAGAATTTTACATTGTCTTCATACATTTTAATATCAAGGTTTTTCTTAACAATTTTAACAACCTTCAAGTTACTTTGGATTTCTTTCCGTAGATTTATACCGAACGAAACGTCACGTACAATTTTCGGGTTCGATTGGGTGACAAATGCATACCAATTGCTCGAAACTTCGATCTGCTACTTTCAAATTTACGGCAGGGCTATAGTTTATGTATTTATATTTGAAATCACGTAGCAAATGAGTCTATAACTACTAAACAAATTATAAACTACAGCTTATAAATTGTTCGGTGAATATTTTTTTTATACCAGACACGTCAATTTGACTTCACCTCGCCTGATGTTAAGCTTATGTATTAGAAAAAAAGTATCTAAGTATTAGATAGCGTTTTGTAGAATGATGTGGAATTTTTATTTATAAATAAAATTATTTTATGATGCTATGTGCTACGGCGTAGACTATCTACGACGTAGCATATTTTTCGTAGAGGGGACGTCGATTTGTTACTAATGTTATAATTCTTAAATCTGGCCGATTTAATGGTCTATTCAGAACAAATGATTTTTGAATTTGACTTTAACCTGATGATAATGATGTATTAGACCTGATAATGATGATGACGTCATCAGTAGCGGCAAAAATACACAAAGATAGCGATACATTTTACTGTATACTAATAAAATCGAGCAAGTTTCCAAATAAAGAGGTCCTTCAGCCAAATCAGATAGCCATAAACTCTGTCCCCATCCGATACGGCCTATTTAAGCACAAGAGGCAAGGCATGCAAATGACAGTTTTACTTTCATTGCTGCTCAAGGCACCTGGTGGCCTACTATCTTCTCTTGAAGCTATGTTATTGCAATCTTACTTGTGCGCATCTATTTCAAACCGTTTTCATCTACTGATGTATTTGTGTAAATCCAACAAACTAATGAAATAAATATAGACGTTACAGTAAAATATACTGGTTTTTATTATAAGGGACACGTCAATTTGACTTCACCTCGCCTGATGTTAAGCATATGCAAAGTCTCGGAAAGAGGGTCACCGTCGGAAACATGTACCATGTTAACAGTGGTGGCACTCAGCTTGACAGCCTCATTAGATGCCTTTTCACGCCCCGCTTAAAGGACCCGGGACTGTAGGAAGAAGGAAACACGTGAGCTGGCAGGGAGTTCCAGGTCTTAATGGTGCTGCATAGGAATGAGTCACTGAAACGCTTGGTTCTAGCAGGTATACTCTGCACCGTAAATGGATGGCATATTAGCCCTGCACGTGTCGTCCTGTGAAGGAAAGGAGAGGGTGGGACTAATTGGAAGAGCTCGTCAGAACATTCACCATGGTAGAGACGGTAGAATACTGCCAAAGACGCAACATCTGCAAAGGCTCGAGGGTGTTCGTGACCTCAGGATCCCCAATAATGCGGACCGCACGTCGCTGCAACCTGTCGAGAGCATCTAGTAAGTACTTTGCAGAGCCATTGACCCAGTCTGATTACATACCACTTGTGTTTGGTTTAAAATACGTTAATGAAAGTCCCTAGATTGAATTAATTCAGTTAGAGATGGTAGTAGCTCCATGACCACTGTGCCCAAACGGGTAAAATGTACCTAACGACCTTGTTTTTTTAAGGATAGTTTTAAGAGATTGAATAGGAAGGAGGAAGAGCTGGAAGGAGACCCTGAGGTCCGAGGGCATCTCGGCCTCAGAAGCAGTCAGGATGACGTCTATATGTAGTTGAAGATTTTAAGCGAATAAATATTTGAATAATTTTTTACTTTTTTACAGTAAATACATCGGCAAAAATTAAAAGCTCAAGTGGAACTTGAACCCACGACCTTTCCCTTACAGGGGGAATGCTCTTCCAACTGAGCTATTGAGCCACACTTGAATCATTTCAAATTTCCCTTCTCTCTTCTCTTTATATCCCTCTGTAAGGGCGATGGTGGGGTGACCGGCTCCACCGCCTGTCACCCTAGCAGAAGCAGGCCGCGGTGGCGGCGCAAAGTGCGCCTCCCCGTAACCGGGGCTAGATGGAGACCCTGTGGTCCCCACAACCCGAAGGGGGCCATCTCGAAAGAGATGGTCCTGGGTATGCCGGGGTGCGAGAGATATGCTTGTGGCAATCTCACCTTTTTAGTCGGTTCGAGTCCGACATAACCACCTCCACCGGCTCCGTGGGGGTGGTATCCCTGGGGATTTATCGCACGATAAAAAAAAAACACTGCCGACGTGAACCCACTCCTAGCACATGCAATTTAGCTTAGTTGGAGGGGCTAGAGGGAATGTTAGTAACTTTGGTTCTAATATTCTTTAAAAAAAATTAGGTAGCTAAAAGTTTTTTTTTTTAAATATTAGACATCTGATTTAATTTTTATTAATTTTTTATTTTTTCAATTTTCAACCTCCTTCGGCTAACTTGCATAAAATATAAAATCAATTCGTATGTACAGTCAGCATCAGAAAGATGTTGACGAACCAAGTGCTCAAAAGGATCTTAATTTTGTTTTTTTAACCCCTTTGATATTTGGTATACACCTTTAGTTCGGACAATAATACCATTTAAATCAATAAAACAGTTTGATTTGCTCTTAATACGAGAGTTTTAAGATCATTTTTTTGAGACTTCGTCGTCAAGATATTTCTGATCGCTTCAAGGTTATAGTAAAAAAATGTATAGATGTTATACGTTAAGGCATCTTATCAAGAAGTTCATTCATATCTTACATACATACCTTGCATGGTAATTTATTTGACGAAAGCCACAGTTCCTACTTTCATTGCTTTGCACTTACCTGAAACAAGAAAAATGCATTATAGAAAAATGTATACATTTGTTATGAATTATAATATTTTTCGAATACATAGGGAAAAAGAATCTTCTCGGGCGGGACTCGAACCCGCAGTCTTTCCCTTACAGGGGGAATACCTGACCAATTCGGCTACCGAGACACGCCCGATAAGATCCAAATTTCCCATCTTATACGTCTTTAAGGCGACGTGGCGTCATCTACCGATTTTCTTACGAACTCGGTAGCCGAATTGGTCAGGTATGCCCCCTGTAAGGGAAAGACTGCGGGTTCGAGTCCCGCCCGAGAAGATTCTTTTTCCCTATGTATTCGATTTGTGTAGTTAGCATACTTAAAAATTCCTATAATATTTTTGATAAGTACTGCATATATATTATTGTAAACCCCTAGTGGTGCACAGTGGGCAATGAAGGCGACAACGCCTCTCTTTAATTTTTTTATTATTTGCAAATGACACTAGCAGCTCTATGAGCTGATGCGTGTGTATCCTTCGATCTGCAGACAGTTCTTGAACGCATTCACAGTGTGGGCCTCTATGACATGTTTGGGCAAGCTGTTCCACTCAGCGACCACTCGCTTAGGAAGACAATGTTTTAAGGAGCTGAACTTTACATTGTTCTACATAGTTTTTTTGCGATTGTTAGTTTTATGCCGCTAATGCCTCATGATCAAACAACATTTACACCGGCGGAGGCCTAACGCAATATTACGACAACTTTTCGATGCTTTTCGAAGTTATGTGTGTATTTATCGCAGGTTTATAAGTGCCTGGTTAATGGCAATAGGCTCGCCACCTATTACATTGGGACCTAAACATAAACTGGCGAAATGTGGGTGCTAGCACCTACCCCTTCGGGGAATGCAAGCGTGAGTTTATGTTATGTATGTTATTCAGCCAAAGATTATCTATTAGATCTTTGGCAGCTCGGATAATCACTCCACAGATAACAATAAAAAGATTGATGAATATTTGTTATTGATGGTACCTATAAGACAAGTTACAGTACAGCCAACAGGCAACAGGTAGTGGTACAAATAAGAATACGAGATGAACAGAAATATAATATGAAAATGGATGTCGTATCGTTTACACTCATGTACACATTGAAAAAGGAAAAATAACACGTGATGTGTGTTTAGGTAAACTGTTTGTAAAGGTAAACTGTTTATAAAAGAAGGAAAAGGAAAATATTCATACTAATATTATAAATGCGAAAGTAACTCTGTCTGTCTGTCTGTATGATACGCTTTCACGCCTAAACCACTGAACCGATTTTGATGAAATTTGGTATAGAGATAGGTTAGACCTTGAGAAAGAACATAGGCTATGTTTGGTCGCGATAACCGACATCCACGCGGGCGAAGCCGCGGGCAAAGGCTAGTCTTTCATATTTGCCAGAATCGTAGGAAATAGAAACACGTGGTTTTTGCCTACTCCAATGAAAAGCATTACGTTTCTTTTATCGAAATCCCCAAAATACACCCTCTCCCCACACCGACTTGAACCGACTAAAACGCACACCATTGTGAACAAGGGTCCTGGATGGCAATCGAACGACATGAGATTCTTCAAGAAAGGTATTAGAAGGTTTCTTCAGGGTAGGCCGCACAAGTGTAATATCCCTGGTGTTGCATACATCCATAGGCCACGGTAACCACTTTCCATCAGGTGGGCCGTGTGCTTGTCTGCCTTGATATAAAAAAGTATAAGTTGAGTAACAGTAGATATATAAATTAACTTGTTTTTGCCCGCGGCTCCGCCCGCGTGGATGTCGGTTATCACGACCAAACATAGTCTATGTCCTTTCTCATGGTCTAATCTACCAATATAACAAATTTCATCAAAATCGGTTCAGTGGTTTAGACGTTAAAGCGTAACATACAGACAGACAGAGTTACTTTCGCATTTATAATATTAAGTATGGTGGTATGGATTAATTTACTATGATTAAGATACTAATATACTTAATCACAATTTTCACATTTTCATTTTGTTTAGCTACCTACGATAACCGCTTAACGTCAAGTACATCTTAAGTCTATGTATAATCATGGTAACTTAAAAAAGAACAAATATAGTACTAGAGAGGATTGCAATTATCGAAGGATACTCAAGCCCAGTCCTCGTTTGTTATAATAGGACCAAACCACAATAGAAAGTCAGCTTTTAAAAACACTCTTGAAGTTGTATCCGCTCTATATAAATATTAAGACGCGACTGGGAGAAATATCCCATTCTACAATGTTATCAAATTGCTTTTGCAAGATATTTTACTTTAGTTTATTGGAGTAATATTTTTGTATGAAATACTGCCGGATGATAAAAATTTCTGAAATGGCGTTGTGGTTAGAATATCCAATTAGGAAATGGCGCTTAGTGAGTTCGAATGCCTTCTGATCCTGTTTGAAAAACAATTTTCATAATGCTGTGCTACTCCCAACTTGAATGGTTAAGCTGAGGAAGTGAATTGTATTAATTACTGACTAAGAAATCCAAAATTTGTGACTGTTTGACTTTGACGATTTGAATGATAATTACAAATGTTTATGATGTAACGGACACTATCCCACCTCACGATTATCTGAGTTGACAAATGATGTTTTGTATACACTGACATGTAATATTCTTACAAATAAATGAGTTATGAGTTATGAGTTATGAGTACAATCAGCTACGTAAGGTAATTAAAACTAACAAAATGTAATAATATTTAAATTAAAACATCACTATTATCATCCACATATTGATTTTGCAGTTGCGTCCGCAGTTTATGATTAAGAGCCAATGAGGGTACTTTTTTTATTAATATGTCCGCTTTACCGACACCAGCCGTCATCTAAAAAGACAGCCCTTAAAGAAGAATGTCTACCCCAGAGTCTCGCCTGTAGTTTAGGTGGCCTTGAGTCCCTAAGTCCTTACAATACAAAACATGTACTAGAACTCACGACAATGTGCCTAGTGTACTTTTGAAATCCAAATTTGCACGTCACTCTCTGAATATATAAGAGATTTCCTCTGACTCTGTCCTGCAGGTGACTGCCGAACCCTTGACCTTATCTCGTGGCAGTAGCACAGTAGAACACAAATGCCAGGATCATCATTCACGCAGCGGCGGATAAATAAAAGCTTTTAGCGCGCTATGTTGTATCATTTCACTAAGCACTCCCGGTGTGGCCATAGAACTAGCAGGCTTCACCTTCGTAACTGATATACCTACCACCAAAGCGTTTCAGTGAGTCATTCCTATGCCGCACCAATAAGACCTGGAACTCCCTGCCAGCTCACGTGTTTCCTTCTTCCTACAGTCCCGTGTCCTGTAAGCGGGGCGTGAAAAGTCATCTGATGAGGCCTTCTAGGTGAGTGCCACCACTGTTAACATGGTACATGTTTACGAAGGTGACCCTCTTTCCGAGACTTTGCCTTTAGCTTAACATCAGGCAAGGTGAAGTCAAATTGACGTGTCCTTCATAAAAAAAATAACAAGGTGAAAAGAAATATTGTGGAATGTTTCGTGAAAGAACAAATAAGTGTGAATCATTATCTTCTAGTTTCAGTCCCAGTTGCACTTTAGAGCCTAGTGTTCAGGCTTCTAATCTTTTTTTGATTTGTGCTAAGTTGACTGTTACAGGAGCGCAGTATGAACCTTGAAGATGTAGGTTAGTGAGTGATAATACTATCACATAACTAGGAAAAGTAATAATGTAAGACAAAAAGAATTTACCCTGTCTGACAGGGGTGGTCATTACTGGAACCGACTAAAACCGTAACGTACCGCTCTGGTTGATCCAAGGACATTAATAATGTGGTTGCCCACTTGGTTGTGGGACCACGGTGACTCCATCTTGTCCCGGGCAGGGGAGCCTTAAGAACTTCAGGGAGATATAACTGCCTACTGACTGTTCTACAAATTTTGTGGCTCCACACTGAAAGGTCAAGGCCGCTAAAATAATATTTTAACAAAATATCAATAGCCTAGAACTTCCTCCACGTAATGTGGCTGCCAGTAGTTAGCTGAGAATAGCGCTACACTTAGGGACCCTACTTGGGATGGCTACACTAAAAGAGCACTTAGTATCAGCCATACTTATGAACAGTTTTACGGTAAGATTTCTTACGATATAAAGCCGAAGCCATAGTAAAATTCAAACTTTCATAATTTTTCTAAAAATCATATCTAAATATTCGTCCTTTATTTGTCACTAGCTTTTGCCCGCGGCTCCACCCGCGTGGATGTCAGTTATAGCGACCAAACATTCATGGTCCAATCTACCCCTATACCAAATTTCAGCAAAATCGGTTCTGTGGTTTAGGCGTGAAAGCGTAACATACAGATAGACAGACAGAGTTACTTTCACATTTATAATACTACTAGTTTTTGCCCGCGGCTCCACCCGCGTGGATGTCGGTTATCGCGACCAAACATAGTCTATGTCATTGCTCAAGGTCTAATCTACCCCTATACCAAATTTCATTAAAATCGGTTCAGTGGTTTAGGCGTGAAAGCGTAACATACAGACAGACAGACAGACAGAGTTACTTTCGCATTTATAATATTACTAGCTTTTGCCCGCGGCTCCGCCCGCGTGGATGTCGGTTATCGCGACCATACACAGCCTATGTCCTTTCTCATGGTCTAATCTACCCCTATACCAAATTTCATCAAAATCGGTTCAGTGGTTTAGAAGTGAAAGCGTAACATACAGACAGACAGACAGAGTTACTTTCGCATTTATAATATTAGTATGGACAGTATGGATTGTGGTACTTAAAATTAAGTACTTACTTAAAAGAAAAAAATCATTGAGTCAAATGATGGGAAAAGAATCTCAGAGTGTAACGGTTAAAGACTTGCAATTGAGGTGTTCCGAGTTCGAATCCCATCTTGTTTAGAATCCTCTAATCCACCCACGGTGAAAAATATACACCTTACAAATAGAATACCCGATACCCATTCAATATAATAAAAAAAAAACATCGCAAAAACAATAACTCCAAAAGTAAGTAAGAGTGAAACTTGAGAGAAGATTTTTCATAAAAAAAAACCATGAAAAAGTAAACTTTACTTAATTCTAAACTTGTTTTCAGATAGGTTATCGTAGGTACTCAGTTATTTAGAAATTATATCAATGTATTTTTTTTTTGTGGATCAAGGGTACCAACTGAATACGGTGATCTCCAAGATTCCTCAGCTATTTAATTCTGATACACACAGTAATATTTTGATTCCACCATTGTCATGTCAGGGGACCCTAACTGGTAAAGCACTCCGTCATATAATCAGCACGATCCAAGGCCCTGTATAAAAAAATGCAACGTTTGAATCAAAATATTACTGGGTACACATTTTTATTCGTACAAATAGAACGTCATCACACGTATATTAGTCCAAACATACATACATACCAGCGTAATGATACCTTTCGACGTGTGACATCACGGGTTATGACGTCATAAATGTCTGTTTGATTATTGGGTCGCAATGACTGACGTGATATTGCAAATGTGGGGATTTAATAAAGCGGTTATAATCGTAGTACTTCCTATTGCTGGCATGTGGTGTGTATTAAAATTATCAGACTCTGGACTTTTTTAAGTTATTAATATGTGAATTGGTTTGCAAAGTGTTTTTGCAAGAATACTTGAACTTACTAAATTAAAATAATGATTAAATGTTTAGGTCTGTAATACCATGAAGCTATGAATCAAAAGAATTAGATTCATGGAAGCAGATAAAAGCAAGTCTTATATTAGCACAAGTAAATGGAGAGTGTGATACGTGACTTAGAAACGGGTAACACCGAATAACACGTCCCCGTAAGTTTACAAATACAAAACACTTAACAACGAATGCGTGTTAAACGTAAATAGTCTACTCACACATCACAAAAAAAATAAATAGTAAAAATCTATTTCTATCAATCTCTCTATCCTTCTTTTTCTCTCTCTACCCTTATTCTAGACAACTGAATCAGCCGAGCGAGACAGTTTAATTAATAACTATAAAGTAAAATTCCACTAACATTCATATTACTTACGATGACGTCTAAATTTAATTAAACCTGAAGTTAAATAGGTTTAGCAATCTCTGGGTCATTGATACCGTTCCTATTTTATAAAATGCACCATAGATTTAGAGTAAGATAGATCTCGCAAGCCTATCTGAAACAGCGTGTGCATTAAGTCCGCCTTTGTACACATATTTTATATTTGTGCATAAAGAATAAATAAATAAATAAATAGTCAGCATAAAAAACCATAATATATGATGTATTGTAATTGAAACTATTTTATTTATACCACTTAGGTGACAGACAAGCACACAGCTCACCATTTTTTAAATCATTTATTTCCACATTAATAATTACATAGTTTATTAAATTTACCTTCTCGTCAAACTATTGCGTTTGATGGCTAGATGCGCTCTGTTTTACAACAAGGTTACTTACCTACACACTTTAATATAAGGTAAGCTATTAATGTTTTTAAACCTTTTTTAAAACCTGATAAGTCTTGTGATGTCATTAGCTAGCAAGTAGGTAAAAAATGCCCGCTCAGTTTTCATACCATTTGACAGACATGCAAAATCAATCTTTTCTTATGAGACCTCTGTGGTTTCACCTCACTGGAACTAGCGAACGTCTGCCAGAACTAAGATATCTCCTAAAATAGATAGCTTATTGACACTCCGACTGGCATTGATCGCTTAGTGACATGCAGTACCTAGCCTATTCTAAATCTGTGACATATACATTGTTACAGTACAAAATGGCAAACGCGCCACGAATTTTCAGCCTCTGGGTTGACAATGACGTAATAGCACTGACGTCACAAGTCCATTAGAACGTTGCCTACAGACAGACGGTTCGGCACAATTATTCGTGATAGCTTACGGTGCTCGGAACAGTCAGAACACAATACTGTGAGTACACAAAGCGTGGTCGTAATTATTACGTTGGCGAGCCATTCCACACTTAAGACAGGTATTTCTCCTAGAAACGTTCAGATTCTGTCCTGGTTAGTAACTTTTTGAGGTTTAAGCTGGGTTGCACCATCTTACTATAACAGTGCTGTTAAAGTACCGGGCAGCTACAAAACAGGTCGCACCATTTGACAACAGTTAATTATGACGTCAATTAACCGTAACCGGCCACGGTCGGCCGGTTATTGTCATTGTTAACGTTAAATTGGTTAAAATCTGCAACACATTTAGCAGAAACCATTAAAGTCATTGTTGCTGTCAATGTTAAATTTGACGTAGGCCTCTTACTTTAGCAGGTAGTGTGGTCAAGAATCAAAGAAGAATCAAATAATCAATTTAGGCACATAAACAGCACATATGAACGTCATAATTTTACATTGATAAATGGAATGTCAAGAATAATAAATAAAATATGTAAATCATTTGAAAATGATTATTTCGTTGGTTCGGTAGATTGGTTCTACTGAGAAGATACCGGCAAGAAACTCAGTGAACTCGATTATCTTCCTTCTTTTAAATGTTTTTATTTGTAACAAATTTATACAGTGCGAGCAAGAGATTAAATTAGGATGACCATGCATCTTTACCATTTAAGTATTAGTCGCACACACGCACACCATCGGCCTCCATGACCGGGGGCCTGAGGACGGTGAGTTGGCTGCTCACCGTCTTTACAGAAGCAGGCCCATGACGGCAGCGTGACGTGAGGGATTCACGCACGCCCCCCCCCCCCCCTAAGAAGCGGGGTAACACCCGAAAACCCCCCCATAGACGCGGGATAGCACCCGAACCACCCCCGAGACGAGGCCGCAATTGTAGCCGTAGGTCTGATGGGAGTCCTGGGACATCCTTCCGAGGGCTTACCCGGGGCTCCCATCCATAGGCTTCTGGGCGTTACCGTGGGGGTTTTTAGTCGGTAGGAGTCTGGCATAACATCCATGAAGGATTTTCCCCCACGGTTAAAAAAAAAAAAAAAAAGTCCACTTTATAATAACCTTTTTTCATTAAACAATTTTTCACTTCTATTTTAAATTTATTAAGTGGCATGTCAATCAGATTTTGAGGAATTTTGTTAAACATTTTTATACAATTGCCTACAAACGAATTACCAACTTTATGAAGCCTGAGTTTTGGCACTGCAAGTTTATTTTTATTTCTAGTATTATAATGGTGTTGGTCAGAGTTTTTTTGAAAAGATCTAAGTTCTTGCGTACATATGTATAAGATATTATCATAAATGTATTGGGAAGCAACTGTTAAAATATTCGAATACATAGGGAAAAAGAATCTTCTCGGGCGGGACTCGAACCCGCAGTCTTTCCCTTACAGGGGGAATACCTGACCAATTCGGCTACCGAGACACGCCCGATATGATTCAAATTTCCCATCTTATACGTCTTTGAGGCGACGTGGCGTCATCTACCGATTTTCTTACGAACTATCGGAATCAATGAATGATGTTACAATCATTTTTAAACATTGATTTTAGATAACTGCGCCTTTGCGCATTTAATGCTGTAAAAATTCCTTCAATTGTTTGGGCGCAGTTATCTAAAATCAATGTTTAAAAATGAGTCCCGCCCGAGAGGATTCTTTTTCCCTATGTATTCGATTTGTATAGTTAGCATACTTAATGCTGTAAAAATTCCTTCAAATGTTAAAATATTATTTCTTTAAAAACTTCTCTCAGCGAGTCACGGGGTCCGAGGCCATAGATTGCTCGTATCGCGCGTAATTGTAATATGAAAATAGTCTCAATATCGGCAGCTGAGCCCCACAGCATCAGACCATACGACATAACGCTATGAAAGTAGCTAAAATAAATGCTAAAATAAAAGTAGCTAAAATAAACTGCTTATTTGTGAGCTTGTCTGCCACCTTAGTAGTATAAAAATAAAAGTAAATATAAGTTCTGTGATAAACCAGTTTAATTCAACTTGTCCACATTTTTTGTTATCGGTAAAAACTGTTTTAAAAACTATTCAAAAGTTGTTTTACCATGCACTGACTCCTTCTCGCAAAAAAACTGTGTAAAATGTTTCAAATTTTCAAGTTCTGTGGACAGCTGTTGTAGTCAAACATCCCTGGGCAGTTTGAGAATGTTCAAGCAAATTACTCGTAGTCTGAAATTAGTAGCTATAATACGAGCGTTATATGATGATCCCTATGACAGTTCGTTAGCGCTTAACATTGTACTGACGTCCTATCACATCAAATCCTTTAGAGGTCCATTAAAAAGACGAAAAAATCATAATTGTGTACAATTGTAAGTTATAAAAATGAATATTAAGAAATTATTACGTAATGTTCGGAAATAATAGAAAAAAACTCAATGCAAATGTACATTAGGGTGGAGAGAATTTGGAAAAAAAAATTTTTTTTTGGAATTTCACTTGTCCTGTATCATTAATCGATGACCGTACATAAAAGCTATATTCAGGCTAAAAATCAAAACTCTACGATTTTATTTTGAGGTGGCGCGCTATGAGAGTAATTTAATAAAAAAACTAATTTTACGTCTATCGTGTACCTGCACTTCAGTGTTATTGTGGTGTCTATATACGAGTATGTAATAAAACTTACATTTCACATTACTTTAGAGGGTTAACTTGTTCATCTTTGCATAGTTTTCTTAAGCTTTCCCATTTAAGTGGTAACGACAAGTGTAAAAAAAGTATGATTATTCGTCAATAAAATGCCAAAAACTCGAAAAGACTTGCGATGCCATTTGTTTGGCGATCCAATAAAACTAAGTGATAATGTGTTACCAACTTATTGTGATATTATTAAATAGTACTTGTAGTTAAAAATTACTTACTGGAACTAAATAATTGTAAAGATCCTACAGTGAAATATTTGTGTGAAATGATAGCCGCTGATATTGAAATAAATTGAAACAAGGCGTCAATTCCTATTATAAACCTTCAACAAATAGTTGCCAGATTGATTTAATATTATAATAAATAGAAGAATGTTAAAAAATTACGCAATGAAAAGGAAAAACCAAATGTTCTATGAAGAATCTGAGTCAAAATTATATATTATCTGAAGCAAAGATCCTGGTAAACTTGCACATTCACGGCGGTTGACTTGCGCTAATAGTTTGTTATAAAAGCTTTTCAGAGACATAACTCCTTTGCACATCTAGAAAACAAACTATTAACAATGACAATGATACAAGATGATAAGTCTCACATAAGGGAACTAGGATTTCGTAGAGTTTTAAAGGCAAGAAAGGAGTTTAAAAGAAAGAAAGTAAGAGAATTTCAACTCCAAAATCTTAAAATCGAAGCACCAATTATTATGATTTGATTGACTGGTTAAATGAAAAAATAACAGAACCTCCGATGACCATGAAATATAGTGACGCAGAAATTTCAAGCGTGATTTCCTCAGGTGACAAATTATTTGAAATCGAAAAGTATCCTTGCCACACTCGGGCAGTAGAACGGTGGTCAAGCTTGTTACTGAGGCTTCTTCATCTGTTTGTGGGCCAGAGACAGGAGATGGATACATTCGCACGAGGATAAAGGCAATGCAAGACGTACCAGTATTTGACACAAAATCAAAAATTTTTAAGCAAATAGAAGAGTCTGTAGCTTCAGCTTCCGAATGTTTAAATGCTTTTATTAAATAAGCATATTTTGTATATTTATAAGTACTTACTTATACTTAATTTCAAGCTTCAATATTTTCATTTTGATAAATAATCTGTCTCATAAAAGCTTTATAAAAAACAAATTTTGTTAATTTCTTTAACTTTTAAATTCGATGCGACACCTTAAGATGTAAACGTAGGACCTTGAAATTTTGTTTTTATATCTCTAAGAATGTCGATCAAACATTGGTTATACAGGAGTAACAAAGTTTAAAAAAAAGTTTTTTCACTCCACCCTAATGTACATGGTACGTGCTGCAAAAGTTACGTCGTCAAGCTGTTATCGACTAAGAAGGGACACATCGATAAACAAAATATCGATAATTTGTTGGAAATATAAAACAAATGCTTTGAGTTTGTATTTTATTTATATCAATCTGAATCTGATACAGGGTCAATCGGATCTTCAAAATCTGAGTCTGAACTGCAGCTATCCGTGACGTTTATTATTAACGGTTGGTCAATGATATTGTCGTATTGTACATCTCGATCCCAGTGTTGTAAGCAAATTTTCTTCGTTCTTTCGACCACTTTTCGCCAATCGTCAGCTGTCACTTGAGCGCAAGCTTCTTCCAATAAAACCATCATTTTATTTGCCGTGAATGGCGGAGTTGTGTTATGCCTAGCTGCATGACCTGAAAATATTTGTACATTCAGTAATTATTTTTAGAAATATATGCATATACATAATATTATATAAATAAAAAATATAGATACCTTTGATCTGCGCCCATATCAACTCGATTGCATTATATTGGCAGTGATAGGGCGGTAACCGAATTACCGTGTGTCCATTTGATTTGGCCAATTCATCCAAAAAATATGATGGGTGCGTCTGTTGTTTGTGAAAGTTCAACAGTCTAACCAACTCTTTTTTTAACATCTGACTGTCAGTTTCCACACCATTGCCGTGTAACCACTCTATAATTTCAGCTTTTTTGTTATTGCTGCTGGGGGGTTTGTTAATTTGAACTAAGTGATATGAAGCATTGTCCATTAAAATATAGTGAGGCTCATTCAAATTTTCTAATAGTTTTATAAACCATGTCTTAAAGTTTTCGAAATTCATTTCCTCGTGGTACTCCGTTGTTTTCACTGACTTAAAAGCCCACAGGCAATTCGGCACAAAACCTGTAGCTGTGCCAGCGTGGCAAATGATTAAGCGCTGGCCCTTTCCTTCAGGAGTTTTTGTGCTGGATTTCGCTGTGTCATCCGTCCATGCCTTACCTACAGTATGATTGGCGTTCAGCCATGTCTCATCAAGGTATACTACCTTCTCCCAGTTATCAATTTGTTTGATTTTGCGAAGAAAATCGCATCGTAGTAAAGCTATGTCAGTACGCTCCATTAATATTTTTCTCTTGTCACATTTTTTATAGCGGAATCCACATTTTTTCAAAACAATTCTAAGAGAAGTAGCACCGCCTTTGAAGAGTTCTGCAGCTTTTAATGAAGATAATAACTTCTGGCAGGTCGGTAGTTCACCTCGTAGGTAGTAACCATAAATATGATTGCGTATAGCATCTAAATCAAATTCATCAGGTTCTGTTATATGACATAACATTTTCTTTTTCTTTGGTGTTAATAGTTTATTGTCCTCCATGAACGACTCCCCAAATTTTTCCTTTGTTATTCGAGAAACAGTAGCCTTTCCGATTCCTAGAGCATCGGCTACACGATCGCGAACATTGTCAAGCGGTAACAAGGGTCCGCCATTTTGTTGTTCACGAGCAAAATAGTCTCGCAAACGAACTACAAACTCGCGAACTTCACTGTTGAGAACAGTTTTCCGCTGTCTTTTCGGCATTTTGCAAAACCGAAAATCAACAAACAGGTAACAGAAAATCAACAAATAACACAAAACAGCGAAAACAGAAACAAAACTCAGCTAACAACGAAAGACGTGGCGCATACAAGGCGTTAGGTATGTTATTTAGTGAGTAGGTAAGTACACAGTTAACAGCACGTCCGCTCGGCCCGACCGACTCTCTCCGAATGACCGGATGTCACTATCAACTGCGCACTACTCAGGCGAGGTGAAGTCAAATTGACGTGTCCTAGATAAAAAAAAATATTTATGTATGTCACAATTACATAACCTGACATATTTCAGTCATGATGTCCCAATAATAAAGCAAAATCACCTCGACAAGGGCTGTTTACCTTTTATGTTGTTTGTTGCTAGTTCCCGCTAGCCTACTCAATATGTAGGAGCACATGTTTGTGTTCGCAACTCACAACACTCGCAGTTAACTAATAGATTAGTTTGCCAATTTGTTGGAGGACAAGTGGCGCAGACTTGATTAATTGTGTGAGAATAGTGCCACAGTACAGACAAATGAGAGTAAATTAAGTGCGAGTGACATTTTGTTGATAAAATTCTATTTCAACATGTGTGCGGCACTAGTGTGTAGTCCATAGGCCACTATAACCACCTCTGCCTTCTGCCATATAAGTGATATATAAAAGTCTCAACATTATACAAGCGCCAATTTCGGTTGCATCCAAAACTTGAGATAAAGAAAATATGGTTTATTTTGGATCACACACCCATACTAATCCATATCCATACTAATAATAAATGCGAAAGTAACTCTGTCTGTCTATCTGTCTGTCTGTCTGTCTGTCTGTATGTTACGTTTTAACGCCTTTTTTTTTTTTACCGTGGGGGAAAATCCTTCATGGATGTTATGCCGGACTCCTACCGACTAAAAACCCCCACGGTAACACCCAGAAGCCTATGGATGGAAGCCCCGGGTAAGCCCTCGGAAGGATGTCCCAGGACTCCCATCAGACCTACGGCTACAATTGCGGCCTCGCCTTGGGGGTGGTTCGGGTGCTATCCCGCGTCTATGAGGGGGTTTTCGGGTGCTATCCCGCTTCTTAGGGGGGGGGGGGGGGGGGTTGTGCGTGAATCCCTCACGTCACGCTGCCGTCGTGGGCCTGCTTCTGTAAAGACGGTGAGCGGCCAACTCACCGTCCTCAGGCCCCCGGTCATGGAGGCCGATGGTCTTCGGCGAACACACGTCGGCGGCGCCCTAGCCGCCGACTGCGGAACTCGGGTGGGAGAGTTTTCTCCCGCTCTCGCCCCACCGCCTCTTTCACGAGCATGACCTGCTCACAGAAAGAGGCGGCGCAGTCCCACTTACTCCCGCTGTAGCGAGAGAGTGCCCACGCCCAGACCCACCACGAGGACCTGGCGCTGTTGCGCCCACGCTGTGCACTCCACCAGCGTGTGGAGCGCTGTGTCATCGCTGCGGTCCTCGCAGTGCTGACACTCGGCCGTGGTTTCCCAGTGTCTTCGCCACAGATACCTACCGAAGCTACCATGCCCGATAAGTATCTGTGACAACCGGTAGGAGAGAGCACCGTGTCTCCTCTCCAGCCACTCGTCCATGACCGGTCTGACGGCCGCAATTGTGGCGAATCCCCCCTTTGGTTGCTCAAGTCGCACTTTCCATGTCTCCACGGTTTCCTGGTAGAGCTGGGACCGCTGGGCCTCGATTTCTCGAGACGCAGGCCCCGCTCCAGCGCCTCCTTGCGCCATATAAATAGAGACGCAAGGGCTCTCGCTTCCAGGTCCCATGGAGGGGTCCCGGCTAGGAGACATGCCGCCTCACCTGAGATCGTGCGGTATCCCCTTATCACCCTGATGGCCATCGCCCTCTGTGGGCTCAGCAATCTAGCCACATTACTGGCCGTCAGGTTCTCTGCGAATACGGGGGCCCCGTATAGGGCCATACTTCGCACGATCCCCAGGTACAGTCTCCTGCAGGGGACGTTTTCACGCCTAAACTACTGAACCATTTTATATGAAATTTGGACTAGGGGTAGATTAGACCATGAGCAAGGACATAGGCTATGTTTGGCCGCGATAACCGACATCCACGCGGGCGGAGCCGCGGGCAAAAGCTAGTAATATTATAAATGTGAAAGTAACTCTGTCTGTGTCTGTCTGTCTGTATGTTACGCTTTCATGCCCTAACCACTGAACCGATTTTCATGAAATTTGGTATAGGGTTAGATTAGACCTTGAGAAAGGATATAGGCTATGTTTGGTCGCGATAACAGATATCCGCGCGGCTGGAGTCGCGGGGAAAAGCTAGTAAAACATAAACAAAAAAGGCATGGTCTTCTATCACCGATATCAATTATGAAGTCAAGGTATTAGTAAACTCTTAAACTAAGAATTTGGTAAGCTTAAGTAGAATATTTTTATTGATTTAATTAAGAAAGAAAACATGGTTGTATATTAATGAATAATTTTTTTTGACTTTGACATACTCTTGCACTCCACCCTTTTGCTCCACCTTTGAGTTGACAAACTATTGATCTAGATTTTCTACAAATTCATTTAAGTTACACTTCTTCTTACTGACTGTATTGGGGTTTAACTCGTAAAGCTCTTTGTTGCCTCGATATGAAATATTGAATTAGACTCATTGTGATGTGAATAAGCCTTGAGTGCTGACGAGTTACACTCAGCTCGGTAGAACTACAAGATAAGATAGAATTACTCAGCCGTCTGCAAAGGTTTTATCTTTATATTGGTTAATATTAGAAAAATACTCGTAAATATAATATAATAATAATAATAAATATTCCACAACATTCTACACAACGCTATCTAGACCCATGGTAAGCTTTTTATAGCTTGTGTAATGGAATCTAGAATGCGGATAAACATACTTATATACTTTTTTTTTTGTAAATACATACATATTATTATGCATAGAAACACCCAGACCAATGCAAATAGCCATATTCATGCATACAAACATTTGCACCGAGCGGGAATCGAATTATTCTCTGTTCAATAGAAAAAGCTATGGTCTTCTTAAATCGACGCAAATGATGATGAATCAAAGAAGAATGAAGTTTACGCACATAAAGAGCACATACTCGTATGAACGTCAGAATTTCACAATAATGTCAGGAATCACAGAAACAATAAACAAAATAAATCATTGGAAAATGATTCCTTCGCTGGTTTGGTAGGTGGTTCTACTTAGAAGATACTAGCAAGAAACTCAGTGAACTCGATTAATCCTTCTTTTTTTTCTAAGTCTGGTTTTATTTTAATCAAATGTATACAGTGCGAGCAAGGGATGAGATTAGGATGACCGTGCATCTTTATCGTTTAAGTATACGTCTAATTTATAATAACCTTTTTTTAATAAGCAAATTTTCACTTGTGATGATGTGATGTTAAATTCGCATTTGGCACATAGGTAATTAGACTAACCATGAAGATCATGGTCTTTCAATTGACTCTGCTTTTCGTGAGACAGCAAAACACACCGCATAATAAGTACGTCTGTGCCAATGATTTTCAAAATATACATGCAATATAAAAAAAATGCGTGGAGCTATGTAAAAAATGCATATAAAAGTGTGCTTTACTTATGCTATTAAAATGGAACTTCTGAATCAACTTTACAATAATTTCATTTAAAAAGTTATGCTATACACAAGTCTAATCTATGTCTATGTATATATCTGTATTAAATAAGTCTAATCATATTACACTACCGACGTGAACCCAGTCCTTACACAAGCAATTAAGCTTGGCTGGAGGGGTTAGGGAGAATATTAGTAACTTCGGTTCTAATGTTCGCTTTATTTTAATAAAAAAAAAATATTTCACTTTTTATATGTTTTTGATGTTTTCTTTGATCGTATACTTTAGCGGATATGGCACCACTTTCATTCCAGCGAGCTCTCGTGTTCGCGATAACGGGATGCGACTCACAACATTTAACAATATTTCTTATCATTTCCGTTCAATAACGCTCACCTGATATTATTAACAATATATGTACAGTCAACGACATCAATTGATTCACAAACCTGTATTAAACTGAAATACTGGAATACATGTAACAATAAAGATCAAATATTTCTACTCAAGTAGTTTTAAGCTACTTTTATCACTCATTGTACTTGTGCCAACAGTCGAACATATTTATTTTACTAATATAAACTGTCACCCGTGGCACCGCCCAGGTAGAATTCTGATCCCATTTTCTTGAACCATGTAAACTGATGATAAAAGGCGATCTATGTGTTATTCCAGACTATTCTATCCTCAAGGATAGAGTGAGAAATAGCGTGATAAGAGAGCGATGCGGAGTGATAGAAGATGTAGGGATGAGAATTGAGAAAGGAATGTTAAGATGGTCGGTGTTGAGAGAATGAATGAAAGAAGACTAACGAAACAGATGTATGAGGCGAGTGTGTATGGTACGGTCGGTAGGGGAAGACCTAGGCGCACATACCTAGACCAAATCGGGGAAGTTTTAGAAAAGGGGCAGGTCAGGAGTACCATAAACCGACGAGCATGCATGAATAATGTAATGAGAGTGAATGAAGCGAGAGTAGTATGTCAGGATGGTAGCAAATGGAGATTCGTGATCTCTGCTTACCCCTATGGGAAATAGGCGTGATTTTATGTATGTGTGTATGTATTTATTCTATCTCTGTATAAAATTCAGCCAGATCTGGTCAGGTTCAGCTATATTTCAGTTTAAAAATCAATACATTGAATTAAAACGTCCAAGTATATTCTCGGAACTCTAAAAACTCCTCAAATTTGTTATAAAAATATAACGCGATAACAATACTCCATCAATCATGATTGGATGAGGGTGTTCTAATAACGGGGACATGATTTGTTTGGGATAAAAGGGCGAAGGTCTCGCTCAAAGTTTTTTGCCAAGAGACCATCTTGCATTACGATGCAAGACTATTTTTTGGCAAGAACTTCTAACTTCTTAAACTCCTAACTTTTAACTAATCAGAATGAATTCACAAGGACCGCTTATTCTGAATTTACGTAGATAGGTATGTTATAATGTTTGTGTAATTATTGTATCCATAAACGTATTAATATTAAATTACGGCACTATCGTGTCATTTTACTCATTAGGTAACGTACTTTCGATATCAATTTACAGTTTTTTGATATCTGTAATAGTTACGGAATAATCGCCTGGACACACTTAACGATTACACCCTGTATATGAGGTGAAGTCAATTTGACGTATCCTATATTAATAAATCCACTTCGAAACCCGGCCTGCTCTGGGGGTTGAGCCTCGTCAAGTAAAACTGTATAAAAGACAGCCTCCGTGGCGTGGTGGTAGTGAACGTGACTGCTACGCAGGAGGCGCGGGTTCGATTCCCGCTCAGTGCAAATATTTGTATGCATGAATATGGCTATTTGCATTGGTCTGGGTGTTTCTATATATAATATGTATGTATTTACAAAAAAAAAAGTATCTATGTATGTTTATCCGCATTCTAGATTCCATAACACAAGCTAGTTAAGCTATGCTTACCATGGGTCTAGATAGCGTTGTGTAGAATGTTGTGGAATATTTATTTATTTATTATTTATATCTTACCAAGCAAAACTTTACCGCAGTTACATTTCACACTGAATATTATTCAAAGAATATTTTTGTTCTATCATTAGCCATTCTATCAAGTATTGTTTCAGTAATGAAAGAGCCTCATTCATCATACAATACATTATTCACTAGTGAAAGAACTTCACAACTAGCAGTGAGAGTTGGCAGAGAAGTGCTCACAATACTGTGGAGAGCTACTTCATTGTACCG
This sequence comes from Eilema sororculum, assembly GCA_914829495.1. Classification (NCBI taxonomy): domain Eukaryota; kingdom Metazoa; phylum Arthropoda; class Insecta; order Lepidoptera; family Erebidae; genus Eilema; species Eilema sororculum. Next base: position 573,143 of record OU618555.1, on the reverse strand, counting down.
AGAGCTCTAAATGAGAAGTAAACATTAACAGCTATAAAATTCAACGAACATCTTAATAAATTTATATTCACACAGGGATTACCCAATGCAGCAAAAAGTTTGCTTTGACTTTTGATTGAAATTTTGAAGCATTTAGTATGATAATATTCCAATCGATTTAGAAAAGACCATTTTTAATCGGTCTAGATTTGAACCCGAGCATCCGGGTGTGGTTTGGTTACTTAGTGGTCATAGCATTATCCCTGTAATAAAGAAGGATCCCGCCTGGACCGATCAGAAAGTCTCCCTTTCTAAATAGATTTAACTTTCAAAGATAAAGTTCTAAAAATTAAAGGACACGCCAGTATGACATAAGACAGTGTCAGGAAAGAGTAAGGGTCAGGGTCGCCATAAAATACACCTACAATGTTGCTGGTGGCAATTCGGTTCGATAGCCTCATCAATACTTTTTCACGTCCCAAGTACACGAAAATGTGCGAAACTTACAAATAATTCCAGGACTTCATTTTATCAAAGTACATAAAACAATATGATATCTAACGAAAACTACTTTCATACAAGTACTTTTATTGCCAAGACATTCAAATGGTATCATACTTGTGTCAACAAATTACACCAGAAGGTCTATAAACCGTAATACTGCCATGCATTAGTTTCTCTAAAAACCTCTTCCCATTCTTCATGGAATAGAATCCTTTCCGCGTCGTTAATCTACTAGCCTCTGTGTCATATAAGCTTTTTAGGAGCCCATACGATATTATGCCTTGAGACATATACCTTGGACCAAAAATTTGCTCATAAACTCTATAGGCGCAGTAGACGTTTCTAGTGTGTTGTTAGGATAGCAAGGGGTGCCACGGCGGTGGATGAGTTCAAATTCACAAAACACATACAAAAAAATCAGGCGAATCGGACGTCGGAGGTCGCAGAACGACCACGCCTGATTTTTTCTTCGTTCGTTTCATCCGTCCTCCATGAGCAAGGGCCCGGGGGTGATCGGTGGAGCCACCTGTCACCCTAGCAGAAGCAGGCCGTGGCAGCGGCGCAAAGTGTGCCTCCCCGTACCCGGGGCTAGATGGGGATACTACGGTCCCCACAACCCGAAGGGGGCCATCTCGAAAGAGATGGTCCTGGGTCTGCCGGGGTGCGAGAGATATGTTTCCAGCATTCTAAGCTACGGCAAACAAAGACCCATAGACGATGTGGGTTTTAGTCGGTTCGAGTCCGAGATTATCACCGAAGCTGGTGGACAGCTTCGGGGGGGTAGTATCCGTGGAGATTTTTCGTACGATAAAAAAAACACGCGCCAGGGACTCGTTTGTCAGCGACTTTAGGTTTTGGATTTGTGCCCCGAGGTTTACCAACAAGTTATAGTGCGGAAACTCTGCCTTATTCACTTGGCTACAAACTGTTCGCGTTTTCAGACAGCTTCCTTATGGAACTAAATGTTAGTGAAAAATTATCCGGCCAAAATAATTTATACAGCAAAACACGTAACAATGAGACTTACAATTTGCTTGTTTTGCGTTGTTGGGCTGTAGGGAATGGACATATTTTAAAATCTTGAATAACAAGTGTACCTAAAACTTTTGTTATGTAGTAGAGTTGGGACATAAAGTTGATAAAATATAGTTATTAAGATACTATGGTATGGATTAGATATTATTAAAATAGGATTATTAATCTCAGTCAGTAAAATGACAAGTGCAACTGTCACTGATACAAAAAAGGGTGACCCGCTACAATAGTGATGTTCGACAATCAATAGAGACATTTTAGTCCTTCCTTATTTTATTAACACATCACTCTTTATTTGAGACAAAAACCTGCAACACTGGAAATGTAATTTTACTGACTCAAATTAATAATCATAGTTTAGTTACTTTAAGTATGGCCTTTATGATTATCCAGACTATACAACATTTAAGTACTGCGCTTATTTTAATAAATGAGGTGGCAATCGACCCATATTAACCTGTCTTTAAAAGTTTTCAATTTTTAATGTAGTCAATTCAAAAAGTTAATATCTAATATCAATGTCAAAAGCTGTATTCTCGTTACTATTTTCTTGGAAATCTGATCTTTTCTGATATTTGGTAGGTTGAGATTGGATCCAGACTGAATTTCAAACAGACTCATATTTAAAGGACTGGCTTACTGATTAACCGGACTCTTGAATTAGGTCCATTTTTATAAAATGCATTGTCTTTGAAATTGAAATTATACGGAAATTAATCGATAAAATAAATTGAGAGAGAGTTAAGCGAAAATGGTTGCCAGTCAGCTTGAAAATTTGACTTTCACAAACGACGATACAGCAGTCAGTGGCCTCCTGCCTTTGTGGGCAACGTTTGTCATAAATAAACAAAGAATTGTTTATCTTCGTCCCGGGCAAAGCCAGTTCACATTCAAATTAAAACTCTAAGAGACATTAAAACAAAAATAAAACGCTTTACGCAATGAGTTACAACCCGCGGCCATGTTGTTTTGCCCAAAGGAATACCGCGCTTATAACTTTTATCATGAAAAATACACAATCATAATTTTATTTCCAAATGTTACATTCATGTAAAAAATAAATTAGGTAATATTTTAATTGCCGGTTTTCGAATTAAGTCTCATCAACGCCCACTTATACACCGTCAAGCAAATCATTTAGATCACTTATTAGACTAAGTGAATGTTTGCAAATAAACCAAAAAAAAGGCTGCTGAGTTGCTTGCCGGAGTCTTTTCAGGTCTGGGCCGCGTTTCGAACCGGTGCCGGTGGTCCGTTTGCTAAATTAGTCTTTAATATTTATTTTCATAATGACGTGTTGTAAGTGCCGATTTGATGATCTATGCAGAATAAATGATTTTGTACTAGAATTTAATTTTGTTTTCGTTTTGATAATTTTTCTGGCGAGTGACTTTATATGAGCCTTTGTGGCGTAACAAGTGAACGCGGCCGCTACGCCGCTGGAGGCGCGGGTTCGATCTTGTTCGAATAAGTCTATTTGCATAGGTCTGGTCGTGCCTCAGAGAGCACGTTAAGCCGTTGGTTCTGGTTGCCATACGAAATCTGTGGTACTCGTTACGGGTAGGTAATTGGAGCCCTAAATATTCAACAACTAGTCTAATTGCAATGCCTTGATATCGTCTTTGGGTTATGGAGGTCATATGGCGGTCGCTTCACGAAAAATATCGAAGTTAAGCCAAATCCGCAATTAGACTGGTAAAGCGGGCCCCAGACTGCAAATTGGAAGCTTCGGGTGCGACTGGGATTAACACTAGGATGAAAAAGACTCTTTGACTTTATGTATCTATATATCCGTGGTTAGCAAAGTAGGGTAATGTTTTCAGGGTCAAAGAATCAAAGAATCAATTTAATTTATTCAGTTTAGGCACATAAAGAGCACATATGAACTTCAGAATTTTACAAGTAGGTAATGTCAATTACAGAAAAAATAAATAAAATAAATCATTGGAAAATGATTCTTTCGCTGGTTCGGTAGGTGGTTCTACTGAGAAGAGACCAGCAAGAAACTCAGTGAACTCGATTATCCTTCTTTTTTTATTTTAAATATGGTTTTATTTATAGCATTTTTTTACAGTGCGAGCAAGAGATGGGATTAGGATGATCATGCATCTTTATCATTTAAATATTCGTCGGTTTATATTGGTCCCAGGTGAGATTGATAATAATCATTTTGTAAAAAAAAATGTTGAGGGTGCATTTTAAAATTTCAAAAATTTTATATTTTTTAATTCGTTTGTTGGCAGGGTGGTCTTCAATTTATCTAGTTCCTGTTTATCAGAAATTAATCGTACAATTCTTTTATATATTCATAGGAGCGTGCCCAATCTCCCTCTCAGTGCACTTTTATGGAGACGAGATTAAATGCACGTCTGATCTACTCGGAACCAAGGTTTTAATTAAAAGATTGGCATCTTTTGATTACTTCAAACGACTAGATAAATACATAGATGAGACGTTATGCTCACAAAAAGATATGGATAAACTACCTATAGACCTTGACAGATCGATTGAGAAAAAATTTAGCAGTAAATATCGTAATAAAAGTAGTTATTTTTGTGAAACAAAACAAAGCCTTGGTTTCGCTACAGTGTGAAAATGGTTACAACCCCAAATTACTTCCTTACTTCCAGCGGGGGTCGCCGTCGACCGGACGGGTGATCTGCCTTTTTTGTGGGCCATTTCACCCAAATCCCTTATTCCTCCCCTTGGAGAGGCCAAGGGGGTGTCCGTCAATCACGGCGTTCCATCAAACCTACCTGTTTCTTTGCAGAATCTTACGTTCTGATCCAGCTTCAGATCCTCGAGGTCTGGTGTTTCTAATGTGTCCATCCCCATGTTTTCCCATCTTATTCGTGAGTATATGGGACATTTGGCGAGCAGGTGGAGGCTGGTTTCCTCGGCCTCTATGCACTCCGGGCATTTGGGGTCGGTTTTCACGCCTATAAGTGCCATGTGCCTGTTTAATCTACAGTGTCCTGTTATCACTTTCTGTAACCCATAAGTCACCGGTCCAAACTGGTCGCAAGGTCAACTCGGTCAACAAAATTTATTCTTAATGCATTTGGCACGAGGTATAGATAGATAAATAATGCTACCTATTTATTATGCATAGTGCACAGTGTAAAATATTTTAGGGGACTAGTAAAAATACGTAGTGGTGATTGTGAATACAATAACAAATCTGCCCATCCCAGTTTGTATAAATGAGTGTAAAAATAAAAATACTCTGTACTCCCATGTACAATAAAAACCACTTTTACATTGGCAACTGCATATATCACACAATTAATGAAACATTCCCAACTCAACGCCCCGTTTCCCTAAACAAATTAAAAACGTTATACAAAAAATATAAATTTCACAGTATTTACCGTACATGTATTACACGGCTCTGATAGGTAACATGCCGCCAACCCTGTGTGTACGGACACGCGAAAATCTCGTCACTATGACGAACCGTGAATTCTAAATGTAAACACACATTGATACGCACTCTACAGGGCCGGATTCATTGCCACAAAATTAACACTGGAATGGTTGTGATTGTGTATGATAAGTGTCTTTCCTAGAGAGGTGAGTGACCTCTTGAACTCTTTCATATCATGACATCACAACTTAATTTTGTTGATCTTGAAGCATCTTGATCTATCTTTTCGGTAAGTTAATAGATTAAAATTGATTTATTTATACTTTATTGTTAAATATACAAGAGTATATTATAGTTAAATTAATACATTTATGTACACAAGACTTCGCTCCTAATATTATTTTATTACTTGCTACACTGGATTTGCTGGAACAAAATTCAACTACACGATAAGCTTTATACATACTATTTGCATATTTTATATAAAATGTTTCATTTCTACGTAGAATAAAGAATAAAATAAAGCTTTTCATATAGATAGCTATTCAAATAACGCACAGACAGACACGCTATTACACCCACAAGCTCACGGGTAGTGAACTATCCAATTTTCTCCACCTTTTTCGACCAGAAATAATCTCTGACGTATGCTTTTTAGTATACAACATATTACACGTAGAACGCAAACCCTTATTTTCTTTTGTTTTCCCAAACTATATGGTGTGTTATTGCAAAGGAGTGGAATTAGAATTTTCTAACTTAATTAAAATGGCTGTATGATTGTTTGAACACAATGCGAACTTTATTAACTTATATAATGTTTGTAATAACTGTCTCCAATAGCCTGAATAGCAATAAACTTGTTTATTAAATCTTTTTAGTACCGCAATTCTGGCGAAGAGATTTTCCTTCTTTCTATGCCGCACCATGAAAATATGGAATTCTTCTCCATCACATTTACTTCTTCTAACAGTCCCGCATTATTGACCCTCATTCTTGGGACTTCCCCTTTAACTTATACAAATAAAAGGCGAGTCATATTGACGTGCCATTTTTAAAAAAAGTAAAAAATATTAATCCGAGTCTAGAAAATAACTTTATTACTGAAGATTGTGAAATTTTGGTTAATTTTGTGTTAATACATACATAATACACACACCTTTTTCTCTCTATATTAGGCAGTAGTTTTCTATTGTTATACTATACAGACGGTTCATACAATAATATAGACTTAGCTCAAGTGGAACTGTAAACGTCCGGTTTTCACTTCGTTAAAGACAATACCATGGTATGTTCGTTCAGAGACACTAAAGTAATACTGATTGTTAGCCAGTTTAAGTACCAACACGTTTGGAATTACTTCAGTAGGTGAAGTGGTAGGTATTATCAACGTTTGTTTAGTTAGAAGAATGGTGTTTTGTGATAGCGCGAGTTTGAAATTTTCTACTTTATTCCAATTTTAAAGGTTTCCTCATATACCTATTTTATTAATTGATTAATTTACAGGCCTTTACAGTAGTGACTGGGTTTTAATATTCGATATACAATAACATGTTTGGTTTGCTGCAATAATCGTAGTATTATACGTCTCTATCTCTTTAAACCACAAAATGGATTTTAATTCTAATTTCTTGTTGCACAAGACAAAGAGCCCGATTGACGGCAATAAGCTCAACCACCTATTATGTCATGGGACCTAAAATTATAATTGGCGAAACGTGGGTGTCAGTAAACTTCTGCACACCCCTTCTAGGATTTACAGACGAGACTATAAATGTATGTTTTTGTTGGATATTTAGATGTTTGTTATTCAATCACGCTTTAACAACGGAACGCATCTGGGTCTAGAGTATAATCTAGAATAGCACAAAGTGTACTATATACCAAGAATAGGTAAATAAATAAATGTAAAAAAATAAATATTTCACAAAATTAACGCTATTTAGATCCATGGTAAGCATTTTTTTATATAGGACACGTCAATCCGACTTCACCTCGCCTGATGTTAAGCAAAGGCAAAGTTTGGGAAAGAAGGTCACCATCGGAAACATGTACCATGTTAACAGTGGTGGCACTCAGCTTGGCGGCCTCATTAGATGCCTTTTCTCGCCCCGCTTAAAGTTCCCGGGACTGTAGGAAGAAGGAAACACGTGAGCTGGCAGGGAGTTCCAGGTCTTAATGGTGCAGCATAGTCACTGAAACGCTTGGTTCTAGCTGGTCTTTATAGCTTGTGTTATGGAATCTAGAATGCGAATTTGTAAATACATACATATTATACATAAAAACACCCAGACCAATGCAAATTGCCATATTCATGCATACAAATACTTGCACTGAGCGGCAATCGAACCCGCGCCTCCTGCATAGCAGTCGCGTTCACTACCGCCACGCCTCAGAGGTTTCCATGGATTACAGGAATGAGATCATAATTTCACGCTGGCGGAGCTCTAATATATTAGTCTTGTAATTCACTTACAAAAGAAGTTTTTTATTTCAGTAACACAACAAATTAATCTGTGAACCTATTTTGTCGTGGGCGATGAAAATACGAAAAAGCCTGTTTTCTTTTCAAACAGGACTTATAATGGAAGAGCACAGGAGGTGACAAATTACTCCGATCGGCTCCGCACGACCTCAATAGAGTCATTATGGGACCCTCGGACGATTGGGCATCTTAATTCCACTTGGGTGTTGTAGAAAAAGGCTCTTTTTGTTGACAAATCTTTGGATACTTAATTGTACAAATGACTGGGCTCTTTCAACCCTACTCGAAGTGATTGTTACTTTTACAATAAGGCGTCACGTCACCTCATGGTGAGCCGAGTCTCAGGAAAGAGATTTATTGTTACACCATTACAGACACAACAGTATTTTACTTTGTGCATACCTACCATCTTGAAATGATTCTCATGCCCATAGCTGTATAGCACAAGGGAGTAGGAAGTTGTTATAATAGTCTCTAAAGAAACAACGCACAGATCTCAAGCGGCACAGAATGGTCGCTAAGCCGCCAGCGTGAATGCTCATATTATCATATCGAAGTGTGTTGGCATATAGATTTGGTTGCATAAATTTTATGCAACCAAATCTAATTCCATGGGGGCGGCCTTACCTTATGGTAAGGGGCAAGCTGCGCCCCCGGGCCCCGCCGTTAACCCGGTGTCTCCAGCCGGAGCTGCTCGGAGGAGTTGTTGGCTCCCTGTTCCCAGCGCGGGCGGTGGAACATATTCCACCGCAGATGACTCCGCCACCTAGGTCGCCTATGGCACCCAGCGTGGATGACGACGACGTGCCCGAGGTCACTTGGGTAGAGCTAGAGCTGGCGGTGTTAAGGCTTAAGGCCAAGAACACCGCCCCGGGACCAGACGGCATTCCAGGCCGAGCGTGGGTCCTAGCTCTAGGCGAAGAAGACGCTCTCGAGCCCCGACTGAGAGGGTTTCTCAGCGCATGTTTGGAGCGAGGCCAGTTTCCGAAGATGTGGAAGACGGGGAAACTGGTCCTCATCCGAAAGGCGGGGCGCCCGGCGGACTCACCGTCCGCCTACAGGCCCATAGTGTTGCTCGACGAGGTGTGCAAGCTCTTTGAAAGAGTCATTGCAAAGCGCCTCGTCGAGCACCTATCCAGGGTAGGGCCTGACCTGGCGGATGGCCAGTATGGCTTCCGCCGGAGGCGCTCCACCGTGGATGCCATCATGCGCGTGAGGACTCTGGCGAAGGACGCCGTCGCTCGGGGCGAGGTGGTGTTGGCGGTGTCACTGGACATCGCCAACGCATTTAACACCCTGCCCTGGAGCTGCATTAGGGAGGCGCTCGTGTATCACGAAGTGCCTCTCTATCTTCGCCGTATAGTCGGGGCGTATCTGTCGGAGAGAGCAGTCGTCTACCCAAGTGCGACCGGGCTCGGTCGGCGAGAGATGTCGTGCGGTGTTCCGCAGGGATCGGTCCTGGGACCGCTACTGTGGAACATCGGTTACGACTGGGTGCTTCGCGGTGAGCTCGTGGACGGTGCCGCCGTCACGTGTTATGCGGATGACACGCTGGTGACGGCGTGCGGGGCTACATACCGCGAAGCGACCCTGAAGGCCACGACCGCGGTTGCCCAAGTAGTGGATCGGATTCGGCGGCTGGGTCTCGAGGTGGCTCTGCATAAAACCGAGGCCATGTTCTTTCATGGACCTCGGCGCGTGCCACCGGAGGATTCCAGCCTCATAGTGGGAGACATTTCCATCGCCGTCAAGGCCCAGATGAAATATCTGGGGCTCGTACTCGATGGCCGGTGGAACTTCGGAGAGCATCTCCGAAGACTGGCCCCCAAATTGAAGGACACAGCTGCCGCTTTGGGGCGGCTGCTGCCCAACATGAGGGGGCCGGATGACTCCTGCAGGAGACTCTACGCGGGAGTCGTGCGGTCCATGGCCCTATATGGGTGCCCAATATGGGCGGACACCCTGACGGTCCACAATGCGCGTCTGCTGCGTGGACCGCAGCGTGCAATGGCCAGCAGGGCCATTAGGGGGTACCGCACGATATCCTTCGAGGCGGCGAGTCTCCTTGCCGGATCCCTACCGTGGAACCTGGATGCGAGGGCCCTTTCGATGCTATATCGGTATTGTAAGGAGGCGCGGGAGCAGGGACGGGAACCCGAGCCCGAAGAAATTCGGGCCGTGAGGTCTCAGCTCCACAGGGACATGGTAGCGGAATGGGAGCTACGACTTGGGCGACCAAGCGCAGGGCACGCCGTAATAGCGGCGGTAAGACCCATCATGGAGGAGTGGCTAGAGAGGCCACACGGCAGCCTCTCGTACCGGCTGACGCAGGTGATTACCGGACACGGGTGTTTCGGGAGTTACCTGTGTCGGATCCGGAAGGAGCCAACGTCCGAGTGCCATCACTGTGATGCGAGCGAGGACACAGAGCTGCACACGCTGACCGAGTGCCCGGCGTGGGACACGCCGAGGCGGGTCCTAGTGGCGGCTCTAGGGGTGGGAGTCCTCACACTCGTCACATTGCTCACAGCGATGGTACGATGCGCAAACGCTTGGGGTGCGGCCGCCTCCTTCTGCGAGCAAGTAATGCTCGAGAAGGAGGCGGCCGGTCGGGTCCGGACCAGACTCCGGGCCCGGGAAGCCCGTGCAGAGCGAAGGCGAACCGGACGTCGGAGGTCGCAGAACGACCTCCGTCCTCCATGAGCGCTGGCCTGGGGGTGACCGGTGGAGCCGCCTGTCACCCTAGCAGAAGCAGGCCGCGGCGGCGGCGCAAAGTGCGCCTCCCCGTAACCGGGGCTAGATGGGGACATTTTGGTCCCCACAACCCGAAGGGGGCCATCTCGAAAGAGATGATCCTGGGTCTGCCGGGGTGCGAGAGATATGCTTTTGGCAATCTCACCTCCGGCAGCCAAGGACCCAAGACGGCGTGCGTTTTAGTCGGTTCGAGTCCGACATAACCGCCTCCACCGGCTCCGTGGGGGTGGTATCCGTGGGGATTTTTCGCACGATAAAAAAAAAAAAAAAAAAAAAACCAAATCTAATTTATTTTCAATAATTACTTGTCTAAATAACTTAGCTTAGCATGTGAAAGATTAATCGACGTAATTTATACGGGAAAACTATTTGTTTTTGATGGATGTTATGAAATCCCACTTACCCGGAACTAAAGGACTAATGATACCTAATAGTCAAAATTTGTGTTGAACCAAATTAGGGGTACAGTTTTTATATTTCTTATCAATTAAGAAATACACGGACTGGACTGATACCTCCACAGGGTCAGGCAGGAGGTGTAGCTTTGTGTAGCTGGCTTTCAGCCTTTTCATGGATAGCTAGGGTGATATGAAAGTAAGTGAGTATGGATTGAACGACCTGTATGTTAAGTGTGTTACGCTGATGGCCAAGTTATACTTGCATCATCGGCGGAGAAGTTGCAGGAAATGGTGAACCGCATGAACGAGGCATTCAAAGCGAAAGGTATTAAAATAAATATGAGAAAGACAAAAGTTATAGTTTTTGAGAGGAGCCAAGAAGTGACTGAATGCAATGTAAAGATTGAACCTGAGTGTATGTAACAATTATCAGAGTTTCTATACCTGGGTATTTTGTTAACAAGAGATGGAAAATACGATGGAGATGTTGAAAGGAGAGTGACTGCGGGGAATCGCGTGAACGGTGCACAATCGGGACTATAGGTGGGCCTTGATATATGGGAGTGAAAGTTGGGTATGGGAAAAGAATGCAGTGGAGATACGGTCGTTGCGTAGTATATCTGGGATAATGCTGGGTGATAGAAAGAGGAATACTGAAATTAGAGATAGGTGTGGCCTGAAAGATAATTTTGTGACGAGGATTGAAAAGGGTATGCTACTGTGGTTTCGGCACGTTGAACGAATGAGCACGGAGCGAATGACACACCGGGTATGTAAGGCACAGGTGAATGGACAACCGGGGTGGACCTCGCAGTAAAATTTAAAAAAAGGTCTGGTCAGAAGTACTCGCAACCGGCGGGCTTGCATGAAAGGATTAATGACAGCGGAGGTAGCTCATGAAGTATGTAAGGGTAGAGTCAATAAGCGGGCTGTAGTCCCTGTCTACCCCGGTGGGAAATTGGCGTGAGCGTATATATGAATGGATGGATGCAATTATGCAATAACATGCTCTTTCTTAATTGAAAATTATAGTGCGGTCTAGACGGTTAGAGCTTACCAAATTCCTTATTAAATAAACGAAAATTCGTACAGATATATAGGAGACGAAGACGTTCGGAATACCGACGGAAACTTTGTTGACATCGTACATTAAGACTGAAATTGTATTAAGATAAGGAACTGAGTTCAACTTGAGGCGAAATGCGAGCCAGCGTTACGGACGTTTATGGAATTAAGAACTTACTTCAAATACTTTTAGTGTAACTAACGAAACGGTTAAGAAGTTAACTTTTAGGAGCACGACGGGTAAGGAACCTTGTGCGCATTATAGAGGTTTTTTACATTCAGTGGGAAAACTATCAGTTGAATGAATTTTTACAGTATTAAGTATGCTAACTATACAAATCGAATACATAGGGAAAAAGAAGAATCCCCCTGTAAGGGAAAGACTGCGGGTTCGAGTCCCGCCCGAGATGATTCTTCTTTTTCCCTATGTATTCGAAACTATCAGTTACTATTTAAGATACTCGCAGATGTTGGCCGTACCTGTAGCCAGGATCGGTATATTTATTTATTTTATTTAACATTCATGCGCCTACTACATAATTTTGGAAGTGTTGATTCGCACGAATTCGTGCGAATCGCCTACAGAAAAATAATAAATTTTTGAAGGAGTCGATTCGCACGTTTCGTGCGAGTTCAATTCGCGCGAATCGTCCAATAAGATAAAAGCAAACATAACATACAATGGATGTTGAAAAGTTGGTACATTGGTACTACTGCTTATTTCTATAAGAAATTTCTCCCAGCAGACCGGCGAGAGGAGATCGTGATAAACAAGAAAATAGGTGTGATCTACTCATTGATGTACAAAAACCCAAGGTTTTTTAGTATATCAATGGATCTACTATATAAAAATAAGTCGGGTTTTCCTTCCTGACGATATAACTCCAGAACGCCTTTACCGATTTGGCTAATTTTGGTCTTGAATTATTCGTGGAAGTCCAGGGAAGGTTTTTACGGCGAGAAAAAATCGAATAATTGCCGGGAACCGACATCCACGCGGGCGGAGCCGCGGGCAAAAGCTAGTTGTGTATACAATAATTGGAGAGAAAACTATAAGTAGGTACACACACAAGCTTATCATTATAAAATGTACAGTACTTAATATTGAAATAAATATGTATCATATATACGGTCTACTGGCTAAAGCACCTCTGAAACGAAGTATTAGGGTCCTAAATGAGGTTAGATAGATAGATAGATAGATAGATAGATCTATCTATCTATCTAACCTCATTTAGGACCGTAATGAGGTTCAACCTAAATGAGGTTCATCAGCAGATAGACAACTTCACATGTAATTTGAGTGAATTCGTAAGGGTTCTCATCTATGTAGTGGCCTATAAATTTTAAATGTATGATATTAAGTTTTGTTAAAAAAAAATAGATTTTATTGTTTATAAGTAGGTACCTACTAAGCGTTTGTTATGTTTTTGTTTTTATGTGTGAATTAGGAGAAATCTTGTTATGGTAGTCTCAAAGTGAATAAATAAATAAAAAGATTAAAGGGCTTACTTTAGTTATAGTCCTGGATAAATCAGTTGAAGCCACAATTTTTTTTCACAGGCTCATGCTCATTTGACCTGTCGACAAACATTCTTTTTTGAAACCTTTTTTTTTTCTTGAAGCCTAACCCGAGACAGAGTGACAGGACATTTTGGAGTACGAATATGGGATAGTTTGAAATTTTTATTTTGTGTGAATTTTTGGAGCTCCATAAACTTATTTCCGCAATAATAAGCATAATTATTGTGTCCTATTTATGTAAAACCCGATACCGTTGGTGAAATGTGGGTGTTATTATTGTTAGGTATAAAAAAGAAATGCAAAAACTAGCATAAACCACGGGATTTGTTTTTCTAACATTACTACGCAGCTCTCTTTCATTAATCTCCTCATATTCGTGTTATTTTAGGAGTTCCTCACTGATCACTGCGCAGCATCTGTTGCACTATAATTCACTATAAAATAAACATTTATATATGTTTTACGTAAATGTTTTTGTTAATTCAAGCAATTACAGACATGTGCATCGACGTTTTTTATTATTTATTTTTCTTCAATTAATTTACTATTCGAAACGTCTTGAAGCAAGAACTCCGGTGAAACGCTTTAGCTGATATTATCAATCAGCATTATATCATTTACTACTAACAAAATTGATGCTACTAACTATTTGAAATGATAATATTTTTTAGACACAAGTGCCTTTTATACCATAGATAAGCACATGGCCAACTTGATGGAAAGTGGTTACCGTGAACTATGGGCAACATCAGGGGCGTCACACTCTTTCTACCAACTCAGTTGGAACTTTCTAATGCCCTTTTTGAAGATCCTCATATTATAGTCGCTTGCGAAAACCAGAGCAGGGATCATTCCATAGTCAGATGGTCCTTGGAATGAGTCTCCTACCCTCAAGTGGTAGAACACACACACACACTAAATCCCTTGTTTAAGTGTTCTCATACCGCACTGCGCACATCGTATCCAGATAAACTGTGCCTAAACCAAGTCATGCAAGATCTAATATTATATTTTCGTACTTACCATAGGACCCAAACTCCGCGGTGTATGCTAGTTTTTAACCCCCGACGCAAAAACGACGGGGTGTTATAAGTTTGACGTGTCTGCGTGTGTGTGTGTGTGTGTGTGTGTGTGTGTGTGTGTGTGTGTGTGTGTGTGTGTGTCTGTGGCATCGTAGCACCCAAACGGATGAACCGATTTGGATTTAGTTTTTTTTGTTTGAAAGGTATATTAGTCGGGAGTGTTCTTAGCTATATTTGAAAAAAATCGGTCCAAGATGGCCGCCGCCACAACATGTTGGAATACATATTTCTTTATAATTTCCTCAATATGGGTATCAAATGAAAGAGCTTGACTAGTAGAACAATTTAAAAAGCATAAAATAAAAATTAAATTAAAAATTTAAAAAACCCCCGTCACAAAACAACAAAAAGTTGAAAATAAATGAATAAATTTTAATTCAACGGTCGCCATGTCGGGGGACCTTACGATATAAAGGAGTACTTAACCAGTTACGGTCCCCCGACATGGCAACCGTTGAATCAAAATTTATTCATTTATTTTCAACTTTTTGTTGTTTTTGTGACGGGGGTTTTTTAAATTTTCAATTGAATTTTTTTGCATTTCTTAATGTTGTATGAGCGTGTGTGTTTTTTTCTTTTGTTTCTTTATCTTGTAGGCTCATATTTGAATAAATAAATATTTTCTTTCTTTTCTGATCTGCGTTATCCAGTGGTGTCTAGTAGTGGATCGGAATCTGCGGTAGCCTAGTGGTATGGGTAATGGACTGCTGAGACGAGGTCTCGGGTTCAATCCCAGGTTTACCATGGCACACATCAATGACTTTTTGATGCTTTTCGAAGTTATGTGTGTATTTATCGCAGGTTTATAAGTGCCCGGTTAATGGCAATAGGCTCGTCACCTATTACATTAAACTGGCGAAATGTCGGTGCTAGCACCTCTGTCTTCGGGGAATAAAGGCATGAGTTTATGTTATGTTATGCTTTCTTTTCTTTCTTTCTTTCAAATTCAGATTCAAAACTACACACATACACCTTGTTTACTTCATTTTAAAAGTTTAAAACTACCGAAACGAATCCATAACCTAGATCCGGCCCTGAGCATACTTCCGGTCTGCCGGAAATACGTCATTACCGGCGACAATGGGTGCTCTTTCAGCCGCGGTGTTCGTGGGCCATTGTGTGCCACCTGCGGTTATGCCCTAAGTGACACACGCGCCCGTGGCGGACAATGGCGATAATGAGGCAGGCTTTAAATAAAAGCGTATTTTTGATCACAAGGGCAGCGTGGAGCTGTGATGAGGTCAGTTTATTTCAAGTTCAGTACAATCGATGAGGTATTTTGTGCAATAATTTGAACTAAATCATTTCGAGCACAGACAGTTATTCGAGTCATACAAAAATTGTCTTATTTATCCGAACGACAATCTCAGCCACATTCAAAACTCACAATTTGGTGCCTTGGGTCCTTCGTGCTGATTTTTTGGCTTGCTTATACTTTTATGGGCTTTTTATTTATGGAACTACTGTCTGACGTCGATTTTGACTTGCCCTTGGGGGTCCAAAAATAAGTGTAGCCCCATACACTGAAAACACAGGAGTAACTAAATATAAAAAAAAATACTTATCAATGTTTTTCTGCAAAAAGTTAGCAATAAAAGCAATGGGCTGTTCGAGTTTTATGATTGTAAAGGTTGTGCTAGTAACTACTTCCCATCTGATGAACCATGTACACCTATATACTTCTTCAGTAGTATCCATACTTAATATTATAAATGCGAAAATAACTCTGTCTGTCTCTCTGTCTGTCTGTATGTTACGCTTTCACGCCTTAACCACTGAACCGATTTTGATGAAATTTGGTATAGGGGTAGATTAGATTTCGTGAGAAAGGACATAGGCTATGTTCGGTCGCGACAACCGACATCCACGCGGGTGGATCCGTGGGCAAAAGCTAGTAACATATAATATAACATCCTATCAAATACACATTTACCCTATGACCATAATCCCTACAAAACCTACCAACGCCACATTTGCGGGCGCGGAATGTGCCGATTGATCACCCCTTATCTTGCAGCCTTCCTTATCAGTGTTTGATCCCGCAGGATCCCCCGCCTGATTGAAAGGGTATCTGCCAGCGGCCGCTCCCGTTGCTCAAGATACTGTTTTGACAGCCGTAAGTAATCGGAGTGTTATCCTTAGAATTAGGAATGGTTTTTGCCATTAAATATTGGCAGTTTTATGGTTCAGAACGTTAGTAAAATGAACACAGCTAATAAATTTCTAGTTTTTTCATGCTTTATCTATAGTCACAGGTTTTTTTTTTCATCTATACTATTATATTGGCCACGTGGTTCCCAGCAGAATTGGATTGGAATGGAATTGGATTGGAATAGGGCTGTTTAACGTCACACAGATATATACAGCCCAGATTCAGACTCTGATGCATGGCCCAAGTCAATAATAGTGCCCGAAATACGACAATAGGGTCACCCCTATTACGTGGGACCGAATACAACGATTGGTGAAATGTGGGTGTTAAATTACCTCTGCCTAACCCTCCAGGGATGGGCAGACGGGAGGGAGGAAGGCGTGATCTGTATGTATAATATGTGTAGGTGTATAATTATGTGTGTATGTGTGTAAATGTGTAAGTGTGTAAATTTGTGCATGTGTGCGTGAGTACGCGTGTGTGTGTGTGCGTGTGTGCAAGTGTGTGCGTGTGTGCAAGTGTGCGTGTGTGCGTGAGTGTGTGTATGTATGAATGTTTTTTACTATACAATTGTAAAGTAGTCGTGTCTGTATATCAGATAAATAAAAAACGGAATGCTGATGATTATAATTATACACAAAAATATCGATTTTAAAGGAGATTGCCCACTTTTCAATGGACCGCCGTTTCATAACAAATAATTTTGTATGACGGTGAAACTCGGATATTAAATTGGATTGATATCGTACTTTCATAGGAAATAAAAAATATTCTGTTATTTTGTGGGGTTTTCTCTCATTCTTCGTTTTGCTGTTCAAATTAGGGTTAAGTTTTGAAGCAAATGTCCATCAATCCGTCAAATCAATTTTGTCCAGAAAGTGCTAGTCTTTACATGGATGAACAGGGAATTAATTTAAATAAGATAGAAGTAATAGTTCCACACACTTATAAATAACCCTGATACCTATACACCAATGTTTATATTATAACTCATTTAATGTATGGTCGCGCCACCCCGTTCATATAGTTACGATAAATCTTTGTCAACCTATAGCTTGCACTTGCGTGAAAGTCATAGACATAATTTGGACCCGGTAGGTGGCACTGCAATCGTGTTATAGGACTGTGCCGAGCGAAGTCGGGGTGGGTCAGCTAGTTACTTACCTACTAGGTTATGCTAAATGTACCTACAGGTTTGTATAGGAAGTAGAAAATGAAATTGCTAGAATATTTTAAGCAAGTTTTATTAATCTATGATCTCGTCATCCTCATATTCATGAAATATGTTGAGCAAAAATGCAGCTGGCGGTTGAACGGATCCAAATCGACCCCAACTTAGTCACCACAATATAGTCATAATGTGGGCACAGCACTAGTCCTCAAAAAGGT
This sequence comes from Eilema sororculum, assembly GCA_914829495.1. Classification (NCBI taxonomy): domain Eukaryota; kingdom Metazoa; phylum Arthropoda; class Insecta; order Lepidoptera; family Erebidae; genus Eilema; species Eilema sororculum. The sequence goes on along the minus strand of OU618555.1, from coordinate 555,409 downwards.
TCTAGAACGTGCAGTAATCCCAGACTCGACTGTACACGTACTCAATACAATAATCAATAATATGCTATTAACACAACACTCAACACGACACTCAATAATAACATCCACTCATCCATGTACTCCCATCTGTAAATCCCCGAAGGGGTAGGCAGAGGTGTATTAGCACCCACGTTTCGCCAATTATGGTATTGCCGCCCAGCGGCTCCTTTTTTTTGAGCTGTATGTTTTTGATCCAATCAATAACACTATCAATAAAAAGTGAAAACAAAACCGCACATTCGTTACTAAAAAGACGTTTTGTTTGAAAGGAGCTCTATCACAGAGCTCTACCATGACCATAGACATGACACGACAGTTTTCAACTTTTAACAGTTTGTATTTCGTTCAAAGAGCTAGTTTTTATCATTTTTCACAAATTCACAAACGGCATGGTCTCGCATCTTACAACAAAATAGATCTAAAAGCGTCCTCTACGAACCTACCCTCATTGTCATAATCGCATAGATATATTTTGATTTAGATAGCATACTTCATGATTCGAAACGCTAAAGACATTGTATTTTGTCAGTCAAAATAATTCCCATTTACTGATTTTCTTATATATAAAATCTTTGATAAACGTGCTAAAAAGTCCCTGATAAAATTATTTTTATCGTCAGAATTTACATGGGTAGGTAACTACTTCCATCTCAACAATATTATTCCTACTCTATTTGAAACTATCTATGTTATGTGCATTTGAGTAAGAAGACAATTATAATCGATTACACCACTAATTATACCAAACTTTAAACGGGTGCCGTCTATTTGGTAGAAACTTGATACTCCGAAACCTATTTGGAATAACTCACTTCGCAGAAACTTCTTTAATCGATCATTTATTAGGCATTAAAAATATTTTTAGGCATAATGTGCTTATGACCGAATTTAGAATGGCATACATTTAAGATAGTAGAATTTTATTTGGCATAATTACCTTTGGCATAGTTAAAATTTTGTATAACTTCATTTAGCATAACGTTCATTTAGAGTACAGATTATTTGGCATAATTTGACTAGGCCCCACATACGATTTTGTTTGAGTGAATTAAAAGCTTATTAAAAAATATTTCATGATTTATCAAGTTACTTATGTAGCCATACACTTTTTATTTAGGTTTTTCAAAAACGAAACGAACATTGGCATTCTCCTCTTGTCTATTTATTCGCAATGGACGCAATAACTACTAAACGGATTTTGATTTTGAGGCCATTATTTTTATTAGAGAAGTCTTGGTCAGATCCTGGCCTATCTTAGACCAAAGTGACTTACCAGAATTCTTTTTTTATTTATTTTATTTCTCATTACCAAAAACATGATTGAAACCCGCTTAGTACGGATCGCGTCGCTTATATCCTTCAAATTAATGGTTTGTACTCACGAGAAGTCAACACCCTGTAGCTCCGGGGTATAAAGCGACCTACCGAACCCTTTGATGGCGGAAACACAAAAATGACGCGAGTAATGGGTTCATGTGTGTTCAGTTAATAGAATGGTAGGTTATTAAATATGTACGGTAATGAATAAGATGTGATTGCTATGAAAAGAAAAGTTTATTACTTGAAAACAACTTTTTTTTGCTCCAGGCTAGACTCGGTAGCTCAGTAGTCAGGTTAGGGACTGATCGCGGGTTCAAGTCCCGTCTGAGCATTTCATTTTCCAATCTTAATAGATTGACTATATTACTTACTTTTATTTAACTTGCTCTGTATGTATGAATGTAATTTGTTCGGGAACTTGCTGCTCGATTTTGAAGCAGATATCCTCAACCAAATTTGATTAAATTTTCTACATTAGTAAATTTATTATTTGCATCGATAACTTGGTGGTTAAGAAGTTAACCGTACTATCAAGAGGTTTCAGGTGCAAATTCTGGACTTTACACTACCTACAAAAACCCACTCCTAACACAAGCAATTTATTTTGACTGGATGGGTTAGGAAAAATACTAGTAACTTCAATTAATAATAATATGAAACAGTCTGGTTACTAATATCAACTTGTAAGTCAAGTAACTCAATATTGAATAATAATAAAATGAGGTATGGTATCTTAAGACAACCTCTGTGGCGTAGCGGTAGTGAACGCGGCCGCTACGCTGCAGGAGGCGTGGGTTAGATCCCTGCTCAGTGCAAACATTTGTATGCATGAATATGTATATTTGCATTGGTCTGGGTGTTTTGATATATAATATTATGTATTGAATGAATTTTTACAGCATTAAGTATGCTAACTATAAAAATCGAATACATAGGGAAAAAGAATCTTCTCGGGTGGGACTCGAACCCGCAGTCTTTCCCTTACAGGGGGAATGCCTTGACCGATTCGGCTACCGAGCCACGCCCGATGTGATCTATCAAAAATAAATGTGTAAAAATGATTGTATATAACATCATTCATTGATTCCGATAGTTCGTAAGAAAATCGGTAGATAACTCCACCGTCGCCTTAAAGACGTATAAGATGGGGAATTTGAATCACATCGGGCGTGTCTCGGTAGCCGAATTGTACAAGGCATTCCCCCTGTAAGGGAAAGACTACGGGTTCGAACCCCGCCGTAGAAGATTCTTTTTCCCTATGTATTCGATAATATAATATATTTGCAAAAAAATTATCTATGTATGTTTAGCCACATTCTAGATTCCATAACACAAGCTAGTTAAGTTAAGCTTACCATGGGTCTAGATAGCGTTGTGTGTGGAATATTTATTTATTCCTACTGATTGACAGACGAGAATTTATAGCAAGTTTTTCTCTCGGGTTTAGTGGGTCATACAACAGTCGCTCTCATAGCCAAAAGTAAACCAAACCATACATAGAAATACATTTTAACCGTATTATGATAACAGGCGTATTGTCAGCAGTTGTCACGTTTTATTTGGTAATAAAATGTCAAACCGCCACTTAACATATAAAATCCCATAATCAAAAACATAAAATATGTACAAACACGCACCTACTCAAATATATTGTTATGGTACTGGTGCCAGTGAAGATTCGGCTCTGGTAAATGCTTGTAGCGTGGTGGACTGTAAACTGTCAGATACCACGTTATATTGCTCAGCAGTCAGCACTTGTGCAATGGGTTTTAGTGACGACAAACATATGGAAATGTGGAATAAAATTACTTTTTTATTCTAGTTGCATAGACTTGTGATGTTTCGTTCGGTTTTCTAGAGTTTAATGGTAATGATAGTCTTTAAAATACAAAATTTATAAGTGTAAATAGTAACGTAAAATGTATTTTACGTTAATGTATGTTTATCTTTAACACCAAGACATATAACCCAAAGATAACGATCCAGTATTAACAAATACAATGCCCGAAAATAGATGTTAGTGTTGAGGCATGTACTCAACCGAGTCACACCACGGCGGCCGCGAAGACCGCGGGGTGCGGGGCGCATCGGGCAGCCACCGCGCGCGCCTCCTTCTACGGTCAACCAGTCAGCGGACACTAGCCACGACATCAGCACGTTACGCGAATTCATACTTTTTAATAGTTCCGTAGACGCGACTAACTTCATTGTACATCTTCGTTACAGTATTATAAATTAATATACAGTCCACTAGCCTTTCATTACCAGAGCCATCGGAGATCAAACATTGGTCCTTCTACCGTCAAAGTTAACCAGAAGACAGAAAAAAATACTAGGAGGTGTACTGTGATTTCAAGTCGTCTTCAAATGATTTTTGGCCTTGAATACATCGAAGATAGTGGTTGATTTTACGTCGAGGAAGTCAACGCTGTGCTTCACGGATCGCATTTACGAAAAATATTCCAACCATAGATCAGAAGACATTGAATTATCAGGACTACGGGACAGGAACAATCTTCATCGGAAACGAACCCAGGCCTTTAGAGTGTCAACGTGCCTTGAGATCATTCAAGAATCTCCACGTCACAGTCATCACCAGTGATTTGCGCCGGAAAACCGTGAGATCGTTCCATTTCCTTATTCATTTTTTTTTTCTTTCATTTCCATCCTATCATTCAAATCACTCCATTTACCTAAGCAATATCATTTTAATCATCTCATTAAATTCATTACGTAATCAATAGTGCAAGTCATTTCATTATTGCAAGTCATTTTCATCATACTGGTCTACCATTTTGCTTTTCGACTGTGTTCATCTCTTCATTCACTCATTCATTAGATACCTAGTTAATCACTTACACTATCATATCTTATTGCATTTCATGTGTATTTGTGTAACTCTTATTACTTTTAATTCAGTTTTAGTACATAATTACAGCAACTGATTTGGTTCTTCAAGCAAATAGCTTTGCTTCTTCGCCTTTATAAGCTTTTAAATCGGTACCTACCTGACCGTTACTTGCTTTTTCCCTTATTTTTTTTTTCTCTTTTCACCCCAATTTATCTACCTACTTTTTTAACTGTTAGCTACTATGCTTACAATGGCGGACGCGAAAACCTTAAGCAAAAAACGAGCTTCAATAAAAGGAAAGCTTACGCAATTTGCAACTTATTTAAATGTTTCCAATTCCTGTGAAAAGTTAAGCGATGTTCAAATCATCGAAATTGAATACCGACTTAATATTTTCGAGAGCTTATATGAAAAATATGATGCTTTACAGAATGCGCTAGAAGAATTGGCGGACGACCCCAGCGAGCAATATACTGAGCGTGAGATTTTCGAAAAGCAATACTGCAGCTTGGTGGCTACCGCGCGCCATCTAATTAGAAGCTCACGTAAGCAGCATGCGGGAGACCGGGGAGACACAATTTCTGAGGTGGAATCTTGTTCTAATCACACACACAAACAAAATTCTATTCGTTTGCCTAAGATTGATCTGCCTAAGTTTTCAGGTAGCTATCACGATTGGTTAGAGTTCAGGGACACATTTTCCTCTATCATTCACAATAATAACAACATTGATAAGATCAACAAGCTACACTATCTCCGCGCATCCTTGAAGGATAGTGCTTCTCTTGTCATAGATAATCTTGACTTCAGATCGGAAAATTACGACGCTGCCTGGGGGTTACTCTGTGACAGGTATGACAATAAAAGACTGCTTGTTAACAATCACGTACAGGCTTTATTTAGTGTGATTTCAATCAGTAAAGAGTCTAGTAAGTCATTACGTCACATAATTGACACTACAAATAAAAATCTTAGGGCTTTATCCACACTTGGTCAGCCTGTACAGCATTGGGATACACTAATCATTTACATTATGTCTAGTAAGTTGGATCAGGTGACGAATCGTGAGTGGGAGGAGCATAGGAATACTTTATCTGAGCCACCCTCATTAAGCATTTTTATTACCTTTCTTAGCAACAGAGCTGACTTACTAGAGACACTTGAGGAGTCGAATTCTTTAAAATTAAAAAGTTCAAACACTAGCGGTAATAATAATAGATTAAATAAGACATTTATGGCGTCTACCGAAAGCCCCAAAAATCTATCATGCCCCATGTGTCAACAAAATGTGAGATGTTTAGGTCTCTTCCAGTTCAGGGTCGTGTTAAGAAGGCTCATAGCTTCAATGTCTGTCTTAACTGTCTTCGGCCGGGTCATGAGATTGCCAAATGCAAGCTAAGGCACTGTAAATATTGTAGTGAAAAACACAACACATTACTGCATATTGAGACTGAGACAGACAACACGCAAACTGAAAATATTGCATTGTCAGCTAATCACTCTGCTACATCTCGAATAATTTTACTTTCCACAGTGGTTGTGCGGCTGGTGGACAGCAGGGGTAGACATCATTCTGCTCGGGTCTTGCTGGACAACGGCAGCACAGCTAACTTCGTTACAGAGGACCTAGTTCGTAAGCTTCATATTTCTACCTACAATGCCAAGTCAAGGGTAATAGGCATTAATCATCAAGCTTCGAATTGCTCCCAAGGTTGCTCGGTTTCCTTAAAATCATTTAATAGTGATTATCAAATCAATATTGAATGTTTTGTATTACCAAAGGTATCTTCTTCCATTCCTAATACCCTTGTTGATACTAGCAGCATACATATACCAACGAACATTCGTCTTGCTGACCCTCAGTACTACATTCCGTCTTCGATCGACATCTTAGTCGGCGCGGAAGTTTTCTGGAGTATAATAGGCGCGAATCGTATCGCATTAGGTAAAAATATGCCATATCTGTTTGAGTCAAAGTTAGGTTGGCTTATCTCAGGCGTAGTTCATCAACCAAGCTTACCTTCTCATCTGTGTATGCACGCTGACACTCATGACTTAAATACAAATCTATCTCGTTTTTGGGAACTAGATTCTATAGACTGCAAGCACAAATTGACCACGGAAGAGCGGGCTTGTGAACAACTCTTTGTGGAGACTACTATTCGTAATTCTGATGGTCGATTTGTGGTTGATATTCCTCTTAAAGATTCACCTGATGTTTTGGGCGATTCATATATGATGGCTAAACGCAGATTTTTAAGTCTAGAACGCCGCTTAGACAGAGATATGAAATTGAAAAGGATGTATGTGGATTTCATGTCTGATTACATACAGTTGGGACATATGTCTCAAAGTAATCACGTGGCACTTGATTCTACTTCTTATTTTTTGCCACATCATGGCGTTTTGAAGGAATCAAGTTCCACCACAAAACTGCGAGTGGTATTTGATGCTTCGGCTACCACTACATCAGGAAAGTCATTTAATGACATACAAATGGTCGGTGCATCTTTACAGGATGATTTATTGTCAATTTTATTACGTTTCCGTCAACATAAAATTGTCATAAGTGCAGACATCGAGAAGATGTACCGACAAACTCTTGTTAATGAAAAACATCGCCCGTTACAACAGATCGCTTGGAGAGCGGATAAGACACATCAGTTGAAAACTTATACCCTAAATACAGTGACTTATGGCACTGCCTCAGGATGCTTCTTGGCAACTAGATGTTTAATTCAACTATCTAGAGAGTGTCCTGACCCAGCCATTAAGTTTACAATAGCGCATGACTTCTATGTTGATGACTATTTGTCTGGAGATTCATCTGTTACAGAAACTATAAACAAGTGTCGTCAAGTTGTCGCTGTTCTACAGTCTGCAAAGCTGAATCTGCGTAAATGGCAGTCAAACTCGCGTGAAGTTTTGCAGGGTCTTTGTAGTGACTTGAATCATTCAGATTTAATAGACTTATGTCATCATAGTGAGATGTCGAAAACTCTGGGCCTTAACTGGCGGTGTTCGACTGATACTTTTACCTTTTCCATCAATTTAAATTCAACTGAAAGGGCAACAAAACGTCAAATCTTGTCTGCTATAGCGCAGATTTTTGATCCTATAGGCCTAGTTGTACCCTGTATAGTGGAGGCCAAAATAATCATGCAGCAGCTTTGGCTTACAAAATGCTCTTGGGATGAACCTATTCCTGACGAGATTCAGCATACTTGGCGTGCAATTCAAACCACTCTTCCTCTTCTTAATGATTTAGAAATACCACGGTGGGTATCATGTGAATCACCTTCTTCTGTGCATTTACATGTTTTTACAGACGCATCTGAAAAGGCTTATGGTGCTTGTGTTTATGTTCGCAGCGTGTCGGCTGGTGGGAAGGTTAGCGTTCACCTTCTCACTGCTAAGAGCAAGGTAGCTCCCATCAAACCGGTAACAATACCCCGTCTTGAACTTTGTGCTGCATTGCTTGGTACTCGCCTCTATCTTAAGGTTTGTCAATCACTTACGTTGCATATAGATGAATCCACATTTTGGTGTGACTCTACCATCGTCCTAGGTTGGCTGTCTACGCCGCCAACACACCTGAAAGCCTTTGTTCGCCATCGAGTATCCGAAATTCAAGACTCCGTCGGAGGATGTCTGTGGCGCTATGTACCTTCACCTGAAAACCCCGCAGACCTCGTATCGCGAGGACTTTCAGCTGACAAATTACTGTCCTCTTTTTTGTGGTGGTCAGGTCCACAATTTCTATACAAGGAATCATCTTCTTGGCCTAAATTTCCTGAGCCTCATTTAGGAGACACATCATATTCACTGGAAACTGTAACATCTCATCATGTTGACACTGCAGATTCTGTTGAAAATTCATTTTCATTATTATTTAAAAAATACTCTAGCTTTAGTAAACTACAACGCGTGGTCGCATTTATAATGCGGTTTATTAATAAATGTAGGAAGTTATGTTTAGAGTGTGGTCCACTCACAAACATAGAGTTGACTACATCATTACACTTTTTACTTAAATTAAGTCAACAGGAGTCGTTTCCTGAAGAGTATAATTTACTAATTTTAAATAAACAACTGCCAATCAAAAATAAACTTTTATCTCTCTCCCCCTTCTTAGATAAATCTTCTAATTTGATCCGTGTGGGAGGCAGATTAAGTAATTCATTTTATGATTTCAATGTAAAACACCCAATTATTTTAGCCAGTTCTCATATTATTTGTACATTAATATTCAATATGTATCACCTTCGTCTTATGCATGCTGGACCTCAGCTCTTACTTGCTACTATTCGACACCACTACTACCCTATAGGCGGTAGAAACCTAGCTAAAAAGATTGTCCATCAATGCATTACATGTTGTCGAATTAAGGCTAGCACTATACAACCAGTCATGGGTAACCTGCCAGAGCAACGTTTGCATTTGGAATATCCTTTTCTGGATGCAGGGGTGGATTACGCGGGCCCTATCATGATAGCTGATCGCAAAGGTAGGGGCTGTAGGTTGATTAAGTGTTTTATATGTGTGTTTGTGTGTTTAGCTACGAGAGCTATCCACCTCGAACTGGTGTCGGATCTCACAAAGCAGGCTTTTTTAGCTAGCATGAACCGGTTTATTGCTCGCAGGGGGAAGCCACGCAATGTTTTCTCAGACAATGGTACCACATTCGTAGGCGCCTTCAATGAATTGGGTGACCTTCTTTCACAGGAGTTGAATTTCAGTGACATCGACCCAGGTATCAATTTTTTTTTTATTCCTGCATACACCCCACACTTTGGTGGATTATGGGAGTCTGCCGTAAAATCTACTAAGCATCATCTCAGACGTATTTTGGGTTTGACAAATTTAACCTATGAGGAGATGACCACATGTTTAACACAGGTTGAAGCCATATTAAATTCGAGACCGTTAACGCCGTTGTCTAATGATCCTTCAGACCTTACTCCATTGACCCCTGCCCATTTCCTCATTGGACGTTCTTTGGTCATGCTGCCGCATCCACAGATTCAGAACCTCAACATCACCAGTCTACAACGGTTTCGAAGAATAGAGTGTCTGAAACAACATTTTTGGGCTCGTTTCTCTCATGAATACATTTTGTGGCTACAGGAGAGAACCAAATGGTGCCGTTCATCAGGTGAACTCAAGAAAGGAATGTTGGTCGTCATCAAGGACAAGACTTCGCCTCCTCTTCTATGGCTGCTAGGACGTATCATTTGCGTTCTACCGGGCAAGGATGGCATCGCGAGGGTTGCTGACATCCGCACCCGTAAGGGCGTCATTCGGCGAGCCTTTAATACCATTTGCCCTCTTCCAGTAGCTGTCGTTGAAGATACTTCAACCGGGGGAGTATGTTGAGGCATGTACTCAACCGAGTCACACCACGGCGGCCGCGAAGACCGCGGGGTGCGGGGCGCATCGGGCAGCCACCGCGCGCGCCTCCTTCTACGGTCAACCAGTCAGCGGACACTAGCCACGACATCAGCACGTTACGCGAATTCATACTTTTTAATAGTTCCGTAGACGCGACTAACTTCATTGTACATCTTCGTTACAGTATTATAAATTAATATACAGTCCACTAGCCTTTCATTACCAGAGCCATCGGAGATCAAACAGTTAGTATGTAGCTAATCATGTTGAATTTAAATGCATTTTGTATAGTTGTACTAGAGATACAAAGGTGTGTCATTTGTACTACTAGTTGCACTTCTTAGTAGTACTACTGGCACGGCGGGGAAAATAAATGCTAAATATCTTCAGAAAATATCTTTTGACTTTATACTCGTATCAAACTAAATAATGACCGCGGCTCCACCCAAGCGGTGTAGTTTTCCCGTTCACAAGTTTTCACAAGTTCCTGTAGGTAATGGTACCTACACGAACTTGTTGCCAGGATTAAAGTATCTAAAGTAGTACTGTTTATACTGTAGATTGATGGCGCTTGGTGGAATCTACTACACATATTGAATAAAACACTTGTACTTTTTGAGAATGCCGTAAGGCGAAACCGGTCAGGTCTAGAAATAAAGTCAGTGGAAAAGTACAAGTGTGTTATTCAATATATCTAAAGTAGTAATTTATCTATTATACCGAGTGATGAACAACAAAAATTCAAGCATCCTCTGTGGCGTGGTAGCAATGAATGTGACTGCTACGCAGGAAGCACGGGTTCGATTTTCGCTCAGTGCAAATAATTGTATGCATGAATATGAGTATTTATATTGGTCTGGGTGTTTCTATGTATCTATTTACAAAAAAAAAGGATCTAAGTATGTTTATCCGCATTCGAGATTCAATATCACAAGCTAGTTAAGCTTACCATGGGTCTAGAATCATGGGTCGTTGTGTAGGATGTTGTAGGATAGAATAGAATAGATTTTTTCTAAATTTACACATTTTATAGCACTAGTATAGCTTACATATATCCTGGACCTAAAATGAGCCTTATACGTACAGCACATGTTTTTTGGATGTATTTTGAAGATAGCACGGGGTACTACTGCGTTGGACGAGCTCACATTCACCAAGCATAGATTATTAAAAAACAATCCTCGCGCACCAGGGCCTTTTATATCCTACGATTTAGGTCTAAGATATATGGTTCGGGCTATAGGATTAGTAGAAGGGTTTAGAACTTGCCTGACTAAACGTTAGTTCTGAAATAGCTGGTGTAACTGCAATACTTCAGTATCGTCAATGAGTTGTGGACGTCAGATGGCAGTCACCTCATGGAAAATATCGAAAATCAGCCAAACCCGCAGTTAAACTGATAAGGCGAACGCCAGAGTCCAAGGTGAAAACTTCTTAAGCGACTGAGAGTAACGCTAGGGTGAAAAAGGAATATTTTGAATCAAATATGAAGTGAAATATATCACAAAAATGAAACAAAAAGCCCTGAGCTCAATATTAAATGCTAAGCACACGATATTTAAATGATCTAATAATAAATTGTAATAAGGTTCTCATTTCCGTCGATCTGAGCGGCGTCATAATGAAAACGAGACATCTCAATGGAAAGTTATTAAATAAGAAATGAATTCAACATCCGACGCTGAAATAGACCGAAGTATTTAATTTTTCGACGTTCAATGAACCCTGGGAAAGTATAAAATGTATTTTTCCCCTATCAAGGAATGGTCATACTGGAGAAATTCCTATGAATCCTATTGGTCGCTTTATCACCCTCCTGTTTTCTTATTCATGGGTAGCAACTAGCAAATCGTGACTGAAACTATATATCTACTTATTATGAATAATTTTTGAAAGTTATTTTAAATACCAATACATTTCGTATGAAAAAATCCACTGTACTCCCCACACTAGTGAGAACAACGCCATCTGTTATCGGGTTCCAGCAACTTTGCACCAACTATTGTGACGTCGCGACTTTGTAAAATAGTTGACCAAGAATTACGAGCCGTGCTTCGCCCATTCCGAGCCCCAACTGAGTTGCCAGGCGGAAATAAATTGGCGATTTCGTTCGGAAATAGCCTTCATCTTGTAGTCTTTCGGATTTAATTGCTTCAAAGTGAGTTAATGAATGAATTGTTTAGGGAATCGAACCATTTTGGGTAGCGTTGCTTTATTGTGATATATTTTATACAAATGTTAGTTCTCTTGTTTTATTTTAATTATGGTTCAAAGTACAAAAAAAAAAGACAGAATTTTACATCTGTTTGATTGCAATTGGTTCAGTAGAGATACGTACGGACGTAGCGGACGTAGCCGCCGGTATCAACTAGCTAATATTAGTCTACGAAGGTCTACGCGTGTAGCCTTTCGTAGGCGTGCGTAGCAGCATAGCAGCATGTATTTTATTTTGCTTAAAAATAATATGTAGATTTTTCTATTTTACTACTAAGGTATCAAACAAACACATGGTTCATCTGATGATAATCTGGTACCGAGGTTCACTGTTGTCATATAGGTCCGTACTACTCCGTATCGTTTAAAGGTACTGGCGAAATGGCATCGTGATGCATTACAGGCTCTAAACATAGAATCAAAATAAAAAGGGTTCTCAGAATCTTTTTGAGATGTTTTGTAAATTCCACCTTCCGGCATGAAAAATAGGGGAAGAAATTATTAATCTGCACACTAATCTGAAGTGAATAAGTGCCACCTGTATTCTGTTTCAGTTACTAAGCGGAAAATGGTCAGGACTGTGTTTCAGTTGTTTTACTATTCGCTACTAGGTGGCGCAATACTTAATTGCTTGTTTTCAGAATTGCAACATTTCAATATAGTACCAATATCGTGTTTACTAGCATTCACTCAAATAATAATAATTATTTTAAAATAATAATTATCATGTAGCACGTCCAAATATTATAATTCAGTATTACAGCTACTGACCGCGAGATGGCGCTAAATTTAAGCAAAAAATTGTCTGTAGAGAATTTTATTAGGCATAAACGTAGAAAAAAACTAAGTTTTTTTTTATTGTATAGAGTGTTTTGGCCTATGTGTAATAAGTTTTTATTTGATATCTAAAATGTCAGACTTCTGACCACAGATTAAACCCCGGTCTTCCACCACTACTAAGGACCTTAACGCACTTTTAAGTAGGCAAGTATACCATTAATTATTTTATTAGTAGGTACACACTAAAATAAAGCCAACGAGACGAGAGAAAAAAGGCGACCATTACTGAGTTATGTTGCGATAATTAGCCATTATTTTCTCTGTCCTTGTCGCACATGTCACTCGTACGCGATAATGGCCGAGCGACAGCTGTCGTTGCGTGTTTCGTGTAAGCACAGCGGTTCCAAACTGTCAGCTACGCCATTATAATGAGCAATTTCATTCCTGTGTGAAATGAGTTTGAAGTGTTACGTAATAATTTTCAAATAAAAATGTTTGGAACCGCTGAAACTTTGTTTAGCTTTTTTCTCTCGCTTCGTGGGCTTAAGAAAAAGTTTCATCTGTCTGTCAGCTGTTAACAGAGTCCTTTATAAATACTAACATGACGTCATATAATCTAGAACAGGCTATTTACTCCGACTCGTAAAAAGAAGATCAAATCAAGTTCTTTCGGGCATTTCATTCGGTAAGCCTTTGAGTTCCGTCTCGCCTGATTTCCCCCGGGACGGACGCGCGTCCGGCGTGGTCGGACGCGGGCTGCCGCTCCGGATTGATCCGTGATGATTTATTGCTGGGATGATTAAGTGGCTGCTGCTGAACTGGAAGTAAATAAGCAACCGGCATGGGTAAATACTAAATAGTGAGCGGATAGTTTAAGAGAATATGATTACTACTGTTATCAGATGTACTGTGATATTTGCCATTTTTTTTATACCGGACACGTCAATTTGACTTCACCTCGCCTGATGTTAAGCCATGTAGTATTGTTTCGAGTTTCCGATATTTCGGCACTGTTGCAAGCACGGAGCACGGTTGTGAGAACGGAGGTGCTTGCAACAGGCGCCAAAATATCGGAAACTCAAAGCAATACCACATGGTTATTATCCCAATACCTCTAATAATAATTTGTTTTTATGTGTGGGTAATAATTCCACCAAGTGCCATCAATCTCCAGTATATTAATTTTTGTAATTTTTGTGATTTTGATAGTTTTACCTATATTATTAATACTGTGGTTTATAAGTCATCGGCGTATGAGACCCTGATCAATTTTATCGGAGGATAGGGGTAGGTTTATTTTTCGGAATTGAAGGATGGTCTTCCGTTTTTACGGGAGTGACAGCAGTTGCTCACGTAAAAGTCAAGTACATCAATAATGAAAGAGTAAACGAACAACCTTTGAGTTCCAAAGTGGTTCCTTAGGATGCTATAGACCTAATTGCGAGCATAAATCTGATTCCTTAGCTAATTACGCTTTTTTATAAACAACATGTCATTATAAACTGACCTCACCTAGTTGTAAGCTATACGTGAAGCCTGAAAAATAAAAGTCATCATAATAAAATGACAATAATGCTAAAATAGCCGTGATGACCTCTTATGGGGCTTTTTCACCTATCACAACTCAATTGTGTTGTGATAGGCCCGGGCCTATAAGGGAAGAACAGAAACACATATTGGTAAAGAATTCCCATTATTTTTGTTGTGACATAGATCTATAAGAGGTGTCCATTTAGTTCGAGCATCAATTATGCGCACTGTATTAAATAAATAGTCTTGTGCTCTTTATTTAGTGTTATTCTTTTAATTTTAATGATCCCGACGTTTCGAATACATTTTTTTTTTTTTATATAGGACACGTCAATTTGATTTCAACTCGCCTGATGTTAAGCTAAAGGCGTCTCGGAAAGAGGGTCACCATCGTAAACATTTACCATGTTATCAGTGGTGGCACTCAGCTTGACGGCCTCATTAGATGCCTTTTCACGCCCCGCTTAAAGGACCCGGGACTGTAGGAAGAGGGAAACACGTGAGCTGGCAGGGAGTTCCAGGTCTTAATGGTGCGACATAGGAATGAGTCACTGAAACGCTTGGTTCGAGCTGGTATACTCTGCACCGTAAATGGATGGCATCTTAGCCCTGCACGTGTCGTCCTGTGTAGGAAAGGAGAGGGTGGGACTAATTGGAAGAGCTCGTCAGAACATTCACCATGGTGGAGACGGTAGAAAACTGCCAAAGACGCAACATCTCTACGTATCTGCAAAGGCTCGAGGGTGTTCGTGACCTCAGGATTCCCAATAATGCGGACCGCACGTCGCTGCAACCTGTCGAGAGCATCTAGTAAGTGCTTTGCGGAGCCGTCCCAGAGATGTGAGCAGTATTCCACGCACCCTTCTATCTTCCAGAAGCGTTATTTTATTATTTACGCGATCAGTTTTTTTCGTACGAAAATGTGTACGTGTTTAATTTCGACCTGAGTTTTAAGTGGTACCTATCCAAATCGATACTATTACTAATATTATAAATGCGAAAGTAACTCTGTCTGTCAGTTACGATTTCACGCCTAAACCACTGAACCGATTTAGATGAAATTCGGTATAAGTGTAGATTAGACCTTGAGAAAAGACATAGGCTATGTTTGGTTGCGATAACCGACATCTACGCGGGCGGAGCCGCGAGCAAAAGCTAGTAGATATGTAAATCTATTTCTCCCACTAAAAGTTTCACTTGTTTTTTTTATCAATCGAATCGAAATCACAGTTTATAGAACGGTGTAGTTACAGAATGGAACCTCTGATGATTTTTATGGAAAATAATAGCAAGATCGTACGTATGGAATTAGATTAATGACGTCATACAACTCAATCAATCCATCCCAATCGCAAACATCGTTATCAACAAAAACCTTTTTCCTAGGAAATATTTACTAAACCAGACAGGCTATGTCACTCAGGGAGTCACTCAATTCCCTGTTTAGGTATTTCTGGGGCGTTATCTACCCTGATTGATGACTATGTTCAGTGAGACATATTATCGGCATCAGTTGCCTATTTCGGGATGCTATCTAAAGTGCCCAATCGCATTCTAGGCGTGTTTTTTGTCAATGTTGTATTTGTGGAGGTATTGAGGTTGTATTTACGTAGGCAGTTCAAAGATCTTGTTAACTGATAATCAAATTTAAGAGGTATCGTAGTAGTAACCTAACCGAAGTTCGCGAAGTTTCTTTACCCGACTGCCGAAGCAAGGAGGGTAATGTTTTTCGAGACCATGTATGTATGTATGTATGTCCATTTTTTGGCACGCCCTACAGCCTAAACGGCTTGATGGATTTTGATATGCGATGCGTCATTTGATTTGTCCTGATTGTGTGAGTGACATATTAAAATTTTTAGAAAATCAAATTGGCGGATTTATGGCGCCAAGATGAAAATCTTGAAATATTTTCTTGAAAGAAAGAAAAAGAAAGAAAATACATTTTATTGTTAATGCAACACAAACATACTTAAATCTAAACAGCGGTATTTAATATATTATTTATTCCTTACATTGGGCACCTTTGTGTTGCACCAAGAAAGGAACCAGTTCAGCATAATGCTGGGCACGACGTACCCAGCGCTGGTTTTCAACTGGCCCCTTGCACTCTCTACAGCCGGAACGGCTTGACGGATTTTGACATGCAAGGTGTCATTTAAATCGTTATGATTGTATAAATGACACCAAGTACATAAAAAATTTCAAGAAAATCAAAATGGCGGATTTTTGGCACCAAATTTTTTTAACCGCGATTGACGTAAGAATTTTATTTGTTTAAGTCATATTTTTTTACTTTGCAGTAGACTTTTATGTTTTCTCAATAATTTTTGGGTAAGAAAAATATGGATTATTCGTTTACAACAGGAAAAATGAATAGTAATTCCAACAGTTCGTAAGAGTGTTAAGTGTAAGGCCGTTAACCACTAAGCTACCGACCTTTTCCCAGGATAAAAAGTAGCTAACGTGTAATTCTAGACTATAATCTAACGCCGTGCACAATTCAGCGAGATTGGCTCAGCCGTTAGAGCCTAATTGAATAATGAACATCCAAAAATAGTGTTTGGTTATATTATAGTTTGTTGACTCTAGTTTTCGTATTAATAAGATATCTTTGGATTCAATATTCAATATCCAACTTTATGAAACTAACTTCGGCAGCTATCAAAACTTATTGAAAACAACTTGAATTTACATAGTTACAGTATCACAAAGATACTGTGTATATAATTGTCTACTTAGGTGCTTGTTACAATTAGTACCGTAAGCAAAAATGTAATAATTTTTCTGTTAACTGAAATACACTAGATTTTTCTCTGAAATAATAATAATTACTTAAGCACTAGTCAGCGATGGCTTAAGTCTCAAACATCGAATGTAATAGCGAGCTTTTTAACAACCTAAGAATTTATTTATTCTGGCACGAAATAATTATGAAGAGCTTTTATATAAAATTCGTTTATACTAAAATAAGCAAAGTTTACAAAAGCTTTTAGTAATTTATGACTCAAAAGACTTTTATGTTGGGAATTCATTATCGTTTATTAAAATTAATTGCTTGGAATCATCAAGTATTAAAATGAAATAATGTTTTATTTTTCAGACAAAGTGATAACGAATAGTGAACGATAAGGTTACCCAGGTCATCGAACTATACTATAATATGTCATCATCATCATCTACTACTGCCGTAACAAAGTATTTGGGGTCGGTGAAATTTCGAATGGTAATAATGATTTGGTTAATCTTACGCAAGCTTATAAAGACCTTAGGAATAAAGATTTTAGGAATCAGAAAGAAAGAAAAAAATAGAATACAATTCCCCATTCCAGAGGCGAGTCGGGGACACCGTTGTCCCCCCTCCCGAGGAGGGCGGGACTCTGGGTCAGTCAGCGTGCGGTTTTAGTTGGTTCGAGTCCGACATAGATCCTAGGGATTTCTACTCCATCATACCTTAGTGACCCTTTCACGGCAGTGTAGAGCTTCATTGCAAAAATTGGACACATTAAACTTCCTAATAAATTATTCTAAGCTGTTGAATTTTTTATACATATTATTATAAATAATATGTCTCTAAAAAGTTACATTATGTAACAATACATAGGAAAACGTGACATTACAAGTTTTTGTAAAGAATCAATGATTGCACAAGACTATTAACGTCGATATTATTATGAGTTATATTAACAACCTTCGATCTTCTGAAGGAATTGAGTTAATGGCGCCGGGTGCCAACCTGTTGCGCCAGGGTTCATTTTCTTAATACTTTTAGCGAACATTTGGTTAATTGCTCGTGAAAATTATGTACAATGGCCGAAAAGAAATATGAGCCTAACCTGTTGCTATACCACAATCTAATGATGCGTAGAGTAGTTATTGATTCGAGTTTATGTATAACTACTCCTACTTTTTTTTATCGTGTGAAAAATCCCCACGGATACCACCCCCACGGAGCCAGTGGAGGTGGTTATGTCGGACTCGAACCGACTAAAACGCACGCCGTCTTGGGTCTTAGGTTGCCGGAGGTGATCTCACCTCCGGCAACCTAAGACCCAAGACGGCAATCTTGCCGGAAGCATCTCTCGCACCCCGGCAGACCCAGGACCATTTCTTTCGAGGTGGTCGCCTTCGGGTTGTGGGGACCTTTGTGGAATTTATTTGATTTATTTTGGCTTTTGAAGCACCTACCGTCTGAACTCCCATCTTGGAGAGAAAAACCTGCCCCAGATCCTTGCCAATCAACATGTGTACCAACTTGCAGGTATGATTGGTAAGGTTAAACAGTGGCGAAGGGAACATTTTCAAAAGGCAAGTCTGTTTTAGTGTTAATGTAAAAATCTCTACCACGGCTATCTTTTGCTGAGCAAGCCGGCAAGAATCGTGTTGTAAGGACCCCTTACCCCTGGACCCCCATTGTTAAGGAAATATATTCGTAGAACCCCATGCATCCCTAAAACTAAAGCTCAAACCATTTTAAGTGAAAGTCTACATTGTTTACGAATAAGCATCTCTTTTTCTTCCATTTAAATTATAGGTACTACCAATTGTTTACTGCAGCTAATAAGTTATTAGGTTCTATACAATTCCTAACCACTTAAAACAATTCTCTAAACTAAGTTTAACACTGGAATTCTCACTAGCGCACCGGGTAACTTGCTTCCCTCATAAATCCAGAGCTAATATACCGGGGCGCCCGACAGATGGCGCGCATTACAGTACGTACCGTCGCGGTGAGGCACCATTTCTCACAGTCATTGTATATTAGAACACGATGACGAGGTTTTTACGATATTTATTAGTGTAATCTATAATCAGTGTTACTTTATTAGTCCATTTTATATTATAGTTGTGATTTTTATAAATCAGTTTTGTGTGTAGGTAGGATATTACAGGATTTCCCGACATAAGAAATTGAAATACATCGGAAAAAAGAACTCAAGTGGGACTTGAACTCACGACCTTTCCCTTACAGGGGGAATGCTCTTCTCTTCTTCTGAGCTATTGAGTCACAACTGAATCACTTCAAATTTCCCTTTTCTTTATTTCTTTCTGTTAATTTTTTATTTATTTGTTTCTATTTAAAAGTTAGCTTATTAAATGCTATAAAAATTTCATTCAAATTAAAAATTGCTACAAATCTAATCTCGTTCCCAGAATTCTTTGCTATGTATTCTAGGGATAAAATAGTTAACATGTTTTCTCAGACTTTAAAGAATCTGGTACCAAATTCAACTTTGGTACCAGATTCGTTAAAGTCTGTGGATGTTTGAAAATTTGATGTTTGTTAACAACGATCCGAAAAGCAATTAACCTATCGCAGTACAGTGGTGGATATAAGCTTCTCCCGATATTGGGAGGCTATAGCCTACTGTGTATAAGCAACTTTACAAACTCTTACTTCATGTATAATGTTAGTAAGATAGAATAGGAAGTAGGACAGTATGATGTTACTGGAGCCGGTAGTTCAGCTGCATTCGGATGAGATTCATACTTCCACAAAGTAAACTAATATCTGAGAAGTAACATTGTTGTATATTTTCAACTTTGCACTCACTTTTGTATGCCTTTGTTCTCTGCACAATGGAGGGCATGGCGTAGTTTTTGCATTGTACGAAAATATTTTTACTATTCTGTATGTTGCATTATTTTCAACAATAACATAATTTACATGCTCGCTGGTGTAGATGCTCGTGACCTGGTTATTCTTTAGAATGCTCAATCCAAGTTGGTACTGAAACTTATTGCCTTACCTAGGAGTTGACCACGTAGTTCATACGAAGTAGTAGCATTCGATACCGAAATGCCATTAAGGTAGTCAATAACTATAATATATGAGTTCAATAAAAAAGAATGTCAGTGAACGACTTTAGAGAACATTGGTTCAAACATCTGTAGGATATTCAAACATTGGCTCTAGAAAGAATTGTCGAATCAACAGCTCTCGGCAATATTTCAGTGACTGAAAAATGTTCGAAGTATCCTTTCCTGAAATACTTTTATACCAATAGTCTAGACAGTCAGCGTAGAAATTGAACTCGCTCACTGAATTTCTTACATGAATTCCACTTTGTTTTTAGTGTGTAAAAGTCTCACACAAGGAAAACGTGGGGGCTTAACCAGATCAGTATTTCGTTCGTTCTTAGCAGAAAGATTAAAGGAATGTTAGGAAGAAAATCCCTATTTATCTATATTGTTCAAAACACGCTCCTTCAGATGGAACTTAATATGTTATCTTATATGATTTGGATATTAAGAGTCAATTATTTTTATAATTCCAGGAGCATTATAATGAGATCCAACTGAACTATGTGTATGAGTATCTATTCAAAAATAAAATATGAGAACAATAAAATTTCTCCCCTTTTTTTTTTTTGACCGTGGGGGAAATCCTTCATGGATGTTATGCCGGACTCCTACCGACTAAAACCCCCACGGTATCGCCCAGCAGCCTATAGTTGGGAGCCCCGAGTAAGCCCTCGGAAGGATGTCCCAGGGCTCCCAACAGACCCACGACTTTAATGCGGCCTCGTCTAGGGGGTGGTTCGGGTGCTATCCCGCGTCTATGGGGGGTTTTCGGGTATCATCCCGCTTTATAGGAGGGGGGAGGCGTGCGTGAGTCCGTCACGTCACGCTGCCGTCATGGGCCTGCTTCTGTAAGGACGATGAGCAGCCAACTCACCGTCCTCAGGCCCCCGGTCATGGAGGCCGATGGTCTTCGGCGAAGACACGTCGGCGGCGCCCAAGCCGCCGACTGCGGAACTCGGGTGGGAGAGTTCTCTCCCGCTCCCGCCCCGCCGCCTCCTTCACAAGCATGACCTGCTCGCAGAAAGAGGCGGCGCAGTCCCACTTACTCCCGCTGGAGACCATGGCTCCCACCATGGTCTCGAGCGAGAAAGTGTCCACGCCCAATAAAATTTCTCCCCTAAGGGCGGTAGCACCAATAAAATTTTCTATCCGATAGATCTCATCCGACTTACAATCCATGTAAATTACCCAATCCATAACAATAGGCTACTCCCCTAATACGTAAGACTGTGCAACATAGATGTAAGTCTATTTTGACGTCAGCAAAAACCAATTAACTTTACTTTTAAATCAACTCCGGCTTTATTCACCCATGTACAAGCACAAACAAGACCATTACTTCCAGATTGTCACCGTATCCATGCAGCGACATAAAACCAGCAGGCGGTAACGGTAACATCGCCATATGGCGGTAACTGGGGCACTTAATGGTAACTGCACGCACGCACGTGTTTATGGCGCTGTCGGAAAAATCGTGGTTTTATGTGAGGTTTTATGTCGTGTAAGAGTACGAGATATTTCATTCTAAAACGTGTTAAGTGCGAGTCAGACCCTGTACCGTGGGTTCCGTATAAACTTGTAGACATGTTCTCTGCAGGGAAATGATAATATATTGGATTGTGGGTTGCAAGTTAGGCTCAATTTACACCGCCGCGGAATGGAATGGAAGCGATTTTTTGCAACGAAACTGCACATAGCATAATGATTTTTATATCAACTGTTTAACACACAAAATGAATACGAGCCTAAAAATTGGACGCGCGTCTTCCGCGGAATCCTCGCGCATTCTCGAGAATTCTCCGGTGCCGTCTGTAGAATCCGCGGGAAGTGGCGCAAACGGGGGACGTCGCGTTGTTCGCAGGTCGCCACCTACAGTATAGCAGTGCCGGGCTAGGCGTCTACGAAGCAGATTTTTAGCGTGCTATTCAATAAAAACATGGATTTAGATGGGAATTCGTGGGAATGCTCGAGCATTCCAGCGAATTCCCGCGTATGCTCGAGTAGGTACTCCAGCGAATTCCCGCGTCGTCGTGAGGCGAAATTGACGCTTCCATTCCAGCGCGGTGTAAATTGAGCCTAAAAACTTTGCCGTGGGAAAACTATCCATAAATATCGATAGAAGTCACAATCCGTACACCAACTGCAAATAATATATACAAACTTTTGTGATGTTACTACAAAGCGATCATTTTTGTATTTGGTAACATTAGGAATATCTTAAAGTATTTAACTTAAAACCTGTAGGATAAGGAGATAAAGTCTTTTAATTGCCACATTAGTGACCACTTGTAAAATGTATTTCAATATTAAATTCAACTTGATACCTTCACGATACTCTAAAAAAGGCCTTGAACAACAGACCAACGGATGCCCAAGGTATTGAAGTACGGAACGCTAAAAATGGTAGGATTGCCCTCACTTAGTATGCCTCACGCAACTGTGGTCTTCACATATTTCAGCAACGCGGCAACGGTGAAAACATGATAAAATATGATCCTTGTGATATTCTTATTCCTGGAGGATTGTTTCCCGACGGTACTTTCTATAGCTATACCTCACAAAGATCCTAAGAGTCGATATCTTTTATAAGGGAGCAATAAATAAGGACCATGTCTAAACAGGGTTATCTTTTGGGTGAGCCGTGATTAGATAAGTTAATGTTAGAAAGTCGTATAAACAATAAATTAGTTCAAAAACTTTTATAGCACGATCCAGAACTAGTGTATACGAAGTAGTTTTATTTTCGCTTGATGGTGCTGAATGTAAAAGTCACTGTGAATTTGTTTTGGTAATTAAAAAATTAAATTTCGCATATGTATCGACCCTTGTAGCGTTAGGGTAGAATGTTCTACGGCCAAATGAAAGGCTGCGTCTTCAATTCCCGCCCAATGCAAATATTTATAATCAAAAATCATTTGCATTGGCTTGGATGTTTCTTTAAGTGCAATATTATGTACCTATTTTTTTTTATAAAGGACACGTCAATTTGACTTCATCTCGCCTGATGTTAAGCTAAAGGCAAAGTCTCGGAAAGAGGGTCACCATCGTAAACATGTACCATTTTAACAATGGTGGCACTCAGCTTGACGGTCTCGTCAGATGCCTTTTCACGCACCACTTAAAGGACCCGGGACTGTACTGTAGAAGAAACACTGGAGCTGGCAGGGAGTTCCAGGTCCAAGTCCAGGCAGTATCTATCTATACATATAATAAATCTGTAAACGATAGATGTCTGTACATGGAAAGGAAATGAGAAAAATTGTTATAGGGGGACTTTATAAACGTAATAGAAGCCAAATCAACGTTTTTTGGAATTTTTGTCTGTTTGTCTGTTTATCTGTTTATCTGTTTATCTGTTTATCTGTTTCTCTGTTTCTCTGTTTGTCTGTGAGTTTGTGCACGCTAATCTCAGAATCGGCTGAACGGATTTGGTTGCGGTTTTCACTAATATATTGTGGTAGGCTTCACTTAACATTTAGTGTTTGTTTTATTGAAATCGGTCCATAAATAAAAAAGTTATGTCAATAATAGCATATCACGGCTAACAATTTGTGAGTGTGTGAATAGATCGAACAAATAAAGAAGCAACAATGCTTACAAGAAGATATTATTTCGGTCATAGGAATCTGAAGAACTTCAAGAGGCCAGAGTTCTACATCTCAGCCAAGTCAGGTCAGGTTACTGTAGAATCTTCGGTACGGCAAGTGTCTCGATAGAATTCAGATTGTTCTCGAACGATTTTCTCTCGAATCCAACAAATTAGTAAGCAGCTGGTTCGGTAAAAATACTCCTGGCTTTCATAATTAATATCATCACGCTATTATAATAAGAAATGGGACAGAATGTTTTTATGACATAATATGTAAACGTCTATTTCACACTATGATTACATGGTAACTGTGGCTCAATACGTCTGCGGTGGACTTATAACTTAGTTGAGTCGCGTTCGATTCCATCTAAAATGTAATTTTCCTTTTTTTTGGTTTTTTATTTACTTTTGTTTATTTTTTTTATTTTATTGTGTATTTGTTGTATTTTATTGTATTTATAGTTTTATTTAAGTAAAACATAAATTCTATGCTTAGTATTCTATAGGTAGTACATAAAACTAGGCTGTGTGACAGTAATATAGGTAGAACTTACTATATAATATTCTTAGATCTGTACAAAATTCTTCATTTCGGAGAATGAGAAAGAAGTCATAAAACTAGAACTGGTATCCCCATTGATACCGATTCCACCACATCGGGGCAAGCGCAATATTGGAATCGATTAAAATTTAGGGGTTAGGTACCCCAGTATACCTGCCTTGGTTACCCATCATAAATAGGCGGTCTCAACGTGAAGAGCAGGGATTGCTTCGGCTAGGGTGATGGGTAGCCTAAGCTATCACCATCAAAGCCGCGCTCATGGAGGAAGTAAATCGTTGCACCTTCTCTGAAGCACATTACGTATTCTGGGAGATAGTTGTCCCTATCGTATTACCGTCTCTACCATGGTGAATGTTCTGATTAGCTATTCCAATTAGTTCCACGCCCTCCTTTCCTACACAGGACAACGCATGCAAGGCTCAGATGTCATCCACATACGGATCAGAATATTCCATCAAGAACCAAGCGGTTTGGTGACCCATTCCTATGTCGCCCCATTAAGACCTGAAATCCCTGCCAGCTCACGGTTTACTTCTTCCTACAGTCCCAGGTCCTTTAAGGGGGGCGTGAAAAGGCTTCTGATGATCACATAAAGATCAGTGCCACCATTGTTAAGATGCTAGACGTTTTTAATGGTGACCCTATTTCCGAGTCTTTGCCTTTAGCTTAACATTATATAACACAAGTTAAATTGACGTGTCCTATATAAAAAAACTCCAGATCTTAAAAAGAAGAAAACACATGTGTGGGCAGAGCAATACAGTTCTTAACCGCCTGATAAAGAAATGAAGTTCCGAACAGCTTGGTTCGAGGTGGCATTATTTCTACCGTATTTGACTGACAGAAGGAAGGAGAGATTAGTTGAAAGACTCCTAATAGGCTCTTTCACTCGCCGTGGTGCGGTAGAAATGGTAAAATACAGCCAGAGAGATAACGTCTTTACGCAACTGCAGACATTATACAATGTTAGTGACCTGATGAATACCAACGTACGCCGCTGCGATATTATCGATTCCATCTAATAAGTAGGTATCTAATAGTAAATACGTAAATCTATCCCAGAAATGATTACAGTACGCCAGGAGAAGGCAACCTATGTATTAGGTATATAAAAGATACCGCTGCTCCTATTATATAAAAGAGACTGAATGTGGGCAGAGAAACACTCAGTTCCGGTAAATTTCATCAGACCAAAAAAATCCGCCACGTGGACATCAACTCCAGTATAAATTTAGAAGTATCTGCATCATCTGCTGGAAACAAGCTTACCAATACAAGGAATATATAGCAAAACTAGCTTTTGCCCGCGGCTCCGCTCGCGTAGATCGGTTCCCGGCAATTATTCGAATTTTTCTCTACGTACAAACCTTCCCTGTACTTTCACGAATAATTCAAGACCAAAATTACCCCAATCGGTTGTAGAGTTATAACATTACAACGAAAAGTGGCATTGTTTTTTATATATAAAGATGACCTGTGTGTAAAGCAATGAACAACGATGTGACTGTGGTCAATGGAATTTATCATAAAACTGGAACTTTATTTATCATTTTTAATTTATCATAAGCAGTGGTTCTCTTCTTTGCCGAGCCAGTGGTGGGTACCACTGGCTCGGCAAAGAAGAGAACCACTGCTCACTGCTTAGGGCGTGCAAGGCACCGGGTTTTCTTGAAACTATTTTGTGTGATACTTGATGTACTTATTTTAATTTGTTCAGTTCGTAAGTGGTGGCAGCATGTTTTAAGAATTTGGGAGGAAGGAAGAATATTTAAACCATTAAAACTGGTGAACATTACCAAGTCCACATATAATAATGTTCATCACATTGATAATGATTTCGTCAGCAAAATGTTGAATTTTTCAAAATCCTTCCGCAATATTTGTCAAGCCCATAGAAGTAGTCTGTCAATTTTATTTTATTTTTATTTTATTTTCATTACTTTATTTTTTCTAAATTGTACCTATTTATATATAGTTTTCAGTAGTTTAGCCCTGTATTTATAAGTCAGTCACTCAAAAGACTGTCTTCATAATATTTAATTTAAAAATACAAGGTGGAAGATGTCAAGCGAGTTTTTGAAATGATTTAAATACAGTTTTGTTTCTTTTATAAAATAAATAAATGTTTCCTTTGCGTAAAATTCACTATTTCCAGTATTTCGAGTACTTCCGTTCCAGTTGGGATAAAAATCTTCCACCATGTTTAATAATGAGTTTGAGCTATTCCGAACTAAACGCGGACGAAGTCGCGGGTAACAGCTAGTAGTAAATAAAATTAATCTTTATAATGTGTGTGCATCTTAAAACCTGCCTATTACCTATACAAGCTTTAAGCTATGGCTACCTTGAGTCTAAATAGCGCTGTGTAGAATGTCCTAAAATATTTAAATTCAAATTTACAAGTCATAGTTGATCTTTCTTCATTTATTTTATATCGTAACTAAAGTAACAGCGATCATTGCGCTGTAGACAAATAAAAATGAATACGTATTGGTTCACAGTTAGTGACATACCAACAGCTATCGTTATTATATTGTGAAACACTAACATCGATAGCAGTTGTATGAAGTTAGGTGCCTAGAGGGTAGTTCGCGGTTACTTTTATTACGCTATGAAGTGGAATAAATGTATAATGGTAAATGTAATTTCTTTCTTTATATTTTTTAACGACTTTTTTGCTGATTTGTCGTTTGAATGTACTGCGGGTAGCTCCGTCAGTGATGGTGGAATATGTTTATGTGTCACATATTTTCGTTCAATACGTTTTACACTGAAAATATTCGTGTTTTAGACTGACGGGTAAAAAGTACACACTGCTTCTTCTACCCGACTGTCCAAATAGGCATATTGTATGGAAGTTTCTAAGTTTCTTATAAATCTTAAGAAACTACAAGGATTGTACGGGCTTCCATCAAAGTCACTAACGAAGATTTTTTTATTTTTTTTTATTTTTGTTTTATTGTTTTCAATCAATTTTTGTTATTCTTCTTCATCTTAGCGTTAATCCCAGTCACATCTGAAGCTTTTAGCTTGGAGTCCGGGGTCTGCTATAGCAGACTAATTGCGATATTTGGCTTGCTCAAAATTTCCATGAACTTAACTTTCTATGATGTCTGTTAAGGCGAAGCGTCATATTATGCTTCGTCTACATCAAACTAAAAAACAATATAAACAGTTCCTAATACATCAATAAACCTCACAAGGATACACGAAATACACACACAAATACAAAGTAATACAGTTACATAAACACAAGAAGTAAGTGGCCGTAACATGTAAAGTGTTCCGTCCTCAATAGCGCCTTCTACACGTCATTGGTTTAACAGTCAGCGGTGGAGCATTAGTGCTGAGTGCACTCGTCGCGCGCTCCGATTGGTTAAACCCTCTAGTGTGCTCGCTAGCGGTTGAGCGGCTGTTTGCCGCATCAAACTGCAACTCTTGGGAATA
This sequence comes from Eilema sororculum, assembly GCA_914829495.1. Classification (NCBI taxonomy): domain Eukaryota; kingdom Metazoa; phylum Arthropoda; class Insecta; order Lepidoptera; family Erebidae; genus Eilema; species Eilema sororculum. The sequence goes on along the minus strand of OU618555.1, from coordinate 527,881 downwards.
TTGGAGATGTAAGTTTTGTATCGATTTGGGTCATGTAAAGATATGTGAGTATAAAGGAATATATTATGGTAAAAAATTCAAAGAGCTTTATTCCTCGCTATAGGTCCAAAGGCTGGATGGATTTCTTATGGATGAGAAATCAAATGAAAGGTACCTATCTAAGTATCTCCAGAGTATTATAAAAGTTATTGGTACAGTGGAGTTTTGGTTTTGATTACTCCACAAAATGACCTCCATCCCCCATGAGCGCGGCCCTAGGGGTGACGGGTGAAGCCGCCTATCACCCCAGCAGAAGCAGGCCATGGAGGCGGCGCGTTAAGAAGCGCCACCGCATTCCGGGGGCGAGTCGGGAGCACCGTTGGCCCCCTCCCGAGGAGGGCCAGACCGAAAGGAATGGCCATGGGCCAGCCGGGCTGCGAGGGATATGTCGAAGGCAGCCTCACCTCCGGCCTAGCACTACGACCTTCAGTCAGCGTGTGTGTGTTTTAGTCGGTCGGTTCGAGTCAGACATAACCTCTTCTTCCCGCTCCGTAAGGGATCCGTGAGGGAAGGTATCCGTGGGGATTTTAGCACGAAAAAAAAAGGTGTTGATTACTCTGAAAATATAAAGATAAGACTTGGCCTAACCGAGGCAGAAGTCATATAAAATTAGGTCATGGAGACAGAAATAATTAGAAACATCACCTTTCTATGAAATATACGTGAAATATATTAGATACAACTAAAGTCCCAGGAAATACCTGGAGGTAACAAACAAGAATCCATCAGCGCCCGGCAGTTTATAGGTAGCCATTTTGAAACAGACAAGCCAACATAATAAAAATTACGAGTTTATGCGCATACCCGTAAAACGAGAGTGCTTATAAAATTTTAAATGGAACGACAACCAGTTTAGAATCCAATTTTGACTTAACTACATATTTTAAAGCAGAAATAGGTCAGATAAATAATCCATACTAACATTATAAATGAAAAAGTTACTCCGTCTGTATGTAGAGTATGTTACGCTTTCACGCCTCTACCACTGAACCGATCTTGATGAAATTGAAATTTGGTTTAGTCCACTCTGGGCCCCTCGACCCCTAAATAAAGATTCCTTTATTGGTGTCCTCTCGACCCTTAAACCTATTTCGTCTACTCTCGACCCCTAATTTGATAATTATCTAAAATTAATAAATGATTTTAATATAGACCTTGAGAAGTCACATAGGCTATTATAACTTTTTCATCCGGTTTAAAGATTTTTTGTGAAGATTTTTGAATATTTGTTACCTATTCAATCACATCCTAACCGTGAAACGGTCCTATATAAAAATGCACAAATAATAAACATCCAGACTTGTACAATATTCATCATACATTATAATATTAAACCTAAATTTCACCTCCCACTGATCAAATTATAAAGGCCACTTAGCGGAATTAGCGGAGTTATAATACGGTGTTATTTTGATAACATCATTTTTTTTTTTTTTTTATAAAGGACACGTCAATTTGACTTCACCTCGCCTGATGTTAAGCTAAAGGCAAAGTCTCGGAAAGAGGGTCACCATCGTAAACATTTACCATGTTAACAGTGGTGGCACTCAGCTTGACGGCCTCATTAGATGCCTTTTCACGCCCCGCTTAAAGGACCCGGGACTGTAGGAAGAAGGAAACACGTGAGCTGGCAGGGAATTCCAGGTCTTAGTGGTGCGGCATAGGAATGAATCACTGAAACGCTTGGTTCTAGCAGGCATACTCTGCACCGTAAATGGATGACATCTTAGCCCTGCACGTGTCGTCCTGTGAAGGAAAGGGGAGGGTGGGACTAATTGGAAGAGCTCGTCAGAACATTCACCATGGTAGAGACGGTAGAAAACTGCCAAAGACGCAACATCTCTACGCATCTGCAAAGGCTCGAGGGTGTTCGTGACCTCAGGATCCCCAATAATGCGGACCGCACGTCGCTGCAACCTGTCGAGAGCATCTAATAAGTACTTTGCGGAGCCGTCCCAGAGATGTGAGCAGTATTCCACGCAGGAACGAATTTGGGTCTTGTATAGAAGACACCGCTGCTCCGGCGTGAAAAAACGTCTCACTCTGTTCAGGACTCCGAGTTTACGCGAGGCTGATTTGATGATACTCTCGATATAGTTTTTGTTATTCAGTTTGCAGCGAACATCCATACCGAGGATAGTGAGGTGATCCTGCAGTGGCAGTGGTGTGCTCTGAAGAGTGGGAAGGGGAAGGAAAGGAGATACCTTAGCTGTAAACGCACATGCCTGGGTCTTCTTGGCATTGAACTCGACCAGGTTCCTAGCGCCCCATTGAGAAATGTGGTCCAGGATCCGGTCCAGCTCTGTGACAAGAAGCTGCCTTTTTTCCGCGATATCAGACTGCTTGGCCGCAGGATGTGCGTGATAACTCCCATGTAAGGTGCTGTCGTCTGCATAGCAGTGAATGTTTCCGTCACAGAGCATGTCATTGATATGCAGAAGAAAGAGAGTGGGAGATAAGACGGAACCCTGCGGCACGCCAGCATTTACCTGCAAGAACTCCGAAGCTCGTCCATCACAAAGGACGCGAATACGGCGCCCCTGCAGGAAGCTTGCAACCCAGTTACACAGTCTAGGAGGCAGGCCGAAGGCTGGTAGCTTGGAAAGAAGCGATTTGTGCCATACCCTATCGAAAGCTTTGGCGATGTCAAGACTAATTGCCAGTGACTCACCGTGCTTCTCCATAGCCTCACCCCAAAGGTGGGTCATGTACGCCAGAAGATCACCCGTTGACCGTTTCGGTCTGAAACCGTATTGCCGGTCACTAAGCAAGGAGTGATCCTCTAGGTGGCGCATGAGCTGTGTGTTAATTATGTGCTCGAACACCTTACACAGCACTGAGGTGACGGCTATGGGTCGATAGTTGGCTGGGTCCGAGCGATCCCCCTTCTTGGGGATCGGCTGGACATTCGCCTCCTTCCAAGCCGAAGGCACTGTACCCGAACTGTAGGACAGTCGGTACAGCCGCGTTAGCATAGGAGATAACTCCGCTGCACATTTTTTAAGTACAACCGCTGGAATACCATCAGGACCACTGGCTTTCCGGACATCGAGTGATTGCAGTACTGCACGGACATCGCGTTGCCTGATACGTATATCAGGCATTGCGTGGTCACCAGTGGGCTCTGTCCGTGGTTGCATACCACAATCATCGACTCGGGAGTTGGCCGCGAAGAGATTGACCAGCAAATTTGCTTTCTCTTGCGGCTCATGGGCCAGAGATCCATCGGGATTGCTCAGCGGGGGCAGCGAGGGCTGGCAGAAGTTGGCTTGCACGGCTTTGGCCAGTTGCCAGTAGCCACGGCTACCCGTGGGATGCGCCACTAGCTCTTGGCCCAGCCGCGCTATGCGCTGGGCATCCGCCCTGACGCATGCCCTCTTGCAGACCTTTGTGGCTCTGTTGTACGCCGCCTTGAAGTGACCCACGTTGGGATCGCGTGTGGCGCGCGCCCGCACCCAGGTCTAGCTTAGAGTTAGTTAATGGTATTATTACTTTTATATATATATATATATATTTTATTATACATATTTTATATTATATATACGAGTATTTATCTAAACGCAGACCGGTCTTACCGGTTGCCTTGAAATCATGTAATTTGATTGTTTTCATTTAACAATAACTTACTTATACATACATTGACAGACTGAATGCGGGAGGCGGAGGAACAGCAGAAATAGCGCACATTGGGAGAGGCCAATGTCCAGTAGTTTACTGCAATGTATTTCCCTTTATTTGTACATTTGCGTGTATATCAAATATTTTGCCAAAAACAATAATCACGCAATATCGAACATAGCCATGTAAAATGCCACCATATTCATGATCACGATAAAACTTGCGATTTCAAAACAAAAAGAAATTGGCGAGTGTTGCCTAGCTGTTTCGTCTCACAAAAAGTGGAGAAAAATATGCAAAGCAGATTACCAGCCATTGCTGGTCGGAGAAGTAATATAAGATTATATTAAAATTCGAAAAACATCGGAAAAAATGAAACGCTCAGGTGAGACTTGAACTCACGACCTTTCCCTTACAGGGGGAATGCTCTTCCAACTGAGCTATTGAAATGACTCAGGTGTGGCGCAAAAAAAATTCAGTCAAATATTCGGGCGGAGTCATCAAAATGCAATGTTTAATAATGGTTGAAAAATCATTCATTGTTTCCAACAGTTCGTAAGAATGTTTGTAGATGGCACCACCGTCGCCCTTAAAGACGGATATAAAGAGAATGAAAATTTGAAATGACTCAGGTGGGGCTCAATAGCTCAGTTGGAAGAGCATTCCCCCTGTAAGGGAAAGGTCGTGAGTTCAAGTCTCACCTGAGCGTTTCATTTTTTCCGATGTTTTTCGAACTTTAAAGTTAGCATAAAAATGCTATAAATAATTCAGTCAAATTAAAAAAAAAAATGTTTTTTGGATTTTGGTTTTTTAAATTTTGAATTTTAATTTTATACATTTTGAATTTATCTTCTAGTCAAACTCTTCCATTTGATACCCATATTGAGGAAGTTATGAAGAAATATGTATTCCGACATGCTGTAGCGGCGGCCATCTTGGACCATTTTTTTTTCAAACATAGCTAAGAACACTCCCAACTAATATACCTTTCAAACAAAAACAAAACTAAATCCAAATCGGTTCGTCCCTTTTGGTGCTACGATTAGTGCCACAGACAGACACACACACATAGACACGTCTAACATGTAACACTCCGTCGTTTTTGCGTTGGGGGTTAAAAATAAATAGAATCTTAAATGACGGAGGGAAAACGGTCCTAGGACGGCCCATCGATAACAGTCGATGAAAAATGCGTAATCATTGTCCCAATTTCGATGTAAAATACCTGATGATAAACTCTCGACAAAGTTAATTTATTAGGAAACTATCAACTATAGTTAAATAGCTGAAAATTGCTTCGCCTTTCACGGATGTGATGTGTGCATTAAAGTTAAAATTTATATGATTGAAATAAAATAAAAACAGAAAAAACTACCTAATTCCTTTCCTTTTTTATTTCAAAGTATTCTTTGTTTTTTTTTTAGTTTAAGCTTAGAAATTAGTGACAAATTAAACAGAATCAGAATCTTATGAAAACATTTCTCAAAACCAGCTTATTTAACTACCTAAATAAGCAAACGGAATATTCAGATGTACACTTTTTAGTAGCACCCAGCTGTGGGATAGGTACAAGCCGAGAACCATTTTTGCGTCGTCATTTTCCATTAGCCAATTAAGGTTAAAACTTACTTGCAATGTTTTTCTATGCAGTCTCATCCAATTTGTTGAATAACTTACCTGTAAGCAAATGAAAAATGTTTAATATTATTAGTATTAACTATAATATACAACTATTATCCTTTTTTGCCACACAAAAGAACTTATAAATAATTTAAAGATTTAAGCCTATCCGACTTCAATAATGTCAATGATAAGTACATCATACGTCATACCACAGATAATAAAATATAATTCTATAGTCATAGCACAGATTGCAGTACGCCCTGTCTTGAAGAGACACTAATGAATGTGTAGCTTGGCTTGCAAATTGAGCGAATATTATGTTAATCTACTGCACGGTATAAGATAATGTCTGTGTGCAATATGGTGGCTGTATTTTAAGGTGAATGGGGTATAATATTGTTCGTTGTCAATTATGAACAGCATTGATGCATATCTTACTAATTAGGTAACTTTTACGGTTTAGGCAACTTTTCTTCATATCTCTGGTTCTATTCACCCGATTGCGATCAAACAAACGTAAAATTTTAAGTTTGGCCAAGACTTCAAATATAAAAAGCATACCTTTTTTTTTTTTTAATTCGTTGAGGAGTTTTTGCGTCCATCTCGGACAAACAAACAGATAAATGGATGAAAATTCAAAAAAACAAATTGTCTGTATCATTAATATAACGTGACCGTTACCAACGTAACCGTACCGTAACCAACGAATGTTCTGATGAGCTCTTCCAATTAGTCCCACCCTCTCCTTTCCCTCACACACGTGCAGGGCTAAGATGCCATTCGTATACGGTGCAGAGTATACCAGCTAGAACCAAGCGTTTCAACTCCCTGCCAGTTCACGTGTTTCCTTCTTCCTACAGTCCCGTGTCCTTTATCGGGGCGTGAAGAGGACTCTGATGCGGCCGTCAAGCTGAGTGCCACCACTGTTAACATGGTATATATTTACGACGGTGATCTTTCCGAGATTTTGCCTTTAGCTTGGCATCAGGCAACTATAACAAAAAACCCAAGTTTTAATTTGTTTCTCCGGTTTATAGCTACTTTACAATTATAAAATAGTATAATGGAGAGGTTTACAAAGAATAAGAGAAATCACATAAGTATTTAAACTATCATGGTCACTGATATTATAGCTAGCGCTATTAAATATATTGGGATATTTACCACTAGATTTTGCCCGCGGTTCCGCCCGCGTGGATGTCAGTTATCGTGATCAAATATAGCCTATGTCCTTCCTCCAGGTCTACTCTACCCCTATACCAAATTTCATCAAAATCGGTTCAGTACTTCAGGCGTGAAAGCGTAACATACAGACAGATAGACAGACAGACAGACAGACAGAGTTACTTTCGCATTTATAATATTAGTATGGATGTATTGTTTCGAGTGTATGGTATTTCGGCGCTGTTTCCTTCGTGATTATGGTGCTAGCAACAGCATCAAACAATACGATACATGGTAAATATCTCGATATCTCTAATAGTAATAAATGACAATTTAGAGAAGTACCCGTGAATTTTTAATATTAGATACTTTTGATGATTCAAAGACAGATCTAAAGTACAAATCTTGATATTCGTAAATGTTGCTTTGTGATTTAAATGAATAAAGACACTTGAAATTTGAAATTGTAATTCGAAATATATGTAGACTGAGCAAAAAGGTTCTACGTTGAAATGTTCATTTAATAATAGCACAGCGACAGAAATGTAATTCATCCAATTATTGTAATTTCACTCCAATTTATTTTCGCAATTCACAGGCGGTATATTAAACTCTTAAATATTATCTACGAGCTGTTGCCGGCGGCTCCGCTTGCGTGGTATTTTATTTCCGTTCATGCAGCCGACAGTTGTTGCAGTAACGATTATGAATGCAAAAATTTTGATAAATAGAATTGGTGTAGGTAAGTACCGGACAGATTTTTATGTCATTTTTTATTCGAAAAGTTTAGCCCAGATTTAAAATCTGACGCGTGTTTCCCCATCCCCATCCTACAATTAATATCAATATAAAACATCTTTCCTCATCGGCGCAAATCAATCATTTTTAAACTCGACAAAACGCCGATGTCGCTAACGATAATGAATTTCCCATAATTTGCACCTGTCATCGGAAATATATCACCAGTTGGGAGGCATCAGGCATCGACATATTCCTCTCCGATATTTGAGGGTTTCATGGAAATGATTTTAACGAAAATTATGTACATTCAATGCATTGGTAAAAAAAATTATTGGAAGATGCCTATGAATGCTTGTGATACAAAAAAGTTGTCTCTAGAATACAGAACAGTGTTGAGCACAGTGCCTTGTGATTGGCTGGACGGGATGACGTCACTGCAGATTGACCAATGACATTCTGTATAAAAGTCGGTCACAACGCTGTGCTCGACACAGTATACTTAGAAGATTGAAAAGCAGAACACAAGAACAGAAAAAAGGGACGGAGTAAGGACTACATACCATTTTTTTAAAGAATATTAGAACCGAAAGGCACCTTCAAATTGAGATCTATCTCAGACAAAGTACAGGAGAGCCGTCTACGGTGGTACGGATAAGGAAAGTGCTAGAAATTGAGACCAAACCCCGAGGACGAGGAAGACCCCAAATCACATGGATGTCTGTAGTAAATAAGAATCCCAAGTCAACAGAGAGACAACCCAGGACCGAGCTGCTCAGAGGAACCTGATACGGAGAGTCGATCCCAAATAAAATGGAAAAGGGCCAGGCAAAAGAAGAATTAGAACCGACATTACTAATATTCTGTATCTCATTCAGTATATTGCTATTTAAGTGCCTATTATGTGAGTCGGTTAATGAAGTATATGTAGAAGTGACAGATATATACGGGGATCATATAAGACGTAAAGTAAAGCCAACGAGACGAGAGAGAAAAGGTAAACAAAACGATCATTATTGAGTTAAATTGCGACAATTAGCGATTATTTTTTCTGTCCTTGTCACACATATCACACGTACGCGACAATGGCCAAGCGACAGCTGTCATTGCGTGTTTCGTAGTACAGGAAAGCTGTCAGCAGTTCTAAACTGTCAGATCCGCCATCTTATGACCAATTTCATTCCTGTCTGGAACGCGCTTGAAGTGATACGTAATCATTTTCAAATAAAAATGTTTGGAACCGCTGAAACATTGTTTACCTTTTTTCTCTCGCTTCGTTGGCTTTACTTTAGTTGATCATAGACCATCGAATAGCTACACGTGATTGCAAATACGCTACTGAACGGCAAAATGTACAAACGTGTTTAGAATTTCGAATAGAATTGCTTAAATACCTATGTTTAGTTTCAGTTCAAATATGTGAATTAGGGGAGAAGACTCAAGTACTTTAAATATGTAAATAAAACACAGTTCAGTATGCTCCTAGCAGACAATTTGCTGTGTGACAACGACCTAAGCTAACAACGCCTAAATAAACGGCACATTCAAGGAAAGCGCTAAGGAAGTGTACACACAGACTCATTGCGGCGCCAACTCAAATAAATCGCAGTTTGTTTGTTTGTTGAAAATGTGTAACCAGTGTGAAGTGTACATCAGAGCTCATTACGAGTATATTACTTGGGTATACTAGCACTCGTCTATGTTACTGCTCGTATGATAATATTAAGTTTAAATTTTCAGTAGTTAGCAGTTATGACATTTTTACCCGACTACGGCGAAGCCAAAAGGAGGGTTATGATTTTGACAGGCTATGTATGTATGTATGTATGTATGTATGTATGTATGTTCATTTGTTCCCTCATAGCTCCTCAACTACTAATCAGAACTGGACAAATGAGGTATCGTTACAAGCGGCTTTATCGTCCGATGGTGGTGGAGCGCTTATGTACTTTCTTAATTATTTCCCACATAATTTAATTGTATTTCAATTTTTGTAATTTAAAAAACCGCTTCTGTGATATGAATAATGTTTGAGTATTGGCGCTCATTTGTTGACCACTTAGTGTTGAAGAAGGCCAATAGATGGCGCTGTGCACGGAGTTTTCGAGCTATGCTTTGAGACAGTACCTACACAAGCCTACACTCAAGCGTCACGGCGGATCATCTCCCCGCCCGCATTTTTTAGTCGCTGACTCGCTACCGCACCGAACGGAAGTTGAGTACTAAACTTCAACTCCTCGTTTCTTTTTCTGTGTAATTCTATAAGTTCCTTTGGCCACATTCTCAAGTCAGTATAAGTGAAGTGTATCGGAAGAAAACGACAAACTCAAGAAAATCACCGGCCGGTCGAAACATACCTACCCACCAGCACGTGCCAGGAACCACGCCTGTCTACAGCTGAATCCTCACGAGGTGGAACTCAGGTCAGTGCCGGTTCTCTTGCGTTTTCATTCATAGAAGCGGTCACATGTGTATTTTCTTTTCATTACAACCTAACTGCAGGTCATAGGTACTTATACGCTCTGTGTGCAAACACACCAGTGGTCGGACTATTTACACGTCCTACCAGATGGTTATAGGCTATATGAAGTGTCACACAATCTTGTGTGGCGCCCTCTAGCGCTCATAAGGTACTGTTTAAAAAAAATAATTTGAGATAAATATGCCGTGTTTGGTATCAAATGAAAGGGCGTAATAAGCACATTTCAAATATGTATAATTTATTAGCTTTACTTGGCCCCAAAATAATATAAATAAAAAATAAAGTTTAAAACTAAAACCCGACTACTGAAAAATCACGCTTTCAAAAGTAACAAACACGAAAATTTGAATGAATTTTTTATACCATTGTTTATGCTAACTTTTAAGTTCTAAAAACATTGGAAAAAATGAAATGCTCAAGTGAGACTCGAACTCACGACCTTTCCCTTACAGGGGGATTGCTCTGCCAACTGAGCTATTGAGCACCACTTGAATCAATCCAAATTTTCCTTCTCTTTATTTTTTTTTTTACGTTTTATAAGGAAATGGTAAAATTTGTTGGGACTACAATTCATTTAATAATAAAAAGGTTTCAGTCATAAAGAATTTATACCGAACATCATCACTAACAATATTTTAACATATCCTACTGTTATAACACATATGCGAAAATCCCTGCTTTTTAGCCTTGGAATAGGTTTCCTTGGGTTGCGAGACTGGAATCAATTTCACGTTCTATCTACGTTGAATTGTTCCCATTCTCGTTTCGACAAGACTGTTAACTAGTAATAAATTAACAATAGGATGTCTGTATTCTACAGAATGTCCCTGGACCTATTACTTTACTGCATATTTATAGAATAGCTCTAAGCAAACAGTTAATACTAGGTTCACTAAATACTTGAACAACGAACTGTCACTAATTTATCATTCTTGGACAATCACAGCAATAAATCTGTCTATAAAAGATAAATTTATCTCTTTAGTTTTATTGTTCCCCTATGGTAACAGATCCCTAAAGACATAAATAGAATTCAATGCGTGAAAGTTCCATATTTTGGAACTTATGCTTATACTAGAATTCTTCATAATGTATTTTCTAAACTACATTCATATAAGTTATGTAAGCGATCATAAATTTGTTCTTCTCGGAAAACAAACAATGCCAGACTTAAACATGAATATTGAGTTAGTTACCTACGTGACTTTGGTATTCGGGATTAACTGTGTGGTGGTAAAGTATAGATACATATTTGTGTGAACGACATTTGCAAAATTTATTACAGAAATAGATTGAATTTACTATGGTAAATGGAAGGGTATGGGAATGTTGTTAGGTCTTTATATTTATAGAACCAAAGAGAGCACTATCAGTCATTTTGATTGTATTTTATAATATACAGTGTATTTGAATGAATTTTTACAGCATTAAGTATGCTAACTATACAAATCGAATTCATAGGGAAAAAGAATCGAGTCCCGTCCGAGAAGATTCTTTTTCCCTATGTATTCGATACAGTGTCGTGTCTGCAATTGTGAATGAGCAGTTTTGACTATAGAAAAAAGAACTTAATTCACCTAAAGTACTTTTCGCTTTAAAACCAACCTGTTAATCATAGTACTAACAGTTGTTCTAGAAATATATTTATTATGAAAATAACAGAATAATTAACAAAACTAATAAATAAAAAATTACCATATGTCTGAATATTTTAGTTACTAGTTTTAAATTAATACAAGATAAATACTATAAATCAAAATACATTGGGAAAAATGAAGCGCTCAAGTGGAACATGACCCCACGACCTTTCCCTCACTTCAAATTCAAATGATTTAGTGTGGCTCAACAGCTCAGTTGGAAGAGCTTTCCCCCTGTAAGGGAAAGGTCGTGGGTTCAAGTCCCACTTGAGCGCTTCATTTTTCCCGATGTATTTCGATTTTAAAAGTTAGCATAATAAATGCTATAAGAATTTCATTCAAACTCTATAATTCTTGTCTATCCAAGTTATTAAAAAAGTGCACAAACTTAGTTTAAAAATCAATGAATTAAAACTTTTCACTGAAATATTATTCGAAATGAACTTATTCAATGGTCGCACTCGTCATGAAAAAAGTACCTCTCTCCTCTTGTAGCTAAAATTGAATGAACTTAAACTTTTACCAACAAATGCAATTACTTTAATTGGATCTTGAAAGACTCGAGCTCTTTAGAAAGTCAGTATTTTGTGCCTCACGAGCTTGGGATAGATTCCAATTTTATATTTTTAATCTTCCAGTAGCGAGGGATAAAGTCTATTAGTTTACCAAATATTTACGTAATTTACCCATGGCGCACATTGCAAGAAGGCTATGTCCATCAGTGAAATGCGATTGGCAAATTGATTGATTACCGATATCATGGTCAGGTTTGATTATAAAGTACATACATATATATATACTCACGTCTGTAAATCCCCGAAGGGGTAAGCAGAGGTGTATTAAGACCCACGTTTCGCTAAAGAACTATTATTATCGGTCCCACGTAATAGGAGACAAGCCTATTGCCATCTAACGGGTGATTATAAAGTAGAAATCCCACAGTAACGGCAGCCCGTTGAATGGAATGGAATGGAATAAAAAACTTCATTTTCCTTTTTTTTCACACGGTTCCACTATGAATAATTTTCCCTGAGAGCTTTTGAACGCTTACTACATTTAAATACTCTGTGATAAATCCACTGTAATTCACATTTAAGCTCGATTTAACAGTGCGGTAATAAAGAGGAATGACTTTATTTTTTCTAATATACAGGTTTGTTGGTTTATAATGTCATTAATTAATTGTTTAAAAAGCTTTATTTTTTTCTAAAAAGGGGTCCTTGTTTATTGAACAATGTTTTGTGGAATCCTACTGTTCATTATGATAAATATTTTGGGTTTCTTTTTTTAATTTTTGGTACTAATTGTTGTTTGTTCGAAAAAAAAAATTACTTATAAATAAAGATTTTGTCTGTAATTGGTCATATTCAATATTTTATACAGGCATAAAATGCCAATGAGCTGTCCTTTGCTGTTTTACATCATGGTGTCATGGTGTCCATCAACAAAGCCATATAAGGTATTCGTCGATGGACACCGTGGTGCCAAACAGCCAATTCAAAAAACGTTCTTCTGCGATTGACACCGTGCTGTCAATAATTCGTGGTGTCAAACAGCGAAGAACCCCAGACAAGCATATGGTCCAATAGGCGGTTACCGTAGACTATGGATGAGTGCAACGTACTGCTCATCCTAAAGAATCTTATTTGAAGCATCTGAAAATACTCTCAAGCGTTATTGGAGCCCGTGATATGGCACAACGATACTAAATAGTTTTACTGCAGGAGACATATTCGATGCTATTTTATCATCCAGATCGATTTATGTTTTCTATATTTATTTTATTACGTATGCCTTGATCTTCTCCCAGGGACATAGTGAATGAATGCTATTTCCTACATCCACAATATCAATAGAGGCAGTGTTCGCATTGCATGTAATTTGATCAGAGAAGAAATTGTGGAAAGATCTCGCAATTTAGTTCGAGTGTTTTATTGTTGAGCCAAAACGGTTTACCCGTATAAAAAGATCTGGTAAGTTTCTAGTTCGGCTTATTATACGCCAAGCCGTCTTATTTATTGGATGACTTTTGTACGAAGTAGCTGTTCCGGCACTTTTGAGAGCGGCTTTCTTACAATACAACAATTCAGACCTTGAAGACAAATAGGCACCTACTGGTGGGTTGTAGGACGCTATTAGACCGGGGTCATTACTCGCGCCGACATGATAAGGTATTAGAAATCGTACGTGAGGCGGTAAGTTTGGCGGTAGCTAGAGCGAAAAAGGGTTTAACCACAAACCAAAGAAATGACGTCGCGTTTGTAAAGGAAGGCTGCTCAAAAAAGACAAATCAAAAGCCGTACTCAATTTTGATAGCAGCCGCTGACTGGACATTACTCGCAGATTCGTATGAGAAACACTATAAAATACCGGAGGATGTTTGTGCCTCGTCATCCAGACCCGATATATTCCTATTTTCAAAACAGCAAAAGCGTGCAGTACTAGTAGAACTCACAGTACCGTGGGAAACTAACATACCTAAAGACCACGCTATAAAAAAAAAAATAAACAAATACTTTGACCTGACCAACGAGTTAACCAAAAATGGCTATGTGGTTAAACTCTACGCCGTGGAAGTAGGAGCAAGGGGAATTCCAGCTAAATCCCTGTATAACTTATTTAAAGACCTCGGATTGCCAAGAGCTTCAGTAAGCTCTTTACTCAAACGAATATCTAAAACGGCGTTGATAGGATCTTACCAAATTTGGATAGGTAGAGGGGGGAACACGACCGACGGTGGAGGTGAGCGCTGATGCATCACAAGGTGGCCACCCTAAACCTACACCTGGGTCGCAAGTCCCAGGCGCCGTCACAGTGTTCCTCTCTGTACCACGCCATGGACCCGGCGACAGCACGGTGAATCCATGGAATGCTAAGAACCGGATCTCTAGCCAGATATTTGTGAACTACGGACTTGGCAATATTCTTACTAAGATTATTTTGCTAAGCGGGTCTTGGAAAAGCGTCAGATGAGCCTGAAGCGGAGAAGTATCATTGTAATATTACTGGTGTCTGTAATGGAAATTATCTTTCTTGACATTTGACTGTCAACTCATCCTCAGGCATGATCAAGTGATAATGACGTGACCGTAATAGAAAAAAAACTACATCAGTTTAGAATAAGAGAGATCATGAGAAAGTTGTTCAAGTTCAAGTTCTTTATTTGTTGAATATGGTACAAAAATGATGTTTAAATTATAATGTCGGATCTCATATTCTGCCGGTTCTGGCGTACATAAATGTATCATTGAAAAATTCGTCAATATCATAATAACATTTCTCACCATAAAAAAGCAATAAATTCTGAAGATTACACAGAGTTAACAAAACGGCGGGTGTTCAAACTGCCGCTGCCTAAAGTTAACTCAATCTTTGCAAGACGTTTTAGTCCGTTTTACGATATACATATCTATAATCACACGAATAAATTCTGCGACATTAAACTGTGTTCTGTGAAAGAAGCAAAGACGATGGTCACAATGAGGCTCCAAGCCCTGTCTTATGACCAAACCGAAAGACTTTTTTTACATCTATAGAAATGGTTCATAGCTTGAAGTATAGATAAATAAGTAGAATGTCCTATGTGATCATATTACTTCTGTGAATAATGTAAGTGTAAATTGTAAATGTAAACTGTGTAAAGTGTGTAATGTAAATTAGGTATGCCGGAAATCTTTGATGTTGCCCGAGCTGTATGTGTAATATCATTGGTTAAGTCGTATTTGGCACCCACAGGAGAGGCTTGCCTAGTGAAACGCACAATGCGAACAAAAATTTTTTTGGCAATAAACTCATTTTCATTTTCATTTTCGTATAGCATGTCCTTTAGATGCCTTTTAAACATGTCAATACTTAAATTCAACCATTAGGTATCTTATTGTACATTTTTAGAGTTAGGCAAAATATACTACTCCACATCAGACTTGTCTTAGCTTTGCCAATACATAGTGCATTTCTACGTCTATTGCGGTTTACCACATCAGACAGCTATAGAAATAGATGGGGGTTGAATTTAACAAAGATAGCTGTTTCATAAATGTATATAGATGGAAGTGTTAGAATTCTGTGCCTTTTAAAATATGGTGGACAACTGTCCGTTACCCGAAGTCTAAACATAGCTGTGATACATCGCTTCTGAGACTTAAATGCTATTTCTTTATTAGTGGAATTGCCCCAGAATATCACACCATATCAGATTAGTATAGCAAAATTTTTTGTAATTTTGTTAAATTGATACTTTAAGATTAAAATTACAATGATTTGATTGGAAATTGCTTACACCTATTGTAGTTAATACCACCTGATATTGATCGATGAGCACTATTATAACAAATGAGATACATCCAATATTCCAAGACGTGATCACACGGCGAGCAATAAATTACAGAGCTCGGCAATTTCTCAGCAGATGGGCACTCGGCTGGGTGGTATAAATTGAGAACTAGCCGGTGTAAACTTGCATGCATATGTATGCTAGATAGAGATTAGTGGGCACCGGTGCTGGGCTAGTGATAGTGTAGGTAATATACGTGAGAATATGCCGAGTGAGCGAAACAAGGTAATTACAACGTACCTAGAGGAAAAGCCAGTAGAACTTTCTAGAATTAGAATATACCTTCAAATGGAATACCTAATTAATGAACGGGTTGCCAAAAATGAGTTTATTTAACAGGTAAAGGGAGAAAATCAGTGGTGTATAAAGTTTAATTAAATGAAGATAAAATTTTAGGTAGCGTGTTTATTCGTGTGCCAATTGTCAATATAAACCATTTATATTCAACAAAACAATAACTTTGTTAATACCTCGGAGGACATAATGTGATTTCTGTTAGGTTAATACATAAAGGTATAAATACGACTAGGTGTACCTTGTAATTACTTGATGCTTACATATAATCAATAGAGTATAATCTAGTAGACTTTTATGAACAAAACAATAGCAGCAAAAGTATACTGAAAATAAAAAATAAAAATTTGAAATCCTACCTCTCGTCCCGCGGTTGTGAACAGAACTCTTAGAACTCACTTCCATAACACAAAAGCGACACTTTACTTCTTACAAGATGAACTAAAACGTATAGTACCTTTAAGTCTGTTGAGTGTTGCACTCGTTACAGCCCAAACACCTTTATAAGCACACTTCGCAATTCACAATTATTATATTTTGTCGCCATCTTCAAATCTCAAGTGTCGAGAACATGTAGTTTTACATCGCATTGACTTCTCGAGTGCTCTTTCTGAGATTGGATCTTCAATGGTATATAAAATTATGATAAAAAGTCTGGAAAAGTAGATTATAGTAAAAGTAAAAGTGTATAGTCATCTTAAAAATGATAAAAGCTAGCTATCCCATTGTGCTAGAGAGCATTTAGCTGTTAATGCCGGGAATGCACATGGTTACGCGGTGACTCGAAAATTAATTATAGTTGCAATGGTGTTGGCCAAACCACCATTGATGATCATAGTTTATGATGTTCTGCATCAGTTGAGTTCAAATTCAAATATAAACCCGCTTCGGATGGTTCTTACGTATTCCGAGGTGGTACAGTCAGCGTCATAAATAATATATCTTGACGACGAAGTCTCAAAATAATCATAAAACTCTCGTATTAAGAGCAGATTAATTTTATTGATTTAAACGGTATTATTGTCCAAACTAAAGGTGTATGCTGAGTATCAGGCCAATCAGTCAACTGGAAGTGGGTAAAAAACGAAGTTAAGATCATTTTAAGTACTTTGTACGTCAACATCTTTCTGATGCTGACTGTACTATGTTGCTGCGGCTGGCTTTGATTTTTACAAATGTAATCCCAAGTGAAGCCGAGAGCTATGTGTTATTATAATTATTTATAAGACCTATATTGCTTTAACAGGAGCGACTGCCATCAGAACAGCACTTTTGTAACCCCGAAGTTTGAAGTTTGTGCCATAGGCTCGTCTATCGATCGACAGTTATACACATGTTCGCACGTAAGATAGCTTAGCTTCGAAGATCTTGGTAGATCTTATATCAATACGAGTACACCAATTAAATAGTTTCAACAACTTGCAAATTACATCTCAAGTGTGTTCAAAGACATAAGTTAGGAACAATAATTGATCGCTGTAATTATACATTCGCATATTGATGAGCGCCGTCAGCTACCTCGAGCTGATGGCTTCTCAGCGGGTACGTACGCAAGTACACCCTTCTTACAACGATCTATGAATATTTGATTATTACAAGAACACGCTTTTAGAACTTCAAGTTGCACTTGAGAATGGAAACGGTATAAAACGGTCATTATTAAAATTTGTAGAAGTGTTTTGATTATGTATTGTTACGAATATAACGTAACATGACACAGCATTAGAAGAATAATTTGGAACACATTGTCAAATAGCTTTTTTTTTTTTTTTCCGTGTGGAAGTCCCCTCGGATACCCCCCCTGCCGGAGCCGGAAGGGGAGGTTATGTCGGACTCGAACCGACTAAAACCGCACGCCGACTGTGGGTCTTGGTGCTAGGCCGGAGGTGAGGTTGTCAAAGACATATCCCTCGCACCCCGGCTGACCCAGGGCCATCCCTTACGGTCTGGCCCTCCTCAGGAGGGGGGACAACGGTGTCCCCAACTCGCCCCCGGAATGGGGAGGCGCGCTGTTCAGCGCGCCGCCGCCGTGGCCTGCTTCTGCTGGGGTGACAGGTGGCTCCACCCGTCACCCCCAGGCCCGCGCTCATGGGGGACGGAGGTCAGTCAGTGCCCTCCGACGCCCGAGTTGCCTGCGCGCGCGGGTGGCGCGATCCGCGAGTCTTTCTCGCTCGCGCCGCATCTCCCACTCCGCCGTCTCCTTCACGACCATTACCTGCTCGCTGAAGGAGACGCCGGCTGCCCACGCGTCCGCGCAGCGGACCATTGCTGTGAGCAGGGTGGCGAGGGTGAGAACTCTCACTCCCAGGGCCGCCACTAGCTCCCGCCTCGGTCCGGCCCATGCCGGACACTCGGTGAGCGTGTGCAACCCCGTGTCCTCGCTCGCGTCGCAGTGATGGCACTCGGACGTTGGCTCCTTTTCGATCCGACACAGATATCTCCCGAAGCACCCGTGCCCGGTGATAATCTGCGCCAGTCGATACGAGAGGCTGCCATGTGGCTTCTCGAGCCATTCCCCCATGATGGGCCTTACCGCTTCTATGACGGCATGCCCTGCGCGTCGTTGCTCAAGTCGTCGCTCCCACTCCGCCACCATGATCCCGTGGAGCCGGGACCTCTCGGCCCGAATGTTTTCGGGCTCGGTGTCAAATAGCAGCTACTGATACCGATGGTCGGGGTTTTGAATCCTGCTATGAGATGTGATTTTTGTGTTTTTCTACTTTATGTAAATGTATAAACGGTGCTACCTATTTTGTACCTGACCGGTACCAACCAAAATGTTGTATAAACTTGGTTTCAGTAATGTAAATTCGGTGGTTGAACACACCCGCGAAATCGACAAAGAAAAGAAAGGCGTGGATTGAACACTTACAAGGGCGCTGCTTCTTCTTCTTCCTTCCCCCAGGGGTATGACCACACCGAATCACTTACAGGCAGGCATTTTGTTGGAAGATATCAATATTTTTATTTTTTGTTCGCGCGGAGCAGCCTCGTTCGATCGTTCGATTTATTCAAGTAAGTTCTAAAGTTTTGCCGTGGGCGGCAGCAGTTTCTGCAGCCCAGTGTTGCAAGGACTAATTATTTGTTAAATGGGATATTGGTAGGAACAGAGGAGTAGTCGATTACCCAACACTTTAACAGTACTGTTAATGTTAAAGTAAGATGGTGCAACTCAGCCTAAATCTTTAATTGGTAGTGATAACCGAAGATTCTATATTTAAACTCTTCTGATGACGTAGCAGTATGTTTGAGGGTGCTACCAAGAAGGTATTCAAAGACTTTGTTGTTTGCCAACTGTTACACTACTGATTGATGGAAGACGCTCTAACGCAGGCTTCGTGGATGGAGGAGGGGGTCAGGTGGCAGTCGCTCGCATAACAGCCGCATAAGCCAAATCTAAGGTGAGAGGAGTACGCAGTATCAGCGTTCGATGTCAAAGCCTCGAATGCTATTGAGAATAATATTAAGCTACTAATGACGGAGTGAGCCTATCTTGAACTTTTACATTTTTTATACCATTTAAATAGCAAATAATCACACGGCTCATCTAATAGAAAATGGCGTCCTATGGAAGTGTGCAACACCAGGGGTGCAACACTCGTGCTGCCGACCTTATATGAACCTTCTAATGTCCTTCTTGAAGAACCCCATATTGTAGTCACTTGGAGCATTAAAGCTTTTGATAACCATTCACAATATAAGAAAGATTTTCAATACATATGGCCGCTTCGTAGGAAGTGCCTATATTAAGTCGTACTAAGTGGGCGAAGAATTCCGCCCCACATTCCTCTGTCCGTCCCGAAACGATAATAATAAATAGCCGTATCGCTGAACTGGCCCAGTTGTCTGCAAGAGTGTTCAGATTACTATTGAATGTTGATGAGGGTTCGCACCAAGAGGCAGCTGCGACAAAATGGCAACTTTATCGCGGGTTATTTAAGTATAAGTTGTACTTAGTTGTAGTGGGTTGTGGGTCTGATGAAAATGTAGGAAGCTTATCAATCTTGTGTAGAGGTTCAGTACTAGTACAAGGAAATACAGAGTACTCAGTGCGAAGAAAATTGATGACCTACATCTACAATTCTGTTAAAAAATATGAAATGAATTTATATAACATCTTCATCTTGTTGCAAGCTCTGTCGAGATTCCAGATGAACTCGTACAGTTCCTTCCATCCTCACCTTTTCTTATTCAGAATCCCACGGTTACACGCTTTACAGCTGAGGTATTTTCAAGGAGGTTCTAAGTGTGACGCCCTTGGTATTGCCCCCATCCATAAACCACAGTAACCATATTCCAACCCGTGGGTTTTGTGCTTCTCCGTCACCCATAGGCGAGGGGTACCTATAAACTGATTCCTGCCTTTCTGATTCTTGGCTTTCCAATGAAACTTTATCGAAGCAAGCATTTTTGCACTGGATTCTCTTTTTTTTTTATTTTCATCCTTCGCCACTGCCGTGACTTAAGTGATATAAAAAGAATCTTGGATCGATCGAAGATCTAGGACTTAAACATTTTATCACTTCTTGTCACATTATACTATTTATACTGTTGATTTAATTTAGCATACCAGAGTCAAGCCGTCGGTAAAAGTAGGTTTTCCAAAAATGTATTGCGTGAAGTCCCAAACATTATAAACTATGAGTATACGCCGCAATAGTTTGAATTACAATTGTCATGAAATAATTATAAATGTCAAATTAATAATGTCAAATGAAATAATAATGTCAAATTGTTCCCATCTTCATCATATACATATCGATACCGGAAATTTCAATTGTCGTAAAGGACATTTTGACGAAAATGAGTTATATTTATATTCGGAATCAGCGTCGCGAGCTCTATCGATTGGTATACTTAAAATGTTCCTATCTTCAAAAAAAAGGCCTTTACTACCTAGATTTTCTAGAGCTCTAGCTTGATTTTTATTAAAAATTGGGGTCTATCGTAAAAATAATTTTCATCAGGGAGCGTAAAGTCATATTTTTATGGTTTATAAGGTTGTATTCGCTTTTTTGCATTGAATCTTCTATACGACATTATAAACAATAATATTGTTACAAATGAAAAGGTCGTAAAGGAAAGAAGACTAAAAGACAAAACCAAGATCCAACAGATGCTGACAAAATAGAATCTACTTTTAGTATTGATTTACCAACATTTTATGACAGTCGTAACCCTATACCAGTAGCCAAGTATAATGATTGAAAGCGTTTATGTACTAATGGAACTATACCAAAGCGTTTTCATAAGGAGTATTTAGATCTACCATCTTTAGGATCAGATAAAGACATTCTCCCTGAAACTGACGAGGAAGATGATATCGACACATTGAATCTTCAAGATTTTATTTTTAAATTTTTACTTTACTATATTATTATTGTGGACTTTATATTTTATAGTAAAAGACTATAACTGTTTTGAAAATAAAAGAAGCACTTAGGCTTAGTTGCACCATACTACCTGCGAAAGTAAGAGGTTTACGTCGAAATGTCTAGATATTAATAATTTTAAAAGACTAAAGTTACCTGTCCTTTAATTACTTAATATTTCATAATGCCAATTGTTTGAGTTCTCGTGGGCGAATATTGTTATTATTTTGAATATTTTACTTTGTTCTTATTTTGGGTATTTGATAGTAAACGACTATAATATTTAAAAAAAACGTATTAAATACTAATAATTTATTAAAGACTAAAGTTACCTGTCATTTGATGATGATGCCTCCGACCGATTTCGGCCATGGCGACTTTGACTCCTAGTCGGCTCGACGCTGATGCGCTCGAAGATGGCTAGCATAGCCGATCTTCGTGGTGAACTCTCGTGTGCACTGAGGGCATGTGAGAACACCACTTACATAATGGTATTGAATGGCAGCGGGTGGGCGGACTTTCAGCTCATCGCGTTTAGCTTCGAGGTCTGCCTTTCGCTGAGCCTCGAAATCACTTACTCGTCTTTGCACCACCCTGCGCCATTCTGGTCGTTGCACTGCCAAACCTTCCCATTGAGACGGTTCAATGTTACATCTTTTCATATGACGCTTCTGAACATCTTTAAATCTGAGGAGTTGGCCGCCATGTTTCCGCTTGCCCTCCTCTAGTTCAGAGTAGAAGATGCGTTTCGCCACTCTCTCCTCCGCCATACGTGACACGTGACAACACCACCGAAGCTGCCGACGCATTAAGTAGGCCTCAATGCCACCGACCTTGGCTCGTCGCAAAACTTCGGTGTTACGCACTCGGTCGGACCATCGGATCTTCATGATGGGACGTTAGCATTTGAGGTGGAAACGATCCAGAGTGCTTATGTAGTGCCGATACATACACCATGTCTCGGAGGAATATAAGAGGTTTGACAGCACAATTGCCATGTAAACAGATATTTTGGTGGCCAGCTTAAGGTCATGTGAACAGAAAACCTTGGAACGCAGCTTACCATAATGCCGCAGCTGCGGTGCAGATTCTGCTGCTGATCTCATCATCAAGGTCACACTTGGATGTTATAGTGCTCCCCAGAAAGCGAAACTTGTCAACCTGCTTCAGCATGTCCTGACCTAGCTGTATAGACAGTGTCTCGTGACCATGTGTGTCCAGGGACATCACCTCCGTCTTCTTGATACTGATTTTTAGGCTGAATTTGCAGCAAGCTTGGTGAAAACTAAACATAAGCTGTCGCAGGCCATCAGGGGATTCTGCCACAAAGCATAAGTCGTCAGCATACATGATTTCTGAAATCATTGTATGGGAGACTTTAGTGCGCGCCTTAAGTCTGGCCAAATTGAAAAGACTGCCATCTGTGCGGAAGTGGATGCGGACTCCCTCAGAAAGAGCTTGTAAAACATCCTTGACTACTAGTGTGGGCGCTAGAACACACCCTTGTTTTACCCCACAGGTAACGGGGAAGAAATTTGATTGTTCGCCATCGACACCGACGCAGCATTGCATGTCGTCATGCAGGAGTCTAAGAAGTCTCACAAAGTTCTCCGTGCATCCTAGCTTCCCTAGCACGATCCAGAGGGCTTCACGAGGCACACTGTCGAATGCCTTCTCCAGGTCAACAAAGCAGAGATATAGCGGACGACCCTGCAGGAAAAAGCAGAGCTTTTTTACTGCAGTTGACGCACAGAAAAGATTGCTTCACAGATGCCTCGTTCAGGTCGGAAGCCAAACTGGGTTACTAGCAGTATCTTTTCAGACAGAGCCTTTAAGCGGTTTAAAAGGACACAGGGGCTGACAAAAGCGAAATACCGCAGTAAGAGTTGCAATCGGAACGGTCACCCTTGTTCTTTTAGAGGGTACAAATGCGAGATACTTTAAAGTCATCCGGGACTCGCTTTTCCTCCCACATACGAGCAAAAAGTTTCCAAACCAACATGTACAACTCCCCGCCGCCTTATTTTAACAGCTCTCCCGGTATAAGGTCAATACCAACCGCTCGCTTGTTCTGTTGCTGCCTGATGGCAGAGACAACCTCATCACATTACAGGGGCTCATCCAGCTCAATGGAAAGAGGGAGTTGAGGTATTAGACTCACACTTTGTGAATCAGATTCTCGATCTACGTTGAGCAAGCTGTCAAAGTGTTGGACCCAACGATTTAGTACATCCTCCTTGTTTCAGCATTTCAGCGATAATTTGCAATTTGGATAAAAAAAAATGAAATCGTTTTTTTTTAACTTTGAGTTCCTAGCATTTTTGTTACTTTTTTACTGTATTTTTGATGAAAAAATACAAAATAATAAAAAACCTTTTTATTTCACTTAGTTTTACTACCTATTCTAGGTATTTCTTAACTAGATCTTTAGCTTCTTTTGTTAATTGTACCCCCTTAGTCTCCGGTTTAATTGGCTCCTACGACCCATTGATGTTCAAGATTAGTCCTTTACAACATATCTGACTTTATCACAACCAATTGTTCGTGGTTCCAAAGTACTTTAGTTCAAATTTTATGGGTAGTAACGGACACTCATTTTCGTCAATTAATAAATTTGGTTTATTTTCTTAACAGCAACGGATAGAACATACAGAAAAAGTTAGGGTCTCCTTTGACATCATGGATATAGCACTTTCTTTAAAAAAGTTATAAAGAAAAAAAAAATTTTTTTTGTTTTTTGGCTCTCCTGAAAAGTCGTGGTTTGTCCTTTACGACAATTGAAATTTCTGGTATAGATATATACATAAACTCACGCCTGTATTCCCCTAGGGGTAGGCAGAGGTGCCAGCACCCACATTTCGCCAGTTTATGTTTAGGTCCCAATGTAATAGGTGGTGAGCCTATTGCCATTATCCGGGCGCTTATAAACCTGCGATAAATACACACATAACTTCGAAAAGCATCGAAAAGTCATTGGTGTGTGCCATGGTAAACCTGGGATCGAACCCGAGACCTCGTCTCAGCAGTCCATTACCCATACCACTAGGCTACCGCAGATTTTCCCTAAAATCCCATCTTCCTTAAAAGTAAAGATAAAAATTGCATAATTAATTTTCATGACATGTATCTTCTTCCAGTTTATTTACAGAGCACTCCGAGTCAACATAGATTATATTATGTTCTATCCGATGTTGTGGCAAGCTACCCGCCACAGATCGAACTCGCTCTGTTTACCTACTCATATTTCCACCCACCGCGTGATGGTATAGCGCTGTTGACTGTACGATATACCCGCACTTGTGTCTACACATCGGATCTATGTGAGTGCCTCTCCATGACAGGGTCGGTTCTCCACCGATATGTGTGTGAGATTGTATGAGACTGTCAATATTATTTCAATTTACTGCATTACTAGCTGTTGCCCGTGGCTCCAGTCACGTGGTATTTTTATCCCGTTTCCGCAGCCGGTGGGAACATATTCCTGAGGTAAAAAGAAGATTATGATCTTTTCCCAAATTTCAGCCAGATCCGTTCAGCTGTTAGAGTGCAACAGACTTCTTCACAAAATTTTCATATATCTAATATTAAGTGGATATAGAAACTAATACTGATGCAAAAAAAACACGTTGTATACATATATTGGAGACTTTTAGTAAAAAAACTTTCAAGTACACTTTGAAAATCAATGTGATACTCACAACATCTGTAAATCTCCGAAGGCACAGGTAGGAAACACACACACGCGCAATACTAGTTCGGTCCACAAACTTCCACCATACTTTTACGCCTCCTTGGAATGTTGATAAATTTTGACAATCCATGAAGTAGACTCGTAATAATTTTTCAGCAACGGAGCTTATCAGCGCCTCCGATTGAGTGCCGAAGATACACTTTTATTTATTTACTAGCTTTTGCCCGCGGCTCCGCCCGCGTGGATGTCGGTTATCGCGACCAAACATAGCCTATGTCCTTTCTCATGGTCTAATCTACCTCTATACCAAATTTCATCAAAATCGGTTCAGTGGTTGAGGCGTGAAAGCGTAACATACAGACAGACAGACAGAGTTACTTTCGCATTTATAATATTATTAGTATGGATGTATTTTATTCCACTCTGGTCTAATTACTTTTGAATTTAAAAAGTCTAGAAATGACTATTTGAAATTGCATGGTCAAATATTGATCTGCCTTCAGATTGAACTTGATTTATTATCCAATTTAAATTTTAAATCGTTACTATTCAACCTGAAATAAATTGGAATCAAGCTCTGAACTTACTAATATAGTGATCAGCCATTTAATACGCTTACTCTAAGGAGCAGACAGTGTATCAATGCAATATCTCACTGAATTTATATTGCCATACGTGATAATTTATGATTATGACCTTTTGTCAACAGAATTTGCTTATTCTTACCATCCCAGTCGCATCCGAAGCTTTCAGCTCGGAGTCTGGGGCGGACTTTACCAGTCTAACTACGGATTCGGCTAAGATTCGATGTTTTCCGCGAAGCGATGGCCATCCGACCTTCACAACCCAAAGGTAATATCGAAGCATTGCAGCTAGATGAGTTGTTAGACTTTTGAGGGCTCCAACGTGGTGCTCTCCGAAGTACGACCAGATCAATGCAAATACAAATATTTGCATTGAGCGTGAATCAAACCCGTGCCTCCCGCGCAGCGTCCGCTAAGCCACGGAGGCTGTGTATATGCAACATAATTTACATACTAATTTGAAAAACATTTACAATCTTCTACTGGCTTTTTATACTTTCACTAGTAACTAGTGACAATGTAGCTAACGACAGTAGGAGTAACACCCATTTGGAATTTTGATCTCGTTCCCTTAACCCTCGGGAACCAATTACTGGGTTAAAAAGTCTATGTGTTATTCCAGAATATCCCCTACACCTGTAAAAAAAATTCAGCCAGATTGATTGAGCCGTTTGAGCGTGATTAACAAACATTTAAACATCTAAAGATTTTGAGACTAGTATGACAACTATTCAAATCGATTAATGTATGAATTAAAATATACATAGTCTCGAAAACATTACCCTCCTTCTTTCGGCAGTCGAGCAAAAAATAAAAAATCCCGACTGCCACTGAAAATTACTGTATGTATTACTAACAATCAATATGGACTATTATGGTCTGAAATAAATATAATTTGAATTTGAATTTGAAAAGATCGAAATAAGTTAGCAGGCGGTACCCATTTGCCAATCATAAACTGAACTACTCGATAAGTTTGACTGAAAAATATTTTTCACAACATACGTTGTCATTTTCTCACCATCTTGATTTTCTAGAAATTTTAATATACCTGTTGTCACTCACACAATCACGACGAATCGAATGACACCTCGCATGTCAAAATCCGTGAAGCCATTCAGCCTCTAGGCCGTGCTAAATAACGACCAGTTCTCATATATTACTAGTACTTTCAACCTGGCCTTTTCCTATACATAGAATAAAGGCACATCTATGTATATAATAAATTACTGAAGCCACGACACGGACCCGGATAAGGGTTGTAAAGATCAGTTTGAGGAGTTTATCGCGTCGTCCGTAGTCCGCACGGGTCTTAGAGAACCCCAAAGATAGGGCACTTAGGATCGCGTGACGAGGTACTCTAGTTACAGAAGATAAAGGCTATATACACGTATCTCCATGCATATACTTGCTTGTACGATATACTGTGTCTAATATGCACAAAAGTATATTCTAGATCCCATAATACAAGCTATTAAGCTATGCTTACTTGGGGTCTAGAAAACATTGTGTGGAATGTAGTAGAATACAAATTATAAATGAATAAAACATGTTTTTTTGTATTAGATAATGATGATTTTTAATATATCTGAGGTTTTAAATAAGTACCATCGCAAGATGGAAAACAAGTAACTATTGTCTGCGTGGAAGAAAAACCTGCACCAGAACATCCCCATCAATCATCAGTCCTTTGTGGTGTAGAGGTAGATTGTAAGACTACCAAGCCAGAGGTCACAAATTCGATTCCTGTTCAGTGCCAATATTTGTTTGCATGTCGGTTATAGGCTCGCCCCATTTTACGTGGGACCGAAGATTATAATTAGTCTGGGTATTTTATGTGAGTATACTTCCCGTGCATGTAATAAAAAATCATATATCTATGTATATTTATTCGCATTCTGGTTACTTTGGGTCTAGATAGCGCTGTGTAGAACGCACTTCACTTTAAAATAAATAAATAAATATTCCACAACATTCTACACAACGCCATCTAGACCCATGGTAAGCTTTTATAGCTTGTGTTATGGAATCTAGAATGCGGATAAACATACTTATATACTTTTTTTTGTAAATACATACATATTATACATAGAAACACCCAGACCAATGCAAATAGCCATATTCATGCATACAAATATTTGCACTGAGCGGGAATCGAACCCGCGCCTCCTGCGTGGCAGTCGCGTGCACTACCGCCACGCCACAGAGGCTGTCAAAACTTTGATTTTATCAAAAGCATTAGCCAAATATGGATATCTCTATCTCCTCTTGGTTATTCACCTCACCTTCCCTGTAACACTAACCTCTCTGAGGGACGCACCTCTCATTTACAGTCGGTATAAAGTATGCAGTTCCTGTTGATGGGCTCGGAGATTAACCTCCTGCTTAATTGGGTGGTACCCGCGTGGAGGTGTTACGCGATAAATGACTTGTTGCGAGATTGTAAGACACTGACGTGATGAAAATGCACGCTGGGGTACGATGTCGGCTTCATAATGTATTTATTACTGCATGTATTACTCCGCAAAAAGTAATTTAATTTTGATCTATACGCATCGCTATAAAGTCTATAAGGTATTAAATGCCGGGTTTTGCATTTGCGATGATGGCACCACAATGGTTTGGCTTTAGCAGAATCGAGGCCCAGCTAAAATGTCAGGATAGTGATCACCATTTGATAATATTTCAATATTTTTTTTGCACAACGGATTGGCATTGCCATCCAACGGGGCAGCCTCTGTGGCGTGGCGGTAGTGCACGCGACTGCCACGCAGGAGACGCGGGTTCGATTCCCGCTCAGTGCAAATATTTGTATGCATGAATATGGCTATTTGCATTTGTCTGGGTGTTTCTATGTATAATATGTATCTATTTACAAAAAAAAAGTATATAAGTATGTTTATCCGCATTCTAGATTCCATAACACAAGCTATAAAAGCTTACCATGGGTCTAGATAGCGTTGTGTAAAATGTTGTGGAATATTTATTTATAATTATTTATAATGCCACCCAGTCTTTTGGGCACGTTACCAGTTGAAATCGATGGGGAGGAGTTTTTCGACGCCTGAAATCAACCCCCCCCCCCCCTTTTCGTTTTAATTTAATCTTTAATAAAAACCTTCTATTCTCGGAATAAATAAATTCATACTAATTTTACAAAAGTGAAAGTAACTCTGTCTGTCTGTATGTTACGCTTTCACGCCTAAATCACAGATCCGATTTTGATGAAATTTGGTACAGGGGTAGATTAGACCTTGAGAAAGGACATAGGCAATATTTGGTTGCAATAACCAACATCCACGCGGGCGGAGCCGCAGGCAAAGGCTAGTGGTATGTATAACTTAATATTACTATCGTATAGTCAGATGTCTTGTAGTAGATATTGGACTCGCCACAAGGGATTCACTGAACAACATAAACAGTATATGTAGCTTACCGAACTAGCTGGAAATTCGATAATCCCTGTCCATTTCACTCACTGGCGTTATTGAGCGCTATTGGTTGGTGTCGGACTATAATTCCGTTTGCATACATTATCGGTGCATTTCCACTGTTCTGACGACCTGGATTATTGTGTAATATGTACCTATATTTCATGGGTAGTTTTTATGAAATGAAGCCACTAACATCGTTATCTGAACGCTCATTCCAAGAGTTATATTTCAAAGCTTACAATTCGTAGCCGGCTCTTTTGAAGTCTGTCGCCTCTTTATCTTGGCTTTTACGGGAGGGACTACTATGTGACCAACTAATCCTGAGATGAAAGTCTACGCTAAAGTCGTCGTCCAACAACCAGTTTTACCAGCTTGTATTTGAATATGGCTGTGAACACTGAAGTTCTGCTGGAAACCTCAATGTCATATCGTTTTTTCTTTATAAGGGCACGTCAATTTGACTTCACCTCGCCTAATGGTAAGCTAAAGACAAAGCCTCGGAAAGAAGGTCTCCATCGTAAACATGTACCATGTTAACAGTGGTGGCACTCAGCTTGACGGCCTCATCAGATGCCTTTTCCCGCCCCGCTTAAAGGACCCGGGACTGTAGAAAGAAGGAAACACGTGAGCTGACAGGGAGTTCTAGGTCTTAATGGTGTGGCATAGGAATTTTATCTATTCATAATATTCACTTAGGTGCTAGACAGCACACGGCCTACCTGATGGGATGTGATTACCGTGGCCTGACAGGAAGTAGCATGGACGTGTGTAATACTAGGGATGTCACACTACTGCCCTGTAGGAACCTTCTTATGCCCTTCATCTTCCAATTACCAGTGTCTTCCATGCATCATCTAAAAGGTTGTCCGACTATGTAAAAAAAAAGTACCAATGGCGAGGGGTACCTACAACACGATTCCTACCAGCTTGCTCTACAATGGGAAGCCGCAGTAGAAATGTTTACATTTACACTTCAATATTATTATCTCCATCGTATTACCATTAACCAAGCGTTTCAGTGACTCATTCCTATATCGCACCATTAAGACCTGGAACTCCCTGCCAGCTCACGTGTTTCCCTCTTCCTGCAGTCCCGGGTCCTTTAAGCGAGGCGTGAAAAGGCATCTAATGAGGCCGTCAAGCTGAGTGCCACCACTGTTAACATGGTACATGTTTCCGATGGTGACCCTCTTTCCGAGACTTCGCCTTTAGCTTAACATCAGGCGAGGTGAAGTCAAATTGACGTGTCCTATAAAAAAAAATCGACTTGCCTTTTGAAAATGTTTACCTTTCGATACTAGTAATTACACAGATTCAATTAGGCTCCATTTCCAAAATAACGTAGTAGAAATTTATTATAATCATGTATATTATCAAACAGGATATTGGATACATGACGTCACGAGCCATGTCACGCAGGCTACGTAATAAATTACGAAGTCAAACTCTTAAAAGCTTTCATGAATTTCAATTTTGTCGAATATTAAAGTTTCATATTACAACTTGTAACAAGATTTTGAGCTTTTGCCGGCGCTTTATTGAATTATCTTGAAAAAGTATTGGTGTCTACTCTTGTTGCATAAATTAATGATTTGTTTTATGGATTCTGAAAATGAAGCTTTTTATACCATTAAGGTAGCAGACAAACACACGGCCCACCAGATGGAAAGTGATTACTATGGCAGACAGGAACGTGATATCTATAAGGAAATTAGAATGCACAAATAATAATGATGTACGCTAAGAAAATCACGTCCTCTGCCATAACACAAAATATGCAAGTCAGCGAGAAGATACTACGTGACCACAAGCATCGCTCCCACTCCACCAATTGTGAATAAATCATAGTATATAAGCACATGTAAATAATAAATAAATCAATCAGTCCTAACGAGTAAACATCTTTTACTTACTCCGCAATAATTACCATAGTCTTTTTTTTCGTCAATTTGACTTCACCTCGCCTGATGTTAAGCTAAAGGCAAAGTCTCGGAAAGAGGGTCACCATCGTAAACATTTACCATGTTAACAGTGGTGGCACTCAGCTTGACGGCCTCATTAGATGCCTTTTCACGCCCCGCTTAAAGGACCCGGGACTGTAGGAAGAAGGAAACACGTGAGCTGGCAGGGAATTCCAGGTCTTAGTGGTGCGGCATAGGAATGAATCACTGAAACGCTTGGTTCTAGCAGGTATACTCTGCACCGTAAATTGATGACATCTTAGCCCTGCACGTGTCGTCCTGTGAAGGAAAGGGGAGGGTGGGACTAATTGGAAGAGCTCGTCAGAACATTCACCATGGTAGAGACGGTAGACAACTGCCAAAGACGCAACATCTCTACGCATCTGCAAAGGCTCGAGGGTGTTCGTGACCATAGGATCACCAATAATGCGGACCGCACGTCGCTGCAACCTGTCGAGAGCATCTAATAAGTACTTTGCGGAGCCGTCCCAGGGTCTTGTATAGAAGACACCGCTGCTCCGGCGTGAAAAAACGTCTCACTCTGTTCAGGACTCCGAGTTTACGCGAGGCTGATTTGATGATACGCTCGATATAGTTTTTGTTATTCAGTTTGCAGCGAACATCCATACCGAGGATAGTGAGGTGATCCTGCAGTGGCAGTGGTGTGCTCTGAAGAGTGGGAAGGGGAAGGAAAGGAGATACCTTTGCTGTAAACGCACATGCCTGGGTCTTCTTGGCATTGAACTCGACCAGGTTCCTAGCGCCCCATTGAGAAATGTGGTCCAGGATCCGGTCCAGCTCAGTGACAAGAAGCTGCCTTTTTTCCGCGATATCAGACTGCTTGGCCGCAGGATGTGCGTAATAACTCCCGTGTAAGGTGCTGTCGTCTGCATAGCAGTGAATGTTTCCGTTACAGAGCATGTCATTGATATGCAGAAGAAAGAGAGTGGGAGATAAGACGGAACCCTGCGGCACGCCAGCATTTACCTGCAAGAACTCCGAAGCTCGTCCATCACAAAGGACGCGAATACGGCGCCCCTGCAGGAAGCTTGCAACCCAGTTACACAGTCGTAAGTAAGACCCTTCGCGAAGAACCCCGTATTGTACCTACCTACTACTAACAGTGCGACCGTTTGGGGGAATAAGTTCCTATCAAGCTGAAACTATCTCAAAGTTTTGGCGGTTAGTTTTAATTATTAGTGTGATGGTATGGATGTACCGGGAGAAAATATGCCCTTAGTCTCACCAGTGTGGGCTAGCTATGCAAAATACTCAAAATTGACAGCTTTAACTCCCTGGTTAAAGCTGTCAACTTTGAGTATTTTGAGTTTTTTTTGCTATTTTTTTGCTTTTACCCCTTTAAAAGCAAAAAAATAGCAAAAAATAACTGAAGAAGACACGATAATTAACAATCAAATAAAAAACGATGGTGAAAGGAAACTTATTAGTATATAACATAGAATGCGTTTGCATCAAATGGTTTTAATACAATTTTATGAGAGATTGAATTGCTCAGACTTTTCATTTGCCAGCATTTTTCTCCAACATGAAATTAAATGAGTTAGCAAATTATTTGAAGCTGTGTCTATTAGCTCTGTTGGAGTTACCATTTTACGATTTTTACCGTTATAATATTGTATGATTTTGTTAGAAATAAGTTAACGTTTATCGCACAGTGTAATATATATATTATAATAAATAAATATTTACATTAGCAATAAATTATTCACATTAGCAATTTTAGCATAACGTCCTTATACGACCCGTAGATGTTCTACGACCGTAGACGCTCTACGACGTAGCACTACCACTATTCGTAGCAGTGTCGCTGATAAAACTATAAAACGTAATGTTATTCCGGTCGTTCGTCTCCAATCTGTCTATATATGACTATCTGTCTCTCGCTAGGGTCCTAAGTATCTCATAAAAGTATTCCTATGTGATTACTGAATGTTAGAAAGTTTTTAGTAAAAGTAATACTGTGAAATATGACTGTTTGTAAACTTGAAATAAGATTTCGAAAATGCAATATTTCTCCAAGAACTTCGTCTTGTTTCAGATCAATAATAAAGAGTTTTTCTTTTAGCCGCCAAGGTCGACTGAGTCTGGTTTGAGATATGGTACTCTTTTATCCTAATTAAAAATTAAGGGTGGGTGGTCCAAATACGAAGGGAAATAGAAAAACACTCCGGTAGAATGATAACTTTCTCAATTTGAGTTCAAGTGCAGATATTCTTAACTAAAAAACCTTACTCATTAACATCTCATATACTTGACTAGCTTTTGCCCGCAGCTCCGCCCGCGTGGATGTCGGTTATCGTGGCTAAACATAGCCTATGTCCTTTCTCAAGGTCTAATCTACCCCAATTTCAAATTTCATCAAAATTGGTTTAGTGGTTTAGGCTTCAGACAGACAGACAGACGGAGAGACAGAGTTACTTTCGCATTTAAAATATTAGTATGGATTATGTAGATGCTTCCGTGATATATATCACACCAACATAAAATATTCCCCATTATATATTTCACCTGAACTTTCCGTCCATATAAAATAATCCTCAAAAGAATCTCCCAAAACTTTTCCAATCGACCTCCACAAGGGTACGGCTCGTGTTATACGAAAACTGAAAAACAAACAAAGGTACACCCTGACCCCTTTAATACCTACAGA
Organism: Eilema sororculum; assembly: GCA_914829495.1. NCBI lineage: Eukaryota > Metazoa > Arthropoda > Insecta > Lepidoptera > Erebidae > Eilema > Eilema sororculum. The sequence goes on along the minus strand of OU618555.1, from coordinate 494,240 downwards.
CAGACACAAATACTCTGATATTATGTAAAACGAGATCTTTTGATGTTCAAATTTCGTGCTCGCCGGCGCAAGGAATGGATATTTTGGCAACAAACGATCGGAAATTACATTGATATCTCATCCGAATATGAATAAATCTACAGGAGTTACAAAAATAGATAACCACTACACAACTGCGCAAAAAAGAAGTATTCAGGATTAAGTATGTCTAACGGGAAACATGATACAATATACTCAACCAGGACATAAAGCTTAGTAGTTAAAAAGACGAGATCTAGATGTCCCGTATTCATATCCTGGCCATTACCGCTGTGAACCCATCATTCACGCCTCAAAGGCTGCCTTGAGAAATCTGGTCGAAATGACAGGCATAGCATATGTCTGACGTGATGCAAAATAGAAAAAAAAATGACTTTTTGGCGTGATGAGTGTATCGTTGTAACATATTTGAATTATAGACACATATACGTATTATAAGCATAAATTAAATCTATAAAGTTGACAGAGTATTCCGCTTAATCCATCCTGTCCTACCAGTAGTTTGATAATCGAACTGTAAGGATAATTTTTGTCCAAACTGTTAGACTGCCTTCGGCGGTCAAATTGTCAATTTTATTAGACTATATGTGGAAGTTAAACATTTTAATTATTTGCAAAAAAATCAATAACAACGCCACATAATTTCCAACACTAAAAATGTTAGAACATACAATATTACTAGATAGCTATGAATGTGCTACGTTTTTGAAGGAAAATACAAATATCGTCACTAGGAGCGTCTCTATAGCGCCACGTCTATTCAGTTGCTCGATGCAAAATGTTTTCCTCTCAGTAAAGTAAATGAAACATATATATCGAATGTGAAATGTACAATTGTAAAATGTTTTACAGTAGGTGCTAATAAATATGGAGAAAGATATGGTACGACATAGAATGCTAGCTCAAATGGGAGCTGAGGACATAAGGTTACTATAAAAAATGCTGAGGACTGTAAAAAGTAGTCGAAGAAAAGGAAACAGGCCCTGGGCTCCAAATCATAAGCTTTGAGAGTAACTTGGAACAATGCCAAATTGTCGCATACCTCGGTCCCATGTTGGTGGGCATAAACCAAATGTTTCTACTTATTACCATATTTATTTATTCTATTCGATATAAAGAGAAGGGAAATTTGAGGTGATTCAGGGGGGCTCAATAGCTCTGTTGGAAGAGTATTCCCCCTGTAAGGGAATGGTCGTGGGTTTAAGTCCCACTTGAGCATTTCATTTTTCCCGATGTATTCGAATTTTAAAGGAGGCATAATAAATGCTTTAAAAAATTCATTCAAATATAGGGCGGGGTCATCAAAAATCAATGTTTAAAAACCTTTATTGCCCGTAAAAATCATTCATTGGTTCCAACAGTTCGTAAGAAAGTTGGTAGATGGCTCCACCGTCGCCCTTAAAGACGGATATAAAGAGAAGGGACATTTGAAGTGATTCAGACGTGGCTCAATAGCTCAGTTGGAAGAGCATTCCCTCTGTAAGGTAAAGGTCGTGGGCTCAAGTCCCACTTGAGCATTTCATTTTTCCCGATGTAATCGAAATTTAAAGTTAGCCTAATAAATGCTATAAAACATTTATTGAAACATTTATTCTAAAAATACAGTTGGATGTGATAGCTATAACTCCTACTCCATATAATGATCAAAACGGTTCTACACGACATTATCATAAAAACCACTAATATACATTATTGAAACAAAATGGAACCAATGAAAAGAAACAGCGAAGAAAACGATTAAGACAGCATAACCGTACCGTACAGTGTATTCCGTACGGAATGACGTCATTATAACACAGTGACGAACACATCTCTTTGAGCATTCGAATGAAGAGTTTTAATCATTTTTCAGTACGACACAGCTGTCGTTTAGGTTAAATCAAATAAAGTACAATATGTACAAAAAGAGCTGTTAGTTATAATAAATTGGACATAGACTCTGACATACAACAGAAATATAAAAAAAATAAAAATAGCGACAAACGCTTACACATTAATCTAATTAATCATCAATAACAATTTGTAATGTGACTGTGTATGGAACGAACAAACATATTTATAGATGAATGTTTGATACTTCTTTTCATATTTGGGTTAGACTCATATTCATATAGTAAAAAAGTCTACATAGTAAAAGGTCCAAGGTGCAAAATGACTACATATCAAACGGTCCAAAGTGCAAAATGACTACATAGCAGAAAGAAAGAAAGAAAGAAAAGAAAGAAAGAAAATTGGTTTTTATTGCGGATTAAAACACATGCACATATCTAAATATAAAGAAATCCAAACAATAAATAATAATAACAAAAACAAAGAAAACAAACGCTCAAACAAGTGAGTGAAACCGCAGGTCACGCAGCTACTCAAGCGGCGAATGCATATTTAACAATGTCCGAACCGAACTCTGAGAACGGTTCGTTGTGATGCGGAAAAGATTTTTTTTTTTCTTATCTATGGTCGCCGCCTGGGCAGTTACACGCGGTGATACACGTGTGACATTAATGACATTGTCTTGTCTGTCAACGTGTCATGTTTTACGTGGCACAAAGCCAAAAGTCGCAATAAAGTATATTGCAGAAAGAAAGGCATACATAACATAACACAACTCACTTGCCACGTGTAACATTGAGCTAATTTTAGGATTTCAAGCTACAAGACATGTACGCTACCTCCGCAATAGGGCTAGACACTCAGTATATACTGAGGTGGGTATCAACCACCACAGAACTGGTCAAAGGTGCAAAATGACTACATAGCAAAAAGTCCTAGGTGAAAAATTACTACATGATATATATTGCAGCTATGATATCACAAATTGAACCTGTCCTGAACCCACTTCTAACAACTTAACCAGAGGAGATACGGGACACTAATAATACACCCACTAAAAATATATGTTAGAACCGTAGTTACTAATATTCCCTCTAACCCCTCCAGCTAAGCTAAATTGCTTGTGTTAGGAGTGGGTTCACGTCGGTAGTGTAATGGCCAGGATCGAACCCGGGACCTCTCGATCGTAAGGTCGACTCCTTAACCACTAAGCTACCGACGCTATGTATAAATGATAGTGCTGTAATATTAACCAAAAGATTCTAAAATAAGCAGAAACATGCTAATGGGTAAGATTGTATCGAAGTTTCTATAAAGAACCCGTAAAAGGTTCCAGTTCAGTGGCTGCGGGCGTTTTCTTAAATACTTTTTAATCGACAAAGTCACCGTGGAGATACTCTGACCTGCTTTTATTCTTTAGCGCGCAAATTTAAATAAATATTAGTTGAAGGACTTGCATGTTTCAGAATTCATTATTTTTAACTTGCTTTAAGTATAAGCAACTGAGCGACCAGTAATTTTCACGTTATTTATATTGTCTGTAGAGTTATATAAAAAACCGGCCAAGTGCGAGTCGGACTCCCTCATGAAGGGATCCGTAGCAGCAAGTAACATAATATAAAACTTCTTGTAGTTCATTGGTCATTGAATGAAAGGCAAAAATTGCGGTTTATGACGCATTAAAAAACTACTTACGACCAATAAATACTTAAACCAATTTTCGGTGGAAGTTTGCATGGCAATGTACATTATATTTTTTTTTTAGATTTATTATTCTCTTATTTTAGAAGTAAGAGGGGGGGGAGGGAGGGGAAGAGGCACATTTTTCCACTTTGGAAGTGTATCTCGCGCAAACTATCCAGTTAAGAAAAAATGTTGTTAGAAACTTTAATAACATTTTTAAAAACCGATACACCCCACACAATACATATGGGTTTGATGTTTTTTTTTTACATTCATTATTAAATTTTTTAAATTATAAATGTTAGTATTCCACAACTAAAGTTGGATATTTTGGTCATCTAATGAGGTATCAGTAACCATGTCAGCCCATCAACTCACTGTGGATATTCACCGTAGTCGAAATCGATTCAACAAACATCTTCTAAATACCTTCAACATTTTTCTCATTTAAAGTGATCTTACTGAGCCAGCGTTGACCCAACTATTTCGAAAACAGAAGAATGATCAAATCATAAATTGACTCTCATTAATTTCAACGACAGCATCTGATGAGGCCGTCAAGCTGTGTGTCACCACTGTTAACATGGTACATGTTTTACGATGGTGACCCTTATGGTGATACTTTAGCTTAACATCAGGCGAGGTGAAGTCAAATTGACGTGTCCTTTATAAAAAAAACAATACAAACGCACGCGTCCATTTTTTTTGTTCTTGTCCAGCAATCTGTCCTACACCAGTCGATCCGTCACTGCCGTGAACATCAGACGATTAAGTGAATACCGCTAATTGGCTCGTCATATCCTGAGATTTTAATTTTATTAGATTTCATAGCAAGTCGGCTACGATAACAATCTCTTTGTTTGTGTTCAACAAAACATTTTAGACTTGCTTATGTTTTGATTTAAAGGGCCTTTTGTGAAGGCTTTAATTCAGTGAATAGTCAACTCAATAACGAAATGTAAATAGGTATTTAGGTGTATATTCTGCGGTAGAAGGTGTTGTGCTTTTAATAAGAAAGTGTAGAATTTGATCATGTAGTAACTTTTGTTTATCGTTTTATTGTTGTTAACTTTATTTAATGTCTTGTTATAGTCCTGCGTTTGATTTTTGTTTATGTAATGTTATAAATTATGTTACATTTTTAAGTTTTATGCACATTAAGATTTGTACAAAGGCGGACTTAATGCCAAAGGCATTATCTAAGAGTCAACCTCAGGGTGATGCAGAGATACATTGAGGTACGTGTAGACAGAAGATGAACTATTTACTATAATGTAATAATACATACAATAAACATACACACGTTAGTACATAATAAATCTATAATATATGCATTGAGATATTCCTATACTTATGCTATATATAAATGCATACAATACATACCTATATAATATAATACTACTTACACTATTTATGTAACATAATGATGAACTACAGATACCATTTAGCTGAAACTTAAAAACTCGTTAACATTACTTTACCACTGTCAGCTCATTTTCACTTCACTGCACCGGGTACTGCCCCAGTAGAATGAGTACCAACTTCAGTACTATTATCGATTCTATAGCTGACCACATCTGCCGAACGCTTACAAGCCGCAAATGAGTACTATAACGGTTACATTTTTCCCTTTGTAGGTACGGAACCCTTAAAATCAACAGAGTGAATATTTATTTTGTTCATAATGGTGACCCTCTTTCCGGGGACTTTGACTTTAGCTTACCATGTTGCGAGGTAAAGTCAAATTGACGTGTCCTATATAAAAAAAAACCTTTCAAATAATATACAATAATGATAACGGGAATTAACGCGATCATGGTATGATAACATATATAACTTAGATTTGCCTGATGTTAACATTATTGACTGTCCTGGATAGTATAAAAGTCATTACTTTCAAATAGTTAGAAATACTTTAGTAGCTCTCAGATGCTAAAATAATTAAGTTCTGCTTACACCCTTGTGCCCGGAACCTTTTACAAGACACCTTACTTGAAACTTAAGTGAATGTTTTGGCAAGTTTCACGTAAGGCGTAAAGGTACATCTACATCCGCATACTATTTGCCCAAAGACCTGCAAACTTTCAGTGCTCGAGCCAAGAAAAGTTGAAAACTAAAACTTTTTAAAAGCATCACGTTCACGCGTCCTTGTATTTGCATATTGCGGTAAGCAGTGACACAGGTGTTATCGTAATGTAGGGAAACTCTTAGTAAGTTGTCAGTTTCGTTATTTTGAAGCAAAATTTTTATACCCAGTTTGTTTTAAACTGCTAACAGATATAATAATATTTGGAAGAACACTCATTTATTGGCAATTTACACTCACATAACTCACATAAACTCACGCCTGTATTCCCCGAAGGGGTAGGCAGAGGTGCTAGCACCCACATTTCGCCAGTTTATGTTTAGGTCGCAATGTAATAGATGGCGAGCCTATTGCCATTAACCGGGCACTTATAAACCTGCGATAAATATACTTATACTTAGAAAAGCATCGAAAAGTCATTGGTGTGTGCCATGGTAAACCTGGGATAGAACCCGAGACCTCGTCTCAGCAGTCCATTACCCATACCACTAGGCTACCGCAGATATTTAGTGTTTGCTTAGTGAAAGCTTTACCAAACTGCTGTAATACTGGTACTACTATACTTAATCACGGCAGAATGGCTAAACGGAATTAAGTGTCCAATTCTAACATGGAGGTCCAATCGATGATATTTAATAGATGAGGTCGAATTTTGAGGGTCTAGCAGGTACGAAGCCAAAATTTGTTTTTTTTTTTTATAAAGGAAGCGTCAATTTGACTTCACCAAGCCTGATGTTTAGCTAAAGGCAAAGTCTCGGAAAGAGGGTCACCATCGTAAAGATGTACCATATTAACAGTGGTGGCACTCAGCTTGACGGCCTCATCAGATGCCTTTTCACGCCCCGCTTAAAGGACCCGGGACTGTAGGAAGAAGATGAAGAAAATAAAGAAAGAGATTGAGTAGATTATTATTTTGGTAATTTTTCCCGAGAATAATTTTCTATGTGTTGCAGTAGAAATGGGTTGAGTATTTCTACACAGGGGAACCGTGGACACCAGATAATATTTAGATACAAAACACCTTAGCTTGTAATACTTAGCAACTAAGCGTACTTAGCAAACAAAGCACTATGTAGATATTAATTTTATAAATGACAGCCTCTGTGGCGTACTCGTAGCGGTAGTGAACGCGACTGCTACGCAGGAGGCACGGGTTCGATCCCCGCTCAGTGCAAATATTTGTATGCACGAATATGGCTATTTGCATTAGTCTGAATGTTTCTATGTATTATGTATGTATTTACAAAAAATATACATATATGTATGTTTATCCTCATTCTAGATTCCATAACACAAGCTATAGAAGCTTACCATGGGTCTAGATAGCGTTGTGTAGAATTTTGTGGAATATTTATTTATTTAAATCAACCACCGAACGGCAACGAGAGATATTTCTTGTTAAAAATGTTCCACTGATCTACGTGTTTACCTATTAATACAATTCTGAAGGCCGTGAGCTCATAAAGAGTGCCTGCCTGCTCTACTCAAACATACATTAATTATCTAGTACACTTACAGTACTAGGCTGGCGCTAAGTGAGTTAGAATAATAGATCATGTAGCTGTCCCACGGTACATCATATTCTCAAAAGATCACACGCTCCTAACATCATACTCTCACAAGATGTTATTTGTATAAGAACGTGATTATTCTTACGTTAAAAAAATATTCATGTTATCATGATTTAAGTAGATCCCTATCATATATATCTCTTTTGACTTCGGATCCTCACAAAACTGGAACTAATGATTAAAACAAGAAACGTGCCATGAAGTTACTTGAGACTTCTTTCGGTAGGGCTTACACTAAACGTAGTGTCACGTACCGGTTTCGAACCCGACCGCGATATTAATAGGTTAACCTTGCGTTTCACAGTCAACGCTCGAAACTTCAGTAGGTAAGTAATTGCGTAAAAGTTTTTTAATAGATCACCTTTAGTAAAACATACGAGACCATGGCAACAGTGCGTGGAAAAAAATTACATTTGAACCTGTCTACGAAGGATAATAATTATAATGAGCATGATCCTGTACTGCTTGACTTCTAAAGTAAATCCAACGAGACGTGAGAAAAAGTTAAACAAAGTGACCATTACTGAGTTACATTGGGATAACTAGCGATTGTTTTCTCTGTCCTTTTTGCACATATCGCACGTACGCGATACTAGCCTAGCGACAGCTGTCGTTGCGTGTTTCGTAGTACAGGAAATCTGTCAGCACAGCGGTTCTAAACTGTCAGATTCGCCATCTTATGAGCAATTTCGTGTCTGTCTGGAACGCGCTTGAAGTGATACGTAATCATTTTCAAATAAAAAAGTTTGGAACCGCTGAAACATTGTTTACCTTTTTTCTCTTGCTTCGGTGGCTTTACTGTTGTTGCTATAATATCGTTAAATTTAAAGTGCGCTTGGTACGTATATTCCTAGTATAATTCCATTCCATTCACAATAATTCAGTTATTTCCCTAGATAACTGGCTATCAAAACCGTAAGTAGCACAATTCCGGATCTGATGAAGTATTTACTTCGCGAACTAACTTCGTATTCACAGTCGGACAAAGTTGCAAACTTTAATTCTATTGTGGCGGAGGCGGCGGACCGGCACGGAGCGCAACTGTGCACAAATACTTGGACATACTTTGTAAGTAGATTATGAGATTTATTTTCGAATTGTGAGCATTGCATGCCGTTAAATAGGAAATTAAATAAAAGCAGAATTAACCAATGCCTTTGAGAAGTTCATTCACTTTTCAAAACTCAACTTTAATCATTAACTGATCCCGTTTCCGCGACGCACAGGATCTTATACTCGGAATAAAAAGTCTATTTACTTTTCCAGATTATAGTCTCTTTATGTGGTAAATTTCCACCAAATTCGTATAGACGAACTGGTATGATTGAGTCAGTATCAATATCCCACCAAACTTTCGCACTTATAATAGGTACATAACAAACCAACACTTAGCCCATTGTAGTCCACTGCTGCACATAGGCCTCTCCAAATGTTGGGAGGCTTTTACCTACTGTTTCCACGCTGGCCACATTTTATGTTGAGTTTCCTTCTCTCGCAGTGACATTGTCTACATATTTCTCCGTTAGGAGGGTGGTGATACGGGTTAAATTTCATACGTCAAAATCACAGTTCGTCTAGTCATTGCACTGTCAAGTTCACATATGGTCAAATTACATTTGAGGATAAGTGGTCAAATTATACTTTAAGACAAATTCTCTTTTCACGAAGTCTTTCGTTCGTCCAATTAAATTTGTCCGTCAATATGTGTGTATCAAAAAACATACATTACTTAACATTATATAAAGTGGCACACATCAGGAATGAACTCAACTCGTCAAAAGTCAATACTATATACAATACTTGTTTGTTTCCTACACTTTTATGAGCGTTTCAACAAAACCTTGCTGCTACGTGCTCTGTGGACGAACGTTACCTTATCTATCGCATGCAGCAGCACTGCTTACGTTTTATAGCTCACAGCAAATGTCCTGACTCGACAATGAAGAACGTAGTTTTGTATTCATTTGAACTTTATTCATTTAAAAGATTTTAAGTTCATTTAATGTGGATAGTTCTCAGCGGTCTCTGTATAAACCTGATTTAGACATCGAGTATTGCAACAAATTTTCAGAACTTACAGTGGTTTTACTAACGTAGTATTGGGTTATATGTTCAGGTCAGATTGAGACTAAGCCGATTGTTATTGTATGCCTATTTTTTATATTCAGTCCTCAATTAATTAGGTATACTCTGTGATCCTGTTACCATCTGGACTAAGGTGAAGTCTAGTTGATAAGGTAAGGACTACCGTCTCTAGATGGTGTCCATCTCAAAATGATAATGTCTGAATAATATAAGTAATCAATCAACGGAATGATCAGTCTATTCTATAAATACCTAACTTTTTATGAATTTTAGTTAGAAAAGTCGACATTCTGGGCCTCGATTCTGCTAAAATCAAACTATTGTGACATGGCATTGAATAATAGACTTTAAAGCGATGCGTTTAAAGTTCAAAATGAAATGACTTTTGTAGAGCAATTGAAAAAGTGTAATGAAACTCTTTTCATTTCATTTTGGACTTTAGTAGTATAGAAATAAAGTCTTAAATTTGATGCCACTTTTTGCTGTAACTGCGGCACCACAATGAAACCATTATCCGTCTCAATCTAATTTGACTAACTGACTGACTAACTAATATTATTCTTACTATACTTAAATCATCCCAAATTGATATCGAACTGAATCCTACAAATGTTTAACTTGTTAAAAGTTCTGCTGTACTCATTCCATCTAAGACAATGTCGGCTCCGTTCGCGTCTCTATAAGTAGAAGCTCGTTGAGCCCATGTTCACAGTTGATCAGCGCTCGTTCGGCTCGTTATCAATCGTGTCACGGATCACTTCACGGAAGAGTTCGCACTTGACCGCGTTCTCATCCTCCCACCACCGAACTAAGTAAAGCTTGACCAAGCTAAATTTAATTTTTCAGACGGTTCTTTTACACGGCTGCCAAAAGTAAGGAGGGTAATGTGTTTGACCTGTATATTATGTTCGTCCTTACATACATACAAACATATAATCACGCCTTTATTCCCGGAGGGTTAGGCAGAGAATACAATACCCACATTTCGCAAAAAATTGGATTTGGTCCCACGTAATAGGGGGTGAGCCTTGCATCTGAGGCTAAACCTGGGCTGTGTATGTCTGTCTGATGTTAAACAGCCCTATTCCTCAGTCGCCTTGTACGACACATCATGGGAAGAGTTAGGGTGGCTCAAATTCTACTCTGCCGGGCACCATGTGGCCACAGTCTAACGATTCATACTACATACAGTCGGTCAACGAAGCCGTCTAGACAGAGCAATCGTGCGGGGGGAGAGGGGTGGTGGGGGACGGGGTATTACTCGGTGGTGGAGCGCTTATGTACTTTCTTAATTATTTCCCACATAATTTAATTGTATTTCAATTTTTGTAATTTAAAAAACCGCTTCTGTGATAGAATAATGTTTGAGTATTGGCGCTCATTTGTTGACCACTTAGTGTTGAAGAAGGCCAATAGATGGCGCTGTGCACAGATGTTTCGAACTATACTTTGAAACTGAAGTTCCTACGAGCGACACTCTCAAGCTTCACGGCGGACGATCCCCCCAGTATTTTTACCAGTCTCTGACTCGCCGCCGCTCCGAACGGAAGTTGAGTATTTCAACTCCTCGTTTCTTTTTCTGTGTAATTCTATAAGTTCCTTTGGCCACATTCTCAAGTCAGTATAAGTGAAGTGTATCGGAAGAAAACGACTAACTCAAGAAAGTCACCGGGCGGCCGGTCGATAACTACCTACCCACCAGCACGTGCCAGGAACCACGCCTGTCTGCAGCTGAATCCTCACGAGGTGGAACTCAGGTCAGTGCCGGTTCTCTTGCGTTTCCATTCATAGAAGCGGTCACATGTGTATTTTCTTTTCATTACAACCTAACTGCAGGTCACAGGTACTTATACGCTCTGTGTGCAAACACACCAGTGGTCGGACTATTTACACGTCCTACCAACTCGGTACGCCCATACATTTTACTCGGTACTAAGGATTCAGGGCTGTCTCATTTTTGTAATCACACTAATCACGTGATTTTTTTTTCAAGGCTCGCTTTGTTTATTAACATTGTTTTTTTTTTCGTTTTCTATATTTAACCATCCAAGATGGCGGATACGAAATTTTCACAAAAATCGATATGGATATCGTTTTCAGGGTTTTTGGGGTCGCTGATTGCGAATATAACATCCATTTGGTGATTAAAGATGGCGGACTCGAAATTTTCACTAAAATCGATATGGGTATCGTTTTCAGGGTTTTTGGGGTCGCTGATTGCGAATATAACATCCATTTGGTGATCCATGATGGCGGACTCGAAATTTTCACTAAAATCGATATGGGTATCGTTTTCAAGGTTTTTGGGGTCGCTGATTGCGAATATAACATCCATTTCGCGATCCAAGATGGCGGACTCGAAATTTTCACTAAAATCGATATGAATATCGTTTTCAGGGTTTTTGGGGTCGCTGATTGCGAATATAACATCCATTTGGTGATCCAAGATGGCGGACTCGAAATTTTCACTAAAATCGATATGGGTATCGTTTTCAAGGTTTTTGGGGTCGCTGATTGCGAATATAACATCCATTTCGCGATCCAAGATGGCGGACTCGAAATTTTCACTAAAATCGATATGGATATCGTTTTCAGGGTTTTTGGGGTCGCTGATTGCGAATATAACATCCATTTGGTGATCCAAGATGGCGGACTCGAAATTTTCACTAAAATCGATATGGGTATCGTTTTCAGGGTTTTTGGGGTCGCTGATTGCGAATATAACATCCATTTCGCGATCCAAGATGGCGGACTCGAAATTTTGACTAAAATCGATATGGGTATCGTTTTCAAGGCTTTGGGGTCGCTGATTGCGAATATAACATCCATTTGGTGATCCAAGATGGCGGACTCGAAATTTTCACTAAAATCGATATAGGTATCGTTTTCAAGGTTTTTGGGGTCGCTGATTGCGAATATAACATCCATTTCGCGATCCAAGATGGCGGACTCGAAATTTTGACTAAAATCGATATGGGTATCGTTTTCAGGGCTTTTGGGGTCGCTGATTGCGGATATAACATCCATTTGATGATCCAAGATGGCGGACTCGAAATTTTCACTAAAATCAATATGGGTATCGTTTTCAGGGTTTTTGGGGTCGCTGATTGCGAATATAACATTCATTTCGCGATCCAAGATGGCGGATTCGAAATTTTGACTAAAATTGATATGATAATCGATAAAGCGATACCTTTCAGGGGTTTTTGGGGTCGCTGATTGCGAATATGTTATTCATGTAGCAATCCAAGATGACTGGATGGATGATATATTCGTAATTAGCAACTCTGAATACCTCGAAAACGATGCTCATGTTGACTTTGTGGGAAATTTCAAATCCGCCATCTTGGATCGCTAAATGGATTTTATTATACGTAATTAGTCACCCCGAAACCTCGATTTGTTTTTTTTTTTAATTTCAAGTCCGCCATCTTTGATCGTCGGTAACATTTGCGGGCAAACAATCATACGATGGGAAACTGTCGACTTCCAACTGATCGTGTGTAGCCACAAAACTGACAGCAGGGCATGGCCGGCAGGCCAAAATCGCTTTTGTGTGTGGGCGCCGTCGACTTAGGACTGCAGGCCGCCCGATACGATTTGAAACTGCAGGCGAACTGATCGTGGATAGGCTCCTTAAGAATATATCATCAATTTAGCGATCCCGGCGATTAGCGAAATTCGAATTCGAATCTGAATCCAACCCCGAACCCGAACCCGAATCAATATCCAAATTCAAGTCGGAATCGAAATAGAAATTCGAAATCGAATTTGAAACCGAAATCGGAATTGAAATCGAAATCGAAACCAAAATCCAAAAACTCAGACTTAAAATATTACGTTTGCTTGATCATAAGTGGTTGAGTAGAACCGGAGATATAACCAAAAGTCGCAATAGCCGACATCCATGCGAGCGGAGCCGCAGGAATCACCTAGTAATATAAATTAGCGTGAGTTGATGTGCCTTGACAGAACAAAGAGAACGAATAGGGGTTATTATAGAATATTACAGAAAAATTATATATAAAAACTGAAGTGACAACCCTGACAAAACTGCAAAAGGCGGCATTTCCGCAAACATCAAACGCGATGAACTACTGTAAGATCTCTCGTTATACTGTGCTATTATCGTCTTTATTGTATGATTATCATTGCGTATAATGTAATTGTATTATGTTGTATGATATGTCTAATTACTGCCAAGCGAAATAAAAATATTTTCCTCCTTTTCTTTCTTTACTACAAATTGAAAATAGCAGATTTTTTTGGCACTAATAATAATTTCGAAATACATCGGGAAAAAGAAGCGCTCAAGTGGGACTTGAACCCACGACCTTTCCCTTACAGGGGGAATGCTCTTCCCACTGAGCTATTGAGCCACACCTGCATCACTTCAAATTCCTTCTCCTTATATCCGTCTTTAAGGGCGAATAAATGCTATAAAAATTTCATTAAAACTAATATTATTAATATTCAAAAGTGCCACTGACCACTGACCTAATAGATTATGACGCTGGACTCGTGGTCACGCTTCTATTTTATTACCCATACTAGATAACGTCACTTAGTCTTTATATACTAATGTTAACTTTTTAGTCCCCAACACTAACTAACCTATATATCGTCTCTGTCAATATTTCGTAGTCCCAAATACCAAGGACCTATTTCTCTGGGCGAACGTATCACCTTCCCGTAACCTCGGCAACCCGAGCGGCACTCGTCGCTCGGTAACCAAGGGCAATGACCGCGACCTTCAGTGGGCGAGATACAGTTTTGGAGGCCCTACTATTGGTGCGTCTTAGATGATAAAGTTATGAGTGAGAATTACTTTTGGTTAAATATTTTGATATGGAGTTTATGGAGGCCTCATAGATATTCACGCATTTAGGTAGGTTTGAATTTCTATGAGGCTAGGCTCATTGTATTCCTCTTGGGATTGAACTATCAGACAATAGTAGCTCCCGTAAAAGCCAAGATAAACAAGTCTAATGAAATATTTATGAAAAACAGGGTAAGGTTAAATGTACGATTCGAGTGTTTCTTTTTTCTACTTAATTTTTTATTTGAATAATGATGAAATATTTTGTGATAGTTGATAGGAATGTTTATTATAAACTGGATAATAATTTAATTACCTCGAGATCATTCGCAAAATAGTTTTACTAAAACTCGATGTTTTCGTGAAGTCAACTTGATGAGCCCTAATTAAAACGAAAACTTGTCGCTATCCTCGAGTAAAATTTATTAAAATAAATACCTATTGCTTGCAGTATCATGCGCCTACACAAATTTATTGATAGCTCACCTTCGGAGCTTACTTTTTAGTCCAGGTTTTGTGAGTCCTTATAAACTGTTATTACAGAAACCAAGTACCTCGCACCTGGTGGCAAGTAAATATCATTATGATAGAAAATGTAACAAGGAGTTCCAGAGATGCACAGATCAGCTCCTATAGCCAATATGGTTGTCGAATATAATAGAATAGATTGGTCAATGGAATTGTCATACGTTGTCGACTGTTATATACATCGAAATACGTGGCAATTCCAAACATTCATCATATTATTCCACAATGCACTGAATAGCAAATTGCCTTTGTCTAGGGAATAAGCTAGGCACTTTAAGTCGGCTGATCCAGGGACCACACCGATGCACACCCTTCTTTGGTACTTTTTAGTTTTCCTATTTAAATTCAGTCAATGTATTTTGTCCACTGAAACACTCTTATAGAAATGATTCTGTTGACGATGAACATTATAACAACTAGTATTAATATGAACTCATTTAATGGTAAAAAAATATAACACAATTCTGTGTAGTGGTGCCCGTTGTCAAGGAAGACACATATTAAAGGAAATCGATAAACGTTACCATACATACATACACCTCGTCTTCTCACAAATATTTATCAAGTTACGAGATAAAATATATTTTCCTCGTGATAAGTATAGATAGGTTCGTACACGTTACTACTTGGTTATAATTTATGGGATGTATTTCGTGTGGACGATCTGATATGACCTGAAAAGGTGGCTGGGACAGACTGAATGCGGAAGGCGGAGTATCGGCAGAAATGGTGCACACAATATTAGGAGAGGCCTATGTCCAGTCTAACCAGTTTCGTGGGTGTACAGTCCCACCTAAACCTTATTTATAACCAAAACTTTTGGCATAGATCTTTCGCTTCTTCTACTTTCAGGTTTTCAAGCACGCTTCCGTGCATACACACACACACATATATAAATAAATATACAACGTAATTACTATTGAACAAACTCCTCATTTAATATAAACTATGTATATTCAGAACTTTCAAATATTTCTCATCCCTCAATAAACTATGTTCTAAGTAGAGGCCAACATGTCAAGTGTAGTTAATAACCGAGGGTGAACGGGAATCGTTCCATAACTAATTACTTACTACCTGAGATTGAGAAAGTGGAAACTTTGGTGGTTAGATAATTCTTTATTGTACACCAAAAGATTTACAATAGGCCCTCATATGTTCTCCCAAAGGAATGAGCAGAAGTATATTAACATCCAAATTCCGGCAACTATGTTTCAGCTAACCGTTGTCCACTTTTGACCCTCTCTGGAAACGAGAGCTGATGGGTTGCGAATTACTTACCAAAATTGGTTTTCAACTTACCTGTAAAAGAAAAAAAGGCATTAAACAGATGTGATGATGATATATTATTATAAGATTCATATTTGACGTGACTTAGTTCAAAGCATCCTAGCACAAACCATATCTAACTCGGACACGAAGCCCTCGAAGTTATTCTATTCCTTTTTACCCGATTGAGCCAGCGTGTCACGGAGATGAAAATGCTGCGGTGGATGTGTGGAGTCACGCGTGAAGATCGCGTGAGGAACTCTCGCATCCGCGGCAGCCTTCATGTCCGTGACATCGGAGATAAAATGCAAGAGAGCCGCCTCCGCTGGTTTGACCACATCTTGCGGAAACCGCCCAGCTACGTGGGTAACAAATGCCTGGCAATGGCGCCCCCACCGGGACCGGGTAGAAGGGGTAGGCCTAAGAAGTGCTGGCTTGGCGTCGTGGAGGTTGACATGCGTGTAAACGATCGTACTACCTTGGACGCCCAAGATCGTGTGAAGTGGAGGAGGAAGAGCCGGAAGGCGGACCCTGAGCTCCGAGGGCACCGTGGCCTCGGATGCAATCAGGAATAACGTCTTTATGTGGATGATGATGAGCCAGCAAGGGTAATGTTTTTCGCGCGTATTCCCCTCTACAGGCATAACGGGCAGGACAGATTTCGATGAGTGGGGTCTCAAATAAAAGGTCCCGTGTCATAAAATGACAGTACACAGTATACAGTGGATTTGAGTGTTGAAATGCGTGTGGTCTAAAAAAAGCCCATACCTATCAAGAAGGGTATCAAAATGAAGGGAATCAGAAGGCGATTATTAAAGTATATATTTGTCATATTATAACTCAAAAGTTTAAAATAAAATAAATTATTAAAAAAATATTGCAAATGGCTACCGCCTGCTATCGAAACGCTATTTATTTTTTTTTTATCATATTTTTAGATGAGCTTGTTGAGTGTAGGTACTGTAGGTGGGCATACTCTGATATGAAAAAAACTAAATAAATCTTGAATGACGAAATAAAAAAATAAATTTAATTAAACTTAAACGTGATAAAACATTATTCCATTCCAATAAATATCGTATTATCAAGGCGCCAAAACAGCAAAGACAAATTGGTGCCAGCCTAAACATTAAACCTGTCAAAAGATTGTAAAACGGTGCCTCGAACTCAATACCGTATGTGATGTATTGAAATAAAGAGGTCTAGCGCACAGCAGCGCCGTTGGCACTGGCAACCCTTTATTTTGGAGTCTGGGGTCACTGGCGCCAGAAACGTCAGAGGCGGCGTGGCTGTGTGTGCAACCCAAATTATATTTTGTTGTGTTATTTATTTACCCCGAAATAATATAAGAAATACAGGACACCACACGTGGCGACGAGATCTCAAGTAAGTGGTTAACTAATACGAATACAAACCATCCTGTAAAAAAAGGGGGAAAGTATTTACAAATTACGTGCATTAGAAACAAAATGTCGGTTGTTTTGTTCATGATTATAAATGTTTATTACGCATCAAATTGTTGTTGCCAAGTACGTTATATGTAAGTAACGTAAAAAAGAAAGTCAGTAATTCATCTATGTATTAGGATGAAAATAAAAGATTTGACTTTTGCATAATATGCATAAATTTTGTTTGTGGTGGTTATTCTAGGCGTACCTAGTACATCGAAATAATCCATGACAATGTGAAACAATTATAGACTAACCTTAATAAAAGTACCAAGGGTACGAATACATTTATAATAATGCACAAATAATAATAACAATAAACGAGTTAATCTGTCCTAGTTTGCCAAGGAGCATAATATTATTACTATGCTAAAAAGCATTAAAAAACTGTACCTATTGAGGTGTAATTTTGCCAAGGAGCAAAACAAATAAATGAATAAGTCTAAGTAAATGATTATTATTAAATTAGTTTCTTTTTCTACAAGTTCTGCTAGCTGATTTTCTAGTCATGACAATCTGAGATTGTAAACACATTACTCATATTTCAAATTAAATTGCTTTAATGTAAGGATCCTACAATTGTGGTTTATGAAGCTGTGTTTTAAGGGAGTTTTAACGAGTGTATTAAGACCGAATTATATGCAGTTGCATACACTACTAATTATCTAATCTCATGAAATAATTAATATAATTTGCATAAAATGACTTAAAAAGTTGAGCGAAAAATCCATCGTGCCATTTCCACAGATTATGTATGTGTATACATAATCTGTGGAATGCAATGCATTGAAACCTCTTGGGTCCAGCTGAAGCTGTATCGTTATGAAAAAAAAAGGTTATTGAAACTAGTTTGCCGTAGAAGACCTGTTTCATTATGAATTTTTTTTAATTTATTTATTTTAATACTCTGTGCGTAAAGACTGTTATTTTTTAATGTTGACATTTCAGTATGAGATTAGATGAATTAATTAAAAACATACCTTAATAAAACTTATTACCATTTAAATTATTAAATTAAATATACAATATACATTACTTAAACTTATTCAATTTGAATGTAACATTTTATTAAATGAATACATAAAACCATACACCTCTAATGCGCCAAGGGTGCAAAGCAGTACAAAGGTGTACTAATTGTTCCAGGTCACCCCAAAATGTCCAACCTACCTCCGATAGAACCGTTGCAATGTGACGGTGATCCCATGTCATTGGGACTCCGTTGGGAAAAGTGGAAACGGGCCCTGGAAATTTTCCTTCTGGCAACCAATATAGAGCAATCTATCAAGCAAAGAGCTACTCTCCTACATATGGGTGGCACAACCTTACAAGAAATATATTACAATATACCTGGAGCTCATATTGAAGATAAGGATATAAAAGAAGGCATAGATGTCTTTAAAATAGCAATCACTAAACTCGACGAATATTTCTTGCCTAAGCAGAGTAAAGTGTACGAAAGGCACATATTTAGACTGATCAGGCAAGAACCTGAAGAGAGGTTTGAAAAATTTCTTGTAAGATTGCGCCAACAGAGTAAGAAATGTAAATTCATTAATGGAGAAGAAGACAACATAATAGATCAGGTTATAGAAAAAAGTAATTCCATGGAACTTAAGAAAAAGATCCTCACATTAGGTGACGACGTGACTCTCGATAAAGTTATAATAGAAGCTAATGCAATCGAATCAGTGCAAAGGCAGCTCACCGATATTGGCAATAACTCACGACCTACAGCCAGTATAAACAAAATAGAATCGAAGCGTCAAGATATAAATAATAAAGGTTGTTCTCGTTGTGGTAATGAAAAACATAACAGTGATAGCTTTTCTTGCCCTGCTAGAGATAAAAAATGTTCCAAATGCGGCTATCTTGGTCATTACATGGCAAAATGTAGAACACGCGCCAGCAAACGAAAATCCACGCATGCTAATGGAAATAAGATGCCGTATAAGAAAAGTAGACAAGACTCGGAAGCTAAAAAAAAATCAGATGACCCCCATGAAGATCAGAAAAAATCAAATCCTTCCCCGTCTAATATTAACTACATTTTTTACCTTGAAGGAGACGGAAAAGTTAAGTGTAACATTGGCGGCGTAAGCGATGTTGATCTTCTTATAGACTCGGGAAGTAAGCATAACATACTGACAGACGAAACTTGGGCTCATCTTAAAAAATGCAGTATACAAATTACAAATCAAGACGCCAACCCAGATAAAATATTTATGGCTTATGGTAGTTCTACTCCGTTAAAGGTCTTAGGCTCATTTCAAGCCGTTATTAGAATCGGATCTGAAGAAAAGAACAGTACATTCTATGTAATTAAAGATGGGACCCGAGATCTACTAGGAAAAGAAACAGCCATTGATCTCAAGGTGTTAAGATTAGGATTAGATGTAAATGCTATTAGTGAAAACCCTAACGTAAGTATCTTTCCAAAATTAAAAGATATTAAGTTAGATATTACCATCGATGATACAATCACTCCTGTTAGTCAACCATGCCGTAGAATACCAGTCCCCCTGGAGGAAAAGGTAAATAAAAGAATAGAGGATTTGATCAAGCGAGACATAATTGAACCTGTCAATGAACCATCTAGGTGGGTGTCCCCAATAGTCCCTGTGCTAAAAAGTGATGGTGATGTCCGCCTTTGCGTAGATATGCGGGTAGCTAATAAAGCAATCCTTCGAGAACATTATCCACTTCCCACAATGGACCAACTTTTGCCAAAGTTTCGGAAAGCAAAAGTATTTTCTAAATTGGACATTAAGGACGCTTTTCATCAAGTTGAGATAAGTGAAGAGAGCCGTCATATTACTACTTTTATTACGACACGAGGCCTTTTCCGTTATAAGAGGCTAATGTTCGGTATCTCATGTGCACCGGAACTATTTCAGAAAACTCTTGAGAAAATACTATTACCATGTGAAGGCACACTAAATTTTATTGATGATATAATTGTTTATGGTAATAATGAAATTGAACATCAGACTCGACTAGAACATGTATTAGAAGTACTTAAAAGCTACAATGTAACACTCAACTTGAGGAAATGCATCTTTAATGCGAAAGTCGTACAATTTTTAGGTCATGAATTGTCCTCGGAAGGCATAAAGCCTTTAGATTCTTATATTAAAAGCACAGAGACGTTCAGGGCACCTAAAACCGTTGAAGAAATACAGAGTTTTTTAGGTTTACTGAATTATGTAAATAAGTGGATTCCCAATTTTTCTACATTGACTGAGCCTATTCGGAGACTACTTACGCTCAAACTAGGTCAAAAGACCGACATTTCAGGATACTGGAAAACAGAACAACAGACAGCTTTTGAACAACTTAAAGCTCACCTCCAAAATATACAAACCTTGGGGTATTATGATCCCGAGGACCACACTCAAGTATTAGCAGACGCCAGTCCTGTCGGTCTTGGGGCGGTATTAGTACAAATTGACGATAGAGGACATCGCGTAATCGCTTTTGGGAACAGGAGTCTATCTGAAGTGGAAAAGCGTTACTGCCAAACCGAGAAAGAGGCGCTGGCCCTAGTATGGGCAGTGGAGCATTTTCATGTTTATCTTTATGGTAGAAAAACGTTTGACCTTGTGACAGACCATAAACCTTTAGAGGTGATATTTGGGCCGCGATCAAAACCTTGTGGGAGAATTGAGCGCTGGGTTCTGCGTTTGCAGTCATATAATTTTAAGGTTATCTATCGCTCTGGGAAGAATAATATAGCTGATCCATTTTCTCGTTTATGTCAAGATAAAGTTTCTGATATTAAACCCAGCGAAGATGAATGCCACATAAACCAACTCGTTGAATATGCAAGACCACAAGCGATTCCAATGCAAACTTTGGCCGAAACATCTGAAGCTGATGAAGAAATACAACTGATAAAAGATGCTTTATATACAAATGCATGGGATCCTAGAATTGTCAATTATCGGGTGTTCCAATCTGACCTTTGGGTTAATGATGGTATTCTCTTAAGGGGAGACAAAATTGTAATTCCAACAAGTCTTAGGAAACAAGTGCTGGAGGCAGCTCACGAAGGTCATCCAGGTATTGTTTCGATGAAAGGCAGATTACGGACAAAAGTCTGGTGGCCCAAAATTGATAAAGATGCTGAGGCTAAAGTTAAAAGCTGCCGCGGATGCACTTTAGTATCTGCATCTAATCCACCTTTACCTATGAAAAGACGGAATTTACCAGACCAAGCATGGCAGGATGTTGCTATCGATTTTTTAGGACCCCTCCCTTCCGGACATTACTTGTTTGTTATCATTGATTATTATAGTAGATACAAGGAAATTAAAATCATGAAATCAATAACAACAACAGACACTACAAAAAATCTAAAAGAGATATTTGCTAGACTAGGTATTCCCATAACTATCACTGCTGATAACGGCCGGCAGTTTGCAAGCCGCGAATTCAAAGACTTTTGTCGAGAATTAGGTATAAAATTGCTAAATACTACACCTTATACCCCACAAGAAAACGGCGAAGTAGAGCGCCAAAATCGCGATATTCTTAAAAGGTTACAGATTAGCCAAAGTTTGAAGTCAGACTGGCAGTCCGACCTTTTAGATTACCTAATGATGTACAATAGTACACCCCATAGTACAACTGGCAGAACACCTGGTGAACTTTTCTTTTCCAGGAAATTTAGGGATAAATTACCTTCCATAATTGGAGAAAGAAGCGGAGTTGATTATGAGATGAGAGACAAAGATAGTATAATGAAAGATAAAGGAAAAGCTTACGAAGACCGGAAGAGAAAAGCAACAGATTACGAAATAGGTATTGGAGAGAAAGTATACGTAAAAAACATATTAAAAGAAAATAAACTGACTGCACCTTTCAACTCAACACCGCACACTGTTCTAAGTTCTAAAGGAAATGAATTGTGAATTGAAATAAAAATATGTAATTAGATTAATATTCACTGAATTCCTTAATGAGCTAAAGCTTTTTTGATTTATAATTGTTTATATTGCATTTGAAATATCTATTTTTGTTAAAAGGAAAGAGGTGTGATGTATTGAAATAAAGAGGTCTAGCGCACAGCAGCGCCGTTGGCACTGGCAACCCTTTATTTTGGAGTCTGGGGTCACTGGCGCCAGAAACGTCAGAGGCGGCGTGGCTGTGTGTGCAACCCAAATTATATTTTGTTGTGTTATTTATTTACCCCGAAATAATATAAGAAATACAGGACACCACACCGTAATGACGACGGCTCGCTCAAAGTACGATTCTTGGAAAGACAAACGGCAATTACTTGAACTAATAAAGTTGTTCGCGATAAAAAGTACAAGTTGATTGCTTCGGGGCTCCATTAGTGAGCGAGCCGACGCGGCGCTTAAACGACGGATGTCGCCTATGCTAATTAATTTCCTACAGTATAACTTTGTACAACTTATTATTATTGTTATAAAATTATGAGGAATTCCTGTCTAATAAAATTATAATGTTATACACGTAGGAATGGAACGTTATGCGAGAATGCCTAGAATGAACGTAATGATGAACAACTGAAGTGAAGAATGATTGATGGAACGGGAGAGAGAATGACATTGGAATTTTCAAAGGATAGGTGCATGTCGTGCGAGTGTCTTTTAAGAGGTAACGAAGTCTTGAAGTTATTTCGACATGAAAGTGTTTTTCTTCATATTTACAAGTTTCTATCCCACATACATTTGTATATTTAGTTTCTGTGATTCATCTCACATTCTCAACGTTATAAATATTGACATTATTTTCGATAGGTCGCTTTCAAGCATATTACATTTCAATCAATCAATCAATCAATCAATCAATTAGCCCACTACAATTCACTTCTGAATATTACGTGGAAGACTTATACAGAGTCATTATACATATGTTCACAATTTATTACAAAACTAATGAGAATAGAAAAAGCTATTGTCACTCTAGGAACGCCCACTGTCTTATACGCCACAAAAGAATACGCAGTCCGGTTCAAAATATTTTTACCTTTTACGGGTGTTTTTTAATAAGTAAAATCATAATTGCGATGATATACAGCTCAAAACATTTAAAAATTTTGCCAAACTAGTAAAATTCGGTAATTGATAACATGTATTGTCTTATATGCTTAGTGAGACATATCCAATGCGGAACATCGCTTAGTGCCTGAGGCTGCGGTTTCGCTCACGTGTTCCTCGCGCGTGACAATGTCTCGGAACACAAGACTAAGTTGCTCTACAAGTTCCTCCTCTTGAAACGAACCGCATCGAGGTTGGCAACTCTGTTAGCAATTCATATCCTACATAACATCCATAAGCCTAGATACAATCTAGTTGTGGGTATCATGTCGATCAAACAAACCTAAATAAGCCTTCAGGGGACTTCTTCGGAGATATAATCATCCACCCATCCATATATTACAACTCGTGCGAGTTAACATGGCACCTGGCTCGGGGCTTTGCGCGGGGGAGCGGGAGGCGTGTACGCTGACGCTACTAGCCTCGCACGGCGAGAGCGGGGTCGCGCGCGGGGAAGCGGGAGGAGGGTGTCTTCGAGGCAGGTGCCATGTTAACTCGCACGAGCTATACCGTCTGTAAATCCCTGAAGGGGTAGGCAAAGCTGCATCAGCATCACGTTTCGCCAATTATGAATTTCGGTCTCACGACTTAATAGGGGGCGGGTCTATTGCCGTTCAGTGGGCCCTTTGTCTTGGGCTGTATGTGTACTGACGGATGGAGAACAGCATTATCCCCTAGTTGCCTGTTACGAAAGAGCTGGGGTGAGACCCACCGGTGGGTTTGCTTTATGAACCTTGACAATGAAGAGGTCATTAGTGGGTCTTTAAAGATAATAAAATCTCAGTGGACCCACTAGTGGGCCCTTGGAGACATGTCAGTATTCTGAGACCCATCGGTGGGTCCGCTTAGTGGGTCCTGGAAGACGAACCGGTCTCTACTCCATCAGAAACCAACACGACAATTATAAATGTATACAAAAATATTTATAAACCCAATTATTTGCAACTAGCTGGTGCCTACGCCTTCACCAATGCTGAAATTCCTGTTCCCGTTCCCGTTTCCCATAGAAACTTTTTGTTAAACTTGACGTAAATATACCGTAACTTACGAAATAAGTTATGCCGAATCGGTAAGCAACAGCCATTTTTATTTTCATGAATCCACCGATTATGAAAGAAAATATCTATGAATTTAAAACTAAACAGAAGGTGTTATTAAGCAGAGTTCCGGCTGAGAACAGAGGTGCGAGCGGAATCGGATATCAGGTGGAGCTCAGCGGAAATAAGACGTAGCGGTGCGGATGCGTTGTGCGCTCCCGACAGAACTAGAGGAAGCACTGTACTATAGAGAAGGCTTTCAGAAAAACCACTATATGTATAAGAGTAAAACAATATTGAGATAATTCTTAAAAGGTAACCACTCCCTGCCAGCTCACGTGTTTCCTTCTTCCTACAGTCCCGGGTCCTTTAAGCAGGACATGAAAAGGCATTTGATGAGGCCGTCAAACTGAGGGCCACCAGTGTTAACATGGCTCATGTTTGCGATGGTGACCCTCTTTCCGAGACATTGCCTTTAGCTTAACATCAGACGAGATGAAGTCAAATTGACGTGCCTTCTTTTTGAGCCCCCAATAGAACTACGGATGGAACTGCAGACTCAAACTTACTAAAACCGCTCGATGTCAGTTACCGAGAGTGAGATCATCACTGGCATATCCCGGCTTAGGTCCTTCCACCGGCTCAAAGCGTATGGGATATGGTTCAACCATTGCAAGTACAGTCTTTATTTAAGGAAATCTAAAAACCCTGTTCTATGCGAGAATATAAGGTAATTAAATGGACTGCTCCAATTTGACCCACCACCAGTGGGACTGCCCAGCCTCTCTTAAATAGTACATTAATTATTGTGTACAACACGTCTGAATGAACAAGGTTTCAGGTCCCTTTTCATCCCCAAACTTAAGGGTAAATGTTTATTAATATATTAATATTACGTACCGTTAAATGTAATTTGGCTCCAATTTCCGTTTTTTAAATGTACAATTAAATTAAGGCTGTAGAGATGACGTCTCACGTCCTCAACACAATTAATTAAGGTTTGTGTATGGTTTTATTGAAGGGAGGTGAGGACTGACAGGCTGACAGAGAATATCTATTAAAAAAATTATATCTTTGTGTCTCACTCCAACAAACAGAGACTTATTAGAGAGACGAAGACAAAAATGATAGAATTGTGGTTATATGATGCATCAATACAAGTAGCAGGGTATACAGTGTACCTCTATATTTTATAAGTATATATTATTGGGATGTTAATTCTACTGGTCGTATATTAATGGATGGAATGGATGTTAATGGATTGTCAGATGTAGGTACCCGAATTAATATAGTGTAAGACATAATATATATATATATATATATATCCTTTCTCATGGTCTAATCTACCCTTATACTAAATTTCATCAAAATCCGTTCAGCGGTTTAGGCGTGAAAGCGTAACATACAGACAGACAGATAGACAGAGTTACTTTCGGATTTATAAATAAGTATGGATATGGATTTTATACATTACAAACGTATTGCCACCATTGCAACATTGTTGGTGTCTTTCCTATAACTTTGCTTACCATTAGGTGAAGTAATGTTACATTGATGTGTCCTATAAAAAAAACACATTAAATCACATAAACCTGCTTAATTACAGATTATATTATATGGATATATGAAAAATAACTCACGATCGAATCAATACAAATATATGAGGCCACTGGTATATATTTCTAATGACCAGTGCTAAAAGATAATGGCCCTTCGAGGATTTAGCTCCGGAGCAGAATTATACTTATTTTATGGTTTAATACAGGCGATGGCGATGAGTTAGCCCTTACTTTAATATTCCATTAAACGTTACATATCGTCGTAACCATTATCTGGTGCGTTATAGCAGCCTAATAAACTGTTTACTTATAAACGATATCCTTAGATAAACGGTAAAGTGTGGTATTAAACTTTATATAGGTCATCAGATGTAGACTTCTTCTTTATCTTACCGTTAATCCCAGTCGCATCCGAAGCTTTCAGCTTGGAGTCTGGGGTCCGCTTTATCAGTCTAGCTTCGGATTTGACTGGACTTATTTTCAATATTTTCTGTGGAGCGACTGCCATCTGACCTCCACAACCCAAAGGCGATATCGAAGCATTGCAGCTAGACCAGTTGTTGGATTTATGAGGGCTCCAACTACCCGTAACGATAGCCATAGATGTTCGGCATAACATGCTCTCCGAGGCACGGCCAGACCAATGCAAATATCCATATTCATGCACATAAATATTTGCACTGAGTGGGGATCAAACCCGCGCCTCCAGCGTAGCGGCCGCGTTCACTACCGCTACGCCTCGCCCGCATTTTGGATTCAATATCGATTGTTGCCTGTTTATACAACAATGTGTCAGATGTGTAATAAAGTTTGGAGTTCTCATGTGAATTCTTTTAGTAAACACGCGTTCAGAAACGTGATATATGTTCATATAGAATATGTGATATGAAATTGATTCGTTTGAGCAGATTAGTAGGCAAAACGTGCGTTTGTTTAGGTTTGTTTGCGGTTTTGTTAGTGTTTGAATATTATCTTTTATGTTGAAGCAGACTTTAATTCCTCCTATAGGGAAAATTAACGTTTATTTTCCATTCTACTGAAAAAAAAGGAAGGAAAGTCTTTAGTCTTTAGTCTTTAGGAAAGTCGCTGCTAGAGTTTGGTATATTTGTGACATTTTTTTATTCAAATACACAGATCAAGTTCCAAGATTTCCATAGGAGTAACTGTAAAAATTTACTCTCCTTTCTTGGCAGTCGGGTAAAAATATAATTCTGAGAAATATTTTACTACACAGTACCTTCTTGCCAATAATAAGCATAGCTTATAAGAAGTCTATTATGGAGTATAAGTCGAAGTTTATTAAACCCTTGTATCCGAAAGAATCTCACATTTGCGTAAATTCTAAAAGTGTTTGTTCCAAAGACTTTTGTGAAAAAGAACTTCATCCAAAGAGATCTCTAGACTTCGGCTAAAGTAATAAGATTGTTCTCAGCAATTCCTGCAACAGTTCCCTTAAATGGAATTTATTTGCGAAGGCCCTTACAATATAACCTTGAGACTTTCAGACTTAAAAACTTCGGGCATTTCCACTTGGGGACATTTTAAACTGTTGATTAATTTGAAATATGAAATTTCAATGAGAATGATGATACTATTGAAATTTCATATAGTCAAGCATTGCGAGTACGATTTTTATACCACACAGGTGGCAGACAAGCACACAGCCCACCGGATGGAAGTTACTTAGTGCTACCGACCCTTAAAGAATTTTAGCAGATTTGGTTGAAAATGGGTATTTCAAAATTGACTTTGGGTTTTCTGAACTCAATCTAATTGTGTTTTTTTTTTCAGTTAGTTTATTTCTTCCTCCGCTAAGTACAGGAATAGTATTAATTTTGTTGTTTTCCCAGGAAAAACACCATCCACACCCAACTGCAATAATTTTGTTCAAAACGAAAACTACTCTTCAATTGTATTTCAAAAATAACGAACGTGTCGATCTACCAAAGAATCCATGAATTAATACCTACAGCGGGACTGCAAACATTTGGTTCTTTTGTCGCAAAAGACAAATGAAACTGTAATTGGATTTTTTCGCGCACTCTCGTAGCAAACCAGTGAAATGGATTTTGCGCGTCCGAATTATGTTGAAAAAGTATCCGGTTTATGTCCAGTCTAATGTTATGGTATACCAGATAGCGAATGGTAATCAATGTGAAATACAATGTTTATGTTATTTAATTGATGTTTCTATTTAAAACGTGACAGCGGTAATTTGCACTTTTTTATTTGACTTCATCTCACCTAATGGCAAGCCAAAGGCAATGTTTCGGAAAGAGGGTCACCATCGTATACATTATAGTTATAGATTAATATTTTTTATGACATTAACTTTTTAAAATATATGTATATTTTATATCTATAATTTAACGGACACAATAATTTCGAAGCTACCAATAAATTTCTTTGTAGTTTTGATACATTACGAGTCACCAGCTGGCCAAGTTTATTGATATCCGATATCAAACAGGCGCCGATTAGTAGCACTAGAGAGCGTAGTTTAATCAAAGTTCATATAGTCCCGACGATATAGGGGACATTACCAAATACAGGACTAATATCATACAATACATATCTATACCTAAAGACACGAAGTAGAAAAATTTTAAAGCGGTAAAGTTTGTGAGTTTGTGACATTGTAGAAGTTAATCTCAGTATACATAAACTTGCGCCTGTATATCTCCGAAGGGGTACGCTGAGGTGTATTGACACCTACACTTCGCCGACTATGTTCTTCAGTCCCACGTAATAGGAGGCTATTACCGTCAAACGGGCACTTCCTTATGGGCCGTACGTTTACTGACGAACGGAGAACAGTCCTATCCCTTAGTCGCCTTCTAGGTACGACACTCACTGGAAGAGATGGGGTGCCCGTATTCCACTTCACCTCATACACCATTTCATCATATCTACTGAACCGACTTTGAAAATTCTTTTACCATTATAGAAAGCCAAATTATTTATGAGCCTATATATCATCACGCTATCAAGAAGGGTCAGCAGCGGGAACGGGATCAAAGTCCACAACAGTAACAGTATTTCATAAAATATAACTCTGAATTGAATGAATTTTACAGCATTAAGTATGCTAACTATACAAATCGAATACATAGGGAAAAAGAATCTTCTCGGGCGGGACTCAAACCCGCGATCTTTCCCTTACAGGGGGAATGCCTTGACCAATTCGGCTACCGAGACACGCTCGATGTGATTCAAATTTTCCCTTCAAGGCGATGGTGGAGTCATCTACCGATATTCTTACGAACTATCAGAACCAATGAGTGATGTTACACTACCGTTACTATAAACTCCAATTAAATATTCACCACCTCATGCAGTTCTAACCGTAAGTAATGGTCTGTCATCTTCACCTAACTCATGAACAAGCCGCTAAGCCTATATGAATGCGAAGCTGTCCAGAATTATTCAGGCTTCACGGTTGTTGGTAATGAGTTCCGCACGTAGACTGACGGCTCTGGGTTCATGTGACCCAGGGGAGACGCGGGTGTCATCCAATTTAGTTAACAGACGCTTTATGTCGCATTATCTGCTGAGCGACCTCTCTTGGTGGCGTTATTGATGTATAAAAGGTACAGGATAGGGATTTGTTGTTTTGGTTTCTGGTCAGAGATAAGTAAGTGGGTATGTGTCTGAAGGTTGCGTAGTGGTAGTGTGTTAGACTAGTACGTTAGGAGGGTGGTTCTATTCTCGTTATAAATAGATAATTCGAATACATCGGGAAAAGTGAAATGCTCAAGTGGGACTTGAACCCGGAAAAACGAAAGACGGATATAAAGAGAAGGAAAATTTGAAGAAATGCAGGCGTGGTTCAATAGCTCAGTTGGAAGAGTATTCCCCCTGTAATGGAAAGGTCGTTGGTTCCAGTTTCATTTTTCCCGATCTATTCGAATTTTAAATATAAAATGCTATAAAAAATCATTCAAAGAGAGATAATTCCTTATTGTACACCAATAGATTTATAGTGCAAATTTTCGTATGCATGAATATGCGTATTTAGCATTGATCTGGGTGTTTCTATATTATTATGTATGCAGGTATGTTTGTCTACATTCTAATATCCATAATACGAGTTAATAAATTATGCTAGGCTTTCTTTGGTTCTAGATAGGTAATGTGAAATGTCGTAGGATATTTAAATATTTATACTTATGAGATTAAATGTAAAAGAGTGTTTTTGCTATTACGATCATGTGTAGTTATCGCAGGTTTATATGTGCCCGGTTAATGGCAATAGGCTCGCCACCTATTACATTGGGACCTAAAACATAAACTGGCGAATTGTGGGTGCTAGCACCTCTGCCTACCCCTTCGGGGAATACAGGCGTGAGTTTATGTTATGTTATGTATGATCATCATCATCATCACAGCAGTCCTGGTAAAGCTCGTAAGTTGAAGTTAGGATCTGTTCCACTAATCTTCCTTTTGATTTGACTTAGCTTGGCTTTTATAGAAACGACTGCCGTCTAACCTGGAGCTAATAACCTACTCTAGAACCCTGTTCAGTCCACAGATTTATCTGTGAGGTTAACTCGAGCACCAAATATCACAGTGGGTCCCCATTCACCTAATTTTTAAGCTGTTACGATATTATAGTGTGATTGTCCCATCTTACAAGTCTCATCTTAATTGGTTGATCACTAGTGTATATACCCAGGCTGTGTTGTGTTAGCGCGGGCCGTAATGAGGAATACAAAAGATTTAATCGCTGTTTGGCCAACATTAGCACAGGACGGACCGCGCTCCGAGTGGCCCGACGATTTTGGCCCATTAATGTGTGTGTATTTTGTTTGGACTACACACTGTGTAGTCCAAACAAAAGTCACTTCAGAACTGTCAGTGCTCTCCGAAATGAAAAAATATTGTATTTTTTTTTTTCAATGGAAGTCTTAATAATTACAGTAATTATATTCATATCCAATTAAGTTATTGGGAATGGATATGGTTTAAAATCACATTTATTTTGAAATATTCGTTTAAAATGAAATTATAAAAATGTAGTTATTTATATTTTTATGCCAACTATTGTTTTTTTTTCCTATCTTAATCAATTTGAAATTTCCTGTGTCTGAAATATATGTTTGTTATATGCTAAAGTCGTTTATAAAGGATATTTAATATTTTAGAACAGTATACTGAAATATTTAAAAATATAGAATAATAGCTTATAACTATTATAACTTCCAAATACATCGAGAAAAAGAAGTACTCAAGTGAGACTTGAACTCACGACCTTTCCCTTACAGGGGGAATGTTCTTCCAGCTGAGCTATTGAGTCACACCTGAATACTTCAAATTTCCCTTTTCTTTATATCCGTCTTTACGGGCGACGGTGGAGCCATCTACCAAATTTCTTACGAACTGGTGAAACCAATGAATGATTTTTCAACCATTATGACTTTTAAAAATTAGCATAAAACGCCTATTTCCTTCACGAGCTTCCTTTACTGTCATTAATCCTTTCATGCAAGCCGGTTTCGAATACTTCTAACCTACCTTTTTTTCGGTGTAGTCCACCTAGAGCACCCAGCTGAATAGCACCTGAGCGAAACATATCAGTGCTGCAAGTCGAAACTGGCAGGTCTACCCCTTCAACTGTGCCTTGTGCTTTGTTCCCATCCATTCTACGTGCATAAATCACCTTAGCATACGCTTTTCAATCATCGTCACAATATTGTGTTTCATAAAAACAAACTCCAAAAACTCTAACTATTAAATTCAATATCAGATATTCAAATTGTGTATTTCCAGCCGCCCTCGAAGTTCATAAATCAGCAGAAGCTCCAACGAAGCCGTATGCCTAGACGTTATTATAATGATAAAGGTAATTGAAACGTGCCCCGGCTATTAATTACCTCATTAATATTCTAATAACTTTTGGTACATAATTGTATCACTAGATAGTATAAAGCAAAGTCACTTTCCGCGTCCCTATTGGTAGGACGTGTAAATAGTCCAACCACTGGTGTGTTTGCACACAGAGCGTATAAGAACCTGTGACCTGAAGTTTGGTTATAATAAAAAGAAAATACACATGTGACCGCTTCTATGAATGAAAACGCAAGAGAACCGGCACTGACCTGAGTTCCACCTCGTGAGGATTCAGCTGCAGACAGGCGTGGTTCCTGGCACTTGCTGGTGGGTAGGTAGGTGTCGACCGGCCGGTGACTTTCTTGAGTGAGTCGTTTTCTTCCTATACACTTCACTTATACTGACTTGAGAATGTGGCCAAAGGAACTTATAGAATTACACAGAAAAAGAAACGAGGAGTTGAAGTACTCAACTTCCGTTCGGAGCGGTAGCGGGTTGAAGAGACAAGTAAAAATGGGCGGGGAGATCGTCCGCCGTGAAGCTTGAGAGTGTCGCTCGTAGGAACTTCAGTCTCAAAGTATAGTTCGAAAAATCTGTGCACAGCGCCATCTATTGGCCTTCTTCAACACTAAGTGGTCAACAATTGAGCGCCAATACTCAAACATTATTCGATCACAAAAGCGGTTTTTTTAAATTACAAAAATTGAAATACAATTAAATTATGTGGGAAATAATTAAGAAAGTACATAAGCGCTCCACCATGCACCCGGCTTTGGAACGTCGCAAGATGTTACGAAACAAACAAGCGAACACTGGCTGATTAGAGCCCATAGTGAATTTGTATAACATAATAATACACATAGCTAAAATAACAACTTAGACTAACAATATTCTATCTAAAGTATGTTTAAAGTTTGAGTTAAAAATTAAAGTTCAAGATTCTATTTAGCGTTGTAAGTTATTGCGTTGGGATAGGAAACAATTTGATTACAGCGCGTTTGTAAGTACCAGTATGCGTTTTAACCATTACTACGCGAACCACGTCATCAGAGCCTCTGAACACGTCAGTAATGACTCCTAACGGCCAATTCAACGGAGCAGAATTTTCCTGCTCTAGAAGAACAACGGTGCCGATTTCTACTGGTTTGTCGGGAGTAGCCCATTTTTGTCTGACTTGCAACGTGTGCAAATACTCTACGACGAGAAAGTATGGTCTTTATTGGACCAGCGTAATCAACCCCAGTATGACAAAAGGCTTTGGCTTCTGATACACGATAATTGGGCAGATCAGCCGTTATTGGTGTAGGGATGCGTTGGATTGCATTTAAAGCAAATGTTACACTTTCGTAACTTAGATCTGATAACAGTTCTAGCGTCTAATATCCAGAAGCGTTGGCGTATGATAGACATGAGGAGTCCAGGTCCAGTATGACAATTGACAACGTGAAAATGCTGAATTATTAGATCAACAACGTGATCGCGTTTAGGGAGAAGGACAGGATGTTTAGCTTCAAATGGAAGCATCGATTTAGAAAGTCTGCCACCTATGCGCAAAATGCCTTCTTCATCTAAGAAGACTGCAAGACTCAGCAGCTTCTTCGAGGGTGACTTCTCAGCCTTTATCAATTTTATATCTTCAGCAAAGTGAACTGATTGAACGGCGAGAATCAATGCCGTCTCAGCGATTGACAATCCTGATACAGAATGAGGTTCGATCTTAGATTTAAATCGTGCGAATTTTAAAACGTATGCAATGATGCGTAGTAGTTTCTGCCAAGAAGAAACACGTTGTGCTAATGTACATAACAATGGCGACTCTGTGTGTTTTGTTGTCACACTTAACACATTTGCTTTATGCTCAGGTAAGTCAGAACAGTTGGCGGGAGAGAATGACTTAATAGGCCATTCATCAGGGGGGAAGCGGATCCATGCTGGGCCGTTCCACCACAAATCGTGGGTCAAAAGTTGCGAGGGGAGCATACCGCGTGATAGACAATCACTCGGGTTAATGGCTCCGGCGACGTGATAAAAATGTTTAGCGTTCAAGTTTTCTTGACACTGAGCGACCCGGTTGCTAACAAAAATCGACCACCGATGTGGTGACGAGTGAACCCATGATAAGGCAATCGTGGAATCAGAAAAGGCGTAAATATCAGTAATGGGAATGCGTAATGCATAAGAATCACGTACAGTTCTTATTAACTTTGACATAAGCAAAATAGCACATAACTCTAATCGAGCAAGCGTGGTAATCTTTGTCGGAGTGACCTTTGATTTCGCACACAAAATGCGAGTTTGAATGCTAGATGGGTAGGTACAATGTGCATAAATAACACATCCCATGCCATTCAGGCTGGCATCACAAAATGCGACAAGACGTAATTCGCAATCAACTTCGACACCTATATATCGCGGAATTTTTAATGTGTCAAGCAATTTTAATTCTTGAACGAGAGCGGAAAAGCGTGAGCGTATATGCTCTGGAGCAGGGTCATCCCAATCACTCTTACTAAGCCAAAGTTCCTTAATTAACAACTTGGCGTAGAGTATCACAGGTGCCACCAACCCGAGCACGTCAAATAGTCGCGCAACTATAGAGAGTATATTTCTCTTAGTGCACTTCTCATCTACCAAGGTGGATGTGAAATAAAAATTATCTCCACACGGCTCCCACGAGAGACCTAAAACCTTTGCGACATGACTGCCAACATCAAACTCAAGCGATTTGCGGTGAGTATCAGGAAGTGAGTCTAGCAGCACAGAAGAATTGCTAGACCACTTCACTAAGTCAAAGTCGCCAGCCTTGAACAGTTTTATCAAGTTGCGAGCTAAGTGTACAGCAGTGTCCTCATCAGGTGCGGAATGAACTAAATCGTCAGTATACAGACAGGTCTCTGCCACTTTCGCGGCATCAGGGAAGTGCGGACTCATGTCAGTAGCCAGCTGACGCACAGTACGTATAGCTATATACGGACTTGACTTCAGACCAAACGCCTGTCGATTAAACACATAGGTCTGAATTTCATCCGATTCCTTGAACCTGAATAAGATGCGCAGGTATTTACGATGGTCAACAGGTACGCCAATACGTAAATAATGTTGTTTTATGTCAGCGTTCATTGCGATAGGAAATAGCCTAAAATTTAATAATAATAAAAACAGATCTGCCTGTAAATTGGGACCAATATGTAAAATATCATTGAGCGAAAGACCACTGTGGGTTTTAGCGCTCGCGTCTAACACAATACGTGGCATCGGTTTGTCATGTCGAACTACTGCGTGATGTGGTATGTAATAACCATCCATAGACAAATTAGAGTCATCAACGAGACTAAGATAACCGTTATCTAAATAATCCTGAATAACCTTATTGTAATTTTCACGTACGGTTGGTGATTGACGAAGTTTACGCTCGAGCGACAAAAACCGGCGGTGAGCGACGCCGCGCGAGTTCCCTAGTTCAGAGGGATCCTTGCAGAACGGCAGCGCAACAGTATAACGACCTACGTCATCGCGAGTCACAGTAGATGTGAAAATATTCTCGCACTCGGTTTCTTCTGGAGACAATAGGCGCTTCACAGGAACTTCCTCAAGTTCCCAAAATTTTTGCACTAAATCATTTAGTGCTAGCGCAGAAAAGGATGCGGTTGTAGGCACAACATCTTTACGTGGGTAATCACCCATAAGTACATACCCAAACGTGGTTGATAGTACACAAGGGGCACTGGGACCACACTCGACTCTATTTCCTAAGTAGATATACGGGAAGAGCTGTGCACCTAATACTATATCAATGTTTCCTGGAATGTTCCAGCTTAAGTCAGCAAGCGGTAAATCGCGAAGATTGAACTTGCGATCACACTTAATTAATTGCGAGGGCAATTGATCCGTAAGGCTATTCATAACTAACGCATGTATAGTATACTTATGATCTGCATAAATACGAGATTTAATGTCCAAATACACATAGCCTACTATCGGGTGCGAAGTGGAACCAACACCTTTGACAACAGAATTACTCATTGGTATTATTGGTAAATTTAATAAACGACAACAGGACAATGTTATTAAGTTATTCTGTGAGCCATTATCAATTAGACATCTGACTACAGATTTATTTCCAGTGCTACCTTTAGGGCGAGCATACACCTGAGCGGTTGCCAAGAGAATATCACACTTATGGCCAGAGGCATACGAATGCACAGTGCTTGAAGCGAGCGGTGACTCAGGAGTGAGACTAACATGGTCGCACTGGGGCGGCGGGGAAGCGACAGCAGTCGTCGCATGCAAGTGCGAATTATTAACATTATTATCAAAATGCAATAATTTATGATGTTTTTTCTGACAGAAGCAAACTGACGTACTTTTAAATTGCGGGAGATTATGTAATGTGCTTAGACAATTGACGCAACCACGCTTAGATTTAATAAACTCATATCTAGCCTTTGCATTTTGCATATTTTTAAACTGAGCGCAGTCATACAGGTGTCGGTGGTCGCTGCCGCCACATAAACAACAGGGGGCCAACCACAACCTCTTAAAGCAGTATTATTTCAATCTTACTTCGTGTTTTGGTACCATGACCTCTTAAAGCAATATTACAATAATGTTGTTTAAATCCTTTATTGCCCGTGGTTCACCCGCATTGTCCACCTAGGTGGTCAATGGGTAAAAAATATTTCCCGTGGTCCACTGGAATATCCATATTATTCCATCATTGTATAACGAAAGGATAACATTGATAGTGAGACATGGTGAGAAATAAACGTTTATTATTATTATTATTATATTAAGCATACAAGTAATTGTTGAAAGTTTACGTAACTAAAACACATTGAAATATAAAATTAAACTATTTGAATATCATTTTACAATATAAAAAAGATATTTAACTAAAGTACGATATTTCACATCATAAATAAAAAGCTTTAATTGCGATCCAATATTCATATTCTTAGCGAAAGATTACCTTAATTGTTCTATGCCTTTCCCCGAAAACCGATAATATTTGGCTAAAATACAGATTTTTCCAAAAACTATCAATGTATGATTATGATTTTTTTAAAAACTTATCATATTCAGTTCGCGGCCTTCACTTTTTATATAATTATAGCCGTCGAGCATAATTTCAGCTGGTAGAAGCGGAAGAACTGCTGTGAGACCGACTATCCTAGTTTGCCCCTTAGATTTCAGTTTTAATAATTTTCGTTTACGCCATAAAGCTTTGTGCCAGTGATAATAACAGCCACGTATTTCTGTTCCTGGATAAACTTCGAGAATGGAATTTATGGCTCCTTTTTCGAAATCGGAATGGTATTTTAAGGGTCTAAAATTTGGTAATGTAGATTTAATAAGATTAAATAATATACTATATGTAGCCTGACTTTTGTTAGGTAATAATGCAAATATGAACGGCATAACGTTTGTTGTTTCAAAAGAACTACCAATATCTCCGAGAATGGAATATAGTTGGTAAAACGGTTTTGGACAGCTTTTAAAGGTCCCGTCACCCATAAACTCTTGTACTTCTCCGATAACTTCTAGTGTTTCCATAATAATAATATAATAATATTCCACCACATTCACACAGCGCCATCTAGTCCCAAACTAAGCAACTAAGCTTGTATTATGGGTATTTAGAATAACTGATAAACATACTTTTTTTGTATACATACTTATTATACATAGAAAAAACACCCAGACTCGGGACAATTAATTATGGGTCACACAAAGAATTGTCCTTAGTGTGAATCGAATCCACGACCTCCGGCGCAGCAGGTAGTGTCTCTAACCGCTGAACCAAGAGGCCATAATAAAATATACATGAATATAATGAGTGTTCTACGCCCATGGTACACCCAGGTGAACCACGGGAAATAATAATTACCCGTGGTTCACCTGGGTGTACCACGGGAAATAATAATTACCCGTGGTTCACCTGGGTGAACCACGGGAAAAAAATATTGCCTGTAGTCCACCTAGGTGGACAATGCGGGTGAACCACGGGCAATAAAGGGTTTAAATTAGCAGTTTTGCGACGTCACCCATAGTTTTCGTTCTTTTTGTTCGTTCAGCGTCAAATATGACATCCTTAATAAAGTCAATAGTTACAAACAACGATTGAAAAATCAATATTCGAGGAGTTTATCAGCTTCTAAAAGCTATGCTAATATTGCTTATTCACGAAATCGTCATCGAATGCAGTCGCGATTAAAATGAGACCCTTTTTATTACCTATATGAAATTGGTTCAATAAGCGAAAGAGACTCCCACAGAGTGATGAATAGAGTCCACACTGTTGAAAATCCCTATCTACAGAGTTCTCTGTAAAGACTAAGGTAAGCCTATATTTATATTGAATTAAGTACACGCTAATGTATTGTAATGTGTGATTGACCACTATTAGTTTCGTAAATATGTCATGTTCTTAACATAGTTGTTTTTTTCTAGGTGTTCATTGCATTACCATTTTATAGGCAACTGATGCGAGAGCCATAGCATAAGCTGAGTGAACAACCACGCACATATAATAACATGCATGATGGCTATTTCAAGAGTTCAACGGTTGCTCGAAAGGCCGCATTAAGATCCAGTTATAATAATAACTATTTTACAAATATAATTGCTTTTATAAATTATTCCATGTAATACCTACTAAATAAATAATATGGTGTCTATATTAATCGAATAACCATCTTTATACGCTTGCTTCCACCATAACACTTGCCACGTTTCCAAGCTGGATTGCGATGGCCAGCCTCAGCACCAAAAACGATCCACAGCGAGAGTCGATTGTAATGATGTCGATGAGGTGATGACCGTTAAGTGTAAATATCTATCAAGCTGCGAGTATCAAGCATTATTTAATTGGAATTTGAGCTATTAGAGCGGGTGGCGCGGAGATCTAGATAATAGAAGCCAACTAAAAGACAAAAGGATGTGCAGTGTGCATTTTACAAAAATTTACTCTTTGTTGTGACAAAGCCTTTTTTTATAGTGTGGAAAATCCCCACGGATTCCACTCCCACGGAGCCGGTGGAGCCGGTTATGTCGGACTCGAACCGACCAAAACGCACGCCGTCTTGGGTCCTTGATTGCCGGAGGTGAGATTGCCAAAAGCATATCTTGCACCTGTTATAATTGTATGATGTGATCATGAATGCCCAGACAATTAAAAACATATAAAATTATTACGGCTTTATATTTGCGGTAGAAAATAAAATTTTACATAAGTAGGTTCCTACAATACAAAATTCACGATTGTTATGAAGACATTGAATATGAATGAATTGTATTTGGTCTTAAGTTTGCATGCTTGTCACAAAGAGGGTTCAAAACAACACTCCTACTGCGTTTACTTAGGTTTAGATGTTGAGGCATTTGAAGATTCTTTGTATCGCACACTAGGTAATTATTCCACGTTGTATAACAAAGAAATGCTTTCTTAGGTCGATGTGTTTTAATTTGCTACTTAGGATAGAGCATTTTCACATAGCTTCAATGCCACTTGGTTATCACTGAAAATCATTCACATTCATCGAACACTGGCGTCTTTCAGCAGTAGCCTTAGACGGAGAGCTCTTTCTCAGCTTCGGATAGCGACATAATAATAATTATATTCTTCATTCAGCATAAGCAGTTAACATAGTAGATGCTCGTTGCTTCGGACTCCCAGCTTACAAGTTACAACCCCGCTCTACTACCACTTTAAATAGTACATATAAAATATAAATAGATAATATTTGCATGATTTGATCAAAATGCCCAGGCAATTTAAACTATAAAATTATTAATGGCTTTACAAGGCTTTAAATATTATTTTGCGGTGTAGGTGTAAAATAAAATGTCATAATAAAATTATTTTACTGTCAGATGACAGATAGTTTTCTTTTTTTTTCTTTCAATATCCTGCCAGTTACATAAAAGAGTATTTATATCAAAAACGTTTTACAAATTACGTGAATGTTGTTCCGTTTGTGTGAGAAAGAGATGGCGCTACACAGTATGACAGAACGTACAGCGATCTCTCTTTTCCTTGTTTGCAGGCTTGTTGCAGGCACAAAAATAACCTTACTCAAATTCGTACCATGAGCGTACAATAATGTTTTATTTTATTCCTGCTTATTGACGGAAATGAATGAACTATTTAGAAAGAGTTATGTATTCCTTGCAATAATTCATTCGCATTAGGGCTGTACTCCGGAGACAAAAAGACCGGAGCACCTCTGGAGATTTTTGCGAGCAACCGGTTATCTTTCTCAAAAACTCCGGAGATTTTATATAGAGTTAAATATTCGCCTTTTTTCATGAACACTATTTTACTATATATTTTTGATTATATGATTAGATTCCATAGCGATACGATTTTATCGAAGTATATGATGTATAGATGTTCGTGCATTTATTAAAAAGTAGGTAATATATACATATAATCACGCCTATATCCCCAGAGTGTTTTGGCAGAGGCGAATTAACATCAACACCCACATTTCATCAATCATTGCATTCGGTCGGTCCACCTATTGCCGTATTCCGGTCACAAATTCGGTAATAAGTTGATTTCATTAGTCTACAAATTGGACGTTTTCATAATGTTTTAATAAGAGGATTATGATAATAATAGTAATACAATGTCTCAAATGGGTAGGTACTTAAAAAAATTACGAAACTGACTAAATATACTTCCGCGTAATCGAAGAATGTCCGGCGGCTTTTCGAAGATTTATTAAACCTAGAGAAAAATCACCGGATACTGAAATCTTCCCTGGAGTCAAGCCCTACGCCTAATGTCAGTGATTTCTTTTTTAGAGACCATAGAGTTCTTTTATTCAAAAAGGATTTATAAAAAGAAGTTTTTACTTTGAAGTAAAATACTTGTAATTTTTAGAATTGTATTTGTTTGCTTAATATCTAAGCAATTTCTATGCATTCTTCTATACAATTTATACTTGTAATTATAGGCGTTTCCCGGGATGCGAGTCTTCTCACTGGGCACCATGCTAGCTAAAAACCGGAGAAGACTGAGCGTGGGTGGCGAAAATGCCTTATTGATCCACCTAATTGAAACTGCGTGCGGTTTTAGTCGGTTTGAGTTAGATATAATGGCCGTGTTGGCTAAACAGGGAGGTATCCGTGGAACACAATAAAAAGTACTTTTAAACCGTTATAATAGTCAGCTTGACCATTTCTTGTTTAAGTTAATGTATATAAATACGGTTTACTTGCTTTTTGGGTTACGAAAATGATTTTTTGAGCAGTATTTTGCAAAACAATAATAAAAAAGTTGCTACCTAGCAACTTTTTTAAAACGGCTAAATTTGACATAAAAACAATAATGTTAAATACAATACTGCTCTAAAATCTCGTCATGGTACGAATTGAATGAACTAAAATTAATTTGACGTCACAAAAGCACTAAGCAGGAATACATGACATGCACAATGTACGGTTGTGGTACGAATATAAACAAGATTACTTTAAGCTTGACACAAAACTCTCCTGCAATAAGACTGTTTTGTAAACGGTTGTGGTAGGCCCCCAGGACGCGTTAACTGCGGCGGGCGCATTCGACTTATTATTAATCGGCTCACTGACAACAAACGACTTAGAATTACGCTGTACACGCCTATCATTAGACTGTGGCGTCCCAGCAGTGGACGACTTCGCATATGACGAAGACCGCGGGTTTGACCGTTCAATCATCTTAGCATGATCTTGTACAAAGTCGATCAGCTGTTGCGTCGTAGGTATATCGACACCTCGAACAGAAAGTTCGAAGGCTTGGATGGTTAGAGTGTCCATTTTCCTCAAGGCACATTGTAGAAACATGAAGTCCGTTAAATCATTTATACCTAATTCTTTAAGCGCGGCGATAGAGGAGGAATATATACCTATAAATGAATCAAGTGAGTTCACACTAGGTGAACAATTCTTTAAGTCTAATATATTATTAAGATAATATGAACCTAATGAACGTTTATCTTGGTATTTCTTGACCAAGGCGTCCCAAACTATACTGTAGGTCTCACTTGACGGAACAATACCGGCAGTGAACTTTAATGCGTCATTGGTTAGTTTTGAGAATAGGTATTGCACACGTTGCGAATCAGACAATTGTTTGTTTGAATGAATATTGGCCTTAAAGGACTGATAAAATGTATTCCAGTTTTCAGGGCGTCCGTCAAAACTCGGAATAACAAGCATTTCCAATTTCACTACAGACGCGTTCGAATTACTCGACCCGTGTGAGGCGACCTCCTTGACCTTGGGAGTAGATAATTTATTTCTAATGCGTTTTATTCTCGAATACAATTCATCAAATGAGTCAAGGCAAGAATAGTCGAGTTCCACAGGGGATTCTAATGATAAATTTGAGCTATTTATTTGATCCACAATAGACTCGAACTTATCGCGAACATCATCGATGGTCTCGGTCTCAGCCAAAAAATCCTCACTAGATCGCGTCGTTATATCAAAACAAACAATTGATTTCGACGATTTATACCAACGAGTAATGCGTGCAAACAATAATTCTTTCTTTTGATTCAACATAATAAGCTTCGTTTCGAGATCTGACGACATGTTTGCAAATTAACGATAGGTAGGACCTACCTATTGAAATATAACAAGAAGATTATCTAACACAAACAGTTTAGATATACTTTTTATTGAAAATTGTACTACGGCTTATTATATAATAGCGCAAGTAGCACGGCGGAGCGGGAATGTAACTACCTACGTACCTAGATAGGTACCTACAAAGTTACGCGTATGTGAATAGAATGATGAGTATTTACCAATTAATACGTAAATCACCAACTATTATAAATATCTACCAATTATTACGTAGATTTAGCGTTTTAAATGCAGAATTTACCAAATAATTTACGTAAATCTGTTAGCGAATGAAAGTAATGAAACTAAGATGGCGGAAAGAATTCACCAAAATTACGTGAATCTTTTAATTAAATGAATAGGAAAGAAAAATTATTCACCAATAATTACGTGAATATGTTATTTACTGGCCTATCCGACTCGTAAGGACCATAAATTATGGTAGGACGTGTAAATAGTCCAACCACTGGTGTGTTTGCACACAGAGCGTATAAGAACCTGTGACCTGAAGTTTGGTTATAATAAAAAGAAAATACACATGTGACCGCTTCTATGAATGAAAACGCAAGAGAACCGGCACTGACCTGAGTTCCACCTCGTGAGGATTCAGCTGCAGACAGGCGTGGTTCCTGGCACGTGCTGGTGGGTAGGTAGGTGTCGACCGGCCGGTGACTTTCTTGAGTGAGTCGTTTTCTTCCTATACACTTCACTTATACTGACTTGAGAATGTGGCCAAAGGAACTTATAGAATTACACAGAAAAAGAAACGAGGAGTTGAAGTACTCAACTTCCGTTCGGAGCGGTAGCGGGTTGAAGAG
Source organism: Eilema sororculum (assembly GCA_914829495.1). Lineage (NCBI taxonomy): Eukaryota > Metazoa > Arthropoda > Insecta > Lepidoptera > Erebidae > Eilema > Eilema sororculum. Next base: position 450,957 of record OU618555.1, on the reverse strand, counting down.
ACAAGTAAAAATGGGCGGGGAGATCGTCCGCCGTGAAGCTTGAGAGTGTCGCTCGTAGGAACTTCAGTCTCAAAGTATAGTTCGAAAAATCTGTGCACAGCGCCATCTATTGACCTTCTTCAACACTAAGTGGTCAACAAATGAGCGCCAATACTCAAACATTATTCGATCACAAAAGCGGTTTTTTTAAATTACAATAATTGAAATACAATTAAATTATGTGGGAAATAATTAAGAAAGTACATAAGCGCTCCACCACCTATGTCCCTATGTATGCTTATATCTTCAAAACTACGATACAGATTTTGATGCGGTTTCTTTTAATAGATAGAATAATTCAAGAAGAAGTTTCACATGTAGGTATAATACATGCTTAATATAGTAGAGGGTGTAGCGGGAACGGAATCGAACGCCAAGCGGGCGGTACGAAGTTCGCCGGGTCCGCTAGTTTTAGATTAACAGAAGATAATGTGAATGTCATCTGCGGTAGCCTAGTGGTATGGGTAATGGACTGCTGAGACGAGGTCTCGGGTTCGATCCCAGGTTTACCATGGCACACACCAATGACTTTTCGATGCTTTTCGAAGTTATGTGTGTATTTATCGCAGGTTTATAAGTGCCCGGTTAATGGCAATAGGCTCGCCACCTATTACATTGGGACCTAAACATAAACTGGCGAAATGTGGGTGCTAGCACCTCTGCCAACCCCTTCGGGGAATACAGGCGTGAGTTTATGTTATGTTATGTAATGTGAAGAATAATTATGGATTTATCAGGCCAATAGCTGTATCGGGCCATATCCATTGTTTTAAATGACCTCCGTGACGCCTTCGGCGGACTTGAGACACAAGCGAAGAAATAAATACCTTCACAAAACATTGAATTAGCAGAAGCATCTCCTTAAAATAAAAGGCTTGGTCACTTCTACCATCGAGGATGCAGTAACACCCCATTATGCCCATCTACTCGTACTTGTACACCGGAGGACCTTATGAGCCCCTCCGAGAACGCAATCCAGGTAACAAGACACTGGCAAAATAGCATTTGACTCATTCCTTTGCCGCACCACTAAGACCTGAAACTCCCTGCCAGCTCACGTATATTTCCTTCTTCCTACAGTCCCGGGTCCTTTAAACGGGGCGTGAAAAGGCATCTGATGAGGCCGTCAAGCTGAGTGCCACCACTGTTCTCGTAAGATGGTACATGTTTACTATGGTGACCCTCTTTCCATTTGGCTTACCATCAGCTGAGGTGAAGTCAAATTTACGTGTTCTTTAAACTGAAGAAGAAGTACTTCATTATTTCCATAACGGGGGCGTTAGTTCGTGTGTTTGAATATACAGTTATATTATCTAACGTTCTTCAGTACAAATAAATTTTAAGCAATCACTCTGATCATTACTCTCGAAGTACCTACTCCGCCTGGCGTCCATCCTGCCTTCCTACAGCCTTCTCCAGCCCCCTCCAGCCCCCGCTGACCCTCGGGCGTCGCCTCTCTAACATTCAATTATAAGAAAACTCAACGAGGTTTATTTTCTATTCCTCTTGTATGAAACTGCGTTAAAGTAAGCTAAGAGATAGTGAATTCTCGTTTTGTACAGTCCGCGTCAGAAATATCTTGCCCCCGAATTCTCAAAATGATCTTGAAACTCTTTGATTGCTATTAATATCAAACCAAATGTGTGTACCAAATATCAGAACAATCTGTCAAAACTGGAAGGGGTGAAATAAATAAATTAAGATAATTTTGAGTACTTTGTTCATCAACCTCCATCTCATGCTGACTGTACGTAGGTAAGTGTAGATACTCGGTGTGCATAGAGCACATCCGCTCCTGTCCTATTTCCTAGCCAGAGACAGCAGCCCTCCACTTGACCTTACACATAAATCACGAGCTTCCTCTATCATTACCATCTAAATATTAATAAAACTAAAACATGTTTACCGTATACCGATAACGTTTTAATTCGATAGAATCATCCTGCGGCCAAGCAGTCTGATATCGCGGAAAAAAGGCAGCTTCTTGTCACTGAGCTGGACCGGATCCTGGACCACATTTCTCAATGGGGCGCTAGGAACCTGGTCGAGTTCAATGCCAAGAAGACCCAGGCATGTGCGTTTACAGCAAAGGTATCTCCTTTCCTTCCCCTTCCCACTCTTCAGAGCACACCACTGCCACTGCAGGATCACCTCACTATCCTCGGTATGGCCACCACTGTTAACATGGTAAGTGTTTACGATGATGACCCTCTTTCCGAGACTTTGCCTTTAGCTTAAGATCAGGCGAGGTGAAGTCAAATTGACGTGACCTGTATAAAAAAAAAAAACATCGGTATACGGTAAAGTTTCAATAAACGGACAGTACGTGTGTGTTTCACCTTTATCATGAACATAATAAATTGTTCGTGACCATAATGACATAGATACATCCATACAGATTTCCGAAGGGGTAGGCACAGGTGTATTAACACCCACCTATCGTCAACTATCATTTTCTCTCTCGGGCGTCTAGCGGGCGCTTTGTCTTGGGCTGTATGTTTATGGTCTGATGGAGTGCTGTCCTATCCCTTAGTCGCCTTTTACGATACCCATAGGAAGTGATAGGGTGGTCTAGTAACACGACAACATAATTACGTATAAAGTAAATCCCTTTTACCCATTTAAAATATAAGTATGATATATAAAGTTCTGAGAATAGTTGCCATGACGTTCCGAGGCTGATCGATTAGACGAGAGCGCCCTCCGTCATGCACCTCTCAGAATAATTAAGACAAATAGCCATTTGCAGAGCCACTTCTCTCCGCTGTATTTAGTACTAAATAGATGGCCAGTTTGGAAGATATAGGGACTATAGGAAGGGTCATAAAGGCAATAGATAGTAATTGCTTAATTCACGATGGTTTGGAAGGCATACATTCAAAATCACAGCTCAGTAATTTTTTCAAAGAGCATGCGTCTCATCTCATAATGCCAACTTCCCAAAATGCCAACCGCTCGCAAAATGACAACTTCTTAGAAAGCCAACTTCTCGAAATGCCAACTTCTCACAATGCCGACTTAGCAAATCTCGAAAAATCCTTCAGAGAATACTATCAACGTTTGTTTTTCTTAGTACTAATGAACATATTTATTTAGGGAAACACCACGTAAGGGATAGTGATAATTTTAGTAGCGGGCACTATATCGAATGTTGTAGGTTCAATTTGGAGATAACGACGAGTATAAGCAGAGGTGAATAAAATTAACACCCACATTTCACCCTACACTGTATTGGGTCTCACATTGGAGCCTGTTGCCACATTTCGGGCACTATCCGGGCACCGGGAATGAGTACACGCCACAATTATCCCCAAAAGAGGCAAAATGTAATTAAAATACTCATATATTTTCAGGCGTTTTGGTTTTATACACAAGGTTTTGATAGACAAAATCCAAACCTGTGCTGTCACAAAAGACTTCCAATGCTTTCATCGCAAAAACTACATGAACCTAATCTAACCTGACCGAAATCAACTTATGTTTTATACTTGGAAATACACCTACTAAAGACATAACACTCCTGGAGAAATGAATGCCACTAGCGCTCCCTCTAATGAGCCAGGAAATAAATTGTAAAGAATAATTTCACATCGTCTGTCTGAGTGTTTCGTACTTGCAGTAGCTCGCGCCCTGCGCCTTTCCGCCTCTCCGCCTCGGGGTGCCAGCCAATTAGATGGTCCCGTTGATTAGATTCCGATCTCCGAGGAAAAAACTCATAAATCTTGTAGTTCGTGAAGCCGACAGATTAAAAAACAGTCTTGGGAAGTACGCTTCTGTGGAGATCGATGTTGAGTGAGATAAAAACTGTTAAATATAATATATCTGGTGCAGAGGATTTGGTTTTGTAACGCTAACCAGTGTTATTTTAAAGTACCGATTTTAGTACGTCCTAGTATCAATTTCTTTTTATTCAGGTTTTTTTCCAAATTAAAATTATTACTTTTTAAATTTATTACCAAATGTTGTGAGCGACGCCCTAAAAATCTTTGGAAACAACTGCCGTCAATTTAATATTTGCTTATGAGATTGTTGCGAACTTTTGAACTATGTCTTATAGATGCCAATAAGCGTCTTTTAATTTAACTGAATAATATTTTAAAGAAATAGTTACGTTTCATAAAACAGGTAAAGGTTTTTTTTCGAAATTGTCGACTATTGGGTCAGCGTCTACTATTGGTGCTTTTACCTTAATTGTGCTGGGCAAAGAATGAAATTATTTTCTAACAACGTTCATTGGTAGTTTAACTTAAGCTTTAATTAACTATTCACTTTTTTTATACAGTACACGTCAATTTGACTTCACCTCGCCTGATGTTAAGCTAAAGGCAAAGTCTCGGAAAGAGGATCACCATCGTAAACATGTACCATGTTAACAGTGGTGGCATTCAGCTTGATGTCCTCATTAGTTTCCTTTTCACGCCCCGCTTAAAGGACCCGGGACTGAAGGAAGAAGGAAACACGTGAGCTAGCAGGGAGTTCAAGGTCTTAGTGGTGCGGCATAGGAATGAGTCACCGAAACGCTTGGTTCTAGCAGGTATATTCTGCGCCGTATACGGATGGCATCTTAGCCCTGCACGTGTCGTCCTGTGAAGGAAAGGAGAGGGTGGGACTAATTGGAAGAGTTCATCAGAACATTCACCATCGTAGAGACGATATAATACTGCTAATGACGCAACATATGTTCGCCCGCTTTTATGTCCTGTAACATGATTTTTGTTGTGAACTTTTTGTCTAATCAAATTTCATACATTTGATCTACAGCTGAACAATTTAATTTCACAATCTCGATAAGATTTGAAAACGATTACCTTATATTCAATAGAAAGGGCTGAATGAAAGGAACGGTGGAGCGAACGAATGATGGAATCCGTTCGCGAGATGATCGATTCTCTCCAGAGAACAACTTTGCAAATAAATCCAATGCCATATCGTCATATTTCATTGGAATTTGCGTTTTATGTAAGTATTCATGTGACTTGCGGAGTATCCTTTCGCGACGTCTGTACGCGGCTTTACGAATATTATAGAATGGAATGTTTAGAATTCTAGTCTATAATCTATCAGGATTTAATATTGGCGTAGCTTCTACTGTTAAAAAGTTCTCAAAAACATTAAAAGTAGTAAATAAATATTTACCTACCCCTTCGGAAACTGGCGAAATGTGGGTGCTAGCACCTCTGCCTACCCCTTCGGGGAATACATATAATACATGAGTTTATGTTATGTTATGAAAATATTTAGCACATTTGGTTGTCTTTTTTATAAAGGACACGTAAATTTGACTTCACCTCGCCTGATGGTAAGCTAAAGGTACAGTCTCGGAAAGCGGGTCCGCATCGTAAACATGTACCATGTTAACAGTGTTACTTTGTTTAGTTTTACTTTGATTTAGTTTGGAAAAAGTAAATTGCTCGGGACGGGACTTGAACCCTTGACCCGCTTACAGGGAGTCTTCAGTACAGGGGGAGCATTTCACTTTTACAATCTAAATCTATAGTTGGCATACTAATTGCTTGAAAAATTAATAAAAAAGCAAATATACATTATATTTGGTGAATGTTTCCTTTAGAGACAGCCTCTGTGGTGTAGCGGTAGTCAACGCGACTGTTACGCAGGAGGCGCGGGTTCGATCCCCGCTCCATGCAAATATTTTGTATGCATGAATGGGTATTTGACTTGGTCTGTTCGTGCCTCGGGGAGCACGTTAAGTAGTCAGTCACGAGTGCCATACGAACATCTATGACAGTTGTTATGGGTAGTTGGAGCCCTAAAAATTCCAACAACCGGTCTAACTGCAAAGTTTCTATATCGTCTTTGGGTTGTAAAGGTCAGGTGGCAGTCGCTTACTGTGACTGCAATTAGCACTAGAATGAAGAGGAAGTATTGGAGAGCACTTTTCCTTAAATACGCTTCGCAATTTCCAGACCTAATGCTACTTACAATACTAAAAAACTCAAGCTCCATATTTTATTTTCAAACCCCACCTCAGATTGTGTTGTGGTACTACAAAGCTCCTATATTCAGCTTGAATTCACTTATACACTTCGGACCCATTCATGTCATACACACTGACTCTACACATAACCCTTCCTATAACTAATATTAAACTTTAGACAGGTGACGGAAAGATTCAATTTTGCTTGTGTTTTAAATCAACATTTTCCAGATAACCTGATAAAGAAATTTAAGCCTTCAGAGTGTAGTGTAGGGTTGTATCTTGTTTAGGAGAGTTTTGATCGCTTTTACGATTAAAAACCAAAATTGCTTCGTTGGAAGACATAAAGCAATATTGAACAAAACATAGTTAGTTACTGGGAAATTCTAATTTAGTTAGCAAAACTCGTATAAGAAGGAATATTATTGATATATTTTGCTATCTGTTTAAAACAAGTGAAAGTCCAGCTCACAGTGAAGGCCTCCGCTTCGAAATGGACCCTCCATATTTTGGCATTTTGTGATCCCGGATAGTGAGACCATTCTTACGGATGTCGTCTCTTATAATGTAAACCCCTAAACCCCTATTCCCCTAAACCCAATGACGTCAATCAGGCAGTTTTTTAATTTCTTTACGCCTACGATGTGCGATTAAGTGTTGGTGGCTTAGTGGAGTCAGCTTTACGACCGAAAGGTCCCGGATTCAAATCCTGGCTATTACAATACCGATGAGAACCCATCATTCCTAACACAAGCAATTTAGCTTAGCAGGTGGGATTGTATTAGTTCTTGAATCCTATATCACCAAGAACCACCTAACTATATTCTTAGCTAATATTATAAACACGAAAATAATATTTTAAGCAAGTGTACGTATATTTCACTCATCCTTAATTATTATTTCAAGCAAAATCCAGAAAATATAATGGCCGCTTAAACTTGAGGCTTGTAGGTTATTCTGTATATAATACACACATATGTGTACGTGTAGAGTATACGTATATCTGTAGTGTGTACGTACACGTAATGTGCGGTGTGTCGGGCGCAGATAGCGGACACTAATGTGTGCTCTGACGAAACTAATGACCGACTTCAGTGCTACTATTTTTACACGAAAGTAAAAACTGTGAGTACCGTAGATTTAGTTGTGTATTAATTGTAGCCAGAGCTTGCGGGTATAATTTATCAGGTAAGTAAAAAGAGTGTCTGCGAGTTTCTTTTACCAGTTTTTTTTTTCAAAAGATATAATAGTTACTAGCTTTTGCCCACGGCTCCGCCCGCGTGGATGTCGGTTATCGCGACCAAACATAGCATATGTCCTTTCTTAAGGTCTAATCTACCCTTATACCAAATTTCATCAAAATCGGTTCTGTGGTTTAAGCGCGAATGCAGACAGACAGACAATTACTTTCGCATTTATAATATTAGTATGGATTTGCCTTGCCAGCTGTAGCTGTTTTTTTTGGTAGCATTGTTATTGACTTTCAAAAATGGTACTCGGTGACCTAAATAAATAGTCAGCCTCATCTGCTAACTAGAATATCTGCTGATTATCTGATGGAGACTCCCTCTCAAGGTCAGATGCTAGTCACACCCGTATAAATTAGGAATGGCATAATACAAAAAAAATGTAGGAAATTGAGTTCAAAAGTGAACAAAGGGGGGCGTGAAAAACCATCACGTGAGGCTGGCAAGCGGAGTGCCGCCATTGTAACACGTCTGTAACAGTGACTCTCTTTACTGAGACTTTAGCTTACCATCACGCGAGAAGAACCGCCACGTTACATCATACCTTTGAGGATGCCGTGACGCCGTGAGGTGAAACCGGTCAGGTGAAAAATAAAATTAAGTGGAAAAGTACAAAGTGTCTTACTCAATATGTGTAGCAGATTCCACCAAGTGCCATCAATCAACCGTAAACAGTATAGGTAAAACAAACGCTTTAATTACCTACTATTGGGCTGACACTAAGATAATGCTGATATCATTACAATCTTGCCTGAATATAGGCACTAATGTTCTGTAGAGCTAGCACATATCACCCAAGTTATTCAGTGTTAGCGTCACAGCGTACCATCAATCAATTAGGCTCATACCGCGGCCGCGCCCGCCGACCAATCACATTACTAGTGGTTTTATGCTCGGAGTGGTTGGCTCAATATTACCTATATGTTATTTGGGTACCGTGGTATATACGGGATACGATGTCCACTGCACATGTATCTATAATATTATGTTACTCTTAACGTACTTAAAAAAACTGGCTAAGTATGAGTGATAAGGATTCCTCACCAGAGTGTCACCGTTTTCTTTTAATAAAGGACATATCAATTCGACTTCACCTCGCCTGATGGTAAGCTAAAGGCAAAGACTCGGATAGAGGGTCACCATCGTAAACATGTACCATGTAAACAGTGGTGGCACTCAGCTTGACGGCCTCATCAGATGCCATTTTACGCCCTGCTCAAAGGACCAGGGACTGTAGGATGGCCTATGGATGTATGCAACACCAGGGGAGACACACTAGTGCTGCCGACCCTGTAAGAACAGACAGTTTCTGTGCCGTCAGTGTAAAAGACAAAGCAGCACAAGCCTTTGGTCTTCCCACTGACAGCATAAAAACTCTCCAGTGAGCTCTGGCTACTCACCACTGGAAACACAATAGCAGGTTATGATGGCCTCGGTATTCTGTAGGGTCAAGGTACTTCTTCAATTGGCAGCTCTATAGCGCTGTTTAGTACTAAAAAATATTACTGTCAGTGTTATCAAAACAATAATAAAATGGAAATAGTCATGTCAACATGCTGAGTGACGTCACGGGCTGCCTTTATGAAATCCGCCGTGTTTGTCCGTGGGGCGAGTCGCCATGTCTGACTAAACAAACCGCAGAAGGGGCGGCCCATGTTTGTTCGGTAAATACTATTGTGGTGTTATGTACGGCTCATGCTGAAGTTCGGGTGGTGGCAGAGACCGAGTTAAGTCACGCTCATATCACTTGTAATAGTTCCTTGTCCCGTAGTCAAGTTTTAGCATTTCTATAGGTGTTTGTGAAAATAATATTATGATGGCTCCACCGTCATCCTTAAAGACGGATATAAAAGAGAAGGAAAATTTGAAGTGGTTCAGGTGTGGCTCAATAGCTCAGTTGGAAGAGCATTCCCCCTGTAACGGAAAGGTCGCGAGTTCGAGTCTCACTTGAGCATTTCCTTATTCCGATGTTTTTCGAACTTAAAAGTTAGCACAATAAATGCTATAAAAAAATTCATTCTAATGTTATGATAATAGAAGAAATATAAAGTGCATAGCTAAATGGCTTATTCTAGCCGGTACAGGATTTTGTTGCCAACTGCGCAGCCGGGGCCTGAGCGATATGCTCACCCGAAGGTAACTCAAAGTCGCGTGTGGTTTTAGTCACCGCTTCCGACATGGGGGTATCCAAGGGGATTTCCCCATTATATAAAGGGGTTTGTGGACTAAACGATAAGGCTGGCTACTAAGCAGGCCTTATTACCTACTGGCTGATACCGTCCCCAATGAACCAAGGGAAACTTGTCCAGACCAAAAGCTAGACTGTGTTATTGAAGACTATAATCTTCTATTCAAACTTTCACATTGATATAATTAATAGGATTGTAATATAAATTACCAAAATTATACACGTTACATCCTTCACTTTGAGCAAAGCTACGAACCGAGATACAATCTCTCATTTCCGTACTCAGCAATTAAACTACAGTCGCAATAACCACGACATTGTGTACAAACCATGCGCATACCTCCGGGATGGCTCCCGAACTACGTTCTAAAGCCGCAGACATTCATAAAACGTACTGACATAGCAGTTGTTTCAGTACATAATAATAGTCATAGTCTCCTGGGCTATAATATTCACTACAGTACTTGTTCTACTGACTAGTTGTTCTAGAACAAGTGGGAATATACCAAATAATAACTTCTTGTACAACGTGGTTCATAAAGACAGTTTGGGAACCAATACTCGTATATCCTTAAAATTTTATTAATTGTTTATGACATAAAACCTAATTATTAATTCAAACCACTCTTGATTAAACCAAGAACTTGGGCCTGGGATTTGAAACTCGGGGTCTACTTTTTCATTCTTCGTTTTCATATTTTGGCTTTCTTTAGGCTTTTAGGGGAATGAGTGCCATTTTTTATTTTTTTTTATTTAGACCAAGCCTACTCTAAAGTCTCGTACATCAGTTAGGTAGGTGTTCGTCAAGATTGAATTAGACTCGATTAAGTTAATGATTATACACCCTCGGAAATATAAAAAAAATCCTTAAATTTAATAAACCGGTTCAGTATAGGAAAGATAACGGAGAAACATATTACTCAAGCATTTATAATATTAGAATGGCTTCAGAGTTGACTAACACTTTAACTTAATCCGCACGGATTATCGATAATCATAATGGATGAAATCATAATAGTGTTATGATAATCCTGCTTAGTCCTCCACGTGAGACACCGGGTGTGCGTCACCGACCATGTCATGTCAATGAAAGTGTCACACCGTCAAAACACTCATGTATACTGTTTATATAATGATTTTTAAGTATTTAAACATAGGCCTTTACTGAAAAGAATTGCAAAAAATATAGCAGCTGTATGTACCCTGTGTAATTTTTATAAGTACCTGCCTTAGGTCTCAGGATCTTTGTGATCCAAGTGAACTACCCCTGCAAGTTGGTATCCATCCATACTAATATTATAAATGCGAAAGTAACTCTGTCTGTCTGTCTGTCTGTCTGTCTGTATGTTACGCTTTCACGCCTAAACCACTGAACCGATTTTGATGAAATTTGGTACAGGGGTAGATTAGACTTTGAGAAATGACATAGGCTATGTTTGGTCGCGATAACCGACATCCACGCGGGCGGAGCCGCGGGCAAAAGTTAGTAACTAATAAATGATTAACAAACGAGACTGTCTTGCAAATAGGAATTTCAAATTCATCCTCCTACAACCTTTAACCCTGAGGAGACAGCGAGGACCAAAACTTTATGCATAGTTTGGCTTGGTGTCCACCCAAGGAGGGCCAGACCGTAAGGGATGGCCATGGGTCAGCCGGGGTGCGATGGATATGTCGAAGACAACCTCACCTCCGACCTAGCACTACGACCCACAGCAGGGGAGGCATCGGAGGGGATTTCCGCACGAAAAAAAGGCTTAGTGTCCAAAAATGATGATCGTAAAATTTGCAAGATTTTGGTCAATTAATTGCTTCTTTTCCATTTTTAATCATAAATGGCTAGACAAGCCAGAATATGGCCTGGGTATGATGGCGTTGGTCAGTATATTATACAAACAAACTTGTATATACATACAATGCATTTAGATGCATTACTTACACATAAAGCATTCAGAGCTTAAATCAGCGACGCGAAAACTGCAGATAGCCGCGGGCTTTAGTAGTTACGGATCAACTATATCTACCTCGTACCTATATAGATCTGTGAGTGGATGCTGTGATTCTGTGAATATCTCGCATCGCCTGTTTATAGTTCACTTGGTACAGCTGAATGTGCGAGACGGGAATGTTCAACGTTTTAGCTGATCCTCCGATACTGTTGTATACAAATATTTGTTTAAGTAGATGGGTATGTATGTTACTATGTTTGTTGATCTTTGCATTATTATTGCGTAACTAGATTTAGCCTGTGAGTTCGCTTGTGTTAACGTACGAGAGTTGTGGTTTTTTTTTTCGGCCAGTTATAAACGCCCTGTGTTCTTTATGGTACTCCCGATATTATACCTATTATACAGAATGATTTGATTGAACTAAGCATATCTTGTAATAAGACTTCAAAAAAAGTTCAGTATATAGGTTTTTTGTAAATACATACATACCTACATATTATACAGAGAAACAGCCGAACCAATACAGCATTCGAAACCGTGCTCCCTAACATAACAGTTGAATGCGCTACACCACATGGGGCCGCGCCGTAAAGGATTTGACTCTATATTCGTTAACTTGACACTATCTCATAACTGCGTGACCAGTGACAGTTTTCTGACACAAAAATCCGTCATCAACACACACGCACTACACAGCAGTTATACCTGACGCCACAGCGCCACCGGTATCCTATTTATCAAACATTACAAGAAGTATAACACTAGATCATTTTTGCGAGTTCTTGTATGATATTATGTTCGTTCAGGACTGTGACAAACTACTAGATACAAGAACAATTCTCACAAATAAATTAGCATGACTTGTAGATTGTACAACATTGTATTTTTATCTGACTACTAAAAGAGGAGGAAGTTATCAGCTCAGGGACTTTAAAACACTTTTAAGTTCTGTAATGTATTACTTATTATTATACAGGGCACCATTCTTATATATATTTTACTGTTAACTTCGTATATTGTTCATAAAGATGCGCACACACGTTTAAGTGACAAGTTATAGCTTTTTTTAGTATCTCATAGAGTTCCCCTTAAATATTTTATTGGCGCAATAAAACGGCTTATCTACCGAACTGTGATTCAAATAGCTTTATCGTGGAGGTCGTAAAGAAATCATTATAGTGTGGGTCGCACCCCATTATAGAACCTTGTGCACCCTTGCTCTAGATCCCCATATAGTTAGATCGGGCGTGAAATACCGTTTCTCACAAGGTAATGGTAGTTACAGAGATATGAAGTAACTACTTACAGACAGTATTTATTTGATAATACACACCTGATTAGCCAAATAATGTAGATATTTCTTTGGTTCATGGTTATATATTCAGTATGTAATGTCTACTATCGGTGTGATGCTGGAGAAAGAATACAAGTATCACCATCCATCTCATCTCTCGAATCCGTGGCTGCCTTCATGTCCGTCACATCACAAATAAAATGCAAGAGAACCGCCTCCGTTGGTGCGGCCACGTCTTGCGGGTGCGCCAGCTACGTGGGAAACAATTGCCTGGCAATGGCGCCCCCACCGGGTCCAGGTAGAAGGGGTAGGCCCAAGAAGTGCTGGCTTGGCGTCGTAGAGGGTGACAGTCGTGAAAACAGTCTCACTACCTTGGGCGCCCAAGATCGCGCGAAGTGGAGGAAGAAGGCGGATCCACAGCTCTGAGGGCACCGTGACCTCGGATGCAATCAGGACTAACGTCTTTATGTGGACGAAATGACCATCCATTTCATTTGAAGGGTGTCTTAATGATGACTGCCGCGTTTGGTGACTATTGAAAAAATAACGCAGACGATATCACTGTGAGAGAAGGACAACTCGAAATAAAACCCTGTACCAACCCGTATGGTCAGCATGAAATCGGTATGCCAAAGCCTAATATATTAATTGATTTGATACTCAGCAAAAAAAATGGCGCACAATTTACAAGACACGTACACAAACACAACAAATAGAATTAGTATGGTTAGCATAAATGTTGGTGCTTAGTAACAAATGCCACTAGTATGCTCACAACACAGCTCTAACTTAACACAGGTTTTTAGCAAAGCGCCCACAATAAACGGTTTTGCCATAGTGCTGCCACTAAGACCCGATTGTCAGACCATTCAGTGGGAAGACATTTTACGATGCATTTTTATTTGTAAAGGCCACGTCAATTTGCCTTCCCCCTCCCCTGATGTTAAGCTAAGGCAAAGTCTCGGAAAGAGGGTCACCATCGCAAGCATGTACCATGTTAACAGTGGTGGCACTCTGCTTGACGGCGTCATCAAATGCCTTTTCACGCCCCACTTAAGGGACCCGGGACTGTAGGAAGAAGGAAACACGTGAGCTGGCAGGGAGTTCCAGGTCTTAATGGTGCGGCATGGGGATGAGTCACTGAGTAATTTTAAAGTACATATTGAGACTATGCTTATTACTGCATCTCTTTAACGACTGTCTTCATCATCGACATCACACCATCTTCATTAAGACGTATTAGGCTGAGTGCATCCGAGGCCAGGCATAGGAGCTCAGGGTCCACCTTCCGGCTCTTCCTCCTCCACTCCACACAGTTAGGTACACGCAAGTCACCTTCCACGAAGTCAAGCCATTACTTTTTAGGACTTTGAAAGATAATTATTATATTACACATTCTTCCCTTGAAGTAAAGAATTTAAACGCATAAGATCTTAAAAGAAAAATATGATTACTTAATCTTACCCGGTTTACAACAGTTATCAAAACAGCAGGTGCCTGTATAATATTTATATAGAGTTGTAAAACTTTCTCAAAAGTGCGTAAGTTAGTGAAGTGGTGCTGAGTGGGCAGCATTAGGCAGATTATATCCTGCTCAACATAATCTCAAGTGTCGCCACTTGCTACTCGGCAGTATACTCGCTTTGTTATGTTTAAATAAACACTCGCTCTAAATTCACTCGAGTTAAAAGAACATTTGTGCTAACGTTAGGCCTCGCCTTTAATATTATTATCCCAATTTATTAAGTTCTCAACGCTGAAATATGTAATCGGGAACGTTGGAATTTGTTTTAATGTGGCAAATTTAGAAACAATATAACTTGTTTGTTTTTGTGATTACTTTAAATTGTTATGATATAATCCCTTAAAAACAACAATCCTTGTCAAAAATACCAAGTCTTTGCAAGTCATTTGTTCTACCGTGATAAGTTGTGAATTTTATATAATACCAAGTCGGTTATAAATTTATTCAGTCCCTACTTAAGGGACCTTCTGTCTTAAGTTGTTATACAATTATCAAACCTGACAACATCTTGTAGTGACCATGTCATTATTAAAAATCTTTAAGATTTAAATAAATATATCTTATATTATTTTATTTTTTAATTTTATTTGGAAAACAAACAGCATTAAAACTATGTAACATAAACACTTACATCACTAGAGGCCATTTATAAGTTTTCGCATATAAATAACAAGTAGACACTAAAAGGTTTCATATAACAAATGTTGAAAAATAATTTTGAAAAGAAAAATGAAAGACAATTGAGAAGTTCAAATACAAGACACCTAGAGAACCGATTCAAACCAGAGATCACCGACTACACGTTTGTAATTAGCAGGACTTGTGTTAAATAAATCTAAGGCCGTCAAGCTGAGTGCCGCCACTGTTAACATGGTAAATGTTTACGATGGTGACCCTCTTTCCGAGACTTTGCCTTTGCTTAACATCAGGCGAGGTGAAGTCAAATTGACGTGTCCTGTGTAAAAAAAAAAAAAAAAATTCTGGATATTCGGAGGTTTTGTTCACAAACTTGGCTGATCTGGGGAAAAATGAGTTGCTTCTATAATTGGTAATACTGCGGGGTATGTGGAGAGGAACAGGTATTCGTACCGATCTAGTTGGGACCTTCAAATGTATCATGGAGAGGAGATAAGAAGAGTCCAACTTGGATTGTGCTATTTTTAATAGCAAAGCTACATCCGCAAGTCTCCGTCTCGTTTGAAGGGGCAGCAAGTGGTGTCTCCTACAGCTTACCTCATAACTATCATCCCGTGTGTTGCACTTTTAGCGCAAGAACTTTGAGAATTTACGCTGTATCGATTCCAATCTGTTAATATAGACATCACAATGCGGATTCCAAACCTGTGAGCAATATTCAAGGATACTGCGAACGTATGTACGAGCAATAAAGGATTTTAATCATCTTCATATTTGGAAATTGTGAGCATGATCTGATGACAAAACCTAACATTTTGTAAGCTCGCGTCGCGATATTGTCTACATGCTTTTCGTACGTGAGTTTAGAATCATGTGTCACCCCCAAGTCTCGGATTTCCTGAACTCGCTTAAGTGTGATACCTTTAAGAGCGTAGTTGAAAACGAGTGTGGATGGCCTGCGAGTAAAGCTAATGACATAACACTTTGAGGCATTGATGTTCAGTTTATTCACACGACAGTATTCCTCGAATCTCGTGAGATCCTGCTGCAAAAGAAGACAATCGTCTACAGTTTTTATTGATTTATAAATTTTCATGTCATCTGCGTACATCAGAAATTGAGAATGTACAAAGCAGGGTGCAATATCATTGATAAAAAGATTAAACAACAAAGGACCCAACAGGGACCCCTGAGGAACGCCAGAGGGCACAGTATTCCAGTTGGATAAGCATCCGTTGAGTGCAACAGCTTGAGACCTATTTTGGATGTAGGACACGAACCATCTAAACAAATTTCCATGCACTGTCATTCGCAAGAGCTTCTGATACAGTATCTTATGATCAATGCGATCAAAAGCTTTACTGTAGTCAGTGTAAATGCTGTCTACTTGCCCCCCTCCATATCGACGCAGCCATCGCATGAAAACATAATATATCTCACAATAATACGTAAGTACGTAATTATATAAATTAGAATATACTATATTACTTCTTACACGCACTCCTGAAACGTCTCAAATAATAAAATTAATCTTTAAATAAGTAGCTGCGGTAGCCTAGTGGTATGGGTTATGGACTGCTGAGACGAGTTCTCGGGTTCGATCCCAGGTTTACCATGGCACACACCAATGACTTTTCGATGCTTTTCGAAGTTATGTGTGTATTCATCGCAGGTTTATAAGTGCCCGGTTGATGGCAATAGGCTCGCCACCTATTACATTGGGACCTAAACATAAACTGGCGAAATGTGGGTGCTAGCACCTCTGCCTACCCCTTCGGGGAATACAGGCGTGAGTTTATGTTATGTTATTTTATGTTTAAATAAGTAATTAATATAATTAATGTAATTATGCAATTTCGGGCAATTTACTCTACTTATTACTTCAATTCTTTCTTTTTTTATTCTGTTGACCATTTTACAGTTACCTGAGATACATTTTTATTATTCCATTAAAGAAATACACTATGTTAATGACCATGTCAATTTCAAATGATACATGTATTTTTTTTTTGAAAAAATTTAAATAAATGTTTGATATAAAATGATTTTTTTATTCGCAGGAGACATGGAATACTCGTAAAAAATCCACTCTCTTATGAACAAAATTTTGTAAAGAATGTTGAATCACATGTAAGGGTGATTTTCAACAAGTGATTTTTTTGTATCATTTCGGTGAGATTTTTCTATTACAATGTCTTGTAATATATTTTGTAACGAAAATAAACTTTAATCTTATTTGTAACATATGCGTGAGTGGACATCACGTAACATCAAAACTTACTGAAATATTTGTCAAAATGAAAAAAAAAAAGTAGATGAACTATGTCAAGTGGGGTGTCGTTAAATAGGTATTTTAAAATCATCTTAAGGTTCATTTTTCATTTTAAATAATAGTTTAGGATATATAACGACTTAAAGTTATTTAACAAAACAGTCGCTAATTTTCTTAATTATTGATTTTAAGTTATTATTAAGTTATAAGTTTTTATTTCAAGTATATACGATATGAAGGACATTAAAAGGAGATAATAAAAAGATATACAAGTCATATCATAACTAAAAAGTATAAAATAAAACAAATTATTAAAAAATTAAAAAAACCCGACTGCCACTGAAAATACCGAAATAAGTTTGATAGCAGGCGGTACCCATTTGCCAATCATAAACCGAAAGAAAATTAATGGGTACCGACTGCTATCAAACTTATTTCGGTCTTTTCAGTGGCAGTCGGGTTTTTTTAATTACTGGTAATAATAATAGTGTTTTGTATGTAAAACTTCAAAATGTACTAAATCAACTCTTATATTTTTACGACACAATGATTTAATAAGAAAAATTATAAAAATAATGTAAGTATGTTCAAAAGAGCTAAACACTTCATCTTAAACATAACAAAAAAAAATTAGATCACGTTATCGTAAATTATTGCAAACAGTTTGGCTATATAATCCGATTATGTACTTATGCGAAAAGAATGAAAATAGCGCAATCACTGGTCACTATTGCAACAGAATGAATGAATTCAATGAATCGATCCTGCTTCTTTTTTTCTAGCATATCTCTCCCTGTGTTTTCTAAGAAACTCTTCGCGTGTGACGTCATTGCTCTTAATTCTCTCTTTTCTTCTTCTTTCATATAACCTTCTTTTTTCTAACCTTTCCTTTCTGGTCGGTAGCTTAGGTCGCGGCATCCTAAAATCCAAATCATAATTTTTAAACATTGAACATCACATTATCGTTGAGAATACACATTGTCTAGAAGTAAGTACATCTATTATCCATTTTATAACAAGATATTTTAAACTGTTTTTTTTTATTGTATTGTGATAAATAAAAGAAAAAAAAACAAATATTAACACATCAAATTAATCCCAAATATCGAACCTACAATATCTAGAATTTTCTCACCAAATTTTTATGATTCAATCTTAGACTCAAGGATCTCTAAAACTTATAATTTTATCATTTCTAAGTTAAATTTCATTTAAGTGGACTGTTGTCGGTATTACAGTCCACCGAATCCACTGAAATGATAACACCGAGGTGATAAAAATAATAAGTTATACATTTAACTCCGATATTAGAATTAATATTAAAATGTCAACACTGCTGTAACAAAACATATCTTACGGCGAATTGAAAACACAATTTTGAAATAAATTGAATGAACCTAACACGAGCTATAACGGCCACAGAAATGACACTATTTTTGTCCCCATATCACTGAAATGATATACTTAC
Organism: Eilema sororculum; assembly: GCA_914829495.1. Lineage (NCBI taxonomy): Eukaryota > Metazoa > Arthropoda > Insecta > Lepidoptera > Erebidae > Eilema > Eilema sororculum. Next base: position 432,404 of record OU618555.1, on the reverse strand, counting down.
TTTTCGGCGGGAATCCACGATGATTTTGTGACGCGTTCGTGCGCTCCAACGAATGGGGGTGGCCTGATTCGAAGTAAGGAAAGGCACGGGGGGCGCAAAAACGCTATGTTGACGAAGTTACTCAACTAAAACTTACTGTCCACCAAAATGATAACTTTTTACAGGACAAAAGTAGACTGTTTAATACAATGTATAAGAAATAAGATAAACAAACAATATTAGTTTTTTTCTATGGGTCATATTATAATTTATTCATACAAAATAAGATTTTAGTCCAAATGTTAAATACAACTGCAGGGCAAGATATTTTACGAGTGAAATTCGATTCAGGACAGGTCACCGAAATGATAAAATGACACTTTGTCATTAATTTTTTTTATGTAATAGAGGACATTACTCAACAATTATTTTTGCCATGGTAGAGAAGTACCTATTATACTATGAAAAGTAATCAAAATCGTAAAACCAACACATTGCACTACCGTTCTCAGGCTTGCCGTGTATTTTTTTTGCTTTTGATATTCACCCGTAAATTCATTTATTTCTTTACAGAAGAGTAATATCACAGTATAACGAGAGATCATACAGTAGTTCATCGCGTTTGATGTTTGCGGAAATGCCGCCTTTTGCAGTTTTGTCAGGGTTGTCACTTCAGTTTTTATATATAATTTTTCTGTAATATTCTATATATAACTCCTATTCGTACTCTTTGTTCTGTCAAGGCACATCAACTCACGCTAATTTATATTACTAGGTGACGCCCGCGGCTCCGCTCGCATGGATGTCGGCTATTGCGACTTTTGGTTATATCTCTGGTTCTATTCAACCAATTATGATCAAGCAAACGTAATATTTTAAGTCTGAGTTTTTGGATTTTGGTTTCGATTTCGATTTCGATTTCGGTTTCAAATTCGATTTCGTTTTCGATTTCGAATTTCTATTCCGATTCCGACTTGAAATTGGATATTGATTCGGGTTCGGGTTCGGGGTTAGATTCGGATTCGAAATCGAATTTCGCTAATCGCCGGGATCGCTAAATTGATGATATATTCTTAAGGAACCTATCCACGATCATATCGCCTGCAGTTTCAAATCGTATCGGGCGGTCTGCAGTCCTAAGTCGACAGCGCCCACACACGAAAGTGATTTTGGCCTGGTGGCCATGCCCTGCTGTCAGTTTTGCGGCTACACACGATCAGTTGGGAGTCGACAGTTTCCCATCGTATGATCGCTATCTGGCTTGACCACCATGTTACCGACGATCAAAGATGGCGGACTTGAAATTTAAAAAAAAACAAATCGAGGTTTTCGGGGTGACTAATTACGTATAATAAAATCCATTTAGCGATCCAAGATGGCGGACTTGAAATTGCCCACAAAGTCAACATGAGCATCGTTTTGGAGGTTTTCATAACATAACATAACATAAACTCACGCCTGTGTTCCCCGAAGGGGTAGGCAGAGGTGCTAGCACCCACATTTCGCCCAGTTTTCAGAGTTGCTAATTCCGAATATATCATCCATCCAGTCATCTGGGATTGCTAACTGAATAACATATTCGTAATCAGCAACCCCGAAAACCTGAAAAACGATACCCGTATCGATTTTAGTAAAAATTTCGAGTCCGCCATCTTGGATCACCAAATGGATGTTATATTCGCAATCAGTGACCCCAAAAACCGTGACAACGATACCCATATCGGTTTTAGTCTAAATTTCGAGTCCGCCATCTTGGATCACCAAATGGATGTTATATTCGCAATCAGCGACCCCAATAACCCTGAAAACGATACCCATATCGATTTTAGTGAAAATTTCGAGTCCGCCATCTTGGATCACCAAATGGATGTTATATTCACAATCAGCGACCCCAAAAACCCTGAAAACGATACCCATATCGATTTTAGTGAAAATTTCGAGTCCGCCATCTTGGATCACCAAATGGATGTTATATTCGCAATCACCGACCCCAAAAACCCTGAAAACGATACCCATATCGATTTTGGTAAAAATTTCGAGTCCGCCATCTTGGATCGCGAAATGGATGTTATATTCGCAATCACCGACCCCAAAAACCCTGAAAACGATACCCATATCGATTTTGGTAAAAATTTCGAGTCCGCCATCTTGGATCGCGAAATGGATGTTATATTCGCAATCAGCGACCCCAAAAACCCTGAAAACGATACTCATATCGATTTTGGTAAAAATTTTGAGTCCGCCATCTTGGATCGCGAAATGGATGTTATATTCGCAATCAGCGACCCCAAAAACCCTGAAAACGATCCCATATCGATTTTTGTGAAAATTTCGTGTCCGCCATCTTGGATAGCTAAATATAGAAAACGAAAAAAAAAAACAATTTTAACAAACAAAACGAGCCTTGAAAAAAAATCTCGTGATTAGTGTGATTACAAAAATGAGACAGCCCTGAATCCTTAGTACCGAGTAAAATGTATGGGCGTACCGAGTAATACCCCGTCCCCCACCACCCCTCTCCCCCCGCATGATTGCTCTGTCTAGACGGCTTCGTTGACCGACTGTATGTAGTATGAATCGTTAGACTGTGGTAATATTATGTAATGTCGTCAAGCTGTGGTTGTATTAATATTAAATACTTGTGAAAATGAAGACTTCTAGAGTTCTGATTCACCTTTAGAAACACGATACTGAGACCTCACAGCCGTAAATTACGGCGCATATCAAATAGTTCAAGTTCACCTCGTAAATCTTCTAACTTCTTACCTATCGAAGCGATCGAGAGGCTTCTTATTTATCGGAGCGTGAGAATAGATGGCAGACTGATCTAACTTAGAGAGACTTTAAATGAGATCTGATATCTTGCTTTTAGACTTGTAATGGATATCTTAATGATGAAAAGTTATTGTTATTCATAGTTAGAACCAATATTTATGTAGAGAGTGTATAGTTTATCATTTATATAGATCGACTTCATTACGTACGAAACATAAGATACAAGTAGCTTTTATATTAAGACGGAATATTACTTACTATAGCTTGTATATTGTAGACTCATATTACTAAATCTTACATTTGCATTGAAAAAACACATTAGAAGAAAAGAAATTTATGTCTAATTGATGAGTTTCAGAGTAATTATCAAATACAATAAGTTATGTGAAGGTATTCTATGGTACGCAGTATAGCCAATAGAAATATGTACATCAATGACCGAAAATTGCTGAAAGGGATATCGGGAAATGGCAAATTTTATGTATTAAAAATTCACTCCACTTTGTGACGTGCTATCCAATCCAATAACATAAACACACAGTAAAACTCTATACCAAAACATGGTTTATTTTCAGAAGCATGTAACTCACAATGATCCGCTTCGTAAATCTTGTTAGTAACGAACTGTTTTGACGTGAAGCAAGCAAATCCGCATGCATTTGGAAGTCGATTGTACTGACTGCTCAAAGCTTAACGTTCTCGATTTATTATATTGTCTTTATAAAATATTTCGAGAGATTCTTGCGTCTAGGAATCTCTTGTAATATTTGAAATGAATATTGTTCACCGATTCATGCATAACATTATCGTTATATTTCGTATGTGGTTAACACTAGGGCAATTCACGTTATTATATTTTATAAATACATACATATACTCACGCTTGTAAATACCCGAAGAGGTAGGCAGAGGTATATTAACATCCACATTTCGTCAGACGCCCATGACTTGACTTAAAAACAATAGGTCGGGTCTCAGATCGCCTTATAAAAATATTTATTATTTTTGAGGAGTATTTTGGGGCTACGAAAAATTAACTAAGTTATTGTGTACAGCCAACCAAATAATTTGGAAATGTTTAGTGAAATATTTTCCGATCGTAACACCATAGAAATTGGGATGTTATTCTTTAGGCATATTTAGCAATCTTTTAATTATCTCAAAATTCCCTCCGGATTTGAAAATATCACCCTGTGCAGGAAATTGAAATACAATATACTCGTATGAAGAAAATGTCAGAATGATTTTTTAAAGCAATAAGTAGATAATTATGCTAACTGTACAATCGAACACATCAGGAAAGATCGCGAGTTTGAGTCCCGCCCGAGCAATTCACTTTTCCTGGTGTACTCGATTGTTAAGAAAATGTCTCAAGTTTTCTATAAACAGAGTGATCAGTCCAAATGGCTCAGTAGGGAGAAGTCACTCGTACTGTCGACTCTTTAGGAGCCTTCTAATGCCCTTCTTGAAGTCTCTACTAGTAAAACTACTACGCCGTCACTACTATCAACTTCTTATATTAGTAATATTAGTAAGAGGATACATACATGTTTGACGTACTGATCAAACGTCCTCACCGCGGTCCTGCCCAGCAGCAGCGCGTCCATCTCGCTCTCGGGCACCGGGACCACCGCCACGGTGGGAGCGGGGCCGCCCTTCATCGACACATTCATTTTGAACTCTATCCTTCACGTACTTAAACACAAAATCCAGGAACATCCACTTATCGAAACCACCAAATTGAAGTCGTGTTTACACACAAATTCTTAGATTGTCTTGAACACACAAGCTAAATGTCGATAGTTAACAATTGATGGTTTAATATAGACTTTAGTTCATGTGCTATAAAGTACACTTTTGAATGTTATCACAATAAACGCACCACTCATTTAGAATAACGTCCACAAATTCGTTTATTCTGTTTCACAGTCCGCGTCCTTTTCCGTTTAAATTATTTTACGTCCACATTCAAAATAATTGAAACAGAAATGTTTTGCTGCCTTTAATTAAGCTGAATGTTCCTCGTGTTGATTTCTTCTAACATTGATACTATTTATACATTGAAAATCAAATTGACGACTATTATTTTAACTGATATGATTTGACAACTATTTATTGCGTTTTGATTCTAAGTTGTTGATAATTGAACTACAATTTTGATATATTTTTTCACTACTATTACTTTTTCTTTGAAGAACACGTGTCCGATTATTTCGATACAATTTGTTCACTCAATCTCCGAAACTATTACGTCCATCGTCGTGTTGATCCCGCGGATGACTTTCAGTCTTCACTGTTGTCTCTTGATTTGTTATTGATACGGATTGGAATGAAATAAAAATTCGTTTTTGGACCTCTGTTACTGATGGTATACTGATCTATAACCAATTTTATTTATTACACTGTGGTGGTATCTTTTGATTTCTACTTTTAGATAATTTTCAATTGTGGTGACATATTTTCGTACGGCTTTCTTGAATATAGCACATTTACCTATGGTTACGGTATAGTTTTTATTTTTAGCACCTTTGGTTCTAAAAATTCCTACCATTCTAAAGTAATTCGTCAGTATATCCTCAGTCAGTTGTTCAATGCCATATACAAAGCTCTGAGACTCAATTAAATTGAGATTGCTATTTACTCTCAAGACCCAAATAGGACTCTCTCATTCATTTGTACGAAGCGACCGTACACGGCTATATGAACCAAACTGGGTTTACACACTTGTGCTGTGCATACAAGCGAAACGAATGGTATTAATCCTGCTTACAAAACAGGTTATGGGGTATGCGATGGGGTGTATAGAGAGATTAGTTGAATATCCTTCTGTGCATAGAACTATCAAAATAAAACAACAATTGACAATCACAATAACCATACCTCCATCTATTATATTATTTCTTTTTTATACCACTTAGGCAGTAGACAAGCACATGGCCCATCTGATGGAACGTGATTACCATCACCTATAGACGTGTACTACACCCTGGAAGAACTTCTTTTTCGCAGCAGCGTTAATCCCAGGATGAACCAGTTCCATTCCAAAAATTTGAAACACAGGGTTCACTTTTTGACCTGCTTCTTTCATAATATGATTTGGTTCTCTTTTACGTAAGCCATTACCATCTGGTCCTCAGTCTCTAACCTACACCATAACGTCTTTTATTAATCTGCAGATATGCAAGTTTACGAATTCAAAATGTTCCAAAGACACTCTGGAACATTTTGTATATAACCACTTACTAACTCAATATGTATAAAGTTATCAACCCATAATCACCACAGGCACCTACTCCGTGGTTAAATGCAAAATAACATGTAAACACAACACCACAAGATCGATACCTGTCTCTCATCTAACGTTACCTAATTAGGCGCGGAGAGATGAGCCCTCGCTTTAACTCAGGCTTCTCCATTTATATAAATATACAGCACAGCCTGCTATTAATATAATCATACATATTGTATGTGAATGGGTTATTTTATACAGAGGTGGTTATAGTACTATACTTATTCTGTGGTTTTTTGTTTTACATAGGACACGTCAATTTGACTTCACCTCGCCTGAAGGCTAAAGGCAGAGTCTCGGAAAGAGGGTCACCATCGGAAACATGTACCATGTTAAAAGTGATGGCGCTCAGCTTGAAGGCCTCGTTAGATGCCTTTTCACGCCCCGCTTAAAGGACCCGGTACTGTAGGTAGAAGGAAACACGTGAGCTGGCAGAGAGTTCGAGGTCTTAATGGTGCGATATAGGAATGAGTCACTGAAACGCTTGGTTCTAGCAGGTATACTCTGCACCGTATATGGATGGCATCTTAGCCCTGCACGTGTCGTCCTGTGTCCTTCACCCTAGCATCATAATCAATACCAGTCGCATCAGAGGTAAAAGCTTCTTTGACCTCGGAGTCTGGGCTCCACGTTTTCCAGTCTAACTACGGGTTTGGCTGACTGAAGTGACTGACTTAAATATGATCTCCACAAATAATTATCGATATCGAAGCATTGCAGTTAGACCAGTTGACCAACTTTTTTAAAGCTCCAAACACCTGTAACGACTACCATAGATTCCCTCCTCATATTCTATTCTAACTTTTCCTTATTTTCGTAGATAGCTGGTATATTATTTAAATGATTACAAATGAGAATATTCCTCATCCTCACGGCCTAGCAACATACGTACCTACGTGAATAATGAACCCATTAGATATAAGTCGAGCCGGTCGCTACCTCGCCGCTGTTCGTAGGTGTTATTAGAGCGGTCTCGGGGGAAACAATACATAATTCATATCTGATAGGAATAATAGATCGGGTTTTATCTAATTTATTCGCATAAAGTAACAAATATGTGCGTGGAATATAAGGGCCACCCGATCTCTGCCCAAAAGTGTGTATGAATAAAGTTGTTCTTCGTCAGACAGCATAGTTCATGAAAAAAGTGTCTGTTTGACGAAGTTACGTATAACTAAATTATAAAAGAATATTAGGTATTTTTCTAACGCCGAGATGACGAAGACTTTGGGAATGAAAGTAAGGTGTGGCTTCTGGTAGTCACAGATTAAGTGAAATTCATTATACTGCAACGCAATTTTCACTAGTCAACTTATTTTATACTTTTACTTATATTTACACATAATGTATCCCCAAAGGAGTAAGCAATGGTACGAGTACATACATCACATATAACATGTGTAAGTATTGGCCTGTCTGTTGCATTGGGTGCAACACTTGTAATAATAGATTAAGCATAAGAGAATAAATAAATTTAAAAAAAACCCCCGGAACTCCCCATCCACACTTTAACCCATAACTTTTAAGCGCCTCAACCGATTTTCATTAAACATATCTAAGAACACTTGCACATAAGTCACCTCAACATCCGTTCGGGAACTATGATGCCACAGCCAGACAGATAGACATGTCAAACGTATAACGCCCCTCTGTTTGTGTCGGGGGTTAAAAATAACAGGTGAATTGGACGAAAAATAAACTCAAGAATTCTTGAAAAATTTACAACTAACTATAATTAAAGAGGAACTATTTGTTTTAGAATTTTATTTTCGCAACATAAAGCGCTTGGTAATGAACACGAATAAAATGCATTTTTGGGAACAAAAGAATTGGAACACAAGAGAATGAGCCGTAAAAAGCACTGCATTTTTCTTTAACACAAAAGGCAGCTTAGTTAAATTATTTTTATTTATTCAAAATCTTAAATATCTTCCTATCTTCTTAAATAAATAATACTTTTAAGTTCGAAAAACATCGAAAAAAATGAAATGCTCAAGTGAGACTTGAACTCACGACCTTTCCCTTACAGGGTGTATTGTTTAGTAATAATACACTCTGTTGTAGTTTTAATATTTAATTATTATTTATTAAACACTGACTGGTTCTACCTCTACGTACAATGTGTCTCAGATGATTGGCGTTTCATTATTTTCCGCCGTCTATACCCGTACAAACGCTACCTCTGATTGGCTGATTCCTAACTGTCAAATATGTGACTCAGTTAATTTAATAGCGTCTGTACAAGTTACGTTCCATTACATCATACCCTTTTCCTTAAAAAAAACAAACCAAAAAATACTCTAGTTGCATAATTTAATCATAAAAAACTAAAACCCGACTACCGAAAAATCACGCTTTAAAAAGTAACAAACAAGAAAATATCAAGGATAGCCGTGGTCGTATGCCACTTTTGCCTAGAATATATGGTTTTGTCAGAGTAAGTGGCATACGACCACGGCTATCCTTGATATTTTCTTGTTTGTTACTTTTTAAAGCGTGATTTTTCGGTAGTCGGGTTTTAGTTTTATACTTTATTTTTTATTTATATTATTTTGGGGCAAGGTAAAGCTAATAATTTATACATAATTGAAATGTGCTTCTTTAGTCCTTTCATTTGATACCAAACACGGCATATTTATCTCAAATTTATTTTTTAACCAGTACCTTATGAGCGCTAGAGGGCGCCACACAAGATTGAGTGACACATCATATATCCTATAACCATCGGACGATAAAGCCGCTTGTAACGATACCTCATTTGTGCACTTCTAATAAGTAGTTGAGGAGCTATGAGGGAACAAATGAACATACATACATACATACATACATACATAGCCTGTCAAAATCATAACCCTCCTTTTGGCTTCGCCGTAGTCGGGTAAAAATTAAAACAAAATTACATATAAACATAACCAATTTAATATATTTTGAGACCACTGGGCTGCACTACCTAGAAACCAGCATGCTCTTCCAACTGAGCTATTGAGCCACACCTGATTCACTTCAAATTTTCCTTCTCTTTATATCCGTCTTATATATAAGTATAACTTAAAAGTTAGCATAATAAAAGCTATAAAAAATTAATTCAAATAAATAACACCTTTATTATAAAATCGGGTGAAATGGTGTACATTAGGAGAGGCCTATTTCTAGCAGTTGAATATTTGATTGATTGATATAAACAAACTTTTAATAATCATCACCCCACAAGTGCGCGTAGTCTGCTAAAGTCTCGGGTATTTCAATACAATCGTCAAATACCCTCACCTGGCCTGCAGGACACGCCCATGGAATTAATATACTGACTCCAACCAGTTCACCAACAACTAGAGATATTGTGAACACTAGAGCAAACAGCTTCATGCTTCAGTAGATGTAGTTGTACTTCGCTCGTGGTTAACTTTATGTCCGGACTGTTCGAGTTGTCCGGAGGTACTGTGGCGTGTGATGGCTGATAAATTATCGCGCCATTTATTTGTAAGGCTTATCATTGAATGTGTTAATACTATTTATGTAAGGTTTAAAGCCATAGTTACTCAAATAGGTGGGTTCTTTATCAACTCGCTAGTGTGGAACTCGCAAGCGAGCGCGAATTGGCATCTTCCAAATTTTTTGATACCTAATTTTTTGACGTCAACTCGCTAGATTTTAAACATCTAACCGAATTTTAAAGAATTTACCTATTATGTACAGAATGCTACAAATGGGTAATGGAATGCTGAGACGAGGTCTCGGGTTCGATTCCAGGTTTACCATGGCACACACTAATGACTTTTCGATGCTTTTCGATGTTGTGTGTATTTATCGCAGGTTTATAAGTGCCCGGTTAATGGCAATAGGCTCGCCACCTATTACATTGGGACCTAAAACATAAACTGGCGAAATGTGGGTGCTAGCACCTCTGCCTACCCCTTCGGGGAATACAGGCGTGAGTTTATGTTATTTATGTATACTACAAAAATGTTATAATGAATTTGATATCCTCTACTTAACCTCTACTTAAATGCGTAAACTACAGAATATTAGATCAAAAGTTTAGTGAAGAGATCTCATTACTTTAGTAAATATAGGCTCAAACGTAAATGCCTTCAGACTCAATTTCTTTTATTACTTTCTAAAGGAGGCATCTCACAATACACAATACTTCTATAAGAATGCAAGGGGCCACCATTAATTCTCGCTAGCCCATGAAAGCATGTGGAATGTGGCCCTAACAATGGACCTGACAGCTTTCAGTGACACGGGCTTCTTATGGAGTTAGATTCTTCTTTTCTATAGGAAAGTCACAATGCATATAGCTTTGAAGATGTATAGAATGTCTCAATATCTAATTTTATTTTTATTCGCATTACGTATCTCCTACTTCGTACCTTTTTGGTGTAAATTTGCTTTAAAGGTTGACTAGTTTTACCACAGAATTCACAAAAATGTCGTTCATTCCTTAAACTGTTCATCGGAATTTACGAGTTAAAGCGTAGCATCACAATAATCGAACTCTGTTTGTGCAGTTAACTTATTATTATAGTAAAATTGTTATACAATATTATATATATTGTGGCTGTTGTGTCCAACAGCTTTTATGACTTCGGCTACATTTTAAGAAAAAACATTACCCTCCTTCCTTCGGCAGTTGGGTAAAAAGAGCGCCCTAAGCGTCTATGAATGAGCATTGGAATTACGCACCACGTTTTATGCCTCCAAAAATAATATCTATAGGAAGCCATGGATATTTAGCTATTTATAATCAAGGATGCAAAGTGTACCTATAAATAAGAACTCAATCACATTCTACAGAACCTGTTTAATTTTCTCTTTGACCTCGGCTATCAATATTAGATTAGCAGCTCGATCTAAATGAGCTAAACGATATTATAACTGACATTGATTTCTAAAATTGGATTCATTTGAAGGCAACTGCAGTAAAGCGACGAGGCGAGGCACTTATTTGTTAATTAAGTCACTTAGTTCTGGACATAAGTGGCAGCTAGACATAATCTGATGTCACTGTTTTGAGTTTCATTTTGAAACGTATTATAACATATATATATAAACGTAGTATAACATTCAATGATACGATATGCATACGTCAATGCAATATCCCTACTTAATATTATGAATGAGAAAGTAGCTCTGTCTGTCTGTATGTTACGCATTCACGCCTAAACCACTGAATCGATTTTGATGACATTTGGGTATATTTGACCTTGACGAAGGACATAGGCTATATTTGGTCGCGAAAACTGACATCCACGCGGGTGGAGCCGCGGGCAAAAGTTAATATGTACATATATAAAAAGTCTTTATTATTTTATCCAACTGTCAAGGAAGGGTTATTATTGCACTTATCTTGTATGTAATTTCGTTTTCTTTCCTGTTCTTATTCTTACATAAGGCAACATCGCGTGATTTTCATTTTTATTATTGCAGGCATTCTTAGACCACGTTATCCGATTACCCTTAGAAGACCGTGTGCTTGTTTGCTACCTTAGTAGTATATGGTTTGAGCATCCGTGCTTTCAATGCGGTAAATAAACGCATTAGTTTCACCGTAATAACAAACTTAGTACATCATGTAATCTTACAGAAGGGCGCAAAAATACCATCAAGTTCATGTAGTTCAATTAGTTCCCAATTATAAATATGTAATCCCAATTATAATATTACAATAAATATATAGACGTAATTTTATATAACATGGAAAACCATTACCCGTGATTTCATTTTTGAGGAGAATAAGCAACTAAACATTTTTTAACATGCTGTATTTCAGGACACGTATAAGGTACCTAACTCTATTCAATTTCTTACAAAGTTTTTGTAACTGACTGTACACAAATACGTCAATTTTGACAATCGCGCGAGTTGACGATAAGAAAATAATCAAAAATTGAAAGGTGCCAACTCGTGTACGTTCGCGAGTTTGATGGCCGCGAGTTGATGAATGACCCAGATAAACGAGGCCGTGGCGCGCGCGTATTGTTATAATATTAATCATTGCTTTGTGATGAATTTGAGCGCATCCACCGCTTAAATCACAATGATCTTACTACAATACTTTTTTCCCTTATTATTCTGGCCCACACATTCGGCCGACTTTTCCTCTACTGTTGCTACTCCGTGTAATGTGGGCAGCGGGCCAGAGGCGAGTTTCCCCCTAAGCCCGCTGACCACAGTAGCTCCCCGTGCTACCGTCAAGAGACACACAAGAAACGTATAATTGCGCGCAAATAGCACATTTTAGGTTACTATCCTACCTTTTTTCAATCTACCTACCTATAGTTTAACGTACTTATTTCCAATAAATAAATCTAATTACTTCAATTATTCGAAATAAATCGGGAAAAAGAAGCGCTCAAGGGGGACTTGAATTCACGACCTTTCCCTTACAGGGGGAACGCTCTTCCAACTGAGCTATTGAGCCACACCTGAATCACTTCAAATTTCCCTTCTCTTTATATTTTTTTCCCGATGTATCTCGAATTTAGAAGTTAGCATAATAAATGCTATAAAAAATTCATTCATATATTTAAATCATATTATATCTGTGACAGTTTAATGTTTAAACAACCAAGGATATATAAAATATCAAGCAAGTTCATAATAATTTAGAGTACCTACACCACATGAAAGATGTACCCATGAGATTATAAATTTTGCCTAGTACATTAAAATTATTTGTTGGGCAGCCTGCGGTGTCTACTAATCTGCCAGCGGAGACAGTGAGTTCATTAGAGACCGCATTAACTGAACGTTGAGGTATCAACCGCAACGTCCGCAAGTAATCAGCTCAAACGGCTGAACGGACTGGCTGAATAGGTTGTGCTGATAGATTTTGTGAGTGATATCAGAATTCCACGTGGAAGTGCAGTAATCAGCTATTTCATCATAATAATCATCATCTGCCTATCCTTCTCTCGATTAATTGGAGAGGCAACATACCGGGTGTAAGGGGAGCGCTCCTAAAACCGAAAACCCCTAGTAGTACTCCAGGTACATCACATTGGCATAAAAATATAATCGATTTGGAAAAAAAAATATATATATATTTTGCGTTCTTTGCTCTCCATCGCGTTAATAAAGTTAAATGAAACGCTAATTTTATAAAAGAACATCACTACAAAAAAACAACTAGCGCCAAAAGCGCGCTTTTTTGTAATGTTTTTTTTTTTAATTATACAATTTTTTTTCCGAATCGATTTTATTTTAATGCCAATGTATTATGTACCTGGAGTACTAATAGGGGTTTTCAGCTTCGGATGCGTTCCCCTTACACCCAATATATCATTTTCTTTCACACATTCATGTTATAAGTAGTTTACAAATAAAATGTCTAAACAAATAATACTAATCGTATTACAGAAGCTGAAAAAGGGACCTAATTACCAGATCGTACCGTTTCTTGCTCCGTCTCTGTGGAGATAGCTCCGGACCACGTCCGTAATCAGTTGGAACAAAAACCGCGAGTAATATCCGTGTACAGTGTGTAGGAACTACACTGTTCTGTATCTTAGTATGAAGTGCCTGGTCGTGACGTAACTGCTAAACTTTGGCAGAATCAATATTAATTGTTAGCTGTTGTAAAAAGTTATGAAATTAACATAATCTTAGTATCTTGGTTGAATATATTAAGTATTTTAATATTATAGAACTATAAGCTGCCAGCGGCAAAGTGGACTCATTGTCGCCAAAGTGTCACACTAATGTTGTAAATGTATGTTATGATCTATATGTTTTATCTGTGGAATATTAATTGCCTGCCTGCTTATAATATTTGTATGGATTCATCCTATTGGAGTGGTTCAAATCTTAATGAAACCACTAACACAGATAATATAATTCTTATCTATAAATATGCGCAATCGAGAACAAAGTTTCAGTTATCAAAAATAAGAAATATATTAAACCCTTTATTGAATATGACTCAATAAAACTATAAATATTCTAATTTACATTGTTTCTGCATAATTGTAAAAGTTATGAACAAATTGGATAATGGCGCTAGATGGTGGTATCTTAATATACTTTAGATATTATCCACAAATGAACGAAAGCCTAAATAATTTTCAGATTTTTGCCGACTTTTAAATAGGAGGTTCTTATTCGTATGTTTATATTTTATCATAAAGTTACCTACTTTTACCATTTCATACCTCACCTATAGCGGGTGGTTAGTACCGCTCCCACGTCAGGACGTGTAGTGTGGACGGCCAGAATAATTACAGTAATCAGGACACCGAGCCGGTACCTCCCGGTTTAGGGCCAATTAACAAGGCTTATAGGCTTTTGCCGGCGGCTGCTCATGAACTAAGCTGTAGGCCACAACATAGGTACATAGAGATATTCTTTGAAATTTTTGCTCATGTTGCAAACAACCAATTAACTTAGAACTTATACCGAAGTAGTAGCCATTTTTGCCCCGCGTTGTAATGAAACTTGCTGCGTCTATTTGAATGAATTTTACAGCATTAAGTATGCTAACTATACAAATCGAATACATAGGGAAAAATGAAACTTCTCGGATGGGACTCGAACCCGCGATCTTTCCCTTACAGGGGGAATGCCTTGACCAACTCGGCTACCGAGACACGCCCGATGTGATTCAAATTTCCCCTCTAATTTTTTCCGTTCTTACGGCGACGGTGGAGTCATCTAGCGATCTTCTTAACAACTATCATAACATTGATTTTTGATAAATCCGCCCAAATACTTCAAATTAGGTACGATATGATGTGTTTTCAATTATTCTTAAACGTTGATTTTTGATCACTCAGCCCAAATATTGAATGATTTTTTAAGAATGCTAATTAATTCAAATCGGTTTAGAAAGAAAACTTACATCTACGAGAAGGTACAGATTTTGTATATTATAGTGTAAGATACATGCACATTAAATATAAAAGTCTCGTGGCGCCATACAATAATCCGCTTAGGTAGGTAATACGAGCTCTACAGATCCATTTTGTGCACCAGTTACATTTAGCTGCATTAGGACTCATTCATCCTGACTAAAGTTGTCTAGTAATATTATAGAAACATTAACAGAGCGAAGGCGAACCGGACGTCGGAGATCGCAGAACGACCTCCGTCCTCCATGAGCGCTGGCCTGGGGGCGACCGGTGGAGCCGCCTGACACCCTAGCAGAAGCAGGCCGCGGCGGCGGCGCAAAGTGCGCCTCCCCGTAACCGGGGCTAGATGGGGACACTGAGGTCCCCACAACCCGAAGAGGGCCATCTCGAAAGAGATGGTCCTGGGCCTGCCGGGGTGCGAGAGATATGCTTTTGGCAATCTCACCTCCGGCAACCAAGGACCCAAGACGGCGTGGGGTTTAGTCGGTTCGAGTCCAACATAACCACCTCCACCGGCTCCGTTCGGGGTATCCGTGGGGATTTATCGCACGATTCAAGTCCCACTTGAGCGCTTTATTTTTCCCGATATATTTCGAATCACGTCAATGACTGACGGTATGCTGAAGGCAAAGTTTCAGGAAGAGTTTGTAATAACTGCCTAATAGACAGATATATTCACTGAGCGGTAAATGAACCCACTACCTACGAATATCAGTCGAACACATAATTAGTTTGCCCGATAATACTTATAATTCACTTAATTCCCCTAGGTGCATCAATCCGAGTGCTTTAAGTACTACAGGTAAAATTGTTCCCCTTCAATAGATTACAGTATGTTAACTTTGCATACAGCTCAAGAATATTAAACTAGGTCAATGTGTCGTCTATCGTTATACCAAAATAAATAAATACCGTCGCGAGCGCCTTACAAGCTTACGGTATTAAATTACAATTTATGTCACTCACAACAAACATATGGAGCTCATGATTTCGACTTTGACTCACAGGGACGTTCCATTTTTATTGAAGAATAATCTTCTTTCCTCAAAAACAAATGATTAAAAAATAAAAAACCCGACTGCCACTGAAATATTAATATTTGCCAATCATAAACCAAAAGAAAATTAATGGGTACCGCCATTTTGATTTTCTCGAAATTTTACAATACCGGTGTCATCACACAATCACGGCCAATCAAATGACACCTCACATGTCCAAATCCGTCAAGCCGTTCAGGCTGTAGGCCGTGCCAAATAAATATATATACATACCATACATACATACATAGTCTCGAAAAACATTACTCTCCTTCCTTCGGTGGTTGGGTAAAAATAACAATTCATTCGTGCGTGCGTGCATGCGTGTGTGAGTTTTTTTAACCTAAATGCTGTCTCACTTAAAACAACACTCTATACCAAATTAATTCACTGAAAATAAAATGAAATTTGAAATCTAAATCGTGTGGTTCCCGGCAGAGTAGAATTTGGGCCACCCCATCTCTTCCCATTCGGTGTCGTACAAGGGGACTAAGGAATAGGGCTGTTTAACATCAGACAGATATATACAGCACATACTCAGCGTCAGATACATGGCTCGAGTCATTAATAGTGCCCGGAATGTGGTAATAGGTTCACACCCTATTACGTGGGACCAAATACAACGATTGGTGAAATGTGAGTATTAATTCACCTCTGCCTAACCCTTCGGGAATAAAGGCGTGATTATATATAAATAAATGATTCCACATTGTGAAACGTGTAAGGTGGAAGGAACTGTCTCCTGAGATACAGGTTAACGACCTAGTTCGGGAGACAGAGACTGTATGAACCTGTGTAACCCAATGATACAATAAATTTATTTTTATTTTGATTTTTTTATATGTTAAGTATGTATAATAAAATAGCTCGTAGTTAAAGTAGCAAATGTAACTAGGCTACTACGAAAGAAATTGGAATTATATTTTTGTAATTGATTGTGTAAATTGGCACAGCCAGTTACAGAAATCTGATTTATTTTTGCCGTGTAAACGCGTAGTCAATTACAAGATCTGATTCCAATTGCTTACTCATACACCTTTGGTCATTCATTATAATTCGTGACGTAACTTTGCTAGCGCAGCCTCAGTTCGTACATAAACAAATTAAATTTCAACCCGTTAGTGTAACTAAATTAGGTCACAAATACGACGTATGTAGAATTTTAATAACGATAATCGAAATGATTGCCATATTGGTTCCCGGTGGAGTAGAATAGGACCACCCCAGCTCTTCCAGTGGGTGTCGTTAAAGGCGACTATAAGGGATAAGGCTGTTCTTCATCCGACAGTAAACATACAGCCCAAGACAAAGGGTCCGCTAGAGGGCAATAGGATCGCCCCCTATTACGTCGTGAGACCAAAAATATTAATTGGCAAAATGTGGGTGCTAATACACCTCTTCGGGGATTTACAGACGTGAACATATGTACGTACTAGCTTTTGCTCCGCCCGCGTGTCGGTTATCGCGACCAAATATAGCCTATGTCCTTTCTCAAGGTCTAATGTACCCCTATGCCAAATTTCATCAAAATCGGTTCAGTAGTTTAGGCGTGAAAGCGTAACATACAAACAGACAGACAGAAAGACAGAGTTTCTTTCGTATTTATAATATTAGTATGGATGTATAGTCGAAAAAATAATAATATAGGCCGCCATAAAACGCAATCTGAACACCCATTCATTTAAATTTTACTCGCAACCTCATGACGTGGTCTCACACCTCTACCGTGGGTCAAAGACGCACAAACATCTAAACTATGTTCCCCAGCCTAATAAACATACCTACATGACAGAATTCACTTAACGGAACCACCGGTAAGAACCAATAACTCACTGTGTGAAATAAAACAGTTCAAAGCCACCAGAGCACGCCCCTGTCGCGTGGAGGCACGCCTAGCGTGCTCACGTTGACAGAATTGGAAAGATATAGCGTTGCGGTACACACTTCCTACTTTGAGCAGACAAGACACATGTGGTCTTAGGAACGAAGGTTATACCGAGGATATACTTGATCTCGACACGCACGACACCCAAGATTTACAAGGACTTTTTATCCTTAGTAATACACTTACGAAAAAATTCCTAGCGATTTCTATAAAATTTAGTATTTTACTACCGATTTATGGTAAGATGGAAAATTTTAAATTTTCTTTAGATACATTTTTTGGGTGTAAATTTGTATACCACTTAAGTAAGACAAGCACTCTAATGTTAAGTGGTTACCGTGGCCCATGGATGTATGCAAGGCACTCGCCCAAAGGGGTATTATTTAAAAAAGAAACGTTAAAAGTTGTATGTCTTCATTTTATACACGTAGAACAGAATGTGATTAATTTACACTACTGATATTAAAACAAAATAGAGAAGAATATTTTTGAAGGGATAGTAAGATTATCTTGAACATGTTTCTCTCCTTTTTTTTTTTTTTTTTTTTTTTTTCGTGCGGAAATCCCCTCGGATACCCCCCCTGCCGGAGCCGGAAGGGGAGGTTATGTCGGACTCGAACCGACTAAAACCGCACGCCGACTGTGGGTCTTGGTGCTAGGCCGGAGGTGAGGTTGTCAAAGACATATCCCTCGCACCCCGGCTGACCCAGGGCCATCCCTTACGGTCTGGCCCTCCTCAGGAAACATGTTTCTCTCCTTAGAGAGAGCGAGGCCATCATTTAACACGTCCTGAGGCGAGATTACAGTATGTCACACTGGTGTTATATCCTTGACTTATTTTTATTTCTAAGGTCTAAGATAGACGTTACTGTCTGCGAGATCTATTATTTTTGTGAGCTTTAGGACTTTTTTGTTTTGATCCCGCGATACAGAAATAGTTTTAAATACGAACTTATATAGAGAGAACATAAATTTTCCTACGCAGGTTGTCAAGTGTCGATAAATATTGCGAACCCAACAGATAACGATGTGAGTATCGAGTGTTTGTGAGAGCCGAGACTAACAGCATTACGTACAACTAGTAAGTAGGATGTCGCTGTTGGAACCTCGCCCACCTGCCTGAGGGCTTCGACGTAGCTAGGTCCATTAACGGTCGACACTTGCCTAGGGGTAACCCACCTACCTGAGATTGAAGATAACCTTATTTGCTGTTGGATGTTTTGATCAGTTTAGAGAGTATCTATGGCAAATTCATATTATGTAATTAATTGGTGTCGGCTCTGGACAAGAAGTTTTTAATACAGGGCTATAGTACGCTAGTAATATTATCTATTCTGTGGCTATAGTAATAATTATTATCTCAGTGTGGATGTAGCGTGATCCAGTATCTATATATGGGATCTATGTAATAAAAATTTCCAACGGGCAGCTTTGGGAACGTTGTGATAAAGTCCGGATCGACCAGCAGATCAAACGCCGTAAATGGAGTTGGATAGGCCACATTCTCCGAAGGGATCCAAACCACATACCGAGGCAAGCCCTCGATTGGAATCCCCAAGGAAAGCGCAAACGTGGTCGTCCAAAACAGACCTGGCGGCGGACTATCACTGGCGAAGCGGAAGCCATTGGAAAAACCTGGAGCGAAGTCAAACGCGTAGCTCAAGACTGTACGGAATGGAAACTCACTGTGGACGCCCTCTGCCCCAACTAGGGGCCAAAGGAACTTAAGTCTAGTAAGTCAAGTCAAGCCCTTTCATTTGATACCCATATTGAAAGAGTTGTGAAAAAATATGTCATTCGCCATTTTGTCGCGGTGGCTATCTTGGACGGATTTTCATTCAACATAGCTATGAACACTCCCGACTAATACATATTTCAAACAAAAATCGAAATCAAATCGGTTCACCTGTCTGGGTGATACGATGCCACAGACACACACACACAGACACGTCAAACTAACAACACCCCGTCGTTTTTGTGTCTTGGTTAAAAAATAGTACCCAGACTATATTTATGTATGCACACAAATATTTGTACTGAGCAGAAATCTTACTTGAGTCACAGAATAGATAATAGTACTAGCGTACAGAATGGAAGCTCCCACCCCCGCTCAGATTTCATTTCCTCACCCCGCACGTTCGAATCAGAGGTACGATTAAAGGCACATAAAACAAGGGATGTGCCTTTCAAAGGTGCATAGTACGATACGTCGAGGAGCAGACTGAGAAGATCGGCTTACTTCGATTTTGTAAAGCTTCCTCTCTATCGCACAACCCACAGTTTGATTTAACCCTGAAATGCATGATTTTTATTTGATTATGTAACCGCAGCCCGTGTTCCGGCTTCGTCCGGGACTATATTCGTTAAAAAAACCTACAAAACTGATTGTAGTGTGAGTCGTGAATTGAGAGATGATCAAGTCGGAGTGCATTTCCAATTATCCTTCGTTTACACCAAAGAATACAATAAGAAAGTCAAAAGACAATTATTTATCGTAACATACGCTGTATTTCGGACATTCACTGTAACATACAGACTGGATGCAGAAGGCGGGGGTTCGGGAGAAATAGCGCACATTGGGAGACTACCTGTTGGTGAGTGAGAAAATATTAAAAAGTAGAAAATATTACCTATTTCTGTGTTTCTGGGTCTGTGCGTGTGTATTTCTGGGATAATATATTTTATGTGCTATACCGGATGTAGATTTTAATGAGTTCTAAAATAGATAAATTATAACACAATATTACAATTCAATCATAATATTATTATTATTGGAATCACAAATATGCACATTAATGGTTTTTGCAAAAATATTTTGATGGGTGAGTGTTTAGTGAATTATTGTAGCTTCTGCCAGCGACTTCGCCCGCTTTAAAATTGTATTCAAAGTCAACGTCAAAAATCATTTATTATGTATATACCATTAAAACGGAACTTACAAAACGATGAAAAGTTGCAACATAGGTACAGTCAACTACAAAAGTAGCTTAACAAATTCTAATTTATTGAACACTGTGGCCCCTAAACCTTACATAAAATTGTGAATAAAAACATTGAATATGTAAATTAAGTTTGTCTTCTGGGAATCATAACACTACATTTACTACAGACAGATGCATTCCAATATAAAAAAGATTTGTATTTTTTTTTAGTGTTAATCAACTTATGGCGTTGACTGTACATACGTTCATTTAGTGTAAACAAGGAGCCAAAAGTCCCCCGACACGGCGACGCTTTTTGTAGGTATTTTTTCGGTATTTTTTTTAATATTATTAAGCATTAAACCCACATTGGGAGAAAATATAATTCATAAATATAAAATATAAATAGTGCGCGAACAATGAAAATTCATTTAAAATGATAATATATAGTTTCGTTTCGTTAACATTTATAAAGAAATACCTACAATTCCACATCAGTAAATGAGTGTGCATTGAAGGGTTACATTACCCGTCCATAAAGTACGACATTATCTGTAATACATTTCTGCCAAAATAAATAAGAAACTTCATAGACGTGAGTTTTGCGAGGTATAGAGTAGTTAAAACCGTTTGTATCAATAAAAAATTGAATTAAATAAAAATACGGTTTTAGAATGTAGCATAGCATCCCACAGTCAAGAAGGGTCAACGTATTATGACGAAAACTCCATAAAATAAATCAATATAAATGTTTCAAACGTAACAATAACAAAACTCAAAAACCAGATAATAAAAACTACGAAATTAAAATGTACAAGAGTCACTGTGATGCGGACGCTACTGCAGGACGAGAGCGGGGCAACGCGCGGAGAAGCGGGAAGAGGGTTGTTTGCAAGGCCAGGTGCCATGTTAACTCGCACGAGCTATATTCAACGCACAAGTTATTTTCATCCATGCAATAATAAAGAAAACATTATATGTACCTACGAGAAGCAAAAAGAACGTACATAAAATGATGGTACCTATTAGCCCCATATGTACTGAATGAAAATAAATGACTACCGCCTGCTATCAAACTTGTTTCAATCGGCAGTTGTGTTTTTATTTTTTAATAAAAACACAACAC
The DNA here is from genome assembly GCA_914829495.1 of Eilema sororculum. NCBI lineage: Eukaryota > Metazoa > Arthropoda > Insecta > Lepidoptera > Erebidae > Eilema > Eilema sororculum. Next base: position 410,546 of record OU618555.1, on the reverse strand, counting down.
ACACTACCCGTGACCAGAGGTCTGGTTTATTCCTTGCGCAAAGGATTGGCATTGTCATTCAACGTGGCAATGCCGCCAGCCTACTGGCCACCCTCCCGGTTGACGTCGATGGGGAGGAATTCTTTGACGCCTGAACCTACAGTTTTAATAATTAAATTCAAAAATAAAAATCTGCGGTAGCCTAGTGGTATGGGTAATGGACTGCTGAGACGAGGTCTCGTGTTTGATCCCAGGTTTACCATGGCACACACCAATGACTTTTCGATGCTTTTCGAAGTTATGTGTGTATTTATCGCAGGTTTCTAAGTGCCCGGTTAATGGCAATAGCCTCGCCACCTATTACATTGGGACCTAAACATAAACTGGCGAAATGTGGGTGCTAACACCTCTGCCTACCCCTTCGGGGAATACAGGCGTGAGTTTATGTTATGTTATGTTATATAATTAAATTTATTTAAAACTTTTAGAATATGATTTTAAAGCAGAAAACGTAATTGTTTTTAAGTACCAGATGTCAAACCCTTCAGAAGAGATTTTTCATCTCTTCTGAAGGGAAAAATCTAAAAAAAAATCATTACTCATTAACTATAAATCGCAGGTAGATGATGGAATTATACTTATTCTTCAAATGGAATTATCAAATAATCGCTAAAGTTGTTATTAACAGGATATTGGTTACTTATTAGCAATTCCGTTTTTATTTTCGGAACATAAAAATGTCATAAGCTGTGAACAGGTGTATGGCGAGGCCTAACATCGATGGTTTTACGGTATCAAATACAAGATACAGAATTTTAAATGCTAGAAGTGAAAGAGGTAGAAAAAGAAGTCCAAGACGAGATTTTTGCGTGCTTACAGCAAATAGATAGGGGTGGTGGTCTTAACTGTGACGACGTAAGTATTTTTTTAACACATCGAAATGAGACCCACATCATTAGACGCAGTATTTTTTTTCTAATTCTAATGGTATTTTAAACCCATTTCGCCATTTTGTCTACTAACAGCAATTACGTTTTCTGCCATCGAATTATGACATATATTTTTTAGTGTATAGTGAATAGTACCCCTGATATAACCCAGCATAGGCTATGTGTTATCCCAGAAATAGGATTGTGGGTCAAGATGGTCAAGATCAGATCTCAGTCCGATCAAAATTATGCAGCTGAAGTCGCGAGCAATAGTTAGTCTTTCATGGACACAATCGGTTTTAACTACTCTATAAAGATATCGTTGTAGTAGTGTTTTGTTATTGGTGCTGATTCTGCGGTTTGAGGGGACTAAAATGTGTCGCCATCAATTTTCTTTCCGAATTGAAGACAAAGATGGAATACGTTTGTAACAACAGGATTGGCACCATTGTCGGATGTGACGTAAGTCATGACATTACGGGATAGTGCGAGAAAAATCATACTATCTCGCTCAAATATTGGTTACAATTTCAAATAATGCCAACCCTAACATTTTGAAGTCTATCACACATCAACAATACCGTGCATGTGCATGATCTATGAATGTTGTAATTACAATTTGAATTTTTCATACATTTTGTCGAGAGCTTCCGACTTGTGCTTGAGTGCCGCCATGCCAACTATCGACTGTCAACTTTACTGACATTTCAATATTTCTTTGTAATCGGCAAACGATGTCTGCCGCTAGAGATTACAAATATTGTTAATATTATATTGGCAATATTCTATTCTTTACTTTCCTGTAATAAGATAGGTTACTACTAACATCAAGCAATATTAAATAAAGCCGTCCTATCATAATAAAACGGGTAAACTTTGTCCAATAACCCGAGGCTTTGTATTACAGGTCTTCAGGACGCTTTATACTTGCTGTACCTATAAAAATTTCATCTAAAATTATGACTCGAAAATAAAAAGATGGGGTAAGGGAGACTGGAGCTATGACATTATGGCGGGTTATCTGCCCCGGTGAACAAAGCCACGGGATCAGCTTGTCACAAAATATGTTCTCATTTTAAGAAATGGAAGAATTGTTGCGCGTAACAAGATAACATTCAACTCGTTCGTAAAGTAATCTGGATTGTTTCTGTTGTCAGCTGTATTGTGGAAATATTTTGTTGGTTATTTTTAATACCTATTGCATGTAACCGGACCCTAAACCAATACAAAGTAGAAAATTTCAGTTGTGTGTAAATAATTAAGGTCTCTCTCTCTCTGTCTGTCTGTTACGCTTTCACGCCTATACCACTGAACCGATTTTCATGAAATTTGGTATAAGGGTAGATTAAACCATAAGAAAGGACATAGGCTATGTTTGGTCGCGGTAACCGACATCCACGCGGGCGGAGCCACGGGCAAAAGCTAGTTACAGATAAAAACACTTCAGTAGGCCCGAGATTACCAGACCCTGGGCACTGATCACTACGTAAAATATATAACATAAACATAACATAACATAAACTCACGCCTGTATTCCCCGAAGGAGTAGGCAGAGGTGCTAGCACCCACATTTCGCCAGTTTATGTTTAGGTCCCAATGTAATAGGTGGCGAGCCTATTGCCATTAACCGGGCACTTATAAACCTGCGATAAATACACACATAACTTCGAAAAGCATCGAAAAGTCATTTGTGTGTGCCATGGTAAACCTGGGATCGAACCTGAGACCTCGTCTCAGCAGTCCATTACCCATACCACTAGGCTACCTACTACTTAAAAAAGTAAAATAATCACTACATAGTATAAAGCAGTCTCTTTCCGCGTCTGTCCGTCCCTATGTATGCTTATATCTTCAAAACTACGCTACAGATTTTGATGCAGTTTCTTTTAATAGATAGAGTAATTCAAGAAGAAGGTTTATCATTATCACTACATAGTATGAAGCAAAGTCGAGGAGGGCCAGACCGTAAGGAATGGCCCTGGGTCAGCCGGGGTGCGAGGGATATGTCTTTGACCTCACCTCCGGCCTAGCACCAAGACCCACAGTCGGCGTGCGGTTTTAGTCGGTTCGAGTCCGACATAACCTCCCCTTCCGGCTCCGGCAGGGGGGGTATCCGAGAGGATTTCCGCACGAAAAAAAAAAAAAAAGTATGAAGCAAAGTCACTTTCCACGACTGTCTTCTCTCTATGTATGCTTCGATCTTTAAAACTGCGCAAAGGATTTTGAAGTGGTTTTTTAATAGATAGAGTCTTCTTCTTCTTCTTCTTCTTCGTGTCAGTGGCAACAATTTAAACACTTCGATACGCCCAGCCCAAATCTCGGCGACTTTCACCGCACCTTCCGTAGCTTCATTTATGTCGGCAATAGTGCAGGTGTAGGGGCACAGCGGGCACGACAAGAGGTGGTCCATCGACTACAGAGGTGCACTACAGTCGCAGCCACCACACTCTGCGTCTAGGTAACCCTATTTTACCCGGTTCGCCCTACAGCAGCTGACCTGAGACCTTAACCTATTTTAGGATTTCCAGGTGGCCCATTATAGATAGAGTGATTCAAAAAGAAGGTTTATATGTATAATACGTGCTTAAATAAGGTGCTAAGGGAACGGGATCGGACGCCACGCGCCTGGAAAAATATTGGCGGTACGAAGTTTACCGAGTTAGCTAGTTATAAATATCGCGATAGAATCCATTAACAAGTGGTTTTATTTCAATAAGTGACATTCGCGGAAACTGTAGAAAACGTCAAACCAATTGCGGACAACTCAAGTGATTTACTTGAAGTTGTTGAAGATATTCATTAACTGTCACCTAAGTCCGGCAAGAGAGCCGCTCAATGGTGTCAAATTAGTGTATCGTCACCCGGAGTCGCGCTTACGAAGTTTTCAATTGATACGACAAGTTTGTTAAAGTCCGCTTCCAAGACCTATTTAACTTTAGTTTCCTATAAAGTTACAACTGTTTTAAGTGAAACTAATAAAAGCGTCTTCAATTAAAGTGGTCTTCTTCTTTCGTGTCGATAGCTTAACAAGTTTTATCAGACTCCGAGGCGGAAGATGAAGATGAAGAAGCTTTGAAATACATCGGGAAAAATGAATCGCTCAAGTGGGACTTGAACCCACGACCTTTCCCTTACAGGAGGAATGCTCTTCCAACTGAGCTATTGAACCACTTCAAATTTCCCTTCTCTCTATATCCGTTTAAGGGCAACGGTGGAGCCATCTACCAACTTTCTTATAAACTGTTGGAACCAATGATGATGGTTCAAGTCCCACTTGAGCGCTTCATTTTTCCCGATGTATTTCGAAATTAAAAGGTAATTTAGTTATTTGAATGAATTTTTTATAGCATTTATTATGCTAACTTTTAAGTTCGAAAAACATTGGAAAAAATGAAATACTCAAGTGAGACTCGAACTCACGACCTTTCTCTTACAGGGGGACTGCTCTTCCAACTGAGCTATTGAGCCACACCTGAATCATTCCAAATTTTCCTTCTCTTTATATCCTATCTATAATTTATATCCTATCTATAAGGGCGACGGTGCAGCCATCTACCAACATTCTTACGAACTGTTGGAAACAATGAATGATTTTTCAACCATTTTTAAACATTGAATTTAGTTACTTTAGAATCTAAAAGAAGCTTATAAAGTTTTGCCTGCCTTTTTTTTTTTTTTTTTTTTCGTGCGGAAATCCCCTCGGATACCCCCCCTGCCGGAGCCGGAAGGGGAGGTTATGTCGGACTCGAACCGACTAAAACCGCACGCCGACTGTGGGTCTTGGTGCTAGGCCGGAGGTGAGGTTGTCAAAGACATATCCCTCGCACCCCGGCTGACCCAGGGCCATCCCTTACGGTCTGGCCCTCCTCAGGAGGTGTCCCCAACTCGCCCCCGGAATGGGGAGGCGCGCTATTTAGCGCGCCGCCGCCGTGGCCTGCTTCTGCTGGGATGACAGGCGGCTCCACCCGTCACCCCCAGGCCCGCGCTCATGGGGGACGGAGGTCAGTCAGTGCCCTCCGACGCCCGAGTTGCCTGCGCGCGCGGGCGGCGCGATCCGCGAGTCTATCTCGCTCGCGCCGCCTCTCCCGCTGCACCGTCTCCTTCACGACCATTACCTGCTCGCTGAAGGAGACGCCGGCCGCCCACGCTCACATTGCTGTGAGCAGGGTGGCGAGGGTGAGAACTCTCACTCCCAGGGCCGCCACTAGCTCCCGCCTCGGTTCGGCCCATGCCGGGCACTCGGTGAGCGTGTGCAGCCCCGTGTTCTCGCTCGCGTCGCAAAGTTTTGCCTGCCTAGTGTGCCGCTACCTTAATTGCGTTCTCGAAGGCGCTTATGAGTTCCTTCGGTATACATGTGCTTGTGCATGCAGCACATTTAAGGAGTTGTACCATAGTGGAGTCGCTCCTCATTCCATTCTATGTAAGAATCCCCACTTAGACTTCTTTGTATAGACTTGTGTCCGAAGTATGTTTAAAGTTTAAAGAGTTTTACTTGGTTAAGAAGAGGTCATGCCCTAGGGGCAGTTTCTCTGACGGATGGTATGGACTTCTTTGTATCGACTTGTGACCGAAGTATGTTTAAAGTTTAAAGAGTCTATTTGGTCCAGAAGAGGTCATGCCCTAGGGGAAGTTTCTCTGACTGATGGTATGGGTTGTGTAGTGGTACACAACCTGTGACCACCATGCTACGTTTCAAATGATGTCCAGGAATTTTAACATATTGCAATTATTATAATAAGTAGTTTGTAGTTTATTTACGTTTCCCTTCGCTCTTCACGAGTTCAGGTATTTTAAGGTAAAAGTAATCATTTCTCTAAACCAACGCAAAATTAATTGAATGTCAAAACTGTTAACATCAAAATGGGTTCACATGCTCGCACTCAATGTTCTGACAACTCTCTCGATACAAACTATTGAACTACCATCTGAAACTAATTACGACTTTCGTCTAAATGTTCACGAACTTTCGTTCAATGGAATATTTTGGCTTTCATGTATAAAATGATATTAAACCGTAGTTCTTATTAATTCAATTGTATTGTTAATTCAATTGTTTGGGCGCAGTTATCAAAAATCAATGTTTAAAAATGATTGTAACATCATTCATTGATTCCGATAGTTCGTTAGGTAGATGACGCCACGTCGCCTTAAAGACGTATAAGATGGGAAATTTGAATCATATCGGGCGTGTCTCTGTAGCCGAATTGGTCAGGCATTCCCCCTGTAAGGGAAAGACTGCGGGTTCGAGTCCCGCCCGAGAAGATTATTATTCGATTAGTTCTTATTAGTTAGGAACTAGTACTGTACAAACAATAGCGTAATAAGTGTGTGGGGCCATACCGGTGCCTTCGGAGTCAAATCCAATCTCACCTACTTATCAGTGCTAAAAAACAGACATTCAAATATTTGGACGGAGTCATCAAAAATCAATGTTTAATTAAAAATTGTTGAAAAATCTTTCATTGGTTCCAACAGTTCGTAAGAAAGTTGGTAAATGGCTCCACCGTCGCCCTTAAAGACGGATATATAGAGAGGGGAAATTTGAAGTGATTCAGGTGTGGCTCAATAGCTCAGTTGGAAGAGCATTTCCCCTGTAAGGGAAAGGTCGTGGGTTCAAGTCCCACTTGAGCGCTTATTTTCCCGATGTATTTCGAAATTAAAAAGTTAGCATAATAAATGCTATAAAAATTTCATTCAAAGGTGAGACTCTCGCCCAGGCTTTCTTCTCAGGGTTGGGAGGTCAGACGGCATTCGCTCCCAGAAAAGCCAACATACGAACAAACAATAATAAACAGACTCCTGGTTCGGAAGCGTTAACATTGTAACCCGAGATATACTCTTATACTCCTCCTTTATAAAATTAGGTTAGCTCTTATGGGAGTGACTCCACTTTGACCCCTAACTTTGATGGAAAAACCTACGCCAGAGTCTCCTGTATGTGCTACCTTAGTAGTACATTTTTAGGATTCATAAATAATACTTAGTGCCATTTAAACACGGCTTATTTAAATAGACTTTTCCACCGAAAAAATCCAAAGTTATAACGGGAAATCCCGTTATATTACACATTCATTTAAGTATTCAAATATTTATTAGATTTTGGGAAGATAAAACATTCGACTGAGGTGTGTATGTCAAACATATTTTGCAGTCAGCTGTTATGAATATGCATTGAATATGAACAAAATTGTAATTTAAACAGTAAAACCGCACGGAAATATTTGTTTTGGTCATTTATATTGATGAGTAACGTAACGTTTTGATAAAAACTGAAATATTTTATAGATAAACTACTTTAAGTTTTTATTGCACAATGTTAAATGATAAATAATATGAAGTTTAATATAATTCCAAAATCACAACCATTGAACATTTTTGTCAACAAAACATTTATTTACGAAATCTCAACACGAGATCTACAAGAGATTTCGACGTTCAAAACCGACTCATCAAAACAACCCCCTGTATACAACACATCGCCCAACCGTCGGTACTCACAAAAAATCAAAAGATACCACGTAATAAGACACTTCACTACACTAACTATTCTACAGGGTGTATAAATATCGTTATAAAAATAAGTTTGTCGCGGCCCTCGGCGATGGGGACGCGTTCGGCGCGCGCGTCCGACTGCCACTGCCGCGCGTCCCGCCGCGTGGGGATCAGCTGACAGCCCCGCCGGGAACTCGTCAATGAGTGACAGCTCGTAGACGAACTGTCTACGAGATCTCGTAGGCTCGTAGACGTCTACGACAGATAATGAGGCGTTTTAATGTGGTGTGAGCTAGAAGTGTGTACCGAGAGTGCAAAAGTGTTACAAGTTTATTTAAATATGTGATTATATGCCGGTATACTTATGCCATTCTGATGTGGGTGGACCGTAATTTTTGTCCACTTAAACCTCAACCGAATCGATCGAATTAATTTCCTGATTTTTTTAACCCCCGCCGCAAAACGACGCGTGTGTGTGTGTCCAAAAAGTTGCAAATAAATGGATTCAAAAGTAGTATAGGTACAGACAGCATTCCGTCATTTCATCATTATCGGAACGAAGGTCATGTAGTATGTATACCACGCAAACCATAACAGGTTTAACAGCGGTATGTTGGTACTCGTCTGCCACATTTCTTTTTATACCACTTAGGTGGCAGACAAGCACACGGCCCACTTGATGGAAAGTGGTTACCCCGGCCTTTGGACGTATGCAGCACCCCTGGTGTTTACACTCGTGCTGCCTACCCTGAAGGAACCTTCTAATGCCCCTCTTGAAGAACCTCATCTTGTAGTCGCTTCAGAAAACCACGGCAGGGAGTTCATTTCACAGTTTGAGCGTGCGGGGGATGAAGTTCCTTCATACTACAATATATATTACAATATATTCAAAACACTACTTACATAACTGCTTCACAAGCCGGCCATTTATCTCAAACGGCTGCGGTGTAGGTGCAGCTGTTAAGAGGGGGTATAAAGGAAAATTGCCGATCTTTGATTTGATTTTTATACCCGAAAGAGTGCCACAAACGAGCTTGTTTTTTTTAAATAGAAAATACGTTATATCTGATAGGTACTCAATTTGGTGAAAACATAAAATAATAAAATTTTGTCGATAAAATAAGATCACAAAGTTAGGCCTAATTTTTGATTATAATTAATTTATTTTCAAGATTATTCATATAACTGAGTCAATTTTTATGTACAAAGTATAAAATTATAAAAACTAGTGACTCAATTTTTCACTTTGTTAAAATTATTTGGAATTTACGAGTAATTAAAAAAAAACTAATTCGGCGCTTACGACGTTCTTATTCCGCGCATAACGGTCTCTTGCTATCGCACCTGACGCGAGGTGCCGGCCATCTGTTGTTTCATCAATTAGTCGGGGTCGCCCCGTTGAGACGAGAGGACTGTTTTTCTGTTTTCCGTCGAAAAAGTTCGTCGAAATAATGGGAAATAAAAAAAATCAAAAGATAAACTCTAAAAGAAAATATAAAAGACTAAGAATTCAACCCTTGGTTAGTTGTCGAAAGTAAAATTTCTTTATTTTCTTTACTTTGTTACTAAGTACAGTTTTTGTATCAACCGATGCCAGGTAGCCTGGGTATAGTATATGAAAATAAAATAGATGTCTTAGACCACATCGCGTTTGAAGTATGTAGCTAATGTTATTTTTTATAGCAGTAATATAATTATATTTTGCGAAAGTACTTATACATTGTATTATCAATTTTAATGCTTTTCAGAGTTGCTATTATATATATAAGTACTAATATTGTAAGCTTATTGCAATTTTTTTTTTCTCATATTCAGTAAACATTTAAGATTCTATTCACTAAATAGAATTAAAAAATATACTACGTTGTATAATCTAAACACGCAGTAGCGTGTAAGCTAAGTTCAAGCAAAGGAACTGGCTAGCCAGCGCCGAGTGTAATATAAACAAGTAGAATGGTATGGTATGAGATTCACATGGTCATTCACATTAGTGATGTACATCCAGACTAGTACTGTTTATTAAAAAAAATTTGATAAGTGAGTTTCAAAATCTCACTACATAATATGCCATTGCCTTTGCTTTGGTTAAACATTCATTTATATAAATGAAGCAAATCAAATATAAAACAAGTAATAGAAAAATTCGACCACATGGAACACGGACGACCGCCCGTGGAAGGCTAGCTCAGAGTAAGAGCACAGGAACGCCAGGGTTCACGACTCTGGCGTTGAAGTCCCATTGTGGTTTGAATTTTTCGAAAAATTTGTCCAAATTGAATATTTTTAGTTTCATATTCTGTATGAACTAGTTAAAAGAAATACACTCAAGTAATAGATAGTTTTCAGGAAAATACGTAGTAAGTTTTTCATACTGTTTAGCCGTCAAAACAATAAGTAATAGGTCATTTCCTAAACCTTTTCCACAAAAATTCACAAATAGGCGTAGGTTTCAGGTAGAATAATCAAAATCATGTAATAAAAATAAGTAAATACCGTACCTAGCTCATTTTCTCATTAGTATTTGAGATGATCTTTCTTATTTATTAATTTAAACTCGAATCAATACAGTTTTTAACTATGAAATCACATTTCTAAAATCACATGCATCGAGCAAAATGACAAAATTTCGAAAACGGCCTCGTAATATCCACATTATTGACGTCATATTCATAGAATAGCTTCAACTCTTTTTGTATTTCCAATTATAGATTAAACAGATATCATGATCATTTACTTTTATGAACTGAAAGTAATATCTTTAGGCGTCTTGAACCAATTTCAGTATGAAATATACATTTATTTACCTTACTAGCTGTCCCGGCAAACCTTGTTTCGCCTTAAAATTAGAATCAATTAGCTGTATGAAATTCTCCTAATTATTTTGAGAACGGAAAGCATTTCGATTCGGGCCCCATACGCCCACGGAGCTCCCGACACTAATAGTTCAACGGGGCCCATACTTACACCTGCGGAGCCTATATACCTATGGGACCCATACCACCATATACCTCTACGCTCAAGGGCGTTCATACTTCCATAAACCATCAATTTTTCGACTTAAATAAAAAAATAGCCACCATAAATATTTTCGCGGCCCAAGCAACGGGCATTTTGTTAATTCAGAAGAATGTCTACTAATCACCCTCTGACGATATTTGCACGTATTATGTCAATTCTATATCAAACGTCAGATAACATAGAAGAATATCATACAGCAGTATTAGAATAATAAACACATTTTTTTCCAATTCGTATTCCAAATTCAAAATTTAGACATGGCGTATGTCGGATCAGCTATTATATATGGTGGTTATGTATTCTTAAATTTTCTAATTTTACGCGCAATTTTCTTCATTTTTTCTTTCATAAGAACCTTCTCCTAACAATAACGAACACAACAAAAAAAGAATTAGTGAAATCGGTTCAGCCGTTCACGCGTGATGTCGTGACCAAGGGAAATAGGGATTCATTTTTATATATATAGATTCTTATCTACCTATAACAAAATTACAAGTATATTACATGTAAGCATTTTGTAATTATTATTGAAATAAATATTTCTATAACTTACTTTTTCGTATTATTTATGCACTACCTGTAAAATTATTCAGCGAATCGTCAGAGTTCTTAGGGAGATTTTATCTAAAACACAACAAATTATAATAATACAGTGAAAATTTATTAAAATATATATCGTGATAAAAATGTCTTAATATAAATATTTGACGATTTCAAAAAATATGCATTAATTTTTTGACCACTATATTTTAAGCTGTTTATTAAAGCTAAGCTGCTTATGTTTATTTTACAAATCGCACTCATTTTATCTATCATGAAAATAAATTTATATATTAATTTATTAATATATCGATGTGCTTTGGCGAGTATCTTCAGATACTCGCCAAAGAACATCGATATATTCCTAGAATGATCCGCGAGGCTATTGAAATTAAAAAACACCCAAATTTTAATAGAGAGGATGGATGGAACGTACTACCAGCTTGGGACCCAGTCATCCACTTAATCAAACCCAGTAAGCAGCAAAATCCAGCAAGACTTAACAACACAGTGAGCTCATTCTGCGTAAATTTGCAGCAGCCGAAACGTCGGTTTAAAAAGTAAATAATAACAAATATACGCGATAGAATCCGTAAAAAGTGGTTTTATTTCAATACTTATGTTTATTTTACAAATCCCACTCATTTTATCTATCACCAAAAATAAAATTATTGTGTGTTCAAAGTAGGTATACCTTATATAGATAATGATCCAGCTCGTACTTTGCCAAATGTTATCTGATTATTTTGGGTATACTGTGCGCCTGCGTACTAAACACGGCGGTTAGCTGCCACACAAAATACTGCGGGGCGACAGACGTGTGGACAGACGAGAGCGGGACGTATGAAGTGTGCGGGTGAAATCTGACTTTTTTCTAGCTTTATGCGCGCTCTTAAATTGGAGGAACGCGCGTACAACGTTCAATGTTCACTGACGTTTACTCAGTGAAACATTTCCCGCCTCAGAGTGGAATACAAACATGGCGGTCATCGCTAGCGCTGGGTTTTATTTAAAAGTCTGACAGCAACGGTAGAACGTAATGTTATTAACTCAGTGGTAGTACGATACATCGCAATTTATTTGTTTATATTTTATATGTTCATTCTTACGATATCCCAGCGTTTCAGTTGCTTTCCAGCAGTTATTTATGCAGAAACTAAAATGGTAGGCAAAACTAATTTTCAAATCGTTTGGAAACATCAAAGTCATACTTTTATGTGTTAGATATTTTCATAAGCTGTGCAGCTGTAGGTCATTTAGTCCCGAGGAGGGCCAGACCGTAAGGGATGGCCCTGGGTCAGCCGGGGTGCGAGGGATATGTTGAAGACAACCTCAGCTCCGGCCTAGCACCACGACCCACAGTCGGCGTGCGGTTTTAGTCGGTTTGAGTCCGACATAACCTCCCCTTCCAGCTCCGGTGGGGGAGATATCCGGGGGGATTACCGCACGAAAAAAAGAAAAGGAGGTCATTTAGTAACCTTACTTGGCTGGTACGTTTTGTATAAACCAAGATGAGGTGACAGAGTAAGCCCTCTGAGTAATATTGAACCTATGTTCCAATAGTAAAATGCCATAAAGTGTCCATTAACTTATCATTAATGCTATCCTAAGCTAGCAGGCTGTTTTGAAGCAGTTTACGACACCAATGTTCTACAAAGTTTGTGAGCTTAGCTCATAAAAATTGACAGCTCACCGGAGTTTTGTTTAATAGTAGAAGAAAATTAAAAGTATTCTTACTGTTTGATTAAAAATTTAAATTTTATATAGTGTACACAACCACTCGGAAAAACACAGAGCTGGTGATCCACGATAGGATTCATAAAAAATCGTAAAAAGAAATGGCGGCTCTAAAATGTTGTTTTTTACAGTTTTCACGCCGCAGCACGTTGGTCAGTGAATAAAATAAATTGTTTTAAAACAAACACACGTGTTTCCTGTGTTGAATGCCGCCGCCACCGCGTAACGCGAGTGAGTAAACAGCTGGCGCTAGAAGTTACGCGCTATCGACAGTCACGTTTTTGCACTTGCCACTACATAACAAAATAATCTTCTTGAATTATACCTTACTTGTGTATCATCACTTTGAACATGTAGGTTTATAAATAACTTGAGATTAGCAAAGTACCGGACTGGGTTGATCCGGTATTTCCTCGTTCACGTAATAGTAGCAAGTGCTGTTTGAGGTATAAATATCCCCAAGAAGGGGCACAGTAATTATTTTAGATTAAAGACATTTTCTCAACCATTTATTTATCGTTATTTTGTTGTTTGTATTCGTATCTTTGCTTTTTTGCCGAAAATTTTACATTGCACATAAATGTTATATAATTATTATAACACGTACAAAATATCCAATTCCAGTCGTGTTGTGATCACCCTTTGTTTCAGAGCCCTTTGGATAACGACTAATTGGACAATAATGGTTCCTCTGCTAACGACAGGTACACAATATTTTGGAACATTACAAGCTGCCATTTTGTATACTTACATAACATCGATTACATAACCACTGTGGGTATTAATGGCCGCATTTCGCTATAAATATTGTTCATACTTCTGTAGGTACCTACTAAAGACAATGATATATCTATAGATATATGTCTCTTCTAAAATTCTACAAGTTTGCACGGAGAAGAATGATCAATTACATCGACTCAACGGAAGGTACGTTAATAATAGGGGGCCATAATAAAATTGGGACAAGGGCGGCAATGGGATAATGTTAAAGTTGTCAGGGTGAATTACTCTGATAATCCTACAATTCTAGAGCCTACAGTTCCTAAGAAACTGTCTTACCCAAATTGTTATTAAAACCTTTAGAACATAATTATTATCTACTTTGATACCTCTCCTTTATATGCTACTGAGAAGCCATTTTATAAACTTTAAATATCTCAATATTCGTTCATTCACTTCACATCCCATTCACTCACGCCTTGTGTTCCTAACAATTGAACAAAAGAGTGTTTAAATTGAATTTGTTCCACAACTTATTCCTCAACAAACGTTCCTTCTCATACACAGTTGTGAATACAAGATGAAACAATCTCGAACAGGCGTATATCGTAGGTGCTTCTAAATGCAAAGCACTGGGACATAATTCATAGCGGCTCCGGGCGGGAGCCTGCGAGGCCGCTGTGTTGTCCCGGGGGGCTAGCCGGCAGCCGAACTATCTAGCATTCTAGAGAAATAGGGCATTGTATTATTTGATTTGGGTATGTGGGCAGTAGCTAAGATTTCAAATAGTTTGAGTCTGTTTATGATAAATCAGAATATTAAATGTTATATGGATATTAGTTTAGTGTGATATTTAGGTTTCTGGAAAAAAAAGATTGGATTAAAATCATTGTTTGAAACCTTTTTATAGCTGCATGTCTGCGCCATATAATGTGGTGCACCACTCGCATAGTGAACCAAAGCACTAATGACCGTGATTGCAATCTATTGGAGGAATAATAATAAACATGAAACCGTCAAAATGACCAGAATTGACATTATTGTTATTATTTATATTGTATTTTATTATTATTGACATCCTATAAGTGTTTTATTTATATATTATTTTAATTTGTGAATTGTATTAATTACTGACTCAGAAATCCAAAATTTGTGACTGTTAGACTTTGAAATAAATAAAACATTTCTCTCATAATCTATGTAAACGCTTGACGTTACTACAATAGTTTGTAGTAAATATTCTGTTCCTAATAATATTCTTTCCGTGGTTTTAAAGTATATTAAGAATTATGATGATTAAGTCAGTTAGCTTCCGAAAAATAAACATTCAGGATAGAATACTCATCCAGAGAGTATACTCTACCAACGCAAATACCAACTCCGTTTTTTTCCTTCAGGGTAGGCATGAATCTTCTACTTCGATCTTGACAAACTATTCGAGCTTCCTCGATTGATGTATAAATATGTACAGTCAGCATCAGAAAGATGTTGACGAACATAGTGCTCAAAATGATTTAATTACGTTGTTTTACAACCTTCCAGTAGACCGATTGTTCTGATATTTGGTACTCAGCCTTAGTTCGTACAATAATACCTTATCACTATATAGTATAAAACAAAGTCGCCAAATATATCTAGCATATAATTTGTTTCAGAACATCAATAGCCCATCTCACTAGAAAAAAAGGCAACCGTCGCATTGTCCGCCATTGTCACGGCTCCGCGCATTGTTCGAACGTTCTGTAGATAGTGCATCGTCGGAGTTCATCAGACATCGCACAATAGCACCGGGCAGAGCCCCAGCGCGCTCCACTTGACTTGAACGATTCCATTAGAAGTCATCTTATTGTAGTCAATCGGTTCTATCGTGTGCTGACATGAGTAATAACCCTGGTAGTCAGTAATAGAGGTCCTGGATTCAAATCCTGGAAATTACAATGCCGAGGTGAAATTATCAATAACACAAGCAATTTACTTAGCCTTGATTTAGATATAATAGTATTAATTTTCAAAAAAAATATACAAAAACATTTAAAAAATGCTAGTGTGTTTTGCTATTCTTCATACGTTTAATTTATTTTAATTATTTTTTTCGTTTAAATTCTCATGCTCAAATTAGTAATATTATAAAAAGTAACCATTCTTTGAGTACATGTATTTACTAAGCCTGCTGCCATAAGGGTTTTCTGAGACTTTCGGTACACAGCTTAGCAGATCCGGTAGGCTTGAAGCCAATTTCTATTAATAATATATTAATCTGTTAAAAGGGATGTCCCATAATATATAATACACACGACACTCTGTTACTGTGCTGTTGATAGTAATTGTGTTCTGTAAACCACATTTTTACCTTAATATGATGGTAATATGTATACCTTAAAAGATAGATATCCCCCCTAAGAAGCGGGATAACACCCGAAAACCCCCCCATAGACGCGGGATAGCACCCGAACCACCCCACGGCGAGGCCGCAATTGTAGCCGTAGGTCTGATGGGAGTCCTGGGACATCCTTCCGAGGGCTTACCCGGGGCTCCCATCCATAGGCTTCTGGGCGTTACCGTGGGGGTTTTTAGTCGGTAGGAGACCGGTATAACATCCAGGAAGGATTTTCCCCCTCGGTTATAAAAAAAAAAGCTCTTAGTATATATTTTTTTTAATTGTGTTTTCTACTGACTAGTCAAATTAGTTATTTCGTACTAAACGTTAAACGGTAATTTACAGGGTAACCTGTATGATTTTTTTGTGAAGTAATATTTAATAGTCAAATCATTCAATATTATTATATGTTGAATGGATTATTAAAAGTGATAAAAATGATAAAATAAGAGCCGACGTAACTTTTACTGCCCTTTTAACATTTATTTTATTTTATTTTATTTAACATTCATGCACACACAAAGCAATTAGATAACATACAATGGATGTTGAAAAGTTGGTACATTGGTACTGCTTATTTCTATAAGAAATTTCTCCCAGCAGACCGGCGAGAGGAGATCGTGATTAAGAAAATAGGTGTGATTCCATGACCATTTCTTAATTTAATAAGCTTGGTTAGATTAATTTATTTTAACTATAGCGAGATACCCAAGACTTTGTAGGTACTATACGCCTACAAAGTCAAACAACAGTAATTCTAATAAGGAATTTAAATTAATTTGTTCTAAGACCTGAAAATTATAATTAATTATTACATTAGGTATACGAGAGTGAGCAAAAAATTCAATGGACATTTTGTCTTCTCACGCCGAAACGCCTCCGCAGCGCCGCCGGTAAGCGCCTACTATCTCGTGATCCTTATCAGTAATTGACCTAATTGCCTCAGCTTGTGAATTACGTTAACGCTTCGTTCTACCGAAAAATTTCACTTCTGTTTTCTTGTGTAGTAAAATTTGTAAAGACAAGTAGTTCGTGGTCTAAATCTGGTAAACACTATAAGCAGGCTACCTCTTACAAATCTTGGAACTTAAAGCATAGAAATCTATATTAACCAAGGCTATTCTTTGCCTATCGAATACATAGGGAAAAATCAATCTTCTCGAGCGGGACTCGAACCCGCAGTCTTTCCCTTACAGGGGGAATGCCTTGACCATTTCGGCTACCGAGACACGCCCGATGTGATTCAAATTTCCCTTCTATTTATCCGTTCTTACGGCGACGTTGTGTTTGAGTCCCGCCCGAGAAGATTTATTTTTCCCAATGTATTCGATTTGTATAGTTAGCATACTTAATGCTGTAAAATTCATTCAAGTATTCTTTGCCTGTCCTGTGCCGAGGAAAATATGGCTGTCCTTATTCCAATGCTCTTATAAAATCATAACATAAGCATACCAAAACAGTCTGCTACTTAAAATCTATATTACAGAAGAGTGATATTTCCCAGGTCGAATTAACCTATAACTATTGGTACAAACAAGCATCATACAAAGTTATTCATCATCCAATTACTTACTGCTCATATTCCGCGAACATACAATATCACTCAGTTATAGCCCATTGGTAATATAATGGGCATCTAGTCTAGAAGGACGGTAGTCTTGTGTGAGTGTTATAGCCGCCATAACACTCATATTAGACTATTGCGCTCGTATTCGACCACTCGAGTACGGACTAGGTAACTAGAATGTGTAGTAAAGCCATCTGCAGACGAACGACCACATTAATTTAGTTATAGCAAGGAATTGGATGTACGCGAAATGATACATAGCTAGTGTTAACAGTGAATTCGTGAGTCGAGTATCCTGATATGTATTAAGTATGTAAAAAATATTCAGTTATTTTATGAGTAAGGCATTTCGAATTTCAGTAATTGTGGGAAGAAGACATATTATTAAGATTTACCTAGGCGAATCGGGCCTAAGCCATATTGAATTTCGGGAAACAGGTGTTTTGACAATCGGTTATAGTGCTACTAGCTGACCTGGCGAAGTTCGTACCGCCAATCATTTTAGACCCCCGTGGCGTTCGATCCCATTCCCGCTGCACCCTCTTATACAATGATATAGTTATCTAAGCAGCAATAAAAATAACCACACTGTCACTTCTGCGTATACGCCGCATGGCCGAAATTGTTGACATTAATAATCACTGCTCTATTCCCTTGAGTAGTAGCATAGCATACTCACAAACTTTTGCGTTTATAATATTAGTAGAATCAGGTATTTTAGGAATAGGTTGTACTCGACCGAAGCCATTTGATGGCACGCCATTCAAATCAATTCAAATCACTTTGTTACTTTCAGACTCTTTCAGTTAAAGCGATATCCATTTCATATTTTTTTCCTTAGAAGTGTTGAGAAATACTTCTACAAACGACCCCAAATTCGGTATGTGTGAGTATATAATATGGAAAAAGAAAAGAATAAAGCAAAGAAAATCATGACCACTCTTGCCACACCATTACAAAACAAGGGCTGTCACTCACTCGCGCCCTCGCCAAATTCCCCACTCGTGAACACAAGGACAGTTGAGAAATCCGTCATGTGACACAGAACATATTGTATGTGCTTATTGCGGAAAGCAATATTTTGTCTGTGGCTGGTAGTGACACATTGGGCACAGGAACAATATTTATTTGTTAGTTTATGTTTTAGAAAGGTTGTTATTTCTCATATTTCTTAAGTACACTGATAGATTGACTGGTTCGATATAGGAATGGTAAAAGTGTGCACTTGTTGCAAAGATTTTGGTTTCTGGGTCAAGCGTTTAGTTGTGGTATTTATTTTGTGTTAATAAATAAACCCTGGAAACTGCTTAAACTCAGAAAGTCGAGGCTATGTTGTAATCGTAGGTAGCTTTTCTATTATTTTGACAATACATCCATACTAATATCCATACTAATATTATAAATGCGAAAGTAACTCTGTCTGTCTGTCTGTCTGTCTGTCTGTATGTTACGCTTTCACGCCTAAACCACTGAACCGATTTTGATGAAATTTGGTATAGGGGTAGATTAGACCATGAGAAAGGACATAGGCTATGTTTGGTCGCGATAACCGACATCCACGCGGGCGGAGCCGCGGGCAAAAGCTAGTTTAATTATAAATGCGAAAGTAACTCTGTGTCTGTCTGTCTGTATGTTACGCTTTCACGCCTAAATCACTGAACGGATTTTGATGAAATTTGGTATAGGAGTAGATTAGACCATATAAAGGACATAGGCTAAGTTTGGTCGCGATAACTGACATCCACGCAGGCGGAGCCGCAGGCAAAAGCTAGTTTTCAATAAAAGTCAGAGTGTGCTTTAAAAATAAAGTGTTCATTTTAACGTAATCAACACGACCATAAATTCTCGTAACGATTTGCCAATCTCTGAACCACCAATATTTTTTCAAAGCTGTATAAAGTAATATCTTCAGACGTTCCCCGTTCTTAAATATAAATTCTATCTAATGCCACTTTCATAAGTTGCAAGCAGTCGTATGTCTGTGGCCTGCCTTATTGTCGCCACATGATTATAGTGGGAGTGACCTCCCCGGTCCTCCGTCCGTCTCACGGCGCGCGGCGCCTGTACATATTGCAGGCGTTCATCTCCCGCGACAGCGCTCACGGTAATAAATGTGGACTGTCTGTATGAACCAGATACCTTACTTATATTCTTTTTAACCTACTGTGTGATGCAGAGGAGGGTAGGTAATGTATTTAGCTGTATATTATGGTTGATTTTGTGGGTATTGGAGACGAAATGACTTTGCCTATTTTTATTAATTTTTACATCAAGTGATTTGTTTAAACTCGCAACAAATATATTTTAAGCAAAAATAATAATGTGCGTACTTATTTGAGGTTCGTGGTTTGACTAAAGTGATGTATTCAACCGCTTAATTTTAGTCAAACCACCCTCAAAATATCACCCAATTACCCTCATTCGTTCCCCTCCAATTACGTGGGCCGAAATGATGATCTAATGGTATAACGTAAGTGATTACCTTTACCACTTACCTTTACCGACCCCCAAAGCCTTCTTCCTGCTATCCTGCTAATATTATAAATGTGGAAGTATGTGAACATTTATTACTTACTGGACGTTTATTGCTCAAACTGACCCAAATACTGAAAGGATTTGACTGAAATATAAATAGTACAGGGATTTTATCCCTAGAAAGGTACCTATGGGTCGCAGGAATGGGATCCATACGAACGAAGCGGCGGGTAAGAGTAAGTAAAAAATAAAAATAGGAGCATGACCCTGTGATACACGTAAACATGATACAGATGATTATGATCAGTCAGTGAAGTGTCAGCCCCGAGGTCGAGTCAGAGAGCGAGGGTCGCAGGGCACGTCCGAGGACGTGGCGAGTTCGAGTGTCTCGAGTGATAGAGGGTCTGTAACGCGATACTAGTGACAATGTTTTTTTATATATAAGTATATAGAAGGACACGTCAATTTGACTTCACCTCGCTAGATAGTAAGCTAAAGGCAAAGTCTCGGAAATAGGGTCACCATTATAAACATGTACCATGTTAACAATGGTGGGATTCGGCTTGACGGCCTCATCAGATGCTTTTTTACGCCCCGCTTAAGGAACTGTAGGAAGTAGGAACCTTGAACAATTATTCTCAAGCCAAGAAATCACCAAGAGGAAATGAATATTATTACTGCCGTGTGGCATTTTAACTTAACAACCACAACATACTATGTAACAGTTTGGAAAGATTTTGAGAGTGAACAAGTCCAAAAAATCCAATCCAAAGGTTAAATAAAAATCCTTTTCTGGCGAGAATAATACAATTCTTTACTGATCTCAGAACGAACGAGAAACGAACAAAATGCAAATGCCTTATATCTACTTGTTGTAAGACAAACGATAACTCGAATTTATCTCGAGCAACACCATCTAGTTGTGGTGTCGGAACTAAAACTAAATTTATTTACAGCCGAACAGGGATCAATCAAGGGATTCTGTTTCAACACCCGAGACATCAAGGTATCTGTTTCTATCAAAAAAATGCGATTTGCGAACACTAAGGTACTTCTGCGGTTTTTTCTTTACCTGTACCAAAGTTACTACAATTTTCATTGAACGCTCACTAAAACATATTGCATAAGTTAGAAGTGGATTCTTGCTCGTGTAATGGCAGGTATTCCGAACCCGCACACGCAAGTCTTACACCTTAGCCAAAACTAATAAAATATCTAATAAGTTTCACCCTTTCGTCATACTGTGCTACTAGTCCTTATATCCCAACTATTTCTGACCACGTGGAGGACGGGGGTGGACAGGAAAGCTATAAAACTGGCCTGCGTCTCGGCCATACATATTTTCAGCACGTACATACGGAGCTATAAAAGAGAATGTTTAACCATTCTGCATCTACTTACTCATGTATATCTAGACTAGTAAGTACTTTATACAGCGTGTATTTTTGAAACGGGGCAGTAAAAGTCACAGCAAAATGGTCTTAACAGACCTTCACTAACTTTTCGAGATATTTTGAACTGCATTCACAGATTTTGGCGAAATCGTAGTAAGCTAGAAAAATGCTAAAAGTCAAAAAAAATCTTTTGATGCCAATTGATCCTATGTCATGTGTACTAGGAAAGACAGAAATCGCCAAAAACGTTTCCCATACATTTTAACAAGAGAATCATAGTGGTTAAACTTTTTGTTTTGGGTAAATAAATACCAATTATATCAGTTACGCAGTTGTTTAGTAAAACACTCAAGTTTTTGACTGTTTAGGTAAATATACTCAAAGTAGGTAAATAGTCAAAGTTAAAGAACTCCTTAATTTGGTTCTTCAGACTGCAGCTTCCCTTTAAGGAAGTTGGTTGAAGTTCGCTACAATGTCAGAGCTCAAAGCGTTTGATCAACAATATTCATTAAGGAAACGTTCACAACTTTACCGTTGAAGTTAATGCAGACAATACGACACAAAGCGCCATTGAAGCGGCGATAAGTTTGTGACAGCGTCATAAATATGAGTACGTAAAACAGTAGATAATGTGCCAGATGAACCGTGGCTTCGATTCGATTATAAGAAGCACCACTCTCTCACATCGTGCAGACAGATATATGCGAGTGCTAAATACCTTGCCTTCTTTTCTTTCGTTTTGTCTATACTTATCAACCCCCGACGCAAAAACGACGGGTTGTTATAAGTATGACGTGTCTGTGTGTGTGTGTGTGTGTGTGTGTGTGTGTGTGTGTGTGTATGTGTGTGTGTCTGTCTGTGGCATTGTAGCGCCCAAACGGATGAACCGATTTGGATTTAGTTTTTTTTGTTTGAAAGGTATATTAGTCGGGAGTGTTCTTAGCTATGTTTGAAAAAAATCGGTCCAATGTGGCCGCCGCCACAACATGTCGGAATACATATTTCTTCATAACTCCCTCAATATGGGTATCAAATGAAAGAGCTTGACTAGTAGATCAATTTAAAAAGTATAAAATAAAAATTAAATTAAAAATTTAAAAAACCCCCGTCACAAAAAACACTTCCAAAAAGTTGAAAATAAATTAATAAATTTTGATTCAACGGTTGCCATGTCGGGGGACCTTGAATTGTTCCAATAATATAACGGAAAGCTTAACCAGTTAGGGTCCCCCGACATGGCAACCGTTGAATCAAAATTTATTAATTTATTTTCAACTTTTTGGAAGTGTTTTTTGTGACGGGGGTTTTTTAAATTTTTAATTTATTTTAGTTTGGCTTTTATGGAAGCAACTGCAGAAAAGCCAGCTTTTTGTAAATAGCTAGATCTACAATCTTTCCAGGATAGATATGGCCACAGAATAGAAAACAGTGCTACATGGCTCATCGCATAAACGCGATAAGAGTAAATTAGGCGGAAAAATGTTCATCATGTATATATAACGCCATCTATTCGATAGCAGCAGTTCTAAAAAGTCAAACAAGTAACTTCAAGCTCGGTAAAATAGAGGGCCGACCGGCTTCAAAAAATTTACTTAATACACTGCCATCTAGTGGCGAGTAGCCCAAATAAGTAACGTAGCATATGGTTTTTTTCCCGACTACTGCACATTTTACAAATGTTGCTTTAACTTGAATCAGGCAGTTGATAATATTACTACGAAATACATTTATTTTATGCAGGGAAGAAATACTTTCTATGTAGAGCTCGTCAATATGACGTCACTCTGTACGATGGTAATCTATACGTCATGATGGTTTCAGCTTGACGTACTTTTGTTAGAAGAATTATGCACTGTGTTGGTAAAGTATTTTATAACATATTTGCTCGTAAAGTGGTTGTAATTACACCAATTTCAATATCGTAATGTATCTCATTACGTACTTGTGCGATAATGTAATGTAAAAGGCACGTGTTTTTTTTAATAAAGTTTCAAGATAAGTACTCGGTCTAAAAATGAACGATACTTTTAAAAATCTTAGCAAAGAGGTTTTATGTCAAGAAAGTGGTCAATATTTTATGAATAAAATTAACTTTGGGAGATAAAATATAACAAATAAACATTTAATTCTTTAATTTAATTAATTTTGACAATAAATTACAACCATTTATTTATCTGTAACAAAAACACAAAAATATTAATTTACTTTATTAGTAATACTGGCTGTTTTTGTACCTTTGCCTAAAAAAAAAACGTTGATGCGCGCGCATCGCTTATTTGTGGACAAGTAAAAATAATTCCGCGCGCTTTTTCTTTTCGCTGTATTATTCGTTTAACAAAGTCAGTGTTTTATTAATTTCCTCGTAAATATGTTATAAAACGTCGTATGACATACGTGCGCTTTGAAAATTACAGCCTCTGCTTCCTTATAGCCCTCGCCGATGGCTCGGGCTAGTAATATCGCCTTGGCTGTAATTTTCAACTTACCGCACTTATATCATAATGTACTATTATAACATATTTGCTCGTAAAGTGGTTATAATTACACCAATTTCAATATCGTAATGTATCTCATTACGTACTTGTGCGATAATGTAATGTAAAAGGCACGTGTTTTTTTTTAATAAAGTTTTAAGATACTCCGTGAACGATACTTTTAAAAATCTTAGCAAAGAGGTTTTATGTCAAGAAAGTGGTCAATATTTTATGAATAAAATTAACTTTGGGAAATAAAATATAACAAATAAACATTTAATTCTTTAATTTAATTAATTTTAACAATAAATTACAACCATTTATCTGTAACAAAAATATTAATTTACTTTATTAGTAATACTGGCTGTTTTTGTACCTTTGCCTAAAAAAAAAACGTTGATGCGCGCGCATCGCTTATTTGTGGACAAGTAAAAATAATTCCGCGCGCTTTTTTTTCGCTGTATTAATTATTAATTTCCTCGTAAATATGTTATAAAACGTCGTATGACATACGTGCGCTTTGAAAATTACAGCCTCTGCTTCCTTATAGCCCTCGCCGATGGCTCGGGCTAGTAATATCGCCTCGGCTGTAATTTTCAACTTACCGCACTTATATCATAATGTACTATTACATATCTCTTGCTCTGTAAGTACACCCTTACACCCCTGAATGCCGGGGTGTATGACTATCATTACAGCATAGGTTTTGGAATTTGAAAAAAGAACTGTCATACTCATACTGCACGAAGAATATTTTTAAAAAGTTAATATTTTTTTTCTCGGTATCGATTAATTACTCGAATCGGAATCTAGACAATTTATTTTATAAAGATTTTATTTTAAATATGGAACTATTTGTTTCCACATCGTATGTTAGATGGAATCGATTTAAAAATCAAACTGGCCAGCAAGATTTGACGCGCTTGCGTGCGTGAAAAAAAAAGGCAAGAACCTCAAGTCACTCAAACTCAAGTCTTATCATCACAAACTCATATTCAAACTATAAATATTCCTAAAAAGAACGTGACCATATCTCTTACAAATTGTAATAATTTTACTATTAATTTTAATTAAATACACATTTTTTTCTTTTTAATAAATGTTCATTGAAACCTGCTGTCTTGTTGTTTACTTACCTCACAATCGATGTGTAAAGCAGAGTATTTATCTCGGGCGTAAGCTTCGCTCAGGCGCCAAAAACCTTGTATGCAATTGATGTCATACAGCCCTTGGTTAATAATCTACTATTAAAATATATTGGTTTTTATCCTATCACCTAACTTACAACACTTCGCATCGAGACACACACGTCACCGAAACTACGTTTAAAACTGAAAATTTCCCGACCGAAAAACCCAAAATTACAACTCAAGAATCGTCCCATACAACTTCGTTATCTACAATTTTCACAAGTAGCCAGGCTTACATAAGTCGTTACTACCTCGCGAAGCCCACACTTCAGAACTCAAAAGTTTCACAAAAGTATCCGAAAAGGATTACCGTATTTCATCTGAGTATAGCGATCATGTGATATCTTATGACTTATTCCAAGTTTCTAATAAATTTATATATCACTTCAAGTTAGAAAGTTTTCCAGACTTTGCAGTTTTATTCACTGTATTTTTTAATCACCCCAATTATTTTGTTATCTAGTTTGGTCTTCTTCAACCATTATTATTTATATACCTACTTATAATGTTCTAATACAGCCCCATCTATGTTGTTTCGTGCGTGTAATGAACAAATAATGTGTTTCTTTCTAATAAGAAGCTGTTTTCCCGTGTTTAGCCCTCCCTGTGCCTCCCTCGCTCCGTACTGTGTAGTGTACTCAGGCAGTAACTACGTGCGTACAATCTTACCTACAAGATCTGTAGGCAATCCTCCTGGTGAATTGTTACGTTAAAACATGAATCGGTGCTACCTCCACTTTGTGAAATGACTTCTGTTTTTAGGAAGTTACCCATTATTTTAGAGTATTTAAAAATCCTTTGTCATTAGTTGAATTTGAACATCTACGTGCTAACATGCAGATTTGCAAAACGTGCAGAAATCCCCACGGATACCTCCCCCACTGGAGTCGGAAGGGGAGGTTATTTCCAACTCAAACCGACTAAAACCGCATGCCGACTGAGGCTCGTAGGCCCCCGATGAGAGCCAGACCATAAGGGATGGCCCTGGACCAGCCTGAGTGTGAGGGATATGTTGAAAACAACCTCACCTCCGGCCTAGCATCACGACCCTCAGTCGGCGTGCGGTTTTAGTCGGTTCAAGTTCGACATGACCTCTTCTTTTGGCTCCGGCGGGGGAGGTATCTGAGGGGAGAGCCGCACGAAAAAACCAAAAAGGCTCTTGCCGCGCTGTGCTTGATGGTATGTGCTTAGATAATTTTACAGCTGGTTACTGTGACCCCTTAGGTATAATGTGTTTTTCCATTTTTTGTGAATGTGGATGGGTGTTAAGGGTGTATGTGACAAAATTGCCTCCCTCCGTACACCGGATTTAGTACAATTCCTTGTCCGTTTCATTGCAATACCGTAACTTGTTACCGAAGAGGCGAGCTTCGTAATATAATAAAACACAGTAAGGGCAGCTTGCCAAGAGATGGCGCGCCGGGCGACGATCACAAACAAACACATTAAACGTCTCCCTTAATGGCAGATCATACTTTATGGCCAACAAAAACGGGATGCGCAATAATTCATAAAACAATAACTACTTTTCATTCGTCACCAATTTATTGTAGAATGCAGACCCGGGTACGATACCCGGTTCAGGTCAAATACAATGTTGTTGGGTTGTTCGGTTAGGTAATTCTTAGATGCTGACGGAAAAATGCCCAATTGACGGCGATGTGGCGTCTATTACATGGCTATAAGATAATGCTAAATGTAAGAGTAAAAATGTTAAATTTAGAGTAAAAGCAAAAAGAGTGAACGCTACTGCCACGAAGGAGGCGAGGGTTCGATTCCCGCTCAGTGCAAATATTTGTATACATGAATATGGCTATTTGCATTGGTCTGGGTTTTTCTATGTAGAATATTGTGTATGTATTTACAAAAAAAAGTATGTAAGTATGTTTATCCGCATTCTAGATTCCATAACACAAGCTAGTTAAGCTTACCAGGGGTTTAGATAAGCATTGTGTTAATGTAGTGGAATATTTATTTATTTATTTTTTACATTACATACATTCTCGATTATATAAATAAAAAACCACATGATCTTACAATACAGACCTTTTAACATTACTAAGGAAGGAACCTTGACAAGTTTAGTAGCTTCTGCAGATGGTGGACTGTAGTCTCTGTCTACCCAAGAGAACGTGAAATAGGCGTGAGCATATGAATCTAAGATTACTGGGCTTACAGACAGTACTTATAATAATATAGATGCCAATCATAAACGAAAATCCATCCATATCCTTAACCATACTAACAGTATAAATGCGTAAATAACTCTGTCTGTCTGTATGTTACGCTTTCACGCCCAAACCACTGAACCGATTTCGATGATATTTGGTTTAGGGGTAGATTAGACCTTGAGAAATGACAAAGGCTATGTTTGGTCGCGATAACCGACATCCACGCGGGCGGAGCCGCGGGCAAAAGCTAGTGTTACTATAAATAGATTCCATTGGTGTTAAGAAGATTTCTAAAGAGTTTTTCACTAAGTCAGGTAACTGATGCTTGTTTGCCACCATGTTAGTTAACAAGCTCAAGTCATAAACGAAAATAAAAGTAGCAACAGGAATGAATACCTCATCGTGCAGGTTTTATTACTTTACGACATCAAATAAAAGTTTAGTAACATTTTTGTCGACCGCTGTGTTTTATTTGATGTGGTTTTTATCGGCGAGTAGGCCGTAAACTCATTGGCGTGCGCTCCTGCCCCTGGCCCCTGCAAGGTGATTTTATTAATGGGTGCTTTTTATATTAGTGAAATATTAGTTGTAGATTCATTGTGAGAACTACACCCCGATTGGTTCTATATCTAGTAGGTATTAGAATTTACAGATTTTCTGTGCAGAACCTAAAAAGTAGGAGTGATTTTTATGCATACTTTAATAATAATTAATGTGGAAAATTAATTAATAAGGATTACGCCAAAATTCCCAAAATTCGCTAGAAGCGAAAGGACCCTATAAAATATATCCGGTTCTCAGCATTCCATGGATTCACCGTGCGGTCGCCGGGTCCATGGCGTGGTACAGACAGGAACACTGTGATGGCGTCTTGGACTTGCAACCCAGATGTAGGTTTAGGGTGGCCACCTTGTGATAATACCAAATAAATCGTGATAGAATCTGTTTAAAATAGTTTTACATCAAAATCACTATAAACTTGTGAACAAAGTAACTGGCGTTGACCTTCGGAGACCATTTTAAATGAAGTACAGCAACAACGACTTGTAATAATAAACGCTTTTAATTGGGTCACAAAAAAAGCCATTTGTTAAAGCCTCTAATTTGTAACCGGCGGGTACAATATTTTCTCGTTCAAAAACCAATCAGTGTCCACTTCATATTGTTACAATCAAATTTACTACGAACAAACAGATGGGGCAACAATGCTATTAAAGAATCGATTTAATTTCTAATTAATTTGATTAAGTTTTTTCGACTGCGGCAAAGTAAGGTATGTCTGTATGGATATTATGGCGCACTATGAGAGGGCCCATGGCCAACAGTAGACTACAAATAGGCTTACTGAATAATTGATGTATGTTTGTTCGTACATAATCCCTAGTGAGTGGTTGAACCGATTTTTGCGAAGTATTAAATTGTTATATTATTGTATTTTGCGCTAATGGATGGCGCACATTGGGATTGCTGCAATTTATTGACTGATTGATTGAACTGTGTTTTGTAAAAGTTAGGAAAAATCTAAATGGAGTATCGCAGTCGGGTGTTTAGTTTTTCTAATTTATTATTAACTACTTACTTGTTTTACATACTGAATCATGGTCCTAACATATAGACCTGCTTTTATTAATTGTTGAATTCCATAGGAGACTCAAATGCACATAGCAATGTAACCTTCCCCATACCTATATCAATTCAATCCCTTAAGAAGTGCCTTCAGAGACCGTTCCAGTAACACCCTGATGATAATTTATGAAGGTCCGGTCCCCACGCACGTATGGGCCGGAGCACACTTCGTTTATGGGTAAAAAAATGGGCAAAACCTTACCAATATACCAAATTAGATTTAACTTGAATTATTGATATGGAACTAGAGCAATCAAAGCAAAAGTTTGCTAGTACAATCACCATCTGATCGGTCTTCACTACAAAGCCTCAAAATGGTCTGAATACCAATGTATTAAGAAGAACTGTTTTATTGACTTAAATAGTATTACTGTACGAACTTAAGGCGTGTACGAAATATCAGAACAATCAGTCAACTGGAAGGCAGGTATACCAAGAAATTAAGATTATTTTGAGTATTTTGTTCATTAAAATTGATCTGAGACTGACTGTAACACTGATATTTATCTTCCCTATAAAAATATTTCTCGAGAGATGAGACACTGCACCAATTTAATACCAAGCTGGGACAAACAACCTGTGATATCATGAATCAAATTTATCATAACCCTGGTCGAAACTTAAGGCTGTTCAAATATACCATGATCGCGATTACTCCCCTAAATTGTTCGACACAGAGCGCAAAAGTTTAAAAGTTATTATGGCAATTAGGTTCGCCTGAAAGTGCCTGCTTCTTTAATCCTTTGAAGTTATTTTGATGTACATTGTAATTCGCCAGGGGGCGCGGTCGGTGCGAACCTTCACAGTTGTTTACAGACACGTAAATTGCTTGAAATGTTAATTTTGCCACGAAATTAGATGTTCTTTATTTAAAAGGAAATAAATTGAGTTAATTTAGTTACGTTCTGCTCCCGAATTGAGATAGAAGGCAATACGTAAAATTCATTAATAATAAGAATTTATTTCTCTTTCACAAAGGTACTGTACAAAATTAGTATAATCTAGGTTACTCTAATTTTAAAATTAGTTCGGTAGCCTTTGTGAGAGACTGGAGTCTGTAGTAGGAAAACCTGTGTTACAGATCCCCAGGCTCCCACCTCTTGGACGACTATTATTAAGTTACACAAATATTTTAACATGCAAGTAAGTATTTGTTTAGTAAAACTATGTTAGAGTGACATTTAGCAAGTATGAGTGAGTGATTGTGTGTGTGTGTGTGTGTGTGTGTGTATTCTACCCGTTTATGTGACAAAATAGTGTATAACTAGTTTGATCATATTACCTGTGATAGTAAGTTTTCTGTATCATCATAACACAAGCCCTGCAGCCAAGAGGTCAGTACTCTTTTTAATTTAAATTTATTCAAGTGGTATATGGAAAGGAGATGGTTAATTTTGTTGTAGAGGTATGGACCCAGGAAACAATAGAATCTGTGGGAATGGGTTGTTCTGTAGGTCGTAACGGCTTCGAAGATTTTATGTTTACGGCGATTTGTTGCATTAAGGGAAGGATCATAGCCTGATACAGAATGGGCTTTGAGTACTATACGAAGAATAAATAACTGTCGCACTGTAAGGACCTTGAAATTCATGTAAAGTTCCTTCGTAGGATAGAAAATGGGGAGGTAAAGCGCTACTTTTAGGACTGCTCTTTGGGCACGTTCCAGTTTTTGTATAATAGTGGTGGCTGCGCCACCCCATGACGTAATACAATACGTTAGTAGGGATTGACAAAGCGCAAAATACGTCATTTTTAGGATATGTTTGTCTGAAATGTGGCGCAAGTTCTTAAAGATATAAATTAATTTTCTAGTTCTTGATGTCATAAGGTCTATATGAGCTCTAAAATCAAGTTTTTTGTCGATGATGATTCCCAGATACTTAATTGTGTCTACCGGCTGAAATTCCGGGCAGGTACAAGGCGTACGTGAGCTGCCAAAGTCAAAGCAGGAATGTGCAATGAGGGGAGTAGGTGCCTCAGTGTGCAGCTTCTTATCTTTAAGCCGGAAAGTAATGAACTTTGATTTATTTATGTTCAAACAGAGACGATTGTCACTGAGCCAGTTAATTACATGGTTTATACCAGCCTGTGCATATTTATGTGTTTCTTCCCAGGAATTGCCATGAAAAACTAGTGCGGTATCATCAGCAAATGTAATAACCCTTCCATTAATCAGATTTAGTTGGCAGAGCTGGTTAATGAAAACCAAAAACAGGGTGGGACCAAGGATACTGCCTTGCGGTACACCTATGTCGATGGGCAGTTCAGCACTACGCACGCCGTCCAACTGAACACATTGAGTACGATCAGTAAGATAGCTCGCAAAGAAATCTCGTTGTATGCCACGAACACCCAACCGCTCCAGCCTATCAAGTAGTAATGGGACAGAGACCGTGTCAAACGCCTTGGCAAGGTCCAGAAAAATTGCGATTACTTTTTTCCGTGCATCCATATTTGTGACCACAGTATTTGTTAGTTCGTGAACTGCATCACTGGTTGACCTGTTTCTACGGAAGCCGAACTGAGACGCAGACAACAGATAATTTTTCTCCAAATAGTCTACAAGTCTTTTGTTTACAATTTTTTCCATTATTTTGGAGAAGGCAGGCAAGATTGAAATAGGCCGATAGTTATTGACACAGTCTCTGTCACCACCCTTATGAACAGGATGAATGAGAGCGCGTTTAAATGCTTTGGGAAAGGTCCCCGTCGAAAATGCCAAATTACAAATGTAAGCAAGGGGCTCAACTAGAATATTCCTATACCTTTTAATGAAGACGTTGGAAATTCCATCCAGGCCAATCGCAGAATGAGTCTTTAATTTAATAATGGTTAAATTAATTTCATCAATATCAGTTGGCACAAGGACAAAAGATTGAGCAGAATGGAGGGGTGAAGCACCGGCCATAGGGTTAGATCTTGAAACTTTTTCTGCAAGTTTTTTACCGATACTGACAAAGTATCGATTTACCGAGTTAGCTGACTCTATAGGATTATTGTTCGAGACCAGTGCGGATGCTGGGGTTCTAATTTTATTTGTATAAGTAATATTTTTAATTACCCTCCAAAGTTCTTTTGTGTTGTGTTTGGCCTTATCGACTTCAGATCTTTCATATTCCTTTTTAGCATTTTTTAATAGTAAATTGCAGAAGTTTCGATAACGCGAGTAGGTTAGTTTATAGACCTCATTATTTGGGTGTTTTTTCGTCTTAGCAAATAGTTTATCCCTATTCCTTATACACCTTAACATGCCTTTAGTTATCCAGGGCCTGAGGATATGTTGACGTCTGGGAATCGTTACCGTTTTAGTACAACTGTTTAGTTTATTATTTACAGTGCTGATTAGAAAATCCACAGCTTCATCAACATTAGTCATGGATAGCACCGGGTCAAGGTCGAGTTTGGTAAAACATCTATCAAGAGAATCGTAGTCTACTCTTTTGATTGATTTTGTTGGGTAATAATTTATCGGAATGAGATCAAGACTCACTATGATGCTATAGTGGTCGGTTAAGGTGGTGCGCGCAACAAAACACCTAGCAGGAAGTTTGGTCTTGAGGATGACATGGTCAAGACAAGTGTCTGTATGAGTTGGGAAGGAGTATGCAGGTAACATACTATGGGCAGCAAGAATATTTAAGTAAATTTCGGCGCTACTATCCACCGAGGCAGCGGAGATGTCTAGATTGATATCCCCAGTAATAATGATATTCTTAAACCCCGCTAGGCTGTTGAGTACATTATTCAGGGATTCTAAGAAAATTGTGGTGTTGGAATACCCGGGAGCCCGATAAATGGCAAGTACAACAGTATCATTGTTCACCTTTATCATGAGGCAATTTGCATTCATAAGTGGCGGTTCGGATATATCGTAAATGTCTGTTGTTTTGTAGTAAACCACCACACCCTCATTTTGAGTATAGTTTGTTGTTGTAGATGCATAACTATAACCATCTAGCTGTGGAATGATACGGTCACTATTATGAAGCCAACATTCTGTCAAAATTAGTAAGTCCCAATAGATATTGCAGCTATGTAGCAATGTTTGAAATTGTTCTATATTCCCATGCACACTACGAATATTTTGAACAAAGAAGTTTAGGGATCTGCCTTGAGGAAAAAGTTTTGTAATGGATTAGTTGTACATACATAATGACAGGTTTGAAATGGTAGATACATGACCATGTGTGAGAACGGAGAACTAAATATTATAGTGCATGTGTATAGTATGTATAATATTATGATAACATTTCTAAACACATAATGTAGGGCAACATTCGGTGGACGAAGAGATACAGTTAAAGGTATGATTCCGAAGGTAACGACAATACAGCAGATACGTGTTATTCATTGCGGCTTCTCAATGGTCTCCTTTATCCGTATCAAAACTTAACAAGTAATGTATGCGCTGCATCTGGAGTTGCCATCATCATCATCATCCTCATAAGTATCTCACATTTGCATGTTGACTTATCCAAGAGCGACTGCCATCTGACCTACTAACTTTGAGAGGAAAAACCTGCGCCAAAACCTCGTCCAATATTTATCAGGTGCGTCAGTGCACCTGGTTGCAGCAGGTTAGATCGGTTTGAACCCCAAGCACGGCAGTAAAGCCCTCTACACCGAACAGCGCTGTCTTTTGTCTTAACCTCAATTCCTGATTGGGCTATTCAATCCCAGCTGGTATGAATCCTATTAAGGGGCTTGTTGTCCCGTGTATAGCTCGTTACGCTGGTACAATGAATACCAATTTATTGAATTTAATTAACTGTTTGTCTCGGTTGCGAGTAATCCCCTACAGCTCACGAACTGACATAGACAAACAAGAACTATACGCCAACAGAACTGTTTTGTGGTATACGAATCAATAGTGTAATGTGGTATAGTGTAGTACGAGTAATATGTATATCCTACTAGCTTTTAACCGCGGCTCCGCCCGCGTGGATGTCGGTTATCGCGACCAAACATAGCCTATGTCCTTTCTCATGGTCTAATCTACCCCTGTACTAAATTTCATCAAATCGGTGCAGTGGTTTAGGCGTGAAAGCGTAACATACAGACAGACAGACAGAGTTACTTTCGCATTTATAATATTTGTATGGATTTAATATTATTAGAAAGTTTGTGACCGTGTTTGGATGTTCGTTATTTAATAATGCTCTAACAGCTAAATGGGTCTAGCTGAAAATTGGTATAGGGATAGATCATATTCTAGACAAACTAATTAACTAACAATAACTGGTCTAACTTTGTATCCCCTGAGAAGTTTAATTTATATATTGTACGATGTTATGCGTAGATTAGACCTGCCGAAAGTAACTAATTAGGTAAAGTTTACTACGGAAAGGGAATACAATATACCACTCGCGTTCTACTTAATGATATAATCGAAAACATTGGTAAAAGTGAATTTTCTCGGGCGGGATTCGGATCCGCGATCTTTCCCTTACAGTGGAAATGCCTTGACCAACTAGGCTACCGAGACATGGCCAGTGTGATTCAAATTTACCTTCTATATTTATCCGTCTTTAAGGTGACAGCGACCGTGGAGTTATCTACCAATGTTCTTACGAACTATCGAAAGATTCTTTTTTTTTTTCAATGTTTTCGATTGTATAGTTAGCATACTTAATGCTTTGAAAAATAATTCAAATAAATGATATAAGTTAAGTACATCATATACAGGTCTAATTCATAACCACTTTTTGGCTTCACCACCGTTGAAAGAAAAATACTAAACTATTTTTCTGAAACATTTTTATCAAAGAAGTTTGTTAGCAAAGAAAAATTAATTCGTGTTATTTCAAGTTACCAGGGAAGCGAAATAAAAACTGCCACGAACAACATCCGACTATCAAGGAAGGAATTGTGCGAAAAACCTTTGTTTGCAACTAAGTAGAGCCCTAGCGTTGAAACGTGCAGTTAATATTCTGAGATACCTTTTTACGATAGCGATATTCTCATTCTTTAGCACGCTACACTACCATAACTACGGTAAAATTGCTTCTAATTTAATGAAAAATAAACATCAAATATTCCTATCGTTAGATTTGCTTATTTTAAATGTATGAGCAATTATAAACTTAACAGTGGCGCTTTAAAAGGGTCAGCGGAATGAGGATGACATGTGTCGACAGATGTCATTCTGGCGGACCGTCATGCGGGAGGGCGGCGATGTTGAAGCTCCAATAGTTCGTGTTGGACGCATGCCGCTCATCATCTGACGGAACGTCTTTGTTCCGTGCAATCGAGAAGATTATAACTGTGCCTTATTTAATTAGAGCTTAACAACGTGTAACAGTGTTTTAAATTCAATTATGAAATTAATGCAGTGTGTAAAATTAAACGACATTGATTGTAGTTGAGTTGTTGATCTATTACTTAATCGCCCAAATATCCACTATGATCTAGAGGGGGAAGCGCCTATAAACTATTTCTTTCGTTCATACCTAAATGTCAGACAACCCAATATTTGATGTCACCCTAAAAGATAAAATACTTTTCAGATAATAATCTGTAGAAATGGTGAACGTATATTTTCTATCGTAGGTCACAGTATGTACTGATTTCGGTTATAATATTCTTTAAAAAAAAATACTTGAATTCACTTACCTCGGCTGTGAACCTGGAACCTCCCTTCCCGCCCTTGCCGTGCTCTGGCGAGTGCCGCAACGCCTTTGTGTCAATCTGCACGTTTGTTTGCATCTTGTACAACTGCTTCAAACACCTTATTATCTCTTACTACACTACACTTTCACGATTTCACTTTGATATGGACTTAAGGTTTACTTTTCAATAGCTTACTTATAGAAGTCATTATGGAAATATTTGGTTATCAGATTTTATTGAGTATCTCATCAGTCACCAAACTTAGAAAACTGGCGTTTTCAACATAGTCAAACATGAAATACCTTGGGACCAAAGTGTGCCCCTTGGGGTACCTATACAAACCTATACAAATCGTCGTACTGCCTTGACATGCTTTTGTTTAAAGACAAAAGGAAATATTTTAATAGCAGTTTGGTATCAAGTTATTGAATATTTCAATTCCGTAATATGATAAATGTTTCAACTAGTCAATCGGAAACTAATCACATTTGTCTTCTTGGTCTTTTATTTCACTTTAAAGAAATGTTAATTGCTTTTATGAGTACGGTGCCTCCTGTACCTGTAACAATGGAAATTAACAATAAATAAATCATTCCTTTTTAACGAATATTGCATATCCAGGACTGAAAGTTGGTATATTAGTACAACTTTAAATAAATATGAATTCAATACAAACTTATAACTTTAGGTAGAAGCTAAGACCCATCCCTACGAAGCGACGATAAAAAAGAAGATATTTAAATGATGCTAAGTATTTAAGCTATGCGAAGGTTCTGAGAAAGTGAATCGAAAAGGGAGGGGACAGCGGCCATTAATATAAATAACACAGTTAATGTTCTTTTAATTGACTCTTGTACAGATCAGTAGATCATTTGGATGAGAAGCTTTTCGAATTTTTAGAACAAATAGTTTAGTGATCATGATAGCACTCAGCCGATGAATTTATTATTGAATAACTGTTCCAGTGCTTCTTGCTATTGTTGTTAAAAATACTCTAACGAAAACAAACATTTTGATTAAAACCTCATAACTCATAACTCATAACTCATTTATTTGTAAGAATATTACATGTCAGTGTATACAAAACATCATTTGTCAACTCAGATAATCGTGCTTCCACAGGTGGGATAGTGTCCGTTACATCATAAACATTTGTAATTATCATTCAAATCGTCAAAATCAAACAGTCACAAATTTTGGATTTCTTAGTCAGTAATTAATACAATTCACAAATTAAAATAATATATAAATAAAACAATTATAGGATGTCAATAATAATAAAATACAATAGAATTAATTACAATATGTCAATTCTGGTCATTTTGACGG
This sequence comes from Eilema sororculum, assembly GCA_914829495.1. Lineage (NCBI taxonomy): Eukaryota > Metazoa > Arthropoda > Insecta > Lepidoptera > Erebidae > Eilema > Eilema sororculum. The sequence continues at coordinate 373,919 of OU618555.1, read as the reverse complement.
TTTCATATTTATCATCTCGTCAACCGAGTAAAAAGCTTGCTCAATCAGCCAGTGCTTCAATCGACTTTTAAAGGAGACAAGACTTGGGGCAGACGTGACGCAAGCTGGTAACTTATTGTAGACTGTCGGCCCCATCACATAAGTCGTCTTTTCAGATTTCGTTAACGTCCTAGCTACTGATTTGAGTTTGTCACGATTCCGCGTATGGTACGAGTGCACGTCACTAAATTTCAAAAATTGGTCGATATTCGTCCTCACGTACATCGCGATTTGGTAAATTAAGATAGACGGCAGGGTGAGGATTCCCAACAGAGGAAAGTAAGGTCTTGCCGATACGTCCTGCGGAACTCCTACCATGGCTCGCACGGCGCGCTTCTGCATACGGAACGCGCGCTCCCAATCAGCAGCGCGACCCCATAACTCTGTTCCATATTGGAGCAGTGATTGCACCGTTGCAAAATAGAAAGCTCGTACTTCCTCACCGGGCATTACTCGAGCAACCTATTTACTGCATAGAGATTCACAAAGACGCAGTTGAGAATTATAGAGTTGGTAACTTACATTTTTTTAATGAATTGGACCAGGGAAACCTCAAAAGGTGCTGTCGTCCAACTATTTTGAAAGTTGGACAACTGCCCCTAGTAAAGCGTCATGGTCCAACTGGTTGGACAGAGCAGTTGGACCACTGCCCCGAACTCAAAATTTTAATACGTTTTGTAATTCAGTAGAAAATTAATTTTGGAACAATGTTTAACAATTCCTTCATCCCTTTATGTTAAACAGCAACAGGTAATAAAAGCAGTTAGGCGCGATGTAAATGAAGGAAGCGACTGTCCAGTCGTTCAACTTTGTGTTTAACATTAAACCCCCTATACACTACTCGCGAAGTTGAACGAAGTTAGGCGAATACGATAGTGTGGAGATGCACTTCGGCTTACCTCGTCAAACTTTACCTCGCCTCGGGCGACTTCCATTTGTTGTCGGTTTTTGCGCCCGAGTCAAAGGGCCCGAAGTTGCACGAAGTGCGTTCACGAAGTACCTCTCTACACTACTCGGCCGACTTCAGTACTCAATAGTTATAATTATTGCGTGTGACACATATTGTGTTTATTATGAACAAAATACAGTCTTCACAGGAGGAAAATATGTTGTTCCTCGAAACTGTGCAAGCAGAACCTATTATTTGGGACCCCAATATCATTAATGTCATAAGGACGAACGTGCGCAGGCTTCCGGCACCTTAGAGCGAATGAGCTCCTCGCGAAGTTGAACGAGTGTGTGGTGTCGCACTTCGGACTGTAGGCAAAGTTGCTCGAGTACTTCGCCGAGGAACTTCGCGAGTAGTGTATACGAGGCATTAAAAGTACGGAAGGGATCTGCTAATTGTATACTCAAACACAGTGCTCCTGACATGGTCTGCTATATATTCACCATTGTGTTCTTGCTTTTGTTTCATGACATCTATAGGTATGCTAATTGGTATTGTACACAATTAGAGCTATCGGGGATATTTACGGGTTTTAAGTGTCCGATATTTCGGCGCAGTTGCAAGCACTATGTTCACGGAGGAACTGTATTGATGGTAAGCGGTGAAATTGTTATAGGAGTGAATATCGATCTACCCTCTTTGAAGTTCTCTTGCCATAGCAAGAGCGTAGTGCTGATACGCATTATCAGCACTACCACACCAATAGATATTTTCGAATACTGAATCACTGTTTAATGTCGCAATAAGGAACTACTAAATGTAACTTAATGGCTACTTCAGTACCAAAACATGCTCGTATAGAAGTTTGAGATCGGTTTACATACTATAAAAGTCAGCGCAACGATACTGAGCAATCTGTGCATACATTTTAGTAGTTATTGTTAAATACTTAAAGGCTTATTTACTTCAAACTGTCACAACTGAAATGAAATGTATGGTTAACCATTTCGATATCAATTTCACGACATTCATGTAAGTATGGCTTAACTAGCTTGTGTTGAGGATTCGGATGAGAATTAAACGCCACGCACAAGGATTCAACACACAGAAATAATTACAGTGCGAGTGACAAAGCTTCACACTGACGCCGCGTTGACGAGCCACCCCGCAGGGGATTGTCTGGACTTGCCCGTGTTCGTGTGATTATCACATAGTTCATTGTATTTCTCTAACGTAATAATACAATACAACTTTTTAAGTTCGAAAAACATCGGAAAAAATGAAATGCTCAAGTGAGACTTGAACTCACGACCTTTCCCTTACAGGGGGAATGCTCTTCCAACTGAGCTATTTGTAAGGGAAAGGTCGTGAGTTCAAGTCTCACTTGAGTATTTAATTTTTTCCGATGTTTTTCGAATGTAATAATACAATTCAAATCTTTAAGGATGAGAAAATTAGGACTAAGAATATGAGTCTTTGCCATCTCACAGTTACTCAATCAGCTCGATTATTTTCATAATGGCCGCTCTACACTAGAGCCATGAATTGCCCTCCACCTTCATCCCGTGAATCTCTCAATCGTTCGCGGAACCCGCCGTGAAATTGACGTAGAAGAAGAAGAAGGAATTTGTACAGTCAGCATCAGAAAGAGAATCTTATTTCCTTGGTTTTACCTCGCTCCTGTTGAGCATTTGTTGTGATATTAGGTACACAGTGTACAGAACCTTTAGTTCAGAATTTAATACAATAAAACAGTTTCTTTTGATCTTGATACCTTAGTTCTAAGATCATTTTGAGACTGTGTACGTCAAGATATTTCTGACACTGACTGTACCTAGGAGGCAAGCGGCCATGAATTTGGATGTATACGCGTGAACGCTGTGCGAAGGAGGCACAAACCTTTTGTCGCGGGACAATATACCGTCTCCGATCGGGGAACAGGCATGAACCCGCGTGTACCGCACGGAGCTTCACGGCGATAGTCTGTACCACGGTGATGTGATGAGTGGTAAGGCGTGCGACTTACCACAGTCACTATATCAGTTGACGGCAAAAAAACATATTCCGATAGAAATAAATGTGCAAACACATAGCTATCTGCCTTAACAAGGCAGGCGCCACTTAAAGGCGAGCCCAATTTGTTCGACAAAGCCGAGAATATTGGGAAATCGCTCCCGTGTGTAGAAAGTACACTTCTTAAATAATGAACGAAGGGCATTTGTGGTAATGAAAATGCACCACAAAAGACAGATTGAATTTTGATTTAAGATTAAGAAATAAACATTCAGGCATCAAACCATCTTTCCAACACTCCATCCGTATATTCGTTTGTCCATCTCTAAGTCCATCCATCAAAATCCATACTTACCTACTTAGCTACTAATCTATACTAAAGCTAAAGCTAAATGCGAAAGTAACTCTGTCTGTCTGTCTGTCTTTCTGTCTGTCTGTCTGTATGTTACGCTTTCACGCCTAAACCACTGAACTGATTGTGATGAAATTTGATATAGGGGTAGATTAGACCATGAGAAAGGACATAGGCTATAGCTAGTTGTAAATTTTCTGTCTCAAGAAAGTTCATTCCTCGCAATAACCGAACGCTCTGTACCTAGATAAATTCGCACTTTATATACATAGAGTATTAAAATCCTAGTGTTTCGCTCTTTATTACCTAGGAAATCTCTGTTATAAGGTAATTTGACGACGCTTTTACGAGTTGGTGGTGGCGTCGAGCAACACGCGCCGTAATGAAACTGAAGTGAGAACATCTTCATCTCACGCCGCAAACATATTCATAAAAGACTCATAAGGGTATTCATGAACATTAATGACTGAATATGCAAATGTAGAAGCAATAATCTTGATGTCTCTAAGTGTCACTTTGTGATGAAATTATTTTGGTTTCTTACACGATATATCAATAATACTTTGAGTCTTGCGAATATTGACTGAAGTTAAATGGAAAGTAGGGCCAATTCGAACAGTTTAGAAAGACTATTCATTCTTTCAAGTTTATTGTTGGGCTCTATACTAAGTTAGTGTTACAATACTATAAAGTACTATTTTTTAATGAATTTTTTAAAGCATTTATTATGCTAACTTTTAAGTTCGAAAAACATTGAAAAAAATTAAATGCTCAAATGAGACTCGAACTCACGACCTTTCCCTTACAGGGGGACTGCTCTTCCAACTGAGCTATTGAGCCACACTTGAATCATTCCAAATTTTCATTCTCTTTATATCCGTCTATAAGGGCGACGGTGCAGCCATCTACCAACATTCTTACGAACTGTTGAATTGAATTCTGTCTGGTGGAGCGCTTGTGTACTTTCTTAATTATTTCCCACATAATTTAATTGTATTTCAATTTTTGTAATTTAAAAGAACCGCTTCTGTGAGGGAATAATGTTTGAATATTGGCGCTCATTTGTTGACCACTTAGTGTTGAAGAAGGCCAATAGAGGCGCTGCGCACAGATTTTTCGAACTATATTTTGAGAATGAAGTTTCTACGCGAGTCTCTCAAGCACCACGGCGGATCATCTACCCGCTCGCATTTTTTAGTCACTAACCCGCACCCAGCATCGAAAGATGTCTTTGACTCACGCGCTCCGCACAAAACGGAAGTTTGATTAATTCAACTCCTCGTTTCTTTCTGTGTAATTCTATAAGTTCCTTGGCCACATTCTCAAGTCAGTATAAGTGAAGTGTATCGGAAGAAAACGACAAATTCAAGAAAGTCACCGGCCGGTCGAAATATACCTACCTACCAGCACGTGCCAGGAACCACGCTTGTCTGCAGCTGAATCCTCACGAGGTGGAACACAGGTCAGTGCCGATTTTCTTACGTTTTCCTTCATAGAAGCGGTCACATGAGTATTTCCTTTCTTACAACCAAACGCCAGGTCAGAGGTTCTTAAACGCTTTGTGTGCAAACACACCAGTTTGGCAGGACTATTTACACGTCCTACCACAATTTATGGTCCTTCGAGCCGGATATGCCAGTAAATAACATATTCACGTAATTATTGGTGAATAATATTTCTTTCCTATTCATTTAATTAAAAGATTCACGTAATTTTGGTGAATTCTTTCCGCCATCTTAGTTTCATTACTTTCTTTCGCTAACAGATTTACGTAAATTATTTGGTAAATTCTGCATTTAAAACGCTAAATCTACGTAATAATTGGTAGATGAGATCCGGTTCTTAGCATTCCATGGATTCACCGTGCGGTCGCCGGGTCCATGGCGTGGTACAGAGAGGAACACTGCAACGGCGCCTGGGACTTGCGACCCAGGTGTAGGTTTAGGGTGGCCACCTTGTGATGCATCAGCGCTCACCTCCACCGTCAGTCGTGTTCCCCCCTCTACCTATCCAAATTTGGTAAGATCCTATCAACGCCGTTTTAGATATTCGTTTGCTAGGTTTTGTTTTCATTCCTTCTGTCCATGTACAGAATTCATCCACTTTACGCAACAGGTCTTGGCACTGCTTTGGGCTGCGAGTAAGTATTGCGAGATCATCTGCAAATGCGAGGATGGATTCCGTGTATTTACCGTTTAGTTTAAACCGATAGCCCCACTTTCTCTCATGTGTGGTAATACTATCTATTAAAATATTTATTACTATATTGAAAACTATAGGTGACAGACAGCAACCTTGGAACAGACCTACATTATAATTTAAAGGTTGCGTGTGGCCATCCTTGGTGTTTATAACAAATTTTAATTTATCGTAATAAGAGGCTATTATTTCCCGGATGATCGACGGAAAGTTATACCATTTTAATGCAAACAACATAAGCTGGTGGTGTACTGAGCCAAAAGCGTTTTCTAAATCTATCCAACAAACTGTTATTTGCCTTTCATTTAATCTGGCATCTTTGAGGCTTTCCGCCAGTAGTGAATTGTGTTCCAGGCATCCAGAAATTCCGGGTAGGAACCCTTTCTGGTGATTTGGCCTGAAATAGTTGTTATTGATCATGAAATTAGTCATTTTTAATTGGAGCCATGAGAAGAAGATTTTTGAGATTGTGTTAGTTAATGCTATCGGTCTAGCGTCTTTAGGACTAGTTACTATTTCTTTCTTTGGAATGAGCACAAAGTTAGCCCTGCCGAAGGCTGCTGGAATTTCTTTACTCGACCAGATCCTATTGAATATGCTTAGAACATGTTTACGTACCGATGGGCATTTTTTATAAATAATGTACGGTATGCCATCAGGCCCTGGGGCGGTTTTTGTTGGTTTTTTCTTAATTTGATGTTCAATTTCTTCTAAGCTTGGTGGATTACAGTTAAATGTGAAATGAGGGTTTGATGGTTTTTGCGCTTTAGGTTCACCGTATGGTTTTTCGTGTTTAGGCACCTCATAATTATTTTTGTAGTAGCTATAGATCTGGTCGTTATTTAGTAGCAGCCTATCTTGCTTTTTGTCACTGAAAATATTCCTTGAGTATTTGAAAGGGTCCTTATCAAATTCGACTTCATGTTTTGCTCTATTGAGGTTATTATTTTCATTTATTATTTGGGCTGAGATTCCTTGGATTAATTTTAGTATAGCCCGTAAAGCTCTGGCCAGTTGATGACTAAGTTGGTTGTCGCCCATAGCTTTAGCAATGCGTAGCCGTTTGATTAGGTCCCGCTTTCTTTTTCTCATTTTAATTTTGAACGCGTTTTCTCGGTTTTTTCGCGCGTGATTTGGTGGTGGTGGATAATACTCATGTAGATATGAGTAGATGCTAACCTGGAAAGATTCTACCTGGTCGTTTAAATCTTGTTTTGTTCCGGGATGTTCTAACAGGATGGCCAAGTTCTGATCGTGTGCTTTCCAGGTGGATGATTTTAAAGAGGGAATGCTAAGACGGGCCCGGATGTTATAATAGTTGGTGATTTACGTATTAATTGGTAAATAATCATCATTCTATTCGCATACGCGTAACTCTGTAGGTAAGTACCTATCTAGTTACGTAGTTACTTACATTCCCGCTCCGCTGTGCTACTTGCGCTATTATATAATAAGCCGTAGTACAATTTTCAATAAAAAGTAGGTATATCTAAACTGTTTGTGTTGAATTACTATTATATTATAGTAGGTACCTTACAGATAATCTTCTTGTTATATTTCAATAGGTAGGTCTTACCTATCGTTAATTTGCAAACATGTCGTCAGATCTCGAATCGAAGCTTATTCTGTTGAATCAAAAGAAGGAATTATTGTTTGCACGCATCAATCGTTGGTATAAATCGTCGAAATCAGTTGTGTGTTTTGACATAACGACGCGAGCCAATGAAGATTTTCTGGCTGAGACCGAGACCATCGATGACGTTCGCGATAAATTCGAGTCGATTGTGGATCAAATAAATAGCTTAAATTTATCATTACAATCCCCTGTAGAATCCGACTATGCTTGCCTTGACTCATTTGATGAATTGTATTCGAGAATAAAACGCATTAGAAATAAATTATCTACGCTCAAGGTCAAGGAGGTCGCATCACACGGGCCGAGTAATTCAAGCGCGACTGTAGTGAAATTGGAAATGCTTGTTATTCCGAGTTTTGACGGACGCCCTGAAAACTGGAATACATTTTATCAGTCCTTTAAGGCCAATATTCATTCGAACACACAATTGTCTGATTCGCAACGTGTGCAATACCTATTCTCAAAATTAACCAAAGACGCATTAAAGTTCACTGCCGGTATTGTTCCGTCAAGTGAGACCTACAGTATAGTGTGGGACGCCTTGGTCAAGAAATACCAAGATAAACGCTCATTAGGTTCATATTATCTTAATAATATATTAGACTTAAAGAATTGTTCACCTAGTGTGAACTCACTTGATTCATTTATAGGTATATATTCCTCATCTATCGCCGCGCTTAAAGAGTTAGGTATAAATGATTTAACGGACTTCGTGTTTCTACAATGTGCCTTGAGGAAAATGGACACGCTAACCATCCAAGCCTTCGAACTTTCTGTTCGAGGTGTCGATATCCCTACGACGCAACAGCTGATCGACTTTGTACAAGATTATGCTAAGATGATTGAACGGTCAAACCCGCGGTCTTCGTCATATGCGAAGTCGTCCACTGCTGGGACACCACAGTCTAATGATAGGCGTGTACAGCGTAATTCTAAGTCGTTTGTTGTCAGTGAGCCGATTAATAATAAGTCGAATGCGCCCGCCGCAGGTAACGCGCCCTGTTGTTTATGTGGCGGCAGTGACCACCGACACCTGTATGACTGCGCTCAGTTTAAAAATATGCAAAATGCAAAGGCTAGATATGAGTTTATTAAATCTAAGCGTGGTTGCGTGAATTGTCTAAGCACATTACATAATCTCCCGCAATGTAAAAGTACGTCAGTTTGTTTCTGTCAGAAAAAACATCATAAATTATTGCATTTTTATAATAATGTTAATAATTCGCACTCGCATGCGACGACTGTTGCCGCATCCCCGCCGCCCCAGTGCGACCATGTTAGTCCCACTCCTGAGTCACCGCTCGCTTCAAGCACTGTGCATTCGTATGCCTCTAGCCATAAGTGTGATATTCTCTTGGCAACCGCTCAGGTGTATGCTCGCCCTAAAGGTAGCACTGGAAATAAATCTGTAGTCAGATGTCTAATTGATAATGGCTCACAGAATAACTTAATAACATTGTCCTGTTGTCGTTTATTAAATTTACCAATAATACCAATGAGTAATTCTGTTGTCAAAGGTGTTGGCTCCATTTCGCACACGATAATAGGCTATGTGTATTTGGACATTGAATCTCGTATTTATGCAAATCATAAGTATACTATACATGCGTTAGTTATGAATAGCCTTACGGATCAATTGCCCTCGCAATTAATTAAGTGTGATCGCGAGTTAAATCTTCGCGATTTACCGCTTGCTGACTTAAGCTGGAACATTCCAGGAAACATTGATATAGTATTAGGTGCACAGCTCTTCCCGTATATCTACTTAGGAAATAGAGTCGAGTGTGGTCCCAGTGCCCCTTGTGTACTATCAACCGCGTTTGGGTATGTACTTATGGGTGATTACCCACGTAAAGTTGTTGTGCCTACAACCGCATCCTTTTCTGCGCTAGCACTAACTGATTTAGTGCAAAAATTTTGGGAACTTGAGGAAGTTCCTGTGAAGCGCCTATTGTCTCCAGAAGAAACCGAGTGTGAGAATATTTTCACATCTGTTGCGCTGCCGTTCTGCAAGGATCCCTCTGAACTAGGGAACTCGCGCGGCGTCGCTCACCGCCGGTTTTTGTCGCTCGAGCGTAAACTTCGTCAATCACCAACCGTACGCGAAAATTACAATAAGGTTATTCGGGATTGTTTGGATAACGGTTGTCTTGGTCTCGTTGATGACTCTAATTTGTCTATGGATGGTTATTATATACCACATCGCGCAGTGGTTCGACATGACGAACCGATGCCGCGTATTGTGTTAGACGCGAGCGCTAAAACCCACACTTGTCTTTCGCTCAATGATATTTTACATATTGGTCCCAATTTACAGGCAGACCTGTTTTTATTATTATTAAATTTTAGGTTATTTCCTATCGCAATGAACGCTGACATAAATACTCACCGCAAATCGCTTGAGTTTGATGTTGGCAGTCATGTCGCAAAGGTTTTAGGTCTCTCGTGGGAGCCGTGTGGAGATAATTTTTATTTCACATCCACCTTGGTAGATGAGAAGTGCACTAAGAGAAATATACTCCCTATAGTTGCACGACTATTTGACGTGCTCGGGTTGGTGGCACCTGTGATACTCTACGCCAAGTTGTTAATTAAGGAACTTTGGCTTAGTAAGAGTGATTGGGATGACCCTGCTCCAGAGCATATACGCTCACGCTTTTCCGCTCTCGTTCAAGAATTAAAATTGCTTGACACATTAAAAATTCCGCGATATATAGGTGTCGAAGTTGATTGCAAATTACGTCTTGTCGCATTTTGTGATGCCAGCCTGAATGGCATGGGATGTGTTATTTATGCACATTGTACCTACCCATCTGTCATTCAAACTCGCATTTTGTGTGCGAAATCAAAGGTCACTCCGACAAAGATTACTACGCTTGCTCGCTTAGAGTTATGTGCTATTTTGCTTATGTCAAAGTTAATAAGAACTGTACGTGATTCTTATGCATTACGCATTCCCATTACTGACATTTACGCCTTTTCTGATTCCACGATTGCCTTATCATGGGTTCACTCGTCACCACATCGGTGGTCGATTTTTGTTAGCAACCGGGTCGCTCAGTGTCAAGAAAACTTGAACGCTAAACATTTTTATCACGTCGCCGGAGACATGAATCCGAGTGATTGTCTATCACGCGGTATGCTCCCCTCGCAACTTTTGGCTTATGATTTGTGGTGGAACGGTCCAGCATGGATCCGCGGCCCCCCTGATGAATGGCCTATTAAGTCATTCTCTCCCGCCAACTGTTCTGACTTACCTGAGCATGAGGCAAATGTGTTGAGTGTGACAACAAAACATACAGAGTCGCCATTGTTATGTACATTAGCACAACGTGTTTCTTCTTGGCAGAAACTACTACGTATCATTACATACGTTGTAAAATTCGCACGATTTAAATTTAAGATCGAACCTCATTCTGTATCAGGATTACATCCTGTCCTTCTCCCTAAACGCGATCACGTTGTTGATCTAATAATTCAGCATTTTCACGTTGTCAATTGTCATACTGGACCTGGACTCCTCATGTCTATCATAATATATAAAACGCGTACTGGTACTTGCAAACTCGCTGTAAGCAAGTTGTATCCTATCCCAACGCAATAACTTACAACGCTAAATAGAATCTTAAACTTTAATTTTTAACTCAAGCTTTAAACATACTTTAGATAGAATATTGTTAGTCTAAGTTGTTATTTTAGCTATGTGTATTATTATGTTATACAAATTCACTATGGGCTCTAATCAGCCAGTGTTCGCTTGTTTGTTTCGTAACGTCTTGCGACGTTCCAAAGCCGGGTGCATGGTGGAGCGCTTGTGTACTTTCTTAATTATTTCCCACATAATTTAATTGTATTTCAATTTTTGTAATTTAAAAGAACCGCTTCTGTGAGGGAATAATGTTTGAATATTGGCGCTCATTTGTTGACCACTTAGTGTTGAAGAAGGCCAATAGAGGCGCTGCGCACAGATTTTTCGAACTATATTTTGAGAATGAAGTTTCTACGCGAGTCTCTCAAGCACCACGGCGGATCATCTACCCGCTCGCATTTTTTAGTCACTAACCCGCACCCAGCATCGAAAGATGTCTTTGACTCACGCGCTCCGCACAAAACGGAAGTTTGATTAATTCAACTCCTCGTTTCTTTCTGTGTAATTCTATAAGTTCCTTGGCCACATTCTCAAGTCAGTATAAGTGAAGTGTATCGGAAGAAAACGACAAATTCAAGAAAGTCACCGGCCGGTCGAAATATACCTACCTACCAGCACGTGCCAGGAACCACGCTTGTCTGCAGCTGAATCCTCACGAGGTGGAACACAGGTCAGTGCCGATTTTCTTACGTTTTCCTTCATAGAAGCGGTCACATGAGTATTTCCTTTCTTACAACCAAACGCCAGGTCAGAGATTCTTAAACGCTTTGTGTGCAAACACACCAGTTTGGCAGGACTATTTACACGTCCTACCACTGTCAACCCATCAATTATAACAAATTTTCTACTTCAATGCTAATATAAAGAAAGCAATGCTGTATTACTCGGGTTTATTTTCATTGTTTAATTAGGCTCACACAAAATTCAGATTTTACTAAACTATCTGCTGGGCATTGTTCCAAGGTTCAGTGGCGGAAAATTTAATATCACTTTGTCAGGGATTAAACCCTGAACTGGAAAAGCGAGCCAGAAACAACGAATGTGTACATAAAAGCAATACTGCGCGATTATTTGTTGCTTACAGATGCGCGTTGTTTGCCGGCGGTGAGGTAGGCAGGCCGCAAGAGGCTATTAGCAGAAATTATGGCCGTCTGCTAACTACTGGCTCACACGAACAGTCTGAGGTTAAATTTCCCTTCAATAGAAACTTTTCTACTGATAATATTAGCGCGAGAGAAGTTGTTGAAACAACATTATTTATGTAAATGGATTGAAAGCTTCAGAATTTCAATGAAAATTCTTCCTTTTTTCAGATTGCTAATAATGGTTGCGCTGGATTTTGTTTTAATGAATAATTTGGAAAGATACTATTGTTTGGAATATCTCTGGAAGGTACCGAATGTTTCTCGGTGAAGGTGAATACTAGGTGACTAGAGGTACCACTAGGTGACTTAGTTTCTCTAAAAGTTAACAAAATTTTCCTCAACAGTCAAGAATAGTCTTTATTTATGCTAAATCCTATAACCGCCGTACTGTTCTAGGCAACATTTATGTGCAAGTATCGTGCAACCATTTCACCGCCAACAGAAAGTATTTACAAGTCTTACCACTCCTTGCGTGCTAGAAAACTAACCAAGGCTTCAACTTCTGTACCTAGATATAATACCTTCGACTTATAATGAAAAGGTCTCAGTACCAACCATTCAGTAAAATGCCGACCGCAAACCACGTTTCGTTACAAATTTAAATGATTGCTGCTAACTCTAATTTAAAAATGAAAGAAATTTAAAAAAGTGATTTGGCGGGAACTTTGTTAATTTTGCTTGACAATATTTTTGGAAACGATAAAGTGTGAGTTTCTTTTATCTACTATTCCTAAACGCTTTTCAAAATCAAGTTAACCTGTATGGTAAAACAAAATTATAGCTATTGTAACAAAAAGTTCGAAAGAATAATAATTGTTGAATCTCAGCACAAATTGAAGCATCTTGACTGAGGTGGTACCACCATCTCACTTTGTGTTAGTTTAAGTGGCAGAATCTTGACTTCCTTCGGTCTATGAGAATATTAATGTCCTTCTTTGTCTCCTTGAGAAATAGTAATGTCAGTACGACGACGACCACACAACGGCCAAGTCATAACTTTTGACCAAGTTTCAGGGTATGTAGTTAGAAGCGTGGATCTGATAACTTTTTTACTGTAAAACCATTGTGACCTTGCGGGTCTACAGCCTACTCCACATGAAATGTTACTGGTTCATTTCTGTTCGTGGCATGCTCTAATTCATTCCATTTTTTCGATCTGTATTTTTGTTGTTCCGTTTATAATACCCACTCCTTGTTTCCTCGTGGTAGTATTATTTGAAATAATGTTTTCGTTAAATTTTAATGTTGGAATACGTTTTTCATTTGAAATAGGTACTTACGTTTCTAACTCATGCTTACAGAGATATTACCATGTTTTCAGACGTAATAAATAATGCCCGTAATCCCTACTAATATTATAAATGCGAAACTAACTCGGTCTGTCTGTCTGTCTGCCTGTATGTTACGCTTACATGCCTAAACCACTGAATCAATTTTATGAAATTTGGTATAGTTGTAGATTAGACCATGAGAAAGGACTGGAGGCTATGTTTGGTCTCGATAACTGACATCCACACGGGCGGAGCCGTGGGCAAAAGCTAGTAGGCTATAATCACGGGCAACTAAAATTCATATTTGGTAAAATATGGGTGTTAATACACCTCTACCTACTCCTTCAGGGATTTACAAGCGTGAATATACGGTAGGCGAGTTAGAATAATGCCACTTGCCTTTAGTACTCCAAAACCCCTCAGTAACACGTACGATAATGTAAACGTTTAGATCAAGATTCCCCAGTGCACTTGAGGTTTAAGCGCCAGCCCGACGTGACCGCAGTACTAAACTCGAGAGAACGCGCCGGATCCCTTAAACCTTGTAAATCTTAACGACATCTACTCCGCACCAGCCACATCACATGATGACGGTCTATGCTAATGACTAAGTTCTAAAGACTGGTAATCTTTGGCGTTTATACTACAAAAATGTTGTATTAAAACATTTAACTGACGGGTGAAGGAGTGCTTGGGCAGTCCCATGTTTAGAATGGGTTAGATAACGCAACCCATCTTAGTGTGCCACCAAACTCGTACAACACATTATTTTTTCACATTTCTTTGCACTACTTCAGTCTGCGTTCGATATTGTCGGTCACTAATCGATATAAAAATACCAAATTTGGTAAAACTTAAAAAATTTGGTGAAACTAACGCGCTGCAAAGATTCTGTTTCCGATGAGCTCCATTGATGGTGACGATTTGATTTTATTATAAGCTTTATCTATCTAAAAACGTCATGCCGAATTCACCCCGTTGCTGGATGTTCCTTTAGAGTTGTAATAACATTTCATACCTCCCATACCTTTACATAAAGAATTAGTCAACGTGAATCTCCTCTTTTCCAAGAGGGTTAATAGATAAAGGAAATGTAATAAAACTGTCGAGATCAAAAAGCTCCTCTAAATCAAATGCGAGTAAGTTGAAATATAAAATAAAATCTCGTCCGTATTCCGTTACTTCCGTAAACGGATAAGGCGTACCCGCAGCTATGCATTAATATTCCGTTTCCGTGTCGTCTATAAAACCTTAACGCGGGTCGTCAGGGGGCCGTACGGGATCGACACGGGATTTCACGCGCCTACGTCACCGGGTACCTACTGAAACAGCGCACTCGTCTCGTCTATTATTGAAGACTTTGTGTATTGGGTTACTGGGTATTAGGTATGTTTCGTAATTTTTTATATAAATATAGTGGAATTGTAAAACTAATTCAACATTTGTATGTAGAGGTTTAGCAACAGAACGTCCTAATGGAAGACGGTCTTTGACTGTAATAAGTTTACAAAATAACGGTCTAGTTCAGATAAAACTTTTGTTATGAATCATTGTTTATGTAGGTATATTACAAAACAAAATTAACTTCACGTTACGCACTAAATAACAGTAATACTTCATGATTCTGAACTTTGAGTGTGTTGCTAGTTGAAATAAATGGTTTTGGAAGGAAATAAATGGAACATTTGTACTTCAACAACAATTTTACTAAGTAGATAAGTTTTATTTCTATTTCAAAGAAACTTATGACTCTGGAATGTATTGTATTTGAAAAGAAAAGTATCCAGGTATGTGTATACTATTTTTTTATACCAATTAGATGACAGACAAGCACAGGGCCCACCTATTTATACGCGTAATATAACCACCATTATTACAAGCTTTACTTAATTTGAGTCTACTTAATTATTAACTTATTAAACAGTCAAACTCGTGGCTATTGTGCCCTATGTACATGACCCAATCACGCACGACTCTAGAGACGTTTCTATAAGGTTACGTAACTGTATGCGTCACCAAGGTCACTCCAGGATTACTGCTCGGAGCTCTCGTATAAACAGGATAACATGTATGAAAATAAACAACTTTTTTATGTAAAACAAGAGCTACTGGCGACGAAGATACGAAGGAACCGTTTATTTTGCTTTCGGATGTTCAGTGTACCCGACTTTTATTGCTTGTCGAAGGGTACGGTTCGGTTATAAACTCGCTGTTGTTATAAGACGCAAACTTTTCTATGATGCCGCAGGAAAAGAATGTTCCGTTATTTCTAGGATACATTTTTGGGTATATTATACAACTTGTAGCGGAAATTATATGGGGTATATACTACTACTACGACTGCCAGTGGGGGCGTCGTTGGACGTGACGGGTGATCAGCCTTTCCATGTGGGGCTATTTCACCCAATTCCCCTAAAACTACTGCCATATATATTCACTATGTCAGTTTTAGACGGCATCGGGACTGTGTGTTTGGGTTTCACTATTTTGATCACTGGATTCCAGGTCCCGGATAATTTGAATCCATCTTCCCTGTTGAATTATTTTTTTTATGATTCTGCAACCGTTCTCCGACAGTCGTTTCTCCTTTGGACTGTTCACCGACAGGAGGTTTCGTTTTTGAGAGATTCGTCGATAGAACGTTTCACCTATGGATGTTTCGCCGACAGAATGGTTCGCATTTGTTAGTTTCGACGACAGGACTTTTCAACTATGGAATATTCGCCGTCAGATCGTTTTGTCTACGATTGTTTCGACATGGCTTTTTCACTATTAAACTACAAAGCCACCAAAAAGCTACTAGCTTGCTACAAAGCCTCGTTTCACAAGAGTAGCTTGTCGAAATACGCCGCTTACGGTGTGATTCCGTAAGAGCTGTGTGACTAGAATACTACTCAACGCTTCGAAGTTGTGAGTAGGTACAGTCAGCATCATAAATATCTTGACGAAGAAGTTTCAAAGTGATCTTAAAACTATCGTATTAAGAGCAAATTTAATTGTTTTATTGATTTAAATGGTATTATTGTCCAAACTTAAGGTGTGTACCAAATATCAGAACAATCAGTCAACTGCAAGGGGGTAAAAAACGAAATTAAGATAATTTTAAGTACTTTGTACGTCAACATCTTTCTGATGCTGACTGTACTATTGGTTAGGGTAGAAAAAAAAATCTTTCGTGAATATAATAATGTTTTTAATACATTTTTATAAGAAATACGAGTATCAGTGGCCAGAATGTAGTCATTCTTGTATATTTGTATGTAATGTGTGTCATGTGGAAGCAGGTAACGATGTCATCAATGGCCTCAGATTTCATAGGTATTAAACACATTTCCACACAACCATTTCTCTTTACTTTAATTTAAGTGCTTACATAATTATTTTTAATATTTCAATTCATCAAAACCTAGTTACTCTTGTCCACATCATCTGCAATTCGCTGTCCGGCACAAGTCTGGTAATCGGTCTGATATTATCTTTCTAGTTCAAATACCGGCCTCGCACAAAGGAGGTTTTATATACAACTTAGGTGACAAACAATCACACGGCACACCCGATGGAAAGTGGTTACCGTGGCCGACGTGTGCAATAAGTACCTCTCACTCTTTCTCTTTGTGGAAGAAAATTAATAGAATTTTAGTACTTTTTTATTTCATTTAATGTCAGTTCTCCGTCTGTCTGCAAATATAACTTTCGGATCTTAATGTATTGCATACACAATATTCCCGAGGAGGGCCAGACCGTAAGGGATGGCCCTGGGTCAGCCGGGGTGCGAGGGATATGTCGAAGACAACCTCACCTCCGGCCTAGCACCACGACCCACAGTCGGCGTGTTGTTTTAGTCAGTTCGAGTCCGACATAACCTCCCCTTCCGGCTCTGGCGGGGGAGGTATGCAAAGGGATTTCCGCACGAAAAAAAATCATACACAATATTCCATAAGTACATAATTTTTGTATATATGTTACCGGAAATGTATGAAATCAAGGAATTGTATACAAATCCTAGGAAATGTGTGTTAATTCATAGAATGCCTGCAGTTCCACCGGCAATGTGTGAAATAAATGGGTTATCTATCTATACTATTATATAATTGCAAAGTGGTCGTGTCTGTACATTGGAGATATTTAAAAAAAAATACTTGCATTATGTTATGTGAACGATACTGAACACGAAAATATATTTTTTTCATTTCCTGTCTGTTTGTCTGTTTGTCTGTTTGTCTGTTTGTCTGTTTGTTCGCGATGGACGCAAAAACAACTGAACGGATTTTGATGCGGTTTTCTTTGTTAGAAAGGGCTTGCTCAGACTTAAAATCTTACATTTGTTTGATTGCAATCGGTTGAGTAGAACCAGAGATGTGAGCAATAATACATAATAATCTTAACTTTGCTAAGATTATAGATGTCGCTTTTTGCTTGAGATTATTCTTATGGATGAATTTTACTTCCAAACAACTATGTAAATAAATATACTTAATTTTTTAATGCACAATCATGTAAAAAAATACGTATTTAAACATGTAATTAAAATTTTAAATTCTATAATTTAGTTACAAAATAACAACTAGATGGCGATAACGCGGTTTTAAACAAAGTATGGTTTCGTTCACAGCTGAAGTATAATAGCCCTACGGTAAAGGCGGTTTTTGTCTGGCAAATTATCAAATTTACGTAAGTTGATGTCGGTGTAGTACTGTTTCTGTATATTTCGATTCGTAAATCTTTTGACTTACATACTTTCATCGAACATCCTGGTTAATAGTAAAAATGTTAGTCTGTAATTTTGTTAATACGACTGAAACCTAACCGATAACAAAATGGTTACCGTGGCCTATGAACGTATTCAACACCTAAACAAATTCACGCCTAAACAAATAAACTGAACAGATCTTGATGAAATTTGTTACAGAGTTGGATAAGAGCTTGGGAACGTACATGGGCTACCTTTAATATAGATTGCCATTTTTGAACTCTTTATGAAAGGGCATTAAAAGAAAGGATTTGGACCAAATACTGCCTAGACAAGGGAGATTTTATAAATCAATTCTCTTCTTCATCCTAACGTTTTTAACTTGAAGCCTGGGGTCCACTTTTAACATTCTAACTGCGGATTTGGCTAATCTTCGATATTTACTGTGAAGCGACTGGTGGAGCGCTTATGTATTTTCTTAATTATTTCCCACATAATTTAATTGTGTTTCAATTTGTAATTTAAGAAACCGCTTCTATGTATCGAATAATGTTTGAATATTGGTGCTCATTTGTTGACCACTTAGTGTTGGAGGAGGCCAATGAATGGCGCTGTGAATGGATCTGTTCGAACTATATTTTGAGAACGAAGTTTCTATGAGCGGGACTCTCAAGCTTCATTACGTTCAACCCGCTCATTTAGAGTCAGTCACTAACCCGCACCCAGCATCGAAAGATGTCTTTGACTCACGCGCTCCGCACCAAACGGAAGTTTGATTAATTCAACTCCTCGTTTCTTTTTCTGTGTAATTCTATAAGTTCCTTTGGCCACATTCTCAAGTCAGTATAAGTGAAGTGTATCGGAAGAAAACGACAAATTCAAGAAAGTCACCGGCCGGTCGAAATATACCTACCCACCAACACGTGCCAGGAACCACGCCTGTCTGCAGCTGAATCCTCACGAGGTGGAACACAGGTCAGTGCCGATTCTCTTACGTTTTCATTCATGGAAGCGGTCACATGTGTATTTTCTTTTCATTACTACCTAACTGCTGGTCATAGGAGCTTAAACGCTCTGTGTGCAAACACACCACTCGGTAGGACTATTTTACACGTCCTACCCATAATTTATGGTCCTTACGAGTCGGATAGGCCAGTAAATAACATATTCACGTAATTATTGGTGAATAATATTTCTTTCCTATTCATTTAATTAAAAGATTCACGTAATTTTGGTGAATTCTTTCCGCCATCTTAGTTTCATTACTTTCTTTCGCTAACAGATTTACGTAAATTATTTGGTAAATTCTGCATTTAAAACGCTAAATCTACGTAATAATTGGTAGATATTTATAATAGTTGGTGATTTACGTATTAATTGGTAAATAATCATCATTCTATTCGCATACGCGTAACTTTGTAGGTAAGTACCTATCTAGTTACGTAGTTACTTACATTCCCGCTCCGCTGTGCTACTTGCGCTATTATATAATAAGCCGTAGTACAATTTTCAATAAAAAAGTAGGTATATCTAAACTGTTTGTGTTGAATTACTATTATATTATAGTAGGTACCTTACAGATAATCTTCTTGTTATATTTCAATAGGTAGGTCCTACCTATCGTTAATTTGCAAACATGTCGTCAGATCTCGAGACGAAGCTTATTCTGTTGAATCAAAAAAAGGAATTATTGTTTGCACGCATTAATCGTTGGTATAAATCGTCGAAATCAGTTGTGTGTTTTGACATAACGACGCGAGCGAATGAAGATTTTCTGTCTGAGACCGAGAACATCGATGTCGTTCGCGATAAGTTCGAGTCGATTGTAGATCAAATAAATAGCTTAAATTTATCATTACAATCCCCTGTAGAATCCGACTATTCTTGCCTTGACTCATTCGATGAATTGTATTCGAGAATAAAACGCATTAGAAATAAATTATCTACGCTCAAGGTCAAGGAGGTCGCATCACACGGGCCGAGTAATTCAAACGCGTCTGTAGTGAAATTGGAAATGCTTGTTATTCCGAGTTTTGACGGACGCCCTGAAAACTGGAATACATTTTATCAGTCCTTTAAGGCCAATATTCATTCGAACACACAATTGTCTGATTCGCAACGTGTGCAATACCTATTCTCAAAATTAACCAAAGACGCATTAAAGTTCACTGCCGGTATTGTTCCGTCAAGTGAGACCTACAGTATAGTGTGGGACGCCTTGGTCAAGAAATACCAAGATAAACGCTCATTAGGTTCATATTATCTTAATAATATATTAGACTTAAAGAATTGTTCACCTAGTGTGAACTCACTTGATTCATTTATAGGTATATATTCCTCATCTATCGCCGCGCTTAAAGAGTTAGGTATAAATGATTTAACGGACTTCGTGTTTCTACAATGTGCCTTGAGGAAAATGGACACGCTAACCATCCAAGCCTTCGAACTTTCTGTTCGAGGTGTCGATATACCTACGACGCAACAGCTGATCGACTTTGTACAAGATTATGCTAAGATGATTGAACGGTCAAACCCGCGGTCTTCGTCATATGCGGGGTCGTCCACTGCTGGGACGCCACAGTCCAATGATAGGCGTGTACAGCGTAATTCTAAGTCGTTTGTTGTCAGTGTGCCGATTAATAATAAGTTGAATGCGCCCGCCGCAGTTGATGCGTCATGTTGTTTATGTGGCGGCCGCGACCACCGACACCTGTATAACTGCGCTCAGTTTAAAAATATGCAAAATGCAAAGGCTAGATATGAGTTTGTTAAATCTAAGCGTGGTTGCGTGAATTGTCTAAGCACATTACATAATCTCCCGCGATGTAAAAGTACGTCAGTTTGTTTCTGTCAGAAAAAACATCATAAATTATTGCATTTTGAGAATAATGTTAATAATTCGCACTCGCATGCGACGACTGTTGCCGCATCCCCGCCGCCCCAGTGCGGCCTTGACGGTCCCACTCCTGAGTCACCGCTCGCTTCAAGCACTGTGCATTCGTATGCCTCTAGCCATAAGGGTGATATTCTCTTGGCAACCGCTCAGGTGTATGCTCGCCCTAAAGGTAGCACTGGAAATAAATCTGTAGTCAGATGTCTAATTGATAATGGCTCACAGAATAACTTAATAACATTGTCCTGTTGTCGTTTATTAAATTTACCAATAATACCAATGAGTAATTCTGTTGTCAAAGGTGTTGGCTCCATTTCGCACACGATAATAGGCTATGTGTATTTGGACATTGAATCTCGTATTTATGCAGATCATAAGTATACTATACATGCGTTAGTTATGAATAGCCTTACGGATCAATTGCCCTCGCAATTAATTAAGTGTGATCGCGAGTTAAATCTTCGCGATTTACCGCTTGCTGACTTAAGCTGGAACATTCCAGGAAACATTGATATAGTGTTAGGTGCACAGCTCTTCCCGTATATTTACTTAGGAAATAGAGTCGAGTGTGGTCCCAGTGCCCCTTGTGTACTATCAACCGCGTTTGGGTATGTACTTATGGGTGATTACCCATGTAAAGTTGTTGTGCCTACAACCGCATCCTTTTCTGCGCTAGCACTAAATGATTTAGTGCAAAAACCATGGGAACTTGAGGAAGTTCCTGTGAAGCGCCTATTGTCTCCAGAAGAAACCGAGTGCGAGAATATTTTCACATCTACTGTGACTCGCGATGACGTATTTCGTTATACGGTTGCGCTGCCGTTCTGCAAGGATCCCTCTGAACTAGGGAACTCGCGCGGCGTCGCTCACCGCCGGTTTTTGTCGCTCGAGCGTAAACTTCGTCAATCACCAACCGTACGCGAAAATTACAATAAGGTTATTCGGGATTGTTTGGATAACGGTTGTCTTGGTCTCGTTGATGACTCTAATTTGTCTATGGATGGTTATTATATACCACATCGCGCAGTGGTTCGACATGACGAACCGATGTCACGTATTGTGTTAGACGCGAGCGCTAAAACCCACACTTGTCTTTCGCTCAATAATATTTTACATATTGGTCCCAATTTACAGGCAGACCTGTTTTTATTATTATTAAATTTTAGGTTATGTCCTATCGCAATGAACGCTGACAATGAACGCAAATCGCTTGTGTTTGATGTTGGCAGTCATGTCGCAAAGGTTTTAGGTCTCTCGTGGGAGCCGTGTGGAGATAATTTTTATTTCACATCCACCTTGGTAGATGAGAAGTGCGCTAAGAGAAATATACTCCCTATAGTTGCACGACTATTTGACGTGCTCGGGTTGGTGACACCTGTGATACTCTACGCCAAGTTGTTAATTAAGGAACTTTGGCTTAGTAAGAGTGATTGGGATGACCCTGCTCCAGAGCATATACGCTCACGCTTTTCCGCTCTCGTTCAAGAATTAAAATTGCTTGACACATTAAAAATTCCGCGATATATAGGTGTCGAAGTTGATTGCGAATTACGTCTTGTCGCATTTTGTGATGCCAGCCTGAGTGGCATGGGATGTGTTATTTATGCACATTGTACCTACCCATCTGGCATTCAAACTCGCATTTTGTGTGCGAAATCAAAGGTCACTCCGACAAAGATTACTACGCTTGCTCGATTAGAGTTATGTGCTATTTTGCTTATGTCAAAGTTAATAAGAACTGTACGTGATTCGTATGCATTACGCATTCCCGTTACTGACATTTACGCCTTTTCTGATTCCACGATTGCCTTATCATGGGTTCACTCATCACCACATCGGTGGTCGATTTTTGTTAGCAACCGGGTCGCTCAGTGTCAAGAAAACTTGAACACTAAACATTTTTATCACGTCGCCGGAGACATTAACCCGAGTGATTGTCTATCACGCGGTATGCTCCCCTCGCAACTTTTGGCTTATGATTTGTGGTGGAACGGTCCAGCATGGATCCGCGGCCCCCCTGATGAATGGCCTATTAAGTCATTCTCTCCCGCCAACTGTTCTGACTTACCTGAGCATAAGGCAAATGTGTTGAGTGTGACATCAAAACACACAGAGTCGCCATTGTTATGTACATTAGCACAACGTGTTTCTTCTTGGCAGAAACTACTACGTATCATTACATACGTTTTAAAATTCGCACGATTTAAATTTAAGATCGAACCTCATTCTGTATCAGGATTACATCCTGTCCTTCTCCCTAAACGCGATCACGTTGTTGATCTAATAATTCAGCATTTTCACGTTGTCAATTGTCATACTGGACCTGGACTCCTCATGTCTATCATAATATATAAAACGCGTACTGGTACTTGCAAACTCGCTGTAAGCAAGTTGTATCCTATCCCAACGCAATAACTTACAACGCTAAATAGAATCTTAAACTTTAATTTTTAACTCAAGCTTTAAACATACTTTAGATAGAATATTGTTAGTCTAAGTTGTTATTTTAGCTATGTGTATTATTATGTTATACAAATTCACTATGGGCTCTAATCAGCCAGTGTTCGCTTGTTTGTTTCGTAACGTCTTGCGACGTTCCAAAGCCGGGTGCATGGTGGAGCGCTTGTGTACTTTCTTAATTATTTCCCACATAATTTAATTGTATTTCAATTTTTGTAATTTAAAAGAACCGCTTCTGTGAGGGAATAATGTTTGAATATTGGCGCTCATTTGTTGACCACTTAGTGTTGAAGAAGGCCAATAGAGGCGCTGCGCACAGATTTTTCGAACTATATTTTGAGAATGAAGTTTCTACGCGAGTCTCTCAAGCACCACGGCGGATCATCTACCCGCTCGCATTTTTTAGTCACTAACCCGCACCCAGCATCGAAAGATGTCTTTGACTCACGCGCTCCGCACAAAACGGAAGTTTGATTAATTCAACTCCTCGTTTCTTTCTGTGTAATTCTATAAGTTCCTTGGCCACATTCTCAAGTCAGTATAAGTGAAGTGTATCGGAAGAAAACGACAAATTCAAGAAAGTCACCGGCCGGTCGAAATATACCTACCTACCAGCACGTGCCAGGAACCACGCTTGTCTGCAGCTGAATCCTCACGAGGTGGAACACAGGTCAGTGCCGATTTTCTTACGTTTTCCTTCATAGAAGCGGTCACATGAGTATTTCCTTTCTTACAACCAAACGCCAGGTCAGAGATTCTTAAACGCTTTGTGTGCAAACACACCAGTTTGGCAGGACTATTTACACGTCCTACCACTGTCAACCCATCAATTATAACAAATTTTCTACTTCAATGCTAATATAAAGAAAGCAATGCTGTATTACTCGGGTTTATTTTCATTGTTTAATTAGGCTCACACAAAATTCAGATTTTACTAAACTATCTGCTGGGCATTGTTCCAAGGTTCAGTGGCGGAAAATTTAATATCACTTTGTCAGGGATTAAACCCTGAACTGGAAAAGCGAGCCAGAAACAACGAATGTGTACATAAAAGCAATACTGCGCGATTATTTGTTGCTTACAGATGCGCGTTGTTTGCCGGCGGTGAGGTAGGCAGGCCGCAAGAGGCTATTAGCAGAAATTATGGCCGTCTGCTAACTACTGGCTCACACGAACAGTCTGAGGTTAAATTTCCCTTCAATAGAAACTTTTCTACTGATAATATTAGCGCGAGAGAAGTTGTTGAAACAACATTATTTATGTAAATGGATTGAAAGCTTCAGAATTTCAATGAAAATTCTTCCTTTTTTCAGATTGCTAATAATGGTTGCGCTGGATTTTGTTTTAATGAATAATTTGGAAAGATACTATTGTTTGGAATATCTCTGGAAGGTACCGAATGTTTCTCGGTGAAGGTGAATACTAGGTGACTAGAGGTACCACTAGGTGACTTAGTTTCTCTAAAAGTTAACAAAATTTTCCTCAACAGTCAAGAATAGTCTTTATTTATGCTAAATCCTATAACCGCCGTACTGTTCTAGGCAACATTTATGTGCAAGTATCGTGCAACCATTTCACCGCCAACAGAAAGTATTTACAAGTCTTACCACTCCTTGCGTGCTAGAAAACTAACCAAGGCTTCAACTTCTGTACCTAGATATAATACCTTCGACTTATAATGAAAAGGTCTCAGTACCAACCATTCAGTAAAATGCCGACCGCAAACCACGTTTCGTTACAAATTTAAATGATTGCTGCTAACTCTAATTTAAAAATGAAAGAAATTTAAAAAAGTGATTTGGCGGGAACTTTGTTAATTTTGCTTGACAATATTTTTGGAAACGATAAAGTGTGAGTTTCTTTTATCTACTATTCCTAAACGCTTTTCAAAATCAAGTTAACCTGTATGGTAAAACAAAATTATAGCTATTGTAACAAAAAGTTCGAAAGAATAATAATTGTTGAATCTCAGCACAAATTGAAGCATCTTGACTGAGGTGGTACCACCATCTCACTTTGTGTTAGTTTAAGTGGCAGAATCTTGACTTCCTTCGGTCTATGAGAATATTAATGTCCTTCTTTGTCTCCTTGAGAAATAGTAATGTCAGTACGACGACGACCACACAACGGCCAAGTCATAACTTTTGACCAAGTTTCAGGGTATGTAGTTAGAAGCGTGGATCTGATAACTTTTTTACTGTAAAACCATTGTGACCTTGCGGGTCTACAGCCTACTCCACATGAAATGTTACTGGTTCATTTCTGTTCGTGGCATGCTCTAATTCATTCCATTTTTTCGATCTGTATTTTTGTTGTTCCGTTTATAATACCCACTCCTTGTTTCCTCGTGGTAGTATTATTTGAAATAATGTTTTCGTTAAATTTTAATGTTGGAATACGTTTTTCATTTGAAATAGGTACTTACGTTTCTAACTCATGCTTACAGAGATATTACCATGTTTTCAGACGTAATAAATAATGCCCGTAATCCCTACTAATATTATAAATGCGAAACTAACTCGGTCTGTCTGTCTGTCTGCCTGTATGTTACGCTTACATGCCTAAACCACTGAATCAATTTTATGAAATTTGGTATAGTTGTAGATTAGACCATGAGAAAGGACTGGAGGCTATGTTTGGTCTCGATAACTGACATCCACACGGGCGGAGCCGTGGGCAAAAGCTAGTAGGCTATAATCACGGGCAACTAAAATTCATATTTGGTAAAATATGGGTGTTAATACACCTCTACCTACTCCTTCAGGGATTTACAAGCGTGAATATACGGTAGGCGAGTTAGAATAATGCCACTTGCCTTTAGTACTCCAAAACCCCTCAGTAACACGTACGATAATGTAAACGTTTAGATCAAGATTCCCCAGTGCACTTGAGGTTTAAGCGCCAGCCCGACGTGACCGCAGTACTAAACTCGAGAGAACGCGCCGGATCCCTTAAACCTTGTAAATCTTAACGACATCTACTCCGCACCAGCCACATCACATGATGACGGTCTATGCTAATGACTAAGTTCTAAAGACTGGTAATCTTTGGCGTTTATACTACAAAAATGTTGTATTAAAACATTTAACTGACGGGTGAAGGAGTGCTTGGGCAGTCCCATGTTTAGAATGGGTTAGATAACGCAACCCATCTTAGTGTGCCACCAAACTCGTACAACACATTATTTTTTCACATTTCTTTGCACTACTTCAGTCTGCGTTCGATATTGTCGGTCACTAATCGATATAAAAATACCAAATTTGGTAAAACTTAAAAAATTTGGTGAAACTAACGCGCTGCAAAGATTCTGTTTCCGATGAGCTCCATTGATGGTGACGATTTGATTTTATTATAAGCTTTATCTATCTAAAAACGTCATGCCGAATTCACCCCGTTGCTGGATGTTCCTTTAGAGTTGTAATAACATTTCATACCTCCCATACCTTTACATAAAGAATTAGTCAACGTGAATCTCCTCTTTTCCAAGAGGGTTAATAGATAAAGGAAATGTAATAAAACTGTCGAGATCAAAAAGCTCCTCTAAATCAAATGCGAGTAAGTTGAAATATAAAATAAAATCTCGTCCGTATTCCGTTACTTCCGTAAACGGATAAGGCGTACCCGCAGCTATGCATTAATATTCCGTTTCCGTGTCGTCTATAAAACCTTAACGCGGGTCGTCAGGGGGCCGTACGGGATCGACACGGGATTTCACGCGCCTACGTCACCGGGTACCTACTGAAACAGCGCACTCGTCTCGTCTATTATTGAAGACTTTGTGTATTGGGTTACTGGGTATTAGGTATGTTTCGTAATTTTTTATATAAATATAGTGGAATTGTAAAACTAATTCAACATTTGTATGTAGAGGTTTAGCAACAGAACGTCCTAATGGAAGACGGTCTTTGACTGTAATAAGTTTACAAAATAACGGTCTAGTTCAGATAAAACTTTTGTTATGAATCATTGTTTATGTAGGTATATTACAAAACAAAATTAACTTCACGTTACGCACTAAATAACAGTAATACTTCATGATTCTGAACTTTGAGTGTGTTGCTAGTTGAAATAAATGGTTTTGGAAGGAAATAAATGGAACATTTGTACTTCAACAACAATTTTACTAAGTAGATAAGTTTTATTTCTATTTCAAAGAAACTTATGACTCTGGAATGTATTGTATTTGAAAAGAAAAGTATCCAGGTATGTGTATACTATTTTTTTATACCAATTAGATGACAGACAAGCACAGGGCCCACCTATTTATACGCGTAATATAACCACCATTATTACAAGCTTTACTTAATTTGAGTCTACTTAATTATTAACTTATTAAACAGTCAAACTCGTGGCTATTGTGCCCTATGTACATGACCCAATCACGCACGACTCTAGAGACGTTTCTATAAGGTTACGTAACTGTATGCGTCACCAAGGTCACTCCAGGATTACTGCTCGGAGCTCTCGTATAAACAGGATAACATGTATGAAAATAAACAACTTTTTTATGTAAAACAAGAGCTACTGGCGACGAAGATACGAAGGAACCGTTTATTTTGCTTTCGGATGTTCAGTGTACCCGACTTTTATTGCTTGTCGAAGGGTACGGTTCGGTTATAAACTCGCTGTTGTTATAAGACGCAAACTTTTCTATGATGCCGCAGGAAAAGAATGTTCCGTTATTTCTAGGATACATTTTTGGGTATATTATACAACTTGTAGCGGAAATTATATGGGGTATATACTACTACTACGACTGCCAGTGGGGGCGTCGTTGGACGTGACGGGTGATCAGCCTTTCCATGTGGGGCTATTTCACCCAATTCCCCTAAAACTACTGCCATATATATTCACTATGTCAGTTTTAGACGGCATCGGGACTGTGTGTTTGGGTTTCACTATTTTGATCACTGGATTCCAGGTCCCGGATAATTTGAATCCATCTTCCCTGTTGAATTATTTTTTTTATGATTCTGCAACCGTTCTCCGACAGTCGTTTCTCCTTTGGACTGTTCACCGACAGGAGGTTTCGTTTTTGAGAGATTCGTCGATAGAACGTTTCACCTATGGATGTTTCGCCGACAGAATGGTTCGCATTTGTTAGTTTCGACGACAGGACTTTTCAACTATGGAATATTCGCCGTCAGATCGTTTTGTCTACGATTGTTTCGACATGGCTTTTTCACTATTAAACTACAAAGCCACCAAAAAGCTACTAGCTTGCTACAAAGCCTCGTTTCACAAGAGTAGCTTGTCGAAATACGCCGCTTACGGTGTGATTCCGTAAGAGCTGTGTGACTAGAATACTACTCAACGCTTCGAAGTTGTGAGTAGGTACAGTCAGCATCATAAATATCTTGACGAAGAAGTTTCAAAGTGATCTTAAAACTATCGTATTAAGAGCAAATTTAATTGTTTTATTGATTTAAATGGTATTATTGTCCAAACTTAAGGTGTGTACCAAATATCAGAACAATCAGTCAACTGCAAGGGGGTAAAAAACGAAATTAAGATAATTTTAAGTACTTTGTACGTCAACATCTTTCTGATGCTGACTGTACTATTGGTTAGGGTAGAAAAAAAAATCTTTCGTGAATATAATAATGTTTTTAATACATTTTTATAAGAAATACGAGTATCAGTGGCCAGAATGTAGTCATTCTTGTATATTTGTATGTAATGTGTGTCATGTGGAAGCAGGTAACGATGTCATCAATGGCCTCAGATTTCATAGGTATTAAACACATTTCCACACAACCATTTCTCTTTACTTTAATTTAAGTGCTTACATAATTATTTTTAATATTTCAATTCATCAAAACCTAGTTACTCTTGTCCACATCATCTGCAATTCGCTGTCCGGCACAAGTCTGGTAATCGGTCTGATATTATCTTTCTAGTTCAAATACCGGCCTCGCACAAAGGAGGTTTTATATACAACTTAGGTGACAAACAATCACA
Organism: Eilema sororculum; assembly: GCA_914829495.1. NCBI lineage: Eukaryota > Metazoa > Arthropoda > Insecta > Lepidoptera > Erebidae > Eilema > Eilema sororculum. Next base: position 344,722 of record OU618555.1, on the reverse strand, counting down.
CGGCACACCCGATGGAAAGTGGTTACCGTGGCCGACGTGTGCAATAAGTACCTCTCACTCTTTCTCTTTGTGGAAGAAAATTAATAGAATTTTAGTACTTTTTTATTTCATTTAATGTCAGTTCTCCGTCTGTCTGCAAATATAACTTTCGGATCTTAATGTATTGCATACACAATATTCCCGAGGAGGGCCAGACCGTAAGGGATGGCCCTGGGTCAGCCGGGGTGCGAGGGATATGTCGAAGACAACCTCACCTCCGGCCTAGCACCACGACCCACAGTCGGCGTGTTGTTTTAGTCAGTTCGAGTCCGACATAACCTCCCCTTCCGGCTCTGGCGGGGGAGGTATGCAAAGGGATTTCCGCACGAAAAAAAATCATACACAATATTCCATAAGTACATAATTTTTGTATATATGTTACCGGAAATGTATGAAATCAAGGAATTGTATACAAATCCTAGGAAATGTGTGTTAATTCATAGAATGCCTGCAGTTCCACCGGCAATGTGTGAAATAAATGGGTTATCTATCTATACTATTATATAATTGCAAAGTGGTCGTGTCTGTACATTGGAGATATTTAAAAAAAAATACTTGCATTATGTTATGTGAACGATACTGAACACGAAAATATATTTTTTTCATTTCCTGTCTGTTTGTCTGTTTGTCTGTTTGTCTGTTTGTCTGTTTGTTCGCGATGGACGCAAAAACAACTGAACGGATTTTGATGCGGTTTTCTTTGTTAGAAAGGGCTTGCTCAGACTTAAAATCTTACATTTGTTTGATTGCAATCGGTTGAGTAGAACCAGAGATGTGAGCAATAATACATAATAATCTTAACTTTGCTAAGATTATAGATGTCGCTTTTTGCTTGAGATTATTCTTATGGATGAATTTTACTTCCAAACAACTATGTAAATAAATATACTTAATTTTTTAATGCACAATCATGTAAAAAAATACGTATTTAAACATGTAATTAAAATTTTAAATTCTATAATTTAGTTACAAAATAACAACTAGATGGCGATAACGCGGTTTTAAACAAAGTATGGTTTCGTTCACAGCTGAAGTATAATAGCCCTACGGTAAAGGCGGTTTTTGTCTGGCAAATTATCAAATTTACGTAAGTTGATGTCGGTGTAGTACTGTTTCTGTATATTTCGATTCGTAAATCTTTTGACTTACATACTTTCATCGAACATCCTGGTTAATAGTAAAAATGTTAGTCTGTAATTTTGTTAATACGACTGAAACCTAACCGATAACAAAATGGTTACCGTGGCCTATGAACGTATTCAACACCTAAACAAATTCACGCCTAAACAAATAAACTGAACAGATCTTGATGAAATTTGTTACAGAGTTGGATAAGAGCTTGGGAACGTACATGGGCTACCTTTAATATAGATTGCCATTTTTGAACTCTTTATGAAAGGGCATTAAAAGAAAGGATTTGGACCAAATACTGCCTAGACAAGGGAGATTTTATAAATCAATTCTCTTCTTCATCCTAACGTTTTTAACTTGAAGCCTGGGGTCCACTTTTAACATTCTAACTGCGGATTTGGCTAATCTTCGATATTTACTGTGAAGCGACTGGTGGAGCGCTTATGTATTTTCTTAATTATTTCCCACATAATTTAATTGTGTTTCAATTTGTAATTTAAGAAACCGCTTCTATGTATCGAATAATGTTTGAATATTGGTGCTCATTTGTTGACCACTTAGTGTTGGAGGAGGCCAATGAATGGCGCTGTGAATGGATCTGTTCGAACTATATTTTGAGAACGAAGTTTCTATGAGCGGGACTCTCAAGCTCTCAAATGCGATGTCGAGTAACCTCTACGTTGGCTTCCCCGGTTCTTTCCCCTTTGAACCTCGATCCTGGTGAATAGGAGCGAGGGGCTGGTGCACCATGCACAACGGTTAATAGACTCGAGAGATCCTGTCTGACAGCCCAAGCAGCCCTGGTATTAATCACTCGTAGATCCTTCACATGTCCCTCTAATTGCAGAGGGTGTAGTGGTGGGGTATGGTACTGCTGGGTGTATGAGTTCTTCGCCTTTGGCTTCGTTCAGAAGTAGGAATTACGATCTGATATAGACCAACATTCGGCCAAGTGGCAAGCCTAACCCAGGACAGGAACGGTGGCTCCTAAGGAAAAAAACCTCCATAAAAAATAGCCAGGGGCGGACGCACACAATCTAGTGTTAACCCAGTCCTTCCCGGCCGTAATCCTGAACGGATAGGAACGGTGGATATATATAGGTCGCGCTACCTGACGACGCGGAGGTTGAGTCCGCAGCCATGACGACAACGAAGAAGAAATTAAACGTCACCGGGGCGGGAGAGGTAAGGCGGTCCTACCCCTCGGTTAGTTAGAAAAATATGGTACAATAAATGATTACATGTATCAGCATTTTTCTAAATTTCACTACTGAGGGGGCAAAATAGGTGAATAACCGTTATATTTACAGTCGCAATTTGCAAAGCGGATTTTTATGTTCTTTATTTTGTTGGAAAGGGAATAATCCAGGGAGTCGAAATCAGATTCGAATGATGGGATTCTATGGACATCCACAAAATGTTTCTGTTGCTTTTACATAATTTAATGTGAATTTTTGATTCTGAAAATCATATTGTTAAACTGATGATATATAAACCTAGTCAAATGATGAACGATGAATCTGTTATAAACTTATACTAAAAGGAATAAAAAATTAAAATTAAAAAAAAACCTACTTCAAGAAAAAAGAGAGACCCTGAATAGAGAAAGATGCGTACTACGGGTAATAGATGAGAAAAATAACGAAACTTACAGATTTACTGATCTGTTAGAAGTAGGTGGTAGGTGGAAATATATTCCATAGTATGGCTTTACTGGGGAATATACTCCCTATCAGAGCCACTTAAAACACGTAGTTGAGTAAGACTAATAAAAGTCATTGTGTTCTTATGAAAGCCGTTGTACGAAGCAACGGCTTTCATAACAACACAACACATATTGATTAATATGTTTGTGCTGTAAAATATAATTACTGGGCTGTATTTTATAAAATTTTGTTATACTGAAATTTCAATAGATAGCGCCTGGGCATTTTGTTTTTTTTAAACCAAACGACGTTATACAAATGATTGCTAAAATAACTAAGTAGGCGCGTAGCCAGGCACGTTTTCCTGTATTTTTTAAGTTTTCCCTCGATTTCTCCAGGTTCTCAGCATCAGATCCGGACTTCTGGGATATAGGACCACTCTGACATACGCAAGAATAATAAAATTCTTTAGTATGTATGCATATGGGTATTTGCATTGGTCCGGTCGTGCCTCGGAGAGCACGATAAGCCGTCAGTTCCGGTTGCCATACAAACATCTATGGCAGTCGTTACGGGTAGTTGGAGCCCTAAAAAGTCTAACAACTGGTCTAGCTGCAATGCTTCGATATCGCCTTTGGGTTGTGTAGGTCAGATGGCAGTCGCTTCACAGTAAATATCGAAGATTAGCCAAATCCGCAGTTAGAATGTTAAAAGTGGACCCCAGGTTTCAAGTTAAAAACGTTAGGATGAAGAAGAGAATTGATTTATAAAATCTCCCTTGTCTAGGCAGTATTTGGTCCAAATCCTTTCTTTTAATGCCCTTTCATAAAGAGTTCAAAAATGGCAATCTATATTAAAGGTAGCCCATGTACGTTCCCAAGCTCTTATCCAACTCTGTAACAAATTTCATCAAGATCTGTTCAGTTCATTTGTTTAGGCGTGAATTTGTTTAGGTGTTGAATACGTTCATAGGCCACGGTAACCATTTTGTTATCGGTTAGGTTTCAGTCGTATTAACAAAATTACAGACTAACATTTTTACTATTAACCAGGATGTTCGATGAAAGTATGTAAGTCAAAAGATTTACGAATCGAAATATACAGAAACAGTACTACACCGACATCAACTTACGTAAATTTGATAATTTGCCAGACAAAAACCGCCTTTACCGTAGGGCTATTATACTTCAGCTGTGAACGAAACCATACTTTGTTTAAAACCGCGTTATCGCCATCTAGTTGTTATTTTGTAACTAAATTATAGAATTTAAAGAGATCCGGTTCTTAGCATTCCATGGATTCACCGTGCGGTCGCCGGGTCCATGGCGTGGTACAGAGAGGAACACTGTGACGGCGCCTGGGACTTGCGACCCAGGTGTAGGTTTAGGGTGGCCACCTTGTGATGCATCAGCGCTCACCTCCACCGTCGGTCGTGTTCCCCCCTCTACCTATCCAAATTTGGTAAGATCCTATCAACGCCGTTTTAGATATTCGTTTGAGTAAAGAGCTTACTGAAGCTCTTGGCAATCCGAGGTCTTTAAATAAGTTATACAGGGATTTAGCTGGAATTCCCCTTGCTCCTACTTCCACGGCGTAGAGTTTAACCACATAGCCATTTTTGGTTAAATCGTTGGTCAGGTCAAAGTATTTGTTTATTTTTATAGCGTGGTCTTTAGGTATGTTAGTTTCCCACGGTACTGTGAGTTCTACTAGTACTGCACGCTTTTGCTGTTTTGAAAATAGGAATATATCGGGTCTGGATGACGAGGCACAAACATCCTCCGGTATTTTATAGTGTTTCTCATACGAATCTGCGAGTAATGTCCAGTCAGCGGCTGCTATCAAAATTGAGTACGGCTTTTGATTTGTCTTTTTTGAGCAGCCTTCCTTTACAAACGCGACGTCATTTCTTTGGTTTGTGGTTAAACCCTTTTTCGCTCTAGCTACCGCCAAACTTACCGCCTCACGTACGATTTCTAATACCTTATCATGTCGGCGCGAGTAATGACCCCGGTCTAATAGCGTCCTACAACCCACCAGTAGGTGCCTAGCAGTACCAATTGCTTCACCACATGAGTTACATGTTTTATCTGTGGCTTTTCCCCATCTGACAAGATTGCTTTGGTCGGGGAGGGTCAACTGGAATGCATTGAGATAGAATTTAAGGAGAGCCGGTGACCAGTCGTATATTAAGGTACGCCATTTTAAGGCTATGGGAATACAAAATTCACCTAGTGTTAACCATTCGTTTTGTACTTCTAGGTTCATTGCGTGCACTTTGTAGGTATTATTTTCATCTACTTGAAGAAAAGATTTTGTTATGTCTTTGTCTGACTGCCTCCTAGTATTACCCAAACCTACCTTACCAGTCTGCGAGCCTATCATGAATTTTTATGGAATTGGAGGCGCGACTCGAGCTCTTTAGTACTTTGGTCTTTTGGAAGAGCTTGCACGATTTCGTCTTTTGATTTCGCTAGGACGTGCATTTTGGTTACTCTTAGATGTTTATATAGTTCCGATGGTTTCTTGAACGTCATTCCAAAGTTATTTGAGGCTCTATATAATGTCGATGGGTCTGCCGACTGAGCTAGCCCCAGCCACGACTTCAATGTCTTCGTAACATTCGCATCTAGTTTTTTGAGAAGGCTCTGGCTTATATCATAAACAAGAAACGGCCAGTTAAGACGCGAGGTTAAATAGTTGTCGTAAATCCACGCTTTTTTAACATTACTTAGTGGCTGCTGATCTACCTTTAATTACATGATTAAATACGAATTTTTTTACATGATTGTGCATTAAAAAATTAAGTATATTTATTTACATAGTTGTTTGGAAGTAAAATTCATCCATAAGAATAATCTCAAGCAAAAAGCGACATCTATAATCTTAGCAAAGTTAAGATTATTATGTATTATTGCTCACATCTCTGGTTCTACTCAACCGATTGCAATCAAACAAATGTAAGATTTTAAGTCTGAGCAAGCCCTTTCTAACAAAGAAAACCGCATCAAAATCCGTTCAGTTGTTTTTGCGTCCATCGCGAACAAACAGACAAACAGACAAACAGACAAACAGACAGGAAATGAAAAAAAAATATTTTCGTGTTCAGTATCGTTCACATAACATAATGCAAGTATTTTTTTTTAAATATCTCCAATGTACAGACACGACCACTTTGCAATTATATAATAGTATAGATAGACAAACAGAGTTTTGGTCCCAAGCTAATACATCATTTTGTGAGTTATATCAACATCACACGATTTTTGGTATAAACATTTTTATATATTTTTTTGGCTTTTGTTTAATAAGCCTATGAAAGTAATTACTTGCCTGTGTCTGTCTGTGACTATAGCCAGAGTAACTTGGTTGACATTTCAGGCAATTTAATGGAATTTATTAAGCGTTAAGTTCGTAATAGAAAGGTATAGGACACACTATTTCTGTTCTTGCGACCCAGATACATTCCTTAATGTCTCCGTGAGCCCGGTACTTCATGCAAGTGTCACATAAGTAAATACTGATCCCAAGACCGCGACCCACAGGAACCTATACCCGGGATAACATAAAGGTCGAGCGGAATGAAAAGTATCCTATTTCCGTCTCCTGGTTTTAAGCTACATCCCCACCAATTTTCAGCCAAATCAGTACAGCCATTCTCGAGTTATAAATAGTGTAACTAACATGACTTTCTTTTATCTATATAGATGTGATATGGTCATCATACTGTCATCTGACATTAAACATACAGCCTATGACAAAGTTCCTGTCAAATCATCATTGGTCAAATATAGGTGGTAATACACTTCTGCTTACCCCTTATTAAACAAAACATTACTTAAGTGTATATTCATTTTTCCTCCATGCAATGAAGCAAAACAAAATACAGTTGTGTTTTATCCCACAGAAACTAAACAAATGATTTTTATCGGCCAATTTTCCTCCACAAACAATAACTACATAAATAGATTTGTACACAGATACCGGCGATCGGTTATACCTCTATCTATACGTATATATGGCACTAATTTCTCCGATTACAATGGGACCGTGGTAAATAGACAAGGAACAGCCGTTGTAAGGGCGATGGGCAGTGCCGATAACACATAGGACACAATTTGGATATTAGATGAAATGTACTGGTCAGTGATATAGTTTTTTTCAGTCAAGTTATAGTTATACTTAGATTTTAGGTTGGAGCGTATTTAAAAAAGTTAGAACTGATGATAGAAATATGTACTACTAGCTTTTGCCCGCGGTTCCGCCCGCGTGGATATCGGTTATCGCGACAAAACATAGCCTATGTCCTTTCTCAAGGTCTAATCTACCCCTATACCAAATTTCATCAAAATCGGTTCAGTGGTTAAGGCGTGAAAGCGTAACATACAGACAGACAGACAGACAGACAAGAGTTACTTTCGCATTTATAATATTAGTATGGATTATATCATTGCCTCCCAACATTGGGAGAGGCCAATGTCCAGCCTGCAGTGTAATGCGATAGGCTAATATATATCGTTGCGTCTACTAGCTGCTACTATTGGATTATTTGCTTTGTAGGAACTCGCTTCACTAAGTTAATTCATACATACTCACACATGTAAATCCCCGAAGGAGTAGGCAGAGGAGTATTCTTCGTCTTCACCTTAGCATTAATCACAGTCGCATCCGATGATTTCAGCTTGGAGTATGGAGTCCGCTTGACCAGACTAACTGCGAATTTGGTTAAACTTCGATATTTTCTGTGAAGCGATAGCTATCAGACCTCCACAACCCAAAGGCGATATCGAAGCATTGCTGTTGGACCAGTTGTTGGACTTTTGAGGGCTCCAACTACCCGTACCGACTGCTATAATGTATATGTTCGTGTGGCAACCGGGGCCGACGTTAACGTTCTCTCTGGGGCACGACCAGACCAATGCAAATACCCAAATTCATGCATACAATTTTTTTACATACAATTTGAACCCACGCTTCCTGGGTTGCGGCCGCATTCACTACCGCTACGCCACGGAGGCTGTAGGCAGAGAAATATTAACCACCACATTTCGCCATCTATGTTTTTCGGTCCCACATAACAGGGGGTGGACCTATCCCCAGCAGAAGCAGGCCACGGCGGCGGCGCGCTCAATAGCGCGCCTCCCCATTCCGGGGGCGAGTTGGGGACACCGTTGTCCCCCCCTCCTGAGGAGGGCCAGACCGTAAGGAATGGCCCTGGGTCAGCCGGGATGCGAGGGATATGTCTATGACAACCTCACCTCCGGCCTAGCACCAAGACCCACAGTCGGCGTGCGGTTTTAGTCGGTTCGAGTCCGACATAACCTCCCCTTCCGGCTCCGGCAGGGAGGGTATCCGAGGGGAATTCCGCACGAAAAAAAAAAAAAGGGGGGTGGACCTATTGCCGTCAAGCGGGGTCATGGGCTGTATTTTTACTGTCGGATGAAGAACAGCCATATCCTTTAGTCGCCTTCAACGACAGCCACAGGAAAAGAAGGGGTGGCCCTATTCTACTCCACCGGGAATCAACCCTAGTCTTCGTACTTCATGGAATAATAATCATGAAACCTATTGTGTCAATAAATGATTCCACCAAAACATCCTAGAAGTGTTTACTTTGGCTAATCATTACGAAAGTGAAGCCTCTCTTCGAACTGCAGGGTCGATCGCGTCTATTACCGTCCATCGCTCGTGTGCCCGCTGGAGCACGTGATACCTGTTGTTATTTGTATCGAGTCCCCCCCTCCCCCCTTCAGCTGCCCCGCTCCACCCCCGGTCGGTGATCTCTCACGTGCCGCGCTTGTTGAGAGCGGCTGTTCACACATTGACGTACCGTACTGAGCACGCAGGGCTGCCACCGACGAGATAAAGGAGATGGAAAACGGTGGCCCCAAATGTAATATGTTGAGATATGATCTAAAAAAATAGTCATATTTTTGTATCTTAGAATATGAAAAATCACCTCAATTCTCAATCTGGATGCGGAGAAATATGAAAAAGTAGTTTTCGTGGGATTTTGATAATCCCACGAAAAGTAATTGTTATTGAGTAATCAATTACATGAAAAATTTGCTGTAAATAATTAACTCAAAGTAATTAATTGCACTATATATACTTACATGCAATATAGTGCATATAATTACAGACATATTATTAAATCAAATATCAATTAATTACTGAAAAACCAATATTAATTATTATCGATTTCATATCGATTCAAATCTCTCCTATATTTTGTAGTCTATGTCGCTGACATGACAGCTGACTAACATTGACACAGTGATACTAGGCAGTTGCTGACTGTTTTTGTTTACTCACTCGTTTCGTGTTTTCCGATGCGTTTTGAGTGCTTTCCCGATTATTCGTCATTTTTTACGACAACTGCTTTGTATTGTACGGATTCTGACCCTGCCTACCTTGCACGACCCTTGCTTTCACCTTGGACACCGAAGATCGCTCACACGTTTGACTAGGAATTGTTATTTTGGATTTTACCGCCGGCTTGTGGATTGGATATTATTGAAACTATGGATCGCTTTGTGAATTGTGGGATATCCACTGTTCACTGCAATACACTGGGCCGACGGCCCTTACACGATGAAACAATTCTGTCAGTGATTCGGCAATGGCTTGCACCTCAGTCTGTAAGTAAATAAAATACCTATAACCTCATCTAACCAGCTACCATCCTGGCAGGTTTAAGTAAAATGTAAAATGTGTTTAATAGAAGGCGAATAAAACACTATATTAAATGGTTTTTTATTTTATTTTAGACATCCTTTCCCTATCTCCTTACCTGTTACCTACCTATCGCTTGAAGTAGTTGACGTTCATTCATATGATTTTTCAAACATTTTCTAGTAAATATAATAACTATTAGTGCAAAAGAACACATTTTGCACTTTAGGAATCAGCTGTTAGTTAAAGATTGTAACATAACCTCACTTTTACAAAATCTCTTATATCTCTGTTCTCAGATTGACAAAATGCGCAGAATTTTCAGTGAAAGGTTGATAATATATAAGCTATTAATTGACACCACTTTCATCTTCTTACAACTAGGCCCAATATTGTATGTACCTAATCATTTCAGTCTCCTTTAAAAGCTTAATTTTTTTGGTGATAATTGATAGAATATACATATTTGCTATAGTTAAATTATCTACTTCAGACCGGGTTTGGAGTCTAATGGTGCCATAAGTTCTTTCCGTATAGGTACACATCCTACTAATATTATAAACGCAAAAGTAAACGGCTAGAGCGATTTTACTTAAATTTGGTATTGAGTTATCTGACACCCTGGATTAACATGGACTATGTTTGGTAGCAATAAACAACATTCACGTGGGCGGAGCCGCAGGCAAAAGCTAGTATCTACATATCTTAGACGATGATTTTGCTTATATTTTTTAGCACCCCAAATAAGGTGCCGTATTGCTGTTTACTGGACACTTTTCTATGCCTTAAGCTTACTGAGAATTATTCAACAAAAAATCAAATAACACTTTTTACGTGACTTTTATTGTAATGTAACCTTTTTGGGTGGAAAGGTCACCTCACCGGCTCACCCAGCGGCGAGACTCACGAAACTCTTATCCTAGGGCGCCTTTCTCAAACAGAGTTGTGTGCTTGCTCAGAGTTTCGTACAATAATTTAATAGCACAGAGCGACAGTCTTCCAATAACACACACAAGCGTCAACAATTTCTTCAAAAGTTTTGCTTGACAGCCGAAACACCCGTATTTATAATATCTATTTTGGAATATTCCAGCAAACCCCCAAACGGAAATCCTCTTTATAATCTAGCAATTCGTATTAGTCGACACTGGAATGGAAGGTGCTAGAAAATTATATTACACCACACTCGCCTATGATTTTTGTTCCTATAGAATGAATTTTTGACAGGAAGTCATAAAAAATGTACTAGAAAAATCTATGCAGTCGATAAACAGATTAAACTCCGCCATCTAGTGTCGGAAAGACAAGAAAATCGATTCCACTTCCCTATAAAAATGGATAGATGTCGCTACTTGTTCCGAAAACAGAATTAATAACATTGCAAACCCAGGAGTTTCTGATAACTGCTAAGCCTATGCCATGGAATGACGGAACAAGCGGACATGCAGCATCCAATTAGCTATCAAAGTCAGTTTAGACATTATAAACTGCTAATTAGTCATTACAAGTTTAATTAATGCATGTAAAGTGAAAATAAACATGAAATTAGATGGCGCTAGCTGTCATGATAACATCGGCTCCGTACTTTTTTGAACTTTAAAAATAGTTAACTTTTATTTCTGAGTGAATTTGTGTCGCCAACCTATTGAATACTATCGGATAGATATCATATAACGTTAGTGAGTGAATATATAAAGTGAAAAAGAAATATAAACATAGTAAACAGTGCACACCTATTACAACGTTCAGCGTAATAATTCCAGACAAATTGTGGAGAAAGCCATTGTACGCTTCAAATTTCTCTTTTTGGACATTTTTTTATGCCAATAAGGAAGAACTAATTTATTGTATGACTGTTATTGTCTGTTCTGATTATTTACTTTTATCGAATGATTTAATTCAACATTATAAACTCGGATAAGTATTCAAGATATTATTATTGCAAATTTTACTTCTGTCCTGTTAAAGAATGTCTGTCAATCGCTCTCCTCCCACTACACCGCTAGTCACACCAACCGAAGAAGTCACACATAGGGGAACTAATCCGCCTTCTCTCAATTCTGAGACTACACGACAACTCTGCGGCTCAGTACCTAATCTCACTTCCAATAAGAAACGAAAAATTGAGAATGGGGAGGAAGGGTCGACCATAACAATGAGTGCATTTTTGATGTTTTCCAAAGAACAAGAACTGCGGTTTGACGAACTTATGTCCAGAATGTCTGATTTGATAGCACAAAACCATGACTTAAAAGTGAGCGTTCAACTAATGTCTGACAAACACGATGAGTTTCTAAACCGCATTGTATCGCTGGAAGCTGCTCAAAAAGCAGATAAAACCACCATTAGACAGTTAGAGGACAAGATTGAAGTATTAGAGAAAAAATCACGCCTATCCGGTATAGAAATGAGAAACATACCAAAATCTACCGGAGAAACCAAACAGGAGCTATGCGATATGGTGATGAATATGGGGAAGTCTATAAACATCACGATTGACTCCGGAGCTATAAAGGACGTATACAGAATAAATTCAAAGGATGATTCGAAGCCTATTATTGTGGATTTTTGCTCAGTGATGTTAAAGGAAAGAGTGCTGAAGGGTGTCAAACACTTCAATTCAATTAAGAACAAAGGTGATAAATTGAATACCACTCACCTAAACCTAAAATGCCCAAATCGCCCTGTATTTATATCAGAGACCCTCACACACAGGACTCAAAAATTATATTCTCAAGCTCGAAGCTTTCAAAAGGAACACAAATTTTCTTTCTGCTGGACAACAAACGGAACAATATACCTGCGTAAAAATACAGGTGATCCGCAAATCCGTATTGCTACCGAACATGATCTTATCAAACTGAAAACCACCCTATGACTATTTATATCTAAGGAATCACTGATGTTAATGTTTAAAAAATATTATTCAATGCATGCTATTTACAAAGTAAGATGTTTAAAACGAATGATGTATCTCATAATTATATTACATAAAATAACACAATCACATAACTACATAATTTCCAAATACAGAACTTTATCTCTTCCCCTAACTTTTTACATACACAATGACACTCGCACTAACCACTCATTCCTCAATATACCTACACACTACTGGACTAGTCCCACAAAACAAACATACATCACTATTAACAAATACACCCAGATCAATCATAAACTCAGTAACTCGGTATATCATTACATATCCGTCTCAAACAAACCAATAAAACCTGACAAATTGTTGTACTGTAAGAGCAGTAATCATAGACGCAACTATCTACCAATGCAACATTCAATAATATAAGCAACATAAACACAGATATAGACAATGTGAGAGTGTCCACCTCACTTACTTGTGACGTTGAAAGGTGTAGTAGTCTTCTACCACTCAGTACATCCAAACGCCTCGTGATACTAACTCAGAATATCTGCAGCATAAATTGCAACATGGTAGGCTTCGAAGCCATGATGACCAGGTTAAAAATAGAATGTGACATACTTGTGCTAACTGAATGCAGGCTGAGTGAAACGACTGTTATTCCCGTTCTGGATGGCTACCTCTCGTATTTCACTAGGAAAAATACAAAACAGAATGATGGAGTTGTGGTCTACATAAGAGACCATCACACATTTTCGGTGCAGGAGCCAAATTCTGTAGAAAGTAACACCTTAATTTTAAAGCAAAATACAGAAACTGCAATTGTGGCTGTGTACCGATCTCCGTCCTATACAAATGTAGATCCCTTTCTAGAGTTTTTAAATGAAACTCTCTCTAATCTTCGTGCTTTTAAAAACATTATAATCATAGGAGACATAAATATTAGAATAAACCCTAACAAACTTAAACTTGATGGTGAACGGTATCTCTCAATGACTGCATCGCATGGACTACTACCTGCCCATACTGAGATTACAAGGGAATCGAGTGGGACTTGTCTTGACCACGTTTTACTCAAGACAAAGTATCCTACCACTACTCTTATCCCACGGGCTACAATAACAGACCACTATCCGGTTTTAGTTTGCATGAAGTACAAGCAACCTCATATCTCTCCGAAAATACTTAATAAAGTCAACATTGACTTGTTAAACAGGGATATATCAAATATCAATCTTAATCCAGTTTATCAGTCTCAAGACCCTAATTTTTGCTTAAATTACTTGGTCGAAAATATTCAAACAGCATTAACGAATAATTCCACTTTGGTTACTGTACCCAGACGACAAAGAACTATCAAACCCTGGATTACTCCAGGTATCCTCCGGTGCATAAAGAACAGAGATGTTCTCCACATGAAAAGTAAACTCTCACCTGATAATGAAATCTTGAAGACTACCTACACGCGATACAGAAACTTCTGTTCTAAAATATTAAAGAAAACTAAGACCAGTTATGAGAAATATCAAATAGAATCCGTGAAAGATAACCCAAAAAAGCTTTGGAAGACTATTAAAACAATAACCTACACTTCTAAGGACCATAAGCAACCTGAACCATTATTAAAACTAAAACTAACACCTGAAGAATCCCTTAACGAAGTCAATAGCTACTTTATAAATGTTGGTAAAAACTTGGTGGAGCAAAGTATATTATCTCAAAACAATACAAACCCTACTCTTAACAATTCAAATTATACGCACATAAACTCCCTTTTCATGGAGGATGTCACGGAGGATGAAATTAACCGCCTCATTGATGGCCTTAAAATGGACTCTGCTCCGGGCTGGGATAAAATATCAAACAAGTTAATAAAACATAACAAAACATTTTTGACACCTCCCCTCGCCTATATTTTTCAAACTTGCCTTGAAACAAGCATATTCCCTGATTCTTTAAAGCGATCTGAGGTGCGGCCCATATACAAGGCTGGAGACGAAAATCATATAGGCAACTATAGGCCTATCTCTATTTTGCCGGCTTTCTCCAAAATATTGGAAAAGATTATCAATACTAGGCTGGTTAAATTTCTCGAAAAAAACGGACTGCTCTCAAACAATCAATACGGTTTCCGTACTGGAAAGTCCACAGATGAGGCAGTACTCAAATTAACCAATGTTATTGGACAAGGTTTAGATAGTGGTAAGAAGTGCCTTTCAATCTTTCTGGATCTCGCAAAGGCGTTTGACACGATTCCGGTGCGCAGCCTTCTATTGAAACTGGAGAAACTTGGAGTTAGGGGTAAACAGCTGGACCTATTTGAAAGTTACCTCTCTAGTCGATTCCAAAGTGTGCGTGTAGGAAACTACAACAGCGCTGCCCTTCCAGTGACCTATGGCGTTCCTCAGGGAAGCATCTTGGGCCCTACCCTGTTTCTCGTTTACATCAACGATCTCACTTGTCTCCAGATACCTAATGGCGAAATAATCTCTTACGCAGATGACACTGCTCTCCTTTTCACTGCCGACACCTGGGAGGAGACATTTAGTAGGGCTCAGGATGGGCTTGATCTAGTGAAGACATGGCTACGCAATAACTATCTTACACTCAACGTCGATAAAACTAAATATATCACTTTCAGCTTACGTCAACCCCCAAGAAGTATAGACTCTTTTAAACTGATTCCACATGACTGTGTTGCGATTGGGGGTTGCGGGTGTGGGATACTTGAGCGTGTAAATCACATTAAGTATTTAGGTATCACTATTGATAACTCCCTTAATTTTAAGGAGCATATTAATATTACATCTGCTCGGGTTCGTAAGCTCATATTTATATTTAAAAACCTAAGACATGCTGCAGATGCCACTCTGCTAAGGAACATATATCTATCCCTATGTCAGTGTATAATCACATACTGTATTTCGTCTTGGGGAGGAGCTTTGAGGGGTGCTCTAAAGGGTCTTGAAGTAGCCCAAAGAGCTATTCTGAAAGTATACAGCTTTAAACCTTTCCTTTTCCCCACTACCCTTCTTTATCAGTCATGCCAGGTGTTAACAGTCCGTCAGCTTTTCCTTCGTAGCATAGTCATGAAACAACATAGCGAACTGATATACGATCAGAGCTTGCTTGCTAGACGTAGAAAACATGCAGTCTGTCCCACATACAGCCCAAAAACGTCATTCATCTGGAGATTTTTCATATTCATGGGCCCATATATTTATAACAAAATTAATAAAATCTTAAACCTATATCCCTTAAACTCCACCCAGTGTAAAAAACAGATAAATATGTACCTCCAAAGTTTAACTTACGAACAGACTGAAGACCTTCTAAATATACCAAGTTGAACACACACACACACAAACACACACACACACACACACACACACACACACATTTAGGTTAAGTTTAAACTAATAGTGAAATATTGACATGTGAAGTATTATGCCACTTGCAATTAACATTTCAATAGTATTAGTCCTCGTGTACCACATAAATATATTGCTGCAATCCCCATCTATCTATCTAAAGCCGAGATACAGGTTCCCACCTAGTTCGGCTGCAGATGTTCTCAATAGCATTTGTGAATGCACCTAACATTGTATTCTGAATTCTACTATTGTACCTATGATGTTTTGCTTTGTGTAATAAATAAATAAATAAATAAAAAAATTGCGTTCTGTGCCAACCCTAATGTCTCTCATAGACAGTGGTCGGGTCACAAGCTAAGTGCTGGTTCACACTCGGATGAACTTGCGGAAATGAGCAGACCGATTACTGGCAGACGATGAGAGTGTTTTACACGAGCTTGTTTAGGGGTAAAAGTTGGATGAGCTATTTTGGTAAATAAACAAAGTATGAATTTCAAGAAAAGTAGGACAGTAAAATTTTCTACTGCCGAGTACCTGAGTCAGGGCACGAGAGTTCGCAATAACTGAATTTAGTTGATATCCTTGTTAGTGGAAACGTGTCAATTGTCTGTGTGTTTAGTTAGTTTTCTGTGGTTTTACTGAGGAAGTCATTAGCCGCTCGTCTCCTGCAGACGTCCCAATTAGTGCCACACAACTCGTATTCTACCGCACTACGCCGGGAATATGTTTTTTACCCTAAGCTTTCTATTGTTGCAGATTCCAGTGTGAGGGTTTTAGATCTTTTGTGTGATCGGCGTTTTAAAGGAAGTAAGGGTAAATACTTACACCCTTCAGATAATTCCAGCGATGTGTGTGTTAAAGAAAAGGTGAATATTTTTTTATCAAAGAAATATATTTTTGTCTATTCATATAAATGAGATCTGCTTGAATGAATGCCTTCAGAATATTTCTTTATCGAAATAACTTCTCCTTTAGTTTCCTTTAACACTTCGTTTATATTCTGTGTATTCGTTTATATCGTCAAAAATGAAAGCCAAACTTATATCTATACTGCTTCAAAAGGCCAAATGTAATATGGCTTTTTATATGTTATAATATTAGTAACAAATTATATCAATATTGCACAAATAATCTTCGGCGTATTGATAGGCCACCACTAACTTAAACATGATCCCAATTGCGTTCAAGGCATTTCAAGTCATCTTCAAGTCCGGGTTTCACTTTTCTTTTTTTCAACTATGCTCATCTATAAGTATGTATTTACAAAAAAATATTATCTAAGTATTTATCCACATTCTATATTCCATAACACAAGCCATGGTAAGTATAGCATAACTATACTTACCATGGGTCTAGATAGCGTTGTGTAGAATGTTCTGGAATATTTATTTATTTATTTTAGCTTTCGACAACCCTGCTAGTGTACACTATAGTATAGTTATATACAATGAAGTTTCTAGAGAGATGAAGTAGACACGCGATGTGTAAGAATGTAGGCATGTCGAGTTATGTAAATCAAAGTAGACTGCTTTCGTGAATTGGGAGTGACAAGGCTGTTGCTTCTCAGGGTTTTTTTCAGAACAATCCAATCCAAGCTCAAGGATAAGCTTTTATTTGAGTATATCGATTTTATCTACAACATAATAATAATGATTTCGAAAAACATTGGAAAAAATGAAATGCTCAAGTGAGACTCGAACTCACGACCTTTCGCTTACAGGTCGTGAGTTCGAGTCTCACTTGAGCATTTCATTTTTTCCAATGTTTTTCGAACTTAACAGTTAGCATAATAAATGCTATAAAAAATTCATTCAAATAATAATGATTTTACAGAAGTTCTCAAAGTGTAGCTCCTTTGATAGCGTCCATCTGATACCGTGGTGAAATTCTTGTGCTGCTACAAAGGAGTTCCCACGCTATAGTTTTAATTATGGGGTATTGTTATTGTTCACTTTGTGAACACGATATTCTCAGTACGGAAGACAAAAAGCGACACAAACTGAGCTAAGAAAGGTTCTAGTTAGTAGTTTACAACACCTTCCCTGACAGCTTCTCAACATACTCCGTGGCGTAGAGGTAGTAAGCGCGGCCGCTACGTAGGAAGCGCAAGTTCGATCCCCGCTAAATGCAAAATTTTTGTATGCATTGGCCTGGTCGCGCCTCGGAGAGGTACCGGAGGGTCCCGGTTGCTATACGAACATCTATGGCAGTCGTTAAGTGTTTTTGGAGCCCTCAAAATTTCAACAGCTGGTGTAGCTGCAATGTTTCGATATCGTCAATAGGTTGTAGAGGTCATATTGCAATCGCTTTATGGAAAAAGCGGACGCCAGACTACCGCATTCGCAAGGATGATATTTCACAGCAGGAAATGGATGCCTCTGGTTCATGAAGGACTTAAGTTCGATTACCAGGTCACTCTATAGCCGCCGGATTCAGTCGATTGACTAATAATAAAGAGCTTCGAGCACTTCCTTGAGAAACTTAAAATATACAGTTGCTTATTTCTTACACATTTATATTAACAAGTATCTATTTTTATGTGTATTTTTATCAAAAATAGAAGAAATTAAGGGAATTTATTCCCGATACCTACGAGCCTGCCCTGTCTTGATCCTACAGTCGTCTCGACATTACGTACAGTCGCGTACAGCGCTATTAGCGGCGCTATTATATGCACAGGCACGCACGACGCACACAAATTAATAGATTGAACAATATAAAAGTGCTTTAAGTAAACATTTGCTCTGTGCCGTCGTGTTGCTATCCACGCTGGACCAATATTGTTCGAGCCAACAGCAAAATATGTATACTGCGATAAATCACTGTTTGCACTACCTCATTAGTTTTGTGGCGTTATTTACGGTTATTTTGCGTGCTTTTGGGACGTTACTTTCAATTGACGATTTAAGATCTATTTGTTGGTCAATAAGCTACTCGATGAGGTAAGCATGGATAACAATACCAGCCCATGCTAGGTTTGGGCCAAATCTTATATCGCTGTACTTTTGAGAACTGCATGCGAGATATAAGCCATAAGCATATTACTTACACGGTCCTGTGCAGTACCTTTGTAAGTCTACAATCGCTTCCATTCCCGCTCACTGCAAATATTTGTATTCAT
Source organism: Eilema sororculum (assembly GCA_914829495.1). Classification (NCBI taxonomy): domain Eukaryota; kingdom Metazoa; phylum Arthropoda; class Insecta; order Lepidoptera; family Erebidae; genus Eilema; species Eilema sororculum. The sequence continues at coordinate 325,858 of OU618555.1, read as the reverse complement.
AAATATGTAGAGCGTGTCATTCTGTATTCATTATCTGTGTATTTATAAAAAGAAGTGTCTTGGTCGGTTGATCCCACGGAGGACTGAATATGGTTGGTTCACATTCGACTATCCTTAAGTTACTTGTCTAAAATGGGTCAAGATAGCCTTTATGATTTCTTCCAGAATATCTGTATTCATTGGAATAGAAGAGGTCTCTCACCCCCCTCCCCCCTCTTTTTTATTATATTTCTTTTATAACAGAGATTACATCGATGAGATAAGAGTTACCATAGAAGAGGTAAAACGAAACATTATTTATTATTATACAACCCAAATGTGTGACGTCTTGGAGTCTACAAGTTCCAATAATCCTCCAAAGAGATTTAAACATAAATATGTAATGCTCGTACATTTGTGACGTTCATATTTGATTGATTGCACATTCCCAAACACCCTTTGTTTCATTTTTATCTGAAGACTCGCACAATGTTCTGTTGGAGGCCACAGTGGAAGTAAATCCACGGGAGCGATACACTATATCTACATGTTAAATGTGTTCCACACACACGGAGGGGCTCGGTACCGTGGCTAGGCTGCGTCCACCCTGTGCACTCGCTTGGACGCTCCCCAAATGTCGTTACTTTTTATTGCTAGTGTGGTATATTATCAGTAAGCTATAACTTATATCTGAATTTTACTATAGGAACAATTGAACAGTGAATTAATCGATGTTTAGCATACAGAAAATAGCTATACCCGAATTGAGGCTATGGCCACTGCGCGTTGGAGAGAAGCACGTTTATGATACCTTTAATGTAAAAGGGTTCTGGTAGGCAGCAGTTATCATTCTCATAGCGCTTTCCTATATGGGTGCGTTCATAGTTAGTTTAAAGTTAAAATTATTGTTTTCGATTGGTATATTGGCTATTCCGAGAGTGTGTTTCATATGACCTCCCAACTTCGAGAAGAAAGTCTGCACGAGAACCTTCCACTAACTATGACAAGTTAATTTCAATGACTGATAAAGGGTATCACTATATGTATAGAAAATTTGCACAAATTAACCAAATATCTGCTACAAACTGATTGCTTATGAAAGCCGTAACCTTATCATGTTGACTTTTATGAGATACACTCTTAAAGGAATGTTGCTTAAACTAGTTAGTAGTAAGTTAGACGTATTTGAACTCTATTCATATCAGTGTACAGTATAAAATAAGTTGTAGCGTGTGTATCTGCTAACACCATGATCTACATAGCTATTTATTACGCGAGGCTGCTCCCTGGCCGGCACATATATTAGTTCGCGACAGTTGTGTTGGACTGAGCCACTTAGTTAAAGAGATTTAGACAATGCTGGCAATAAACCATCCTACGAATATTTCTGCTGAGTACACATGCATTTAAGATTTTCAATTTTACATTAAGTATCATCTTGATATCCTCACGCCTGCTATCACCAGTGGAATGAATGCGGTATGTACCATATACCGTGGAAGGGCTAGTTAAATATGTAATATATGATATAACAGAGTTACTCTACTTGATCGTAGTTGCTTTCAATAGTGATATTAGTCTGATAATTGTCACTTTAACTTTCGTACTTCATTTACATTGGGGAGGAATTTTTCGATGCCTAAACTGTCCCCGCCCCCCACTCTTTCTTCGAATTTCTTTATATTCTTGTAAATATTGTAGTTTATTATTATTATTATGTTATCCTCTTTATTCATTTAAATAAAACTTATAAATATTATGTTAGTTTTAATTCAATATTTAAAAGAATAGATTATTAAGTTTTTAGTTTTAACGTATACTTACCTATTGATGAATATAATTACATTCAATAATGTCAGATGACAGATAAAAAAAATACATTATAAACTTGGAGACAAATAAGCTTGGAAATTAGTTGTTTGCTCACCTATACTATCTAAACAAATGTCTGTATTTGTTTTCTTTTTACAAATATGTAAAGAAATCTCTCTCAGTATTTTGCCGGAGTCTTCTCCCAGAGTCGTGACCACATTTCGAATCGGTAGTTAATTTGCTAGACAACTCTTTATTTTAGAAGTTTGGTCTACACATAAGAAATGTTGACATTATAAATCAGATACTGTATATTACTTGTCTATTAAACACCTGCCTTTAATATCTTCCACAGACAACTTATAACTTTGGCATATTAAGGGTTGAAAGAAAAAGTATGAAAGTTCGCTCAACTCCCGGTTGAAAGCCACTTCAGGAACCAGTTTCATTCGTACAAATCACAGTGTTTTTGTTTTCACTGCCAAACCACAAACGAACTAAGTGAGCAAGTTTCATAACTCTCAGCTTTTTGGTTAAGAAAACAGTTCAAGCACAAAAGTGTTTTTGGATTGATTCTGAGATTGCGGTAGCTTCACTGCAACTATGGTTCGATGGTCACACATTTTTTTTTAAGTTAGATTTATTTCAATATTAAGTATTAAACCATTTTAAAACTATTACTTTTTTTTTTCTTCTTCAGTGCGAAGCGCAAGCCATGACCTTATCAGAACCAGACCTAGCTAAATGGCCTACACTTTTACAATGACTATCCCTTGATAATAAATCATTATAGGTATCAACAGTCTTTGTGGCGCGGCGGTAGTGCACGCGACTACCACGCAGGAGGCGCGGGTTCGATTCCCGCTCAGTGCAAATATTTGTATGCATGAATATGGCTATTTGCATTGGTCTGGGTGTTTCTATGTATAATATGTACCTATATATTTACAAAAAAAAGTATCTAAGTATGTTTATCCGCATTCTAGATTCCATAACACAAGCTAATTAAGCTTACCATTGATCTAGATAGCGTTGTGTAAAATGTTGTGGAATATCTACTTGTAATTTTCTCTATCAAATCCACGAAGTTTGTGTAATAAATATAGATACGGATTTATGTACTTTCTTTTCTAAGGAAAACAGACAGCCAAATAAAATAGTTGGAGAACTTAATTAAGGCAGAGTCTGGGAGCTACGTCAAGGAATATTGCGTAGTGTCCCCGTTACAAACTTGTGTCGAACGTGTGCTCGACACGGTTGATGTGTTGTCGTCGTGTCGTGCCGATGTGGCTCGCGTGGTGGTCTGGTACCGAGACGTCTACAGAAAATCATTCTGAAGTACGCACTCAAAACTAGATAAAGTCTTCTTGGGCGCTCCGTCCCACTTCGACCACATCTCAAATCGTCCACTTCCCAAAATGTCCACATCTCAAGTCGTCCATTTCCCAACTTGACCACATCTCAAATCGATGGTTGACAGTATTGTCGGTCGTAAACATGATTTCTGTTATTTTGCGTCTACAATTAATACAAAAAAAATTACCTGAACTTAGTTTGAATCATGTCTGGGCAGTTCCTGAAAAGCCTGTGTTTTTTATTACAAAAGTGTACCAAAGTTATCAATTGTAATTTCTACTTAAATGACAACACAGTAATTTATAAAGCTAAGTCACTTGCCGCGTCCCTATGTCCCTATGAATGCTTAAATCTTTAAAACTACGTGACGGATTTTGATGCGATTTTTTTAATAGATAGAACAATTCAAGAGAAAGGTTTATTTGTATAATATGCTTAATAAAGTATGTACATACATGTATAGTAGTGGGTGCACCGGGAACGAGATCAGACGCCACGCGGGCGGGAAACATTGGCGGTACGAAGTTCGCCGGGTCGGCTAGTTATATTATAAACGCAAATAACATTCTGACAGTGTCAGAAACAGGTTAATATAAAATCTCTGAAAGCTTGGGGCCACATTGGTCGTGTGTCTATCAGAACCGCGGGTGTACTTTTTTAATTTGGATGAAAACTATCTTAAATAAATGTACTTAAAATCTACTATTTAGTACTTATATTGAATTTAATTGTACCTCGTTCAATACCTTATAATTACAATACTAAAGTGAGCCGCCATACTGATATCAGGATGGCGGGTAAACTCTAAAGATCCAAGTGTATTTTTATTGCAGGATTACGAAACAAAAGTACCTGAATAGTAACTCATCATATCAATAAATTAGCCAAGTACGTTTACAGGTTTACGAGAAATTAATAGGGCTTTATAAAACAATTTAACGCTTATTTTTTCCATCGGGGTACCCAGAGACCACAGCCTTCTACTTGCTTCGATCTTGACATACTACTACTACTACATACTAATACTAGTACTACTACTACATACTAATACTAGTACTAGTACTACACTACTATTTTAGGTAGGTACATTTTTTTCGTAATCCTGCAATACAAATACACTTGGATCTTTAGAGTTTACCCGCCATCCTGATATCAGAATGGCGGCTCACTTTAGTATTGTGATTGTAAGGTATTGAACGAGGTACAATTAAATTCAATATAAGTACTAAATAGTACATTTTAGGTATATTTATTTAAGATAGTTTTCATCCAAATTAAAAAAGTACACCCGCGGTTCTGACAGACACTTGGTCGTTTCTTTTTTATTTTTGAGTGAATAATTTTAATAACAATATGCCAAGTAATTAACAACGAATATTAAAATCCATCATATAATTATGAAACCAGAGGCATCTTAACTAGTTCTTTATACATTATCCTCGCGCCAGAATCTAAAACTAAAATAGATCCTCTCTCCACTACTCTAACTCGAACACGTATTTATTTATGAAATTGCTCACGTACGAACAAACTCGCGTTCAAATTTGTGATATTGTTCTGCACATATTTTGATGACGTGAGCGTACACACACACTCATCCAATCATCTTATTTCTCCAACATCATTTCTTTATTAATACTACGTGGTACTAACCTTTGAACCAGCTATGTGTCCATTTAAGTGACATTATAGATACCTACTATGTCCAATGCTGGTAAGTTTTATTGGAGTCAATGGCGGACCTGTCGATTTGGCAGCTTTCTACATATATTATGTAGCAGACAGTTATAGTTAATCATAAAATCACTACATAAGTATAAAAACGTAGCAATATGATTCAAAATATTAGTTTTGTTGCACAGATGTTAGTTACGTCGCTATCACTGGCGAACCATGTGGATTTTATTACTCGCAAAATCTATAGCATGTTCACAAGCACTTCGCGCCACGTCACAACAGCAACCGATGATTTATCGTAATAAATTAGTAAATAGATATAATAGTAGTAGATAGATTAGTAATAAATGAGAAAATGTCAATACAAGATTGAAACTGTATGACAACTATTTTGTGTCTTCAAAGTTATTGGAATCGAAATTACTTCATATTGTAGCAAATATTTAAGTTTCAGATGATCAAAATTCAAGGAGCAATATTAAAATATCCGCTGTTAATAACCAAATCGTTGGGCAGTATTGTACACTTCTCTATAATTAAGCATGTACCAATGTTGCTACACAGAATCCCAACAACTTGTGGAACTATTTGATTTAATAGGGTGAAGTCCACCGCTCGAGGCTGTGCCTCCCATCAACACGCCATAACCATAAACATGGAGTAATTTAGCATCAACGTCTGCGTCGAACGCATGCGGGGAAGAGGCTCTAATCTCATCTAGGTATAATTGACATAAATTTAAATTTACCATCCTACCAATGCTACTAAGAAGAAATATTCCAGAGAGAAACCCTGTAGAATTGTATTAGGATAGTTTAGTTTAGTTGTTTGTAGTTTGCAATTTGAAACTTTCTCTGACGGCGTTTGTATTTTATACAAATACATAGGTAAAGGTAAATAATCTATACGACTTCGCGATTTCCTCCTGGACTAATGTTATATATGTCGTTTCCATTGGACCCCAAAAAGACACAAGTAACAGAATTGTTATATAGTATAGTTAGAAATATTACAAAGTCGCAAAACTGAATCCTGTTAACTATCATTCCCATGTTAATATATGGCGTAGGCAGTAATACCCACACCGCCCGTTAATATCGGCCAGTTGAAGTAATTACTAACAAGTGTGTGTTCATTATTAAGGTGATCAGTTTATCCTGTTGTCTTTCTGTACTCAGGTACAGGTTCTGTAATAAGAACGCCTTGAGCTTGTTTTTTTATGGATTAGGGAGGCAAACGAGCATACGGATTGCCTGATGGTAAGCGATCACCACCGCCCATGGACACCCGCAACACCAGAGGAGTCACAAGTGCGAGTACGCTCTTTTCTTGAAGGTTTGAAGGTCGTAATGGTTCGGAAATACCGCTGGTGACAGTTCATTCCACAGTTTGTTCGACATAATGGACCCGTATCTGTTAACGCCCGGTTTTATTTCAAAATATAGGAAATTTTAGATAACAGATTCTCAACCGCCTCGTTTACTGCGACGTTAAGAAAACGCGCTGATTGTGAGAGCTGTATTTTCTTGTTCGACTTCATTAAACTTCTTATCTCACGAACCGGCTACAGTTAACACAACGAGCCTACTCATTGTGTTGGAGGCTAGATTAGACATTAAACGAGTAAAGATAAGTGTAAGAACAGGAGTAAGTGGAGAAGATTTAAAATAAACAAGGGCATCTGTAAGAACACAGAACCATTAATACGCAGTTGTTAATTCAATGGGTGTTTACAAAAAAATGTATTTTAGATTTAATTTGAAAGGTTACTTTTTGGTCGAGGCAGTCTTACGACGAATGGACTAACACGATTGTACTACTGATCAACTTTTACTGTTCCTTCTTCTACAGTTGTTTTCTCATAGATTTGAAGCGGAGAAAGTCAACTAGTTTTGTTTGTATTATACAAATATGCCAGGTATGTCAGTACAGGACTGTAGCTGGGGACACATTTTTTGAACCTAATTCGCGAGACATAAGAGACCCTGGCACGCGTAGATTGTTTTGTCATCCGGCGCAGCACTCCATCCTCTCCTCAAAAGACACGCAAGAAGCATGTACTGCGCGTCTAGAGCACATTAAGTCCAAGATTTTTGTCCTGAGATATAACCTGAGTGTAACCGAAAAGGAAAGTCACCTTGACCACCTGTAGTATAATGAGACCTTCATTAATATTTACAACGAAACAAGTGGAAGCTTATAATCATAACGCGAGCACATTCGCCCTCTTTAAAAATAAACCTTATTTACTGCTGCGCGTGATGTCGGACTTTAAAGGTAACGTCGTGAATTAGCATGAAATTACTTACGGGATGTTTTAATCAGTAACTCTGCATACAAATATGAACCTTAACGCTTAAAAGATAAAGGATAGCTTTCTCTTGGCATAAGCTAACACTAATTTCTACACAATTCTAACAAAATAAGAACCTTATTACCATAGTGACAGAGTTCAATAAATCTTCGGCAAGTGAAAAATAAACTGGCGTAAACAAGAATAAACCTTTGGTTTTATTGTAAGCCTTATAACGCTTTTGTATTTCTTTTAACATTCATTCCATTTTGAGTCAAAAAAACTGTCGACAACTAGGAGATAAATCAACTAGTGCTTTGCCGGCTACAGTCTCTAAAATAGCGCAGTAGAAACTGTATTCCACTGCATTTGACAATTTTAAAAGGAATTTATTATTTAAAAAGTCTTCCGTGATAGTTCCCGCTGGAGTAGAATACAGAATATATAGAATACGGGTCACCCCGTGTCTTTCTGTGGGTGTCGTAGAAGGTGATTATGAGATAGGGCTGTTTTCAATCTGCCAGTAAACATATAACTCATGTCTAAGTGGCCGCTTAGCGGTAATATGCTTGCCCGCTATTACATTGGTCCGAAAATCAAAGGTCAAATCAATTCCCAAAGGGTTAGGCAGGGCTGTACCCGGCCCAACCCTTTTGGGAACTATCTGGGACTAGTGTAGGCAACACAGCTAGCAGAGTATTAGCCCTAGAAAGTGTCTGTACCCGTCTCGGGTTTGACTTTATCAATTCAACATTGCTAATCCTTCAAAACCTCATTCAATAAAATTCATTATGAAAAATAAAGAAAAAATAAGCAAGTAGTAACTGACCAGACCACAAACCGCTGGCATTAAACTTATACTTTTGAATAGTGACTTCTTCAAACAGTCTCTCAGTTGGAGCGGGAGGTGGCTCTTCAAAGTTATGTGGAGTGCGCCACTGCGGGCACGAGGGGCTCATTACGGACAGGCCGCGTCACGGGCCGCAGTCGTCGCGTGCTCGTTACGACAATTTTTAAAATAACCGTTGTCAGGTCTTGCCTTGGTTTTCTCTTTTATTTATATCGTGTGAAAAATCCCCACGGATACCACCCCCACGGAGTCGGTGGAGGCGGTTATGTCGGACTCGAACCGACCAAAACGTCTTGGGTCCTTGGTTGCCGGAGGTGAGAATGCCGAAAGCATATCTCTCGCACCCAAGCAGACCCAGGACCATCTCTTTCGGATTGTGAGGACCTCGGTGTCCCCATCTAGCCCAGGGTACGGGGAGGCGCACTTTGCGCCGCCGCCGCGGCCTGCTTCGGTGGCTCCACCGGGCTTCCCGGGCCCGGAGTCTAGTCTGGACCCGACCGGCCGCCTCCTTCTCGAGCATTACTTGCTCGCAGAAGGAGGCGGCTGCGCCCCAAGCGTTCGCGCATCGTACCATCGCTGTGAGCAATTTGGTGAGTGTGAGGACTCCCACCCCCAGAGCCGCCACTAGGACCCGCCTCGGCGTGTCCCACGCCGGGCACTCGGTCAGCGTGTGCAACTCTGTGTCCTCGCTCGCATCACAGTGATGGCACTCGGACATTGGCTCCTTCCGCATCCGACACAGGTAACTCCCGAAACACCCGTGTCCGGTAATCACCTGCGTAAGCCGGTACGAGAGGCTGCCGTGTGGCCTCTCTAGCCAGTCCTCCATGATGGATAGGTCTTGCCTTAGTTGATACCTATACAGATTATTAAAAATGGCCGAACAATATAATAAACCAGTGTGTACGAAATATATTTAAAAGAATGATAGACAAAAAAATCGGGAACATAGCACACGTTAACATACAATGAAAATTAAGAGATAAGATAAGAGAGAACCCTAGAGAAGTAACCACCACAATTGGTACAAAATTGCAGCTTCCCATCAATATCGAATAAGAGAATGGAACTTCCCCAATCAAGTAAGCCTACTCGTGCTAGTGTGTCCGTAACTTATTTGTTCATTGGCTAATATAATACCCGACTCTCAGACAACAAACCCCACCATTCATACCGCAATGTAAGAGAGAGGTCAATACGTGACGTCACCACACAAGTGCGCCGATATCTTCCTAATAACCGACTGCAAGTATTGCGAGTGTGGTCACGTACGCGCGGTTCGTTCGCAGCGATTAGCAACCTTATCACGCAGCCGTAGGACGCATATTAGAACGAGCCAATATCATTTTAATGCAAATAGATCACGATTTATATCAATAGCGCATTGATAAGTAAGTGAGGTAGGGCCTCAGTACCGTACAGTTTTCCAAATTCATAATGCTTAGATTAAGGGGCCAGATCGTGAAAATCACCGAAAAGAGTGTTACAATTTTTCATATTTAACCTATTTAGATATGATTGATATCAATGATACTTTGTATATATTACAATCAAAGACTAAAAATTATGGTATGCTTATATTAAACTCTTAAAACCTAATAGTTGTTAAATAATAAACGTCAACAAACGCACAAAATTGAGAAAAAATGCAAAAACATGCCTTCGTATTTTTCAGATTTAACCCAATAAATCAACACAAATTGATAAAAAGAAACACTTTTTGATCACTGAAGAAACCAATAAAATATAGCGTGTACGTTTTTTGTACCTTTACAAACAAGGACTTCCTCTTTTAAAGCCCTAAAATCTAGATATATTTTACGTAAATTCTCCATACAGGCTAAGTGAAATAGGCTCCAGTTTTTGAATAAATTCATATTGAAAATGAGTGATTTTAGCAATGAACCGGTATACATTTGAAAGTCAAAGACTTTTTGATAGGGAAGACAAAACTTATTTGATAATACATTTAGTAATCAATCTAAAAAATCACTTCAAAGTTACTGAAAAACGCGTAAAATAGTGTCTTTTTTCTGCCATATTGTTTCTCATCGCCCGTCAGTCGCCCACGGGCCTTCGAAGCAGGACCACGTCTCTTTGGCGCGTGATGACAGTTCATGCATACACAAATAGGCCTACCAAGAAATATATGAAATGAAAAAAGGCGCCACCGTCTTCATTAATCATTTGGACGGCAATAAAATAGTATGCATTTTACAGTGACAACCATAGTTCCGATTTTTTCCGAACCACACTTTCGTTGGTACATTTATAGCATAATGTTTCAGATTTGACATACTTGCTTTAAGGTTTGAACTGTAAAGTTGGGGATATACCTAGTTAAAATATATTTTGTAGAAACAATATTTTTAGGTTCTGTTGTAATGAAATTATAATTAGATACTAACTTCATGGTCTATTTTATATGATTGTATAGGTAAGTATATATTATGTATATTGTGAAGTAGCTGTTTCCGAAAACATTAGTAATAAAAAAAGTTTCGTTGGCTTATGTTACTCGTATATTAAAGATACTGATTCATATGTAGCAGCATCACTAGAGTCGCAGGAGTTGCGGGTATCAGTTAGTGCGACCACCAGTAGACCTGGTGCACTGGATTAGAAGCCATATGTATCGCAATGTCGCAGATACGCAAGAGAGCCGCCTTCATTGGTACGATCACGTCAATCTGCGTCTGATCGATAAGGAGCGAATGTCCGAGTGCCATCACTGCGACGCGAGCGACGTCACGGGACTTCACACGCTCACTGAGTGGCCGGCAAGGCGGGAGCTTGGGGCGGCACTGGGAGTGAGAGTTCTCATCCTTGCCACCTTGCTCACGGCGAGCGATGGTCCGCTGTGCGGACGCGTGGGTGGCCAGCGTCTCCTTCTGCGTCCTCCTTTTTTTTTCTTTCTATTGGTCGTGAAGGAGACGGCGGAACGGGAGTGGCGGCGTGAGAGAGAGAGACTTACAGATCACACCACCCGCGTGCGCAGGCAACTCGGGTGTCGGAGGGCACAGACTGACCTCCGTCCCTCATGAGCGCGGGCCTGGGGCTGACGGGTAGAGCCGCCTGTCACCCCAGCAGAAGCAGGCCACGGCGGCGGCGTGCTAAGAAGCGCGCCTCCCCACTCTGGGGCGAGTCATGGTTGTCCCTCCTCCCGAAGAGGGCCAGACCGCAAGGGATGGCCCTGATGGTCAGCCGGGGTGCGAAGGATATGCCTAAGACAACCCCACCTCCGGCCTAGCACCACAACCCTCAGTCGGCGTGCGGTTTTAGTCGGTTCAGTTACGACATAACCTCCCCACCCGGCTCCAGCCGGGGAGGAAATGTAGGAAGAAGAGCTGCAAGATGGACCCTGAAACTGTGCAATTGGGTTGCTAGGAGCCTGCAGGAGCGCCGTATTCGTGTCCTCTGTGATGGATATAACCCACTCTCTTTCTTTAGCTTTCATTGCTATGCAGATGATAGCACCTTACACGAGAGTTATCACGGAAATCCTGCGGCTGCACAGTCTGATATCGATGAGAAAGGGTAGCTTCTTGTCACTGAGATTGACCGGATCCTGGACCACATTTTGCAATGGCGCTCTGAGAACTTGGTGGAGTTCAATGCTAAGAAGACGCAGGCACAGCAAAGGTATTTTATTTTCTTCCACTATTCCACTCTTCAGAGCACGCCACTACCACTAAACGACAATCGGATCGGCATCTAGTAAGGTCGTCAAGCTGAGTGCCACCATTGTTAACTAGTAGCGTATTTGTAATGGTGGCCCTTTCTTGACACTTTGCCTCTATCTTACCGTCAGGCGACGAGAAGTCAAATTGTCGTGCTCGGCTCTTATACATTTAGATTAATATGCGCGCTCTATACATAAAATCTAAACTAATGTGATCTTCGGTATCTCGTAGTTTGATATTTCGTACAGGTTTGAACTTCGGAATTTTGTAATTCGGGATTTTAAATATCGTTTTTTTGTACGTAACCGGTAGGTATGGTCTACGACTACGCGGTGTCTACGCGGTGGGCATTTTAATTTTATGAGTATTTTCAGTATCCTCAGATATCAAAAATTAGGTGTAGGTATGTCCCCAGCCTTATTTTGTTCGAAATCTCATAATCTCTGCGAAAAGTTTAACATGCTATGTATGACACTGAAACAAAAGACATGCCAATGACGTCACGTAACATAATATGACAGGGATGAATGTATAAGAAGAAAAGAGATACGAAATGTAATTGACAGACGTAACACGTCACAATACATCATATTACTCAAAAATGCACTCTAACCACAAGGCTTAAAATAGTTTTTTCATCATTGGTAAGACAATTTTCATCATTATTTTAACTGGTAAAGTGCGTCTAGCAGTCCACTGTGCATCTCGGTGATGTGTGCGTGCACGGCTGCGTCTGTATTATGACAGATTTTGAGTCGTGCGCTCCGCGGACCCGGTCCTTAATATTATAAAACATCACCTCAGTCATCTTAGATGTGATGTTTATGATTTTTTTATTTTTTATATACTGCCCGTCAGTTGACTACACCCTGCTGGATGGTAAGAAGCTAGGGTGGAGAATATAAGGATCATTATTCAAAATGTTGGGAACCCCAAAATGAAAACCCGTACCTTGACAACCTTGACAAACAGTTCACGTTCTGCTTAACTTTTCTTTACTTTTAACTCGCATCGCTTTCAATGTATTTTTGTTTTTCAAAATTAATCATCTCTCTAAACTATAAATATTGCATCAAAGAGTAATCAACGCATTTTGATAATCGTGGCCACACCATTACGGCGTAGGCGGACAGCGTAGAAGAGCTACGCAACCGTAGACACTCGTAGCACTCGTAGCGGTCGAAGCTCAAACAATGTTCTGTATGATTTATTTGCGACTTTGTTTTTGACAACGCTCGAAGTTCTGCTGAGTCTGCTCTGACTTCGTATTGATTGACTTCGGTCTCTCTGAACAGAATTAAGTTAGTTTTGTTACAAGTACAGATAACTTTTTATAGTGATGACGTTGGGCAAGTGCCACGAATGTTTTTTACTGATGTTAGTTCCAACAGTAAAGTCGAGAGATCTTTACGAACTTAGGAGGCGGTGAAGTCATTTCGTTGTGATGTCATCTTAGAATAAATTAGCAAGCTATGAGTCAGACACCATCGCTATTAATTTATGCGTCTCTTTGAAAATATTGTAATGAGTTTTAGTTTTTTATAGGCAATAATTATTTCCGAATAAAGATACTCGTAAGTTGAATAATATCTAGGATATGAAGTTTATTTTATTAATTATTTTGAATGAAATTAATAAAAAACTATATATATATATATATATATATCATAACTCGTTCTTTGGAGCCCAGGGTGTACTCTCCCGGGAGTGACTGTTACCTGATCCTCAACCACAAAACCAAAGCCTACGCCAAAATCTCGTACTTTCAAAACAGGTGCACTAACTAGCACGTGGGGTTGGCTTGAACCCCGACGATCCTAGTGAACCCTGTATACCATTTACTTCTCATTATCATAAGTTTTCTACCGTCTCTACCATGGTGAATGTTCTGACAAGCTCTTCCAATTAGTCCCACCCTCCCCTTTACTTCACAGGAGGACACGTGCAGGGCTAAGATGCCATCCATTTACGGTGCAGAGTATACCTGCTAGAACCAAGCGTTTCAGTGACTCATTCCTATGCCGCACCACTAAGACCTGGAACTCCCTGCCAGCTCACGTGTTTCCTTCTTCCTACAGTCCCGGGTCCTTTAAGCGGGGTGTGAAAAGGCATCTAATGAGGCCATCAAGCTGAGTGCCACCACTGTTAACATGGTAAATGTTTTACGATGGTGACCCTCTTTCCGAGACTTTGCCTTTAGCTTAACATCAGGCGAGGTGAAGTCAAATTGATGGTCCTGTATAGAAAAAGAATATATATATTTAAGCGTCTAGATAATAAGCATGTTTTCTTTCTTTCAAAATGTGTCTTCAACTGTCCCAATAAATGTTATTTCATCTCAGCAACACTTAAACTCCGGCCCTACAAGAGACACAGGGGACTTCTTAACCCGGCTGTTACAAAAACCAAAAGTCATGAATAAATTTAGCCAGAAAAATAAAACCTTCCTTGTCAGGCCAAGTCGTGCGCTCTGTGGAGTGTGGTTCAATCTCACGGCCCTCGCGGGAAATCACCGCCGCCATTAGAAACACTACGGAATGAAATGTCAAACACTAATAAAGCACTGAACATAACACTCGTGGCTCGGTTCCTAGATTGTGAACAACAAACAAACATACTGACACGTGTTGTTGTTTATTTACACACAAATACTGACCAAATTCCTAGTGTTAGATGGGTTACGAAATTTATTGTAGTACTAGCTTTTGCCCGTGGCTCCGCCCGCGTGGATGTTGGTTATCGCAACCAAACATAGCCTATGTCCTTTCTCAGGGTCTAACCTATCCGTCTACCAAATGGATCACCGTGTGGAGAGAAAAAGTTTGTTGCAATAATCTCCCAATTTACAGTATTTTTTTTTCAATAACTTATTTTATCTGTAGTTGGTCTTCTTACTGGCTTGCTCTAACTACAATTTCCTTCGCCTATTATTAATATACAAAAATATGACATAGATAGTGGAACGTAAGTGAAAGGCGGTGGTTAACAGCTAACTAGTTTATTAAGGAAAAACACCTACCCACATTATTCGTATTCTAAAACCCTACATCTTTCCCCCTTAAATATGCCCCTTACACTAGCTTACAGCTAAGCATAGAAAACACGAGACTACACAACAATATTACTATTAACACACTTCTATTACTAATACAAGTTTAACCACTTAGCCGACAATTTTACTTAGCTGCTGAGCTCGGTTGTACGCCCTGACAGCGCGGGCGCTCGCACCCGGGGGCGGAGGCGTCGGTGAACGCAACGAAGTGGTTGCACCATCTGATTGCTGGTTATCATTCCTACTCACTGATAAGGAGATATCCTTATCCATCGTCTCCGACAACTCCTCCCCCGTTGCATCTTCAAACGTGTCGTCAGCACCGGTACCGGGACAAGTGGTATCGTCGCTCCGAGAGGAGTTAACGTTTGGCCGCGACAAGGAATATCTGTTCCTACGTTCTATGGGTATCACTTGATCCTGATGCCTACGCCATTCTAACCCTTTGCCTACATCGACTTTATACGACACCGGCCCGGTTTGGTGTGGCACTTTCCCTTCGACCCATTTTGGGGTTTTATCTGAATAGCCCCGAGTGAGCACCGAGTCCCCTATTTGGATGTCGCGGTCAAGTCCCGGCTTACTTTTCAGTTGGTGATCCTGTGCGGCACGCACCACTCGCCCCACATCCGGCCGCACAGCATCCAGGCGCCCTCGCAAACGGTGTCCTAGTAAAGCCACTGCTGGTGCCACATTCGTTGTCGCATGCTCCACATCCCGATATTGGAACAAAAATTTACTGAGTGCTTGCGGCACATTTTCACCCTCATGAATAGCTCTTTTGACCGCTTTCTTAACCAACTTGACGGCATTTTCTGCTGCCCCGTTACCTTGTGGACGGTATGGTGCTGACGTCACGTGTTTTATACAATTTTTACGACAATACTCTTGGAAAGGTGACGAGAGGAAAGGTGGACCGTTGTCGGTGACTAACATAGTCGGCAACCCAAATCTCGCAAATATTGACCTAAAAATAGTGATAGTGGACTCGGCATCCGTGCGATTCATCGCCATGGCTTCGATCCACTTAGAATGGGCATCCACTACAATTAAATACTTCCTACCACCACATTCCGCGAAGTCGGCGTGTAAACGTTGCCAAGGGTTGAGAGGAAATTCCCACGGGTGCAAGGCGGCGCGCGGCACGCCCCGCAGCATCGGCACACGTTTTCTATATCCCGGTCTAAACTGGGCCAATACACATAATTACGCGATAGGCTTTTCATTTTATTTACTCCCAAGTGACCTTCATGGATTTCCTTTAAAACGTGTTGACGTAAAGACGGAGGTATTATTACGCGATATTTGTACATCAGGCAACCCAATTCAATTAAAATTTCGTGTTTCCGCGCGTAATACGACTTCAATTCCTCTTCGCAATTAGTCACCGACTGCGGCCACCCGAACATAACATACCCTTTAACT
The DNA here is from genome assembly GCA_914829495.1 of Eilema sororculum. Classification (NCBI taxonomy): domain Eukaryota; kingdom Metazoa; phylum Arthropoda; class Insecta; order Lepidoptera; family Erebidae; genus Eilema; species Eilema sororculum. Next base: position 309,731 of record OU618555.1, on the reverse strand, counting down.
ATAGATAATACACGATCTCTAGTGGTAGCTTTGCTAATTTCTTTAAAATTGACCGGCATCTCCCCTTGTACTAGATTTACATACGTAACCGGTTTCTTATCGGCGGGGCGGCACTCGCGTGGCAGTGGTAGCCTCGACAACGCATCGGCCGGTCCGTTATCCTGCGACCTAACAAACTTAACCGTAAAATCATAGGCCGCCAATCGCGCTGCCCACCTTTGCAGTCGGCTCGCGGCCGTCTGAGGGATCCCACCTTTTTTACCAAAATGTAACTCAACGGTTGATGATCCGTGCGTAATTCGAACTGCCTACCAAACAAATATTGGTGATGCTTGGTGATCCCGAAAAAAATCGCTAGCGCTTCCTTATCAAGCTGACTATAATTTTTCTCTGCCGAATTAAGTGTCCTTGAAACACAGCTGACCGGTCGCTCGCTACCGTCGGCGTAGACGTGCGCCAACATCGCGCCTAGCCCGTACGCGGAGCTGTCCACCGACAGCACGAGTGGCCGCCCCTCCTCATAATCATAATGTGCGAGTACTTTATCACACAATAACACTCGTTTTGCCTCAATAAATGCTTTTTCACAATCAGTATCCCATTTCCAATCCACCCCTTTTTTCAGCAATGCGTGCAGGGGATGCAACAATATGCTGAGGTTTTGAATGAATTTACCATAGTAATTTAACATGCCGAGAAAACTCTTTAATTGTGTCACATTACTTGGTTGGGGAGCATTGAAAATGGCCTCAGTCTTTAAGGGATCGGGGCGTAACCCGCTTTTATCAATAATAAATCCTAAATATTTAACACTCTTCTGTAGGAAAGAACACTTATTTAATTTCACCGTAAACCCCATCTTACTCAACCGTTCAAGTACCGCTCTGAGATTGTCCAAATGACTTTGGCGGGAGGTTCCCGTGACACATATGTCGTCCAAAAATACGACCGTATTAGGCACACCCTTTAAGGTTTCTTCCATTATTTTTTGAAATTTCTCCGGGATACAGGACAAACCGAAGGGGGTGCGGCGATATACAAACGTGCCTACATGAGTAGTGATTGTTGTATATTTCTGTGAATCCTCGCTTAACAATAATTGTTGATAACTATTTTTTAAATCGAGCTTAGAATACTCCTGTCCCCCACTGAGAGTCGCAAACAATTCCTCAATTTTTGGTAAAGGATAAGGATCGCGTTTCAGTTTCGGGTTAATTGTGATCTTATAATCACCACAGATTCGTATATCCCCGCACTCTTTGATAACCGGTACGATGGGTGTGCCGTAATCGGAGGAATCGACCCGGTAAATAGTCCCCTCACGTTCCAAGCGCTCGAGCTCCTTTGCGACGGGGACTCGCAATGTTAGCGGCACGGATCGTGCGCGTACGTATACCGGGGTCTTATCGGTCAGCTGTAATTGAACAGTTTTTTTACTAGTCCCGAGTTGAGACGTAAACACCTGAGGATACTCAGCTATCAATCGGTTCACAAACGGGTCGTTTACAGTGTCGTTGACTTGATCGTTGATCTCATTCAATTTAATTTCTATAATATTTATTTGCAGGGCTCGGACCCACTCTCTCCCGAGTAACGGGCGACCCCCGTTACGAATTACGTGAAGATTACAATGCTTAACAATGACTTTTCCCAGCACTAAATCTACTGGAATCGAACCTAACGACTCGATTCGTGAACCGGTATAACTGCGTAAATTTAAGTTATCAGGTTTTAACACTTTATGAGTAAAATAACGTTTATAGAAATTTTCATTGATAGTCGAAATTTTACTTCCGGTATCGACTTCAAACTCGATGTATTTACGATCAACTTCTACTGTAATAATATAGGGTTCGTCACCTGTACCGTTCACTTGTATGTTGAAGAAATCCTCACCCACATCGTCGTCACTCACGTAATTATGTTGGCCGCTGGCACGGCCTCCCGAACGCACTTCCTTGCACATCACCTTCAAGTGACCGCGCGTGCCACAGCACCGCAGCGCCTGCGCCTGCCGCCGCCGTAGCCCCGCTCACCTCCGCGTGCTTCTCGGCAGCTTCTAACGCCAGAGCTAGCTCCACCGCCTGCTTGTACAAAATATTTTTTTCCGCAAAAATCCGAGAACGCATAGTTTCACTTGCCAAGCCCGACACAAACTGGTCCCGTAAATTTTCTTCTAATATTGCACCGAAATTGCACGTGGTCGCCAGATGTTTTAAATTTTGCAAATATTCTGTGAGTGGTTCGCCGCCATTTTGCCTACGCAATCGAAAAATATGCCGTTCCGCTATTTCGGATCGTTGGGGCTCTAAGTGAGCCGTCACTAACTGCACTAATTCATCGAAAGATTTCTGTTCGGGATGCACAGGGGAACACAGATCACACATTAGCGAATACGTCGCTTCTCCGACTACTGTAATTAATAACGACACGCGTAACTCTTCCGTAATTCCGTTCAAAAGTATATATTGTTTTACGCGGCGAATATACGCGGGCCATTGTTTCGAACTGATCTCAAACGGTTCCAGTTTTCCGGTAGGCATTATTGTCACTGTAATATTACCGAAAACTATCAAAAATCACACGTGAATTCGCCTCGTCGCCAATGGAACGTAAGTGAAAGGCGGTGGTTAACAGCTAACTAGTTTATTAAGGAAAAACACCTACCCACATTATTCGTATTCTAAAACCCTACAGATAGTATAATGGAAAAAACAGTGGAAGGATTTTGTATTAAAACGAATATAGCCGCTAAAATTATTGCTCTGGTTAATGGAACTCTGCAATAAATCAGCGACGTGCAGAGTCAGTGCTCGCTATCTCCCTCGTACAGAGCAATGTGCGTGCAAAACCACTAACGTAACAAATGTATACCTCGGGACACGTATCTTGGACTTAAATCGCAAGACAAACGAGGCCCCGACGCGTGCGACTGTTTCGTAATAATCTATTCTTGATGAATTAGGCCAATAAAGGAGTACACCAAATCGCCATTCCTTACAACTCTTCTCTCACTATCCACACTCACACCTACACGTACACACACACTCACACACACATACACGCAAACGCACACGCACTTTTTTTTATAATTTTAATGTAGGCTCTCTCTCTCACAAACTTAAGAGCTACGCTCTTGTCGGTGGAGTAATCGCCACTCTTCTCTCTGCTCCGCCAATCCTTTCACCTCCTGATACGATGTGACTTGTATCTTTTCCTTTATCTGTGCCATAAATGTTCGTCTCGGCCTACCTCTTCCTCTCTTTCCTTCTATCTACCCCTCTATGATGTTTTTTAAGAACAAGTCATGTCTTATCAGATGGCCAATCATCTTTCCTCTTCGGTTCTCGATTATTCTCAATAAAGACCTTTCCTCCTGCACCCTATTTAGTACTCTTTCGTTCGTCATCCTTTCTGTCCAGCTTATCCCCTCCATCCTTCTCCAGCACCTCATTTCGAACGCTTCCAGCCTGTCTCTGTCCCCCTTTGTAGGTACAAACTTATAATTCAAGTCCTATTGAAATAATTATTATATACTAAAACTACGAGAAATTATTTCTTGGAGTTGGGCGTTAATGGCCACGACACAGTCTTTGACTACTGTGGCTATTATCGTACACATTGTCACTGTATTCCATCGTTACGGTTTCTATATAATAAATAAATAAAATAAAAATATTAAGTTCATCCGAAACGTGTACTGTGCGAATTGAGCACATTTTAGGTCCAAAATATATGTCTGGAGTAACACACGTAGTACAAAGTGAGGTTGAATCAGTAATGTACGAGTGTGCGGAAGCGACTTATCGCCTAATGAATAGTCACGTGGGACATCTGGCACAGGCGGGGTGCCTTCAGCTGACGGGCTTTTTGTGAGTATACGTTTAACTGAGGAATAAATTCGTGTGAACCTGTATTTAATCAAGTAAATGGATTACGACACTGCATACTGGTACAGTCAGCATCAGACTATCTTTTTTTTTCTTATATAGGACACGTCAATTTGACTTTACCTCGCCTGATGTTAAGCAAAGTCAAAGTCTCGGAAAGAGGGTCACCATCGGAAACATGGTACCCCTCCCTCTTTACGCAACCCGTAAATAAACCACAAAACATTTAAACAAAGTCAAACACTCAAGGCGCGTTGGCAAGTTTCACTTTCAGTGTAAGTACTCAACACACAGAAAACACTCATTAACATGTAAGTATGTACTTAGGCTCATTATAAAAGCTAGTTGAACACTTTTAAATCCATTTGGAAACATGAAGTTGGCATTCGTATAAATAAAATAAGAAGTTAAGTTAGAGCCTAACTCTCTCAAAGGTTGGAAACAAATTTAGAATTCAAAACATTTTCTACAGTCTGCAGTTTCCGAAATCGACAGAATTATAAGTCTCATAGAAAGTAACAATGACAAGACTGTCATCAGTGTAAAATAAAAACAATATATCGAGGGTGCAGTGTTCAAACCCGTTAAGTGCGAAAAATTAACTTTCGAGATAATCGATGTTAAAGTTTGCTTGCAATAAAAAATAGGTAAATATAATAAATTGATGCAAATTACTTAGTAATTTAGCAAAATTATATATCCATAATACTATATTTTATGATTTTTGTCATGTTTAATAATAAACTTTTGCATAAAATTGTAATTAGTAAATTAGGGGGCCGACTTATTGGGTTTTACCCCAAAATTAAAATTATATTTCTATTAATTATTAGCTTTATTATTTGAACAAAAATCAAGTGAATCACGATAATCCTTTTATTATAGGTAATTACTGTCGCTTTTAGATTCAGATATGTTTTCAGGCTGTGGGTCCACCCATGAAATTCCTCGGGAATGATTTCTTTTTTGCACATCGTTCCTAGTTTTTTTTTTTGACAATACTGATCGGTATCTATCTTTGGTATAATTGCTCCAGCTGTTCTGATAGTTGCACATTGGTTGAAAATCGCTTTACCCTTGTTTCAGGTGTGTTTTGAGTAGTAGGTACTAAAAATGTCTCATCATCATCATCCACATAAAGACGTTAGTCCTGATTGCATTCGAGGCCACGGTGCCCTCGGAGGTCAGGGTCCGCCTTCCGGCTCTTCCTCCTCTACTTCGCACGATCTTGGGCGTCCAAGGTAGTGAGATCGTTTGCACGCATGTCAGCCTCCACGACGCCAAGCCAGCACTTCTTGGGCCTACCCCTTCTACCTGAACCCGGTGGGGGCGCCATTGCCAGGCATTTGTTACCCACGTAGCTGGGCGGTTGCCGCACGACGGTGCCGCACCAGCGGAGGTGGCCCTCTCTCGTTTTATAGACCTGCCTCTTCAGCCTAACTGGCATTTTAGCATCGCATGTGACGCCAGTCATTTCCCGCCACTTAGCCCACGCGGCAGCAATACGTGCCTTGACGTCGTAGTCGATGTCACCAGAAACGTGAAGTACAGATCCCAGGTACTTAACCTGATCCGTGCGCTCGACCAAGTGATCGCCTATGCGGACGGGTATGGGATCTGTGGAGTTTAACGCCAAATATTCAGTCTTCGCCACATTAAGATTCAGACCGGCGCCGTTCTCAAGTGCCTCCTTCCACACTTTCACACGTCAAACCAATCTGTTTCTGTCTGCGTCCATCAGCGCAGTGTCATCAGCATACATAAGCAACCACGGAGGCTGCTCATGTGAGTCTCCGATGCTGTCCGACAAAACGTCTAATACCAAGCTGAACAGGTATGGGACTAACTACGGATCCTTGGTGTACCCCGACGGTGGTGGGGAAGGTTTTTGTGTCACCAACAGCGGTCCAATGCACGGAACCGGAATCTCGGTAAAGTCTCGGATGGTGTCGATGTAAGCCTCTGGGACTCCTTTGGGCCTCAATGCCCACAAGATCATCGCGCGAGGCACACAGTCGAAGGCTTTCTGCATGTCTAGGAATAGAAAGTGCAGGGGCGTGTTCCTCGCCCTGTATCTCTCCGCGACGATCCTTAGGGCGAATGCCGGATCCATAGTCCCGTGTACAGAGCGGAACCCACACTGACACTCCGAGAGGGTACTCTTCTGTTGGATCCGGGAATCGATTATCCGCTCGTAAAGCTTCATGGTCTTTCATGGTGGACATTATCTTTATACCTCGGTAACTACCACACTCCTTCACCGAAGACCGCCCTTGAAGACTGGCGTAATGACACTCAGCCTCCACTGGTTTGGGATTTTACCGGTGAGGAGGACACGGTTATAAAGGTTAGCGAGGATGCCCACACCACGGGCCCCTCTTTCTTTCTATTCTTTTTCTTTCATGCGACGAATGACAGTCTGGACTTCTGCAGGCGTTATCGGCGGCACTAGTCCTTGATTTAGAGGGAGTTCTGGTGGCTGCACCTCTTGATGCTGCTTATTCAGCAGCTCGTGGAAGTATGAGCGCCATCTCTCCTTCACCGCGACTTCCTCGTACAACAGATTGTCCCCAGGGCCTTTGATGCAGCGGCACTTGGTTATAGCCTGCGCCGCTTCAGCCCTGGAGCGCGCCAACTTATAGATGAGCTTTTGTCTATCAAACTATTCCAACTTGATGTATAGCGGTTGCAAGTGGTCTCGTCTGACCCTGGCTACGGCTCTCCTAGTGGCGCGTTCATTATTAACGTTTATTATTATTCGTTCGCTTTTGTACTTGTCGCAGTCTTCGGGAGATTTGGACGCTTGCCACTTTCTAAAGAGGGCTTTCTTCACCCTGATCTCCTTCTGGACTGTGTCGTTCAACCACCAGGTGTCCCTGTCATACTTGCGTCCACCCTTGGGCGTGCCGAGCACTGCCTTCCCCGCCTCAATATTAACTGCCTGAATCTCATCCCAGCAATCTTGCACGGGTTCGTCTACAGCATTAGCGCACTTATAGCATATTATAACGCACTTATATATATATATATATTAGCGCACCGATAGCTGAGACGAAACTCTGGGACTTAGCTTCAACAAGCAGCCACCACTTGGTTCTGCGTTGGCCGCGCTCAACACGTTTACCTTTGGGTTTTACGCGGAGGGCCAGGACAAGGACACGGTGTTGCGTAGTGAGATTCTCTCCGGGTATAAGCGGAGATTATAACCTTACCTATTATACATTTCATAGGAAATAAAAAAATATTTACCTTGTTTTACGTTGACAAACATTCTATTTTTACGCTATAGTTCAGATATAAAATGCCAATAAATATATTTTATTGTATTTTATATTTTCGTATTACGTGTATTCATGATAAATCATCTAGAGCTAAAACCCATTAATTCATTTATACTGATTTTAATTTTCGATTTTTTTGTTTTGTATTGAATTACTTCTCGTGTTAAAATCCGTTACACAAAATTATGTGCTTTTATCTTTTGTATAAGTGTGATTGACGTGGTTATCCTTAAGATTTCAATACCAATAAATACATTTTATCGGGTTCTCTCGTAAAACAAAATTTGAAATGTTTAAGTATAACTAGCTTTAGAGTATTTTCAACTAAAATTATTATTTAGTAATGCACTTATTGGGTTATTTGGTTAGTACATTACTATGTTACACTCTAAAATAGGGTTATCTGGAAACATCACTAGGAAGAGCAAAAAATTCTGATTTTAGTGGGCTAATAAAACTAATTTCGCTTTTTTTTCACTTATCGGGTTTTAACACCCAACCCTCGATATAGGAATTAACAAATACATTATACTTAAACTTTTTTTGTTACCAATTCAAATTTTGCACATTTTTACTCAAATTTGCTAACAATTTTTTTTAAGAATCTTAGAACCGAAGTTACTAATATTCCCTCTAACCTCTCTAATAAAGATAAATTGCTTGTGTTGTGGGTTCACGTCATTATTGTAATGGCCAGGTCTCGGACCCGGGACCTCTCGATCGTAAAGCCGACTTCTTAACCACTAAGCTACCGACACGCTTCAATTACAAGTATTTATTTTATTTATTCTTTATGCACAAATATAAAAATAAGAGTACAAAGGCGGACTTAATGCCGTGGGTATATATGTACTTCAATTATGAAGATAAAAGAAGGAAAAAGAGAAAGTTCAGTATAAAAGTTTTTAAATATATATTGGTATTATTCTACCCACAATAAACCAGCGGTGTGACAGAGTGAGAAAATAGACAACACAAGAGCTGTGACCTTCAGGAGTGCGGGGCCGTGAAAAGAAAACTGCGAGTTGTGTGCTAATGGCGAATTAGAAAGAAAGAAAGAAAGAAAACTCATTTATTGGGAAACAGCGCAAAATGGCACACAAAATACACAAATAAAACTATTATCGACAGAGAAAAAAAAAAACGACTAAAAAGACTAAGTGACGTACGCTGACGAGACGTCTGACAGTTCTCTGAATGTCAGTGTCACTCGGCTGTCAGCTATACGTCATGGGTCACGCCACTATATGTACCTATGCGACACGACGTGGCATATTTACGTGGCAGATAATTACTTGAACGTCGTGTTTCTTCTCCGCCCTACACAAACCATTAAACTAAGTACTTAAACTAAGTCATGCACAAGTGCACCGTGTTCCCAAAGGATGAACACTCAGCATACACTGCGATGGGTATCAGCCACCACAACACTGATTTTCAGTGCCACCCTTACATTAAGTGCATACATTACGCTAACGTCGTCATGCAGTATTGCAACTCAAAATCAAGAGGAAGAACATAATACGCATCTAAAAGGTATGTAATGTCGTAAAGATTTTGTTCAATAATACAACGTTCTTATAGTACACAGTATAGGCTTATAGTACGTCAGACAGGCAACATAACCTCATTGACAATATATTAACTACCCCTAAAACAACCCTCCCCCAAATGCAGGTCACCAAGCCATAGTGGCACATTAAACAATGAAGATGGTACGAGCAGATGTCCACGCTCCACGCACCGAGGGGTGCCAAGGACGAGAGAAGCGACTGTGGAATGACATAGCTCAGGGGCCGCAACCTAAAGGTAAGTAGGATGTTTGTAAGCATTGTCATAAGACTCAGCGCATATTTTTTTGGCATAGAAGCAGTAGCGCTTTGTATTTTACCTTAAAGCTGTATTTGGATTTTAGGTCCCTGATAGGCGGAGGCAAATCATTCCAAACTCGCATCGCTGCATACTTTAAGCAACCCCGGAAGGCTGTGGTGCGGTGCCTTGGCACAGATATTGTACTGGTTGTGGACCTGATGGAGTAAGGATAGTGTGTCTTTCTTAAACAAATTTTCTCATACAGGTAAACAGGCTTCTTACTTTTTAATACATCAAATAGCATAGTGGCAATATGTAACTTTCTTCTACCCTCCATTTTCAGTATGTTATTGTTATTAATATAGGGTGTGACATGTTGGCGTCGTGGTATTTGGAAACAGTACCGGGTACAGGCATTCTGTATTCGTTGTATAATGTTCTTGGTTTTTGCTAGTAAACATGGGCCATAGACTGTGTCACAGTAATTAAACCTAGAAAGTATGAGGCTGTACCTATATAGTCACGGATATTATATAGAAGTTTCAACCTGTAAAAGCAGTTTCTTACAATCCTATCTATATGTCCCTCAAATCGAAGTTGAGGGTCCATCACAAGACCAAGGTTGGTAGCCTCCTCCACTCTCACAACCCTCTGACCATCCATAACTATAGATGGATCATGATGCAAGATGGACTGGATTTGTTTCTGGCTTCCCAGTATCATGAACTTTGATTTTAAAGGGTTCAAATTGAGTGAATGTTCTTTTGACCAGCGAACCACCCTTTCCAGGTCTTCATTTATTTTTGATACAGCAGATAGCGTGTCACCAGGCTTGAATGACAAATATAATTGTGTGTCATCTGCATACATGTGGTAACGACAGTGCTGAAAGGAGTTTGTGATGTCTGCAGTATACAGGATGAACAAAAGTGGGCCCAGGATTGACCCCTGTGGTACCCCTCTAGTCACCTTAAGGGGGGATGATGATATAACTGTGCCGTCATCCCTCCGGATTTCCACATGTTGGGACCTGTTTGTGAGGTAGCTATCAAACCACTTTACTGTATCTGATGAGAACCCATAGAAGGACAACTTGGACAATAGCAATGAGATATCCAGGGCATCAAAAGCTCGGGAGTAGTCTAGTAGGACTAGAGCTGTTCCCTCTCCGTGATCTCTTGCTTCCAGGATGTTGCCAACCACATCACACAAAGCCATGGCTGTTCCCCGCCCCTTTCTAAATCCTGACTGCTTGTCAGGGAGTATACCATTGTGTTCGAGGTACTCCATGACCTGCATATGCACCACCCTTTCCAGCACCTTCGACAAGCACGGGAGTATGCTGATAGGCCTGAGATCTTTAATTGTGTTTGGGTGGCTATTTTTGGGTATTGGCCTAACCATGGAGCACTTCCATAGACTTGGATATGCATGCGTAGTGATAGATCTGTTAACTATTTGTGTAATTGTGCTTAGTGAGTTTGGGAGTGTGAGTGACAACATCTGTGAACTTATTTTGTCAATGCCCTGGGCCTGTGTCTTGATGCTATTAAGGATTTTCAGGATGACAGATTGATCCACAGGTCTAAGCTCAAAAATCACGCCAGGATTGTGCCTATGATATTCGTAGTAGGTCAGTTTTGATAAGCTTACTACACACTCTCCCGGCACGTCCAGAAAGGCTTTGTTCATAGTAAATGGATTATCGAAGTGAGCCGGCAGACAAGAGTCCCGGTGTGTAGGCAGTACCTGAAACTTCAGATTTTTCCACATTATTTTTGGGTTATCGATGTGTTCGTTTATATTTTTAGAGAAGTAAGCAGACTTCTCACTACGCAGTGCCATAACAGCTTGATGCTTAGTAATATTGTTTTTTTGACTCCTGTTTAGTACTTTGATAAGCGAGCCTCGCCCTGTCACGCAACCGAAAAAGTAGCTTCACATTATCAGTTATCCAGGGGGTGTTCTTAGTCTTGAACATAGTTTGCTTCACAGGGGCATGCATATCAAACAGATGAACAATCCAGGTGGACAGTGCCTCCACCCCATCGTCCACAGTGACCCGAGTATTGATATGGTGCCAAGGGATGAGTTCGAGATCAGCCCTAAAAAGATCTGGCAGGATATCCCCAAACGGTCTGTAAGTAACCCACCTGGGTGCCGCCTTGACTATTTTCAAGGCTGACTCACAAGTCACAACTGCATGTTTACCGAGTTCCGGGACATGGGTAACTGTGACATTATGAACATTCATATCCGTGCATATTACATCAATCAGAGTGCTTGTTTGATCAGTGAAATGTGTTGGTGAGTCTACCACTTGATGCATATTAGTGTGGTGTAAGAACTGTAGGAGTTTTTGAGTGTTGGTCGCACTCCGGACTAACATGTTAATGTTCAAATCACCCAGAACTATGACATGATCATACGGTGCCAATGCACAGATGCTGGCAGTTAGGCTATCTATAAATCTCTCTTCGCCCAACCAGGGTGGCTTGTATGCTGTGCCAACCAAAATTTTTTTGCCCATACTGTTCAGAGAAAGCCAGTACTCCTCTACCTGCGGGTCCATCGGGTGACTTCTAGTCCTAACGGCAATGCCATTTCTTATATAGAAGCCTACACCTCCCCCAACTCCATCCTTTATCTCTGAAGGTCTGGGAGTGTGCCTAAGTTTGTAACCAGGCACCAAGGGGGCTCGCCCATCCTCACCCAACTTTAACCATGTCTCATTAATGGCCATGATGTCAACAGAGTGGTGGCTCATGGCCACCAAGAATTCGTCCTGCTTAGTACCCAGTGAACCTGCATTGAAAAGTCCAAACTTTAAATTAATTTTTTTATTATGCATTTTTTTATTTGTTTGTTAAAGCTAATTAAAGTTAAATAAAATGAGATTGAATAATGGGCAGTTTGCACAACCCCAGTATCACACATACAACCTGGACAGCCACATACCATCATCAACACTTTAGTTTGTGACCAATAACATATACAACAACAAGGATCACACAACATGCCGCACCTGCTAGTTGTATGACATAATGAATTTTTAATATAGTTAGTATATTTCATAGGTAAGAAATTGTTGTTAGTAGAATCAAGTAAATAGAGTATACACAATATGTCATGTGTATCCCTGTCAATTGTACATAAAATAAGTATATTGTAATTGTGATTTATAATGTAATTGTATATAGTATTTAAAAAAATATTGTAAATAGTTTCATGCCTATAAGCCCTGTAAATCCTGCACAGTACATTGCATATTATGCTGTAGATATATTGTAAATATTGTAGATTATTTAGGTTTAGGTACACAAGAATATCATAGAAAAAAAACAATGTAAAACATATGCAAGGAGCATGTACAGAAATCCAAGACCAAATAAGACTTAAAGGTCTGCAGTATGCGGGCACAACAACCCTTCCGGTCCTATAGTTGTGCATATTTATTTGCCCTCCCAATCCTACCGCAACACACTCTTCAACACTCGGATCAAACACCAAAGACCTGCCATTGGGAAAGGGTACAAACCAAACATCACACACACAACCTGGACAGCCATACACCATCATCACCAACATTTCAGTTTGAAGCCTATAGACAATATAACAATAAAGATCACACAACATGCCACACTTGTTGCTTGTATTGCACAATATAAGGTCTGTGAGGTCATAATATTTTTTAGTCAACAAGTTGTTGCAGGTAGGTACATGTATATAAAAATCGCACAATATGACACAGGGGCACATGTAGATGTCTATATATAATACAAGCATTATAAAGTATGAATATTCAATATATAAGTAAAAAACACAACATAACATAAACTCACGCTTGTATTCCCCGAAGGGGTAGGCAGAGGTGCTAGCACCCACATTTCGCCAGTTTATATATAAGTAGTCATTACAAATAGTTACACACATTGTAAATGACTTATAAATACGGTAATCAGTTTTACATTCGCATATTACCATAGAAATAGTATATAAAAAGAATAATGTTACAGTAGAGGTTAATTTAACTGTTACTTGTATTGAGAGCCCTTTTGCCAAAAACACGCTCGAGATCATCCTCTGAGCGTATAGTATGGGTACGTTTTCCGTCATTTTCTTTTACTAGTACTCTGCCCTGCTTTGTCCATGTGTATCTCCAGTTGAGCTGCGCCGCAGTCTGTCGAGCGAGGTAGTACATTTGCTTGTTCGTCCTTGTCAGCCGCTCATTGACGTAAAAGCGCCTTGGAGGGCCATCAAATCCAGGCAGGTCAGCCGAAGTGGCACCTCGCCTGACCCGCGCATTCCGAAGAAGCTCATCGCGCAGTCCGCGTCGCGCCAACCGAACCACAATGCGCCTGCAGCTAACCGATCTCGCGTCGCTCGACCCTCCAGCCCGCTCCACCCGAGGGCCTACTCGTTCGGCATACACGATATCGGCTTTCTCCAGTATTACACCGATTTTCCTTGCTACGAGCTCGACCGTATTGACCACGTTTTCTCCAGCACACTCAGGCAGGTTCGTGATCTCCACATCAGAGAGCAGAAGATCTTGCTCCCTGTCATTAAGCTCTTGTGTCAACTTATTAATTTTTTGTTCTAGCTCCGGTGCCGGTTGGGCATCCTTCTGACGGTTCTCAATCAACTCGAAGCGCTTTTCTAGTGAGTCAACCTTCGTCCTGCAGGAAGCCAACGACTGCCGAAGATCAGCCACCTCCAGTCTGAATTCTCTCAGTTCTGACTTGAGATCTTCTCGCATAGCCCGAATTTCCGCCCTTAGCAGTTGCATTTCATGGCCTAAATCACTTTCAGGCGGCGAACAGCTGGCCCGCTCCCCGAGAGACGCTCCCGAGCCGCCGGCAGACTCTAAGGAGCCGGGCTGACTGGGTGGTGTCACAATATCGGCACCCGCCCCAGGCGCAGCTAGGGTGATGTCTTTATTTATTCTGCTCCTACCTCCGCATTTACATCCTGCTGCAGGCCCCTTCGTGGATAGGAATTTTCCACATGTTGAACACTTGCCAGCCGTATGTTTGTTCACCATGGTCTGTTATAAGCAAAACAATTCGCCAAAAATCCTAAATGGTAGTTCCGCCGCCGGACAATAGATGGCGTCTGTACAAAAGTTAATTTCTGTCCGTACCGGTCACAGTTCCTGCAGGACTTGCTATTTGTTTTAACCACCATGCACTGGTCTACACACAGGGGTATGAAAATCCACTATTATTTACTTTTTATTGTTTATTATATTTTTTTTTTATTATAGGGTAGTTTATAGTCAATGTTATTGTATATAGTTTTTATTTTAGATTTATTTTAGTTTAAACTAATATAGCGCACTGCATAACACTGAATGTTCCTTCTTTTAACCTTCCACATATAATCCCATTACACTCACCGCGATGAAGTTACACAATTATTTAATTTTTAGTAAAACAGATTGCGAACTGCATGCGACGTCAACGCAACGCAACTTTATTTTATTGTGCAAATCCTATTAGCTACCTGTCGGCGCGCTCACCGCAGTCTGCGGACCCTTCTGCGGACTTGGCCAGACTCTAAGTACGTAGCAAACTTAATTTGTGACAATATTTACATCATAATGTTACAGTTGAGCTACAACCGCGTCGTACTATTTGTGGAAAAAGTGGCAAACGCGGACTTTGGTTGAACGTCAATAATAATTTACGACCATCCCTGTAGTAGTTTTATGACCATCAAAGCGACCATTTCTGTAAATCACGTATTGTTATACGAAGAATTATATAAATATATAAAAGCCCGCGTGGTTCCCGGCAGAGTAGAATTTGGAGCACCCCATCTCTTCCCATGCGGTGTCGTACAAGGCGACTAAAGGATTGGGCTGTTTAACATCAGACATATATATACAGCCCAGACTCAGCTTTAGATATAGGCTCGAGTCAATAATAATGCCCGGAATACGGCATTAGGCTCACCCACCCACACCGGGCCGAGGTGATGGTAGTCGCAGCACTAGTGGGACCGGTGGGTTTTGGCGTAGTCTAGTGGGGTGTGACGCGGGGCGCCGCGCCGGGCAGGGAGACCCGTGGAAACGGTGGTGCCGCTGGCCGCCCGCGGCATAGTACAGGGGCCCAACTGGGACTAATATATAATCGCGCATAATCCCGATATGGCTCGTCGTGCCGGTTGGCGACCGGACGGGAGCCCGGCGACCATATTCGGGAGGGTACGGGGGCCCTTCCGTTCGGCGCGTCGGCTCTCGTCACGCCTCACATTCATAGATAAAACCAATCTCCCATGTTTTGTCACGCGGTGCTGCGGCGACAATCACCTCTTTTTCACGCCTTCCCTTACCCTTCACCTCATGGCAGCGCACAATACAGTATCTGTCGAAACAGCGGCTAGGGACTCTCCCACAAAAACTCTATTTGAGGTGGAGTCCACGAACATCTGTGGGCTCCATAAAAACCTCAACGCCGTCCACCAACACCTGGAGACGGCGAAACCAGCTATGCTGTTTCTAACGGAGACACAAATACGCCGCCCTGACGACACGACCTACCTGCTTTACCCCGGCTATGTTATCGAGGAAAATTTCCGAGCAAAAGCCGGGGTGTGCGTGTTTGTTAGGGCGGATATTTGTTGTCGCCGTTTGCGCTGTCTAGAGGACCCATCCTTTTCCATCCTTTGGGTACACGTAGACCATGGCTCCGCGAGTCAGATCTATGTGTGCCTTTACCATTCCCATACAGGAGATGCGGAGATAACTCGACTATTCGAATACCTGAGTCAGGCGGCAGATGATGCGCAGGAGCGGTTTCCGAACGCCGAATTGGTGTTTTTGGGGGACTTTAACGCCCACCACAAGATCTGGTTGGGCTCCGCCATAACAAACCATGCGGGAAGAGCCACTCACGCATTTGCCCTGGCGCATGACTTGACTCAATTGGTGCACAAGGTCACGAGGATAACAAGAGAGTCCGGCCTAGAGCCCTCTCTGCTAGACCTTCTGTTGACGAGTCACCCGGACCAGTACAGTGTCTCGGTGATTGCTGCTTTAGGTAACTCCGACTACTGTCTGGTCCGCTCCACCGTGCCCATTGTAGCGCCCCCACGACCCGTGCAGGGGAAGAGGCGGCTATGGCACTACTCGTCAGCGGACTGGGATGGATTGCGCGATTATTATGCGTCCATCCCGTGGGTTGAACGCTGCTTTGAGGGTAAGAACCCATCTGAGAGCGCTACTGCCGTCGCCGGTGAGATCGGTCTAGGTATGGAATATTATATCCCATACACCGATGTCACCGGAGTCCGCGGAGCGCGTCCGTGGTTCGGGCGCGAGTGCGCGGAGGCGGTAAACAGTTTGCGTACCGCGCCTGGGTGCGGGCGCGCGCCACGCGCGATCCCAACGTGGGTCACTTCAAGGCGGCGTACAACAGAGCCACAAAGGTCTGCAAGAGGGCATGCATCAGGGCGGATGCCCAGCGCATAGCACGGCTGGGCCAAGAGCTAGTGGCGCATCCCACGGGTAGCCGTGGCTACTGGCAACTGGCCAAAGCCGTGCAAGCCAACTTCTGCCAGCCGTCGCTGCCCCCGCTGAGCAATCCCGATGGATCTCTGGCCCATGAGCCGCAAGAGAAAGCAAATTTGCTGGTCAATCTCTTCGCGGCCAACTCCCGAGTCGATGATTGTGGTATGCAACCACGGGCAATGCCCACTGGTGACCACGCAATGCCTGATATACGTATCAGGCAACGCGATGTCCGTGCAGTACTGCAATCACTCGATGTCCGGAAAGCCAGTGGTCCTGATGGTATTCCAGCGGTTGTACTTAAAAAATGTGCAGCGGAGTTATCTCCTATGCTAACGCGGCTGTACCGACTGTTAAGTTTGGTGTTGATTACACAAATAAACTATAACTGCTGGTGCAAAGGATTTATTTAAAACCAATATAATAATATAAAATTGAATGAGCGGCGCACTAGCCGTTGTCTATCCGAGCTGTCTGTGTGCGGGGAGCGGGGTGCCGAGGGCTGCTGTGCTACCTGCGCGTCTCTCCGCCCCCTCCGTGGTCCTCATCATTGGTGGAGCTCTTAACATCCTCCCCCCCCTTGAAAGAACTGCTTTCAAGAGGCTCATGGGAATTTCCATACAGAGCACAAACTTTAGAAAGAGCTCTCTTGATGATGCCTTTCTTCGTATAAATGTCGACAACTCTGACGATGTTGTCTTGACCGGGATACAACTTATGAATTCGCCCCAAAAGCCAGTTCATCGGTGGAAGCTGATCATCGATAACAACGACGAGATCACCAATCTTGACAGCTTTGCTCGTCGTTCGCCATTTGACGCGTTGTTGAAGGTCCGATAGAAATTCTTTCTTCCAGCGATGCCAGAAATGTTGACGGAGACGTTCAATCAGTTGATATCTGTTGATGCTGACTTTCTCGCTCACCGGAGAAGGTAGCGCAGTCAATGGACGACCAATAAGGAAGTGACCTGGTGTTAAGGGTGTCAAATCAGACGGGTCCGTTGACATAGGTGTCAACGGACGAGAATTAAGTAACGCCTCAATTTGACAAAAAAGTGTAGATAATTCCTCAAAGGTTAAGCTACTACTTCCCGCAACTCGCTTCAAATGAAATTTGGCTGCTTTTACGCCAGCCTCCCAGATCCCACCAAAATTTGGCGCGTAAGCAGGTGAGAATTTAAAATCAATAGCTTCGGCACACGCGAAATCGCCGACAACGCTAACGCATGATTTAAGTAATCTGCCTAACTCATTGCTTGCCCCTACGAAATTCGAACCATTATCGCAATAGATAGTGCGTGGCTTTCCACGACGAGCTATTAACCTACGCAGACATAATATAAATGCATTAGTGGTCAAGTCACTAACGACCTCAAGATGGACGGCCTTAGTACAAAGACATATAAAAATACATAAATAGCATTTCGTCGTTTTAGCTCCGCGTCCTTTACGACTGGATATTAAAAAAGGGCCGGCAAAGTCGGCACCACAAGTCTCAAATGGTGGAGCTGGGTTAACACGAGGTGCTGGTAAGTTACCCATTAATGGTTGGCACGGTTTAGCTTTAAATCTTTTACATTTTAAACAATCATTAACAATTTTAGTACTAAACCTTTTGCCACCAATTGGCCAGAAGCGGTCGCGTATAGCATAAAGCAATTGTTGAGGGCCACAATGAAGCAACCGGATATGCTCATGAGCAAATAATAATTTAGTAAACGGATGTTTTGTGTCCAATAAAACAGGATGAACTTTATCGTAAGGACAATGTAAAGCATTCTGGATGCGCCCGCCAACACGAAGCACACCATCTTTATCCAAGAATGGATTCAAAGGTAAGATATTTGATTTTGAATTTAATTGTTTATGCTTAGATAACGCGTCAATATCAGTAGCAAATGAATCTCTTTGTGACTCCGCAGCAAGGAACATTAACGAAGCATGAAGTTCAATACTAGATAAATTACCCTTCATCTTATCAACCTCTTTGGATTTACAATTTTTAATAAATCTCAGAACGTAAGCAAATATCCTTTGCAAGTTATAAAACTTGGAATATTTGTCGAACGGAACTATACCAATACGATCAGAACTGTGTGTTGTAAGACTAACCTTTGTTTCAGGTAATTCAACGCCCTTTAACGGACTAGCAGGCCACATATTTTCCGGCTTTGTGAGAAAGGAAGGTCCCTGCCACCAAATAGAACTATCGTACAATTGTTGTGGAGACACTCCTCTAGAAGCTAAGTCCGCTGGATTCGATTCAGTGGGTACGTGTCGCCACGAAGACTCGTCGGTCAACTGGCGAATTTCCTCTATCCTATTACACACGTATGTTTTGAGCGTTTTAGGCGGAGTTTTGAGCCAACCGAGGACTATAGTAGAATCTGACCAGAAGAATGACCTTGAAACAATTCCTTTAAATGACGTTACGACTTTGGAATATAATCTGGCACCAGTAAGGGCCCCCAGTAACTCTAAACGAGGTATAGTTGCCTCGGGTTTTATCGGAGCAACCCTTGCCTTTGCACACATGAGATTTACCTGATCATTTGATTTAATATAAATACAAGTGGCATAAGCCTTTTGAGACGCATCTGTAAAACAATGTATCTCAACGTTAGTCAATTTGCTAGGTAAGACACATCTTGGTATCCTAAGCGCAGATAGGTGACGTAAATTGTTAACAAGGGTTTCCCATTCAAATTTAATATTATTGGGAACCGGGTCATCCCATCCTGACTTCAAACGCCATAAATCTTGCAACAAATTTTTGGCGATGATGGTACATGGCGATAATAGACCGAGGGGATCAAAAATTTTAGAAGATGTTGACAGTATATTTCTTTTGGTGACTTTCACAGCAGGTTCATAATTAGCAGAGAATTGAAGCGTATCTGAACTAGGTGACCACTTCAAACCTAAAACCGTAGATTCTTTGGAGAAATCTTGTTCCTGATCGATGACAGGAATGTCTTTAAATATCTCAGGAACATTCGATCGGAATTTGCGCAAGTGAAAACAGCCATTAGATAAAGTCTTAACAACTTCATTCACAATGTATTTAAGCTCAGTTTTTGAATTAGAACCAGTATTTAGATCATCTACGTAAAAATCATGTTTAATTACATTTGCTACAACCTCGTCACTGCACTCGTTGGCCAACTGTACCAAACATCGTGTGCTCAAAAATGAAGCAGCAGCGGTACCATAGGTAACCGTATTCAACTGCAATACTTTGAATGGTTGCGATTCATCATTTCGCCAAATAATTAACTGTAAATTACGCTGGGACTCATCAACGTTAATTTGTCGGTACATCTTTTCGATGTCACCTGTAACGACGTACACGTTTTCGCGAAAGCGCAATAGAATAGACAATAAATCATCCTGGACCACTGGACCAACGTACATAATATCATTTAATGATTTACCAGTGGAAGTTTTATGGGAGGCATTAAACACTACCCGTAATTTTGTAGTTTCACTATTGCTTTTTAAAACAGCGTGGTGAGGTATATAATATCCAAAATGGGGACGTGATACTTCACTTAAATGTCCCAATTCCTCATATTCACGCAAAAATGCAGCGTAATCATTTTTAATGCCTGATTTTTCGAATCTTTTTTCTAGATTAATTAGACGTTTCCTAACGACAGGATATGAAGAACCTAATGCATCT
Organism: Eilema sororculum; assembly: GCA_914829495.1. NCBI lineage: Eukaryota > Metazoa > Arthropoda > Insecta > Lepidoptera > Erebidae > Eilema > Eilema sororculum. The sequence goes on along the minus strand of OU618555.1, from coordinate 289,553 downwards.
TCAGGAGTCTCACGCAATGGCAACTTAACACAAAATCTACCATCTGACAAACGTACAGTATTTTCAGAAAAATGAGCTTCACAATATTCTTCATCCTTTGACAGAACTTTGCAAGAATGATGCAACTCCTCCACCTCCCAGAATTTCGCAAGAGAATCACGAATTTCCTGTGAGAAATTACAATAGGTTTTCTTAGGCTTGCACATGCCACCAATAGGACCGGCGACGAGCCAGCCAAATTTAGAACTTTGTAGAATAGGCCTATTTGGACCCAGCTTAATTTGTTGATGACCAACAATATTCCAAAATACGTCAGCTCCCAGTAATACGTTGATTTCAGAAGGTTGAAAGAAACTAGTATCAGCCAGCTGAATATTAGCGGGTAGGTTAAGCTGAGAAACATCGACAATCGAACCAGGCAGCTTATTGGTTATGATGGGAATGATCAAGCAAGATACATCAATTTCGAAATCATTAACTCGAGACCTGAAACGTACATCACAAAATTTAACAGTATTGGTCATAGTATTATTAGCACAATGAATAGAAATAGGCTGAGTACGTGTGCAAGTTAATTTTAATTCTCGTTGCACTTTTTCAGACAGGAACGAGGACTGACTGCCACTGTCAAGCAAGGCCTTAACTTTATAAATCTTATTGGTCTTCAAATCAATTAAATCCACTTCTGCTGTACATAATAGAACTTGACCCGTTACCATAGCGGAAAGCGATACACTTTTCGAGGGCGCTAAATCGCTGGCACCAGAACCTGCAGCTACTGCTGAATTTTGAGCAGTTTTATTTTTATCTACACCCTTTTCTAATTGCTGATGTAATAACGAATTATGTCTTTTTTTGCAGATCTTACATGGATGCAATCGACAACGAGAAGAATTATGACCAGAGCGAAGACAATTCTGACATAAGTTGTGACGGGAGACTATATCACGCCTTTCATGGACTGACAGATCTTTAAATTTATCACATTTATATAGATGGTGACTTTGATCACAGACAATGCAATTATTCTCAAGGTCACCGGTGCTAGCAGCACTAAAGGATTTAACGAACCTATTGTGGTCTTTACTTGTGGTTATATCGGACTTGATAGGATCAATGCGACTATGCTGAAGCGTTTCAAGCATATCAGCGCGGTTACGTAAAAATTCAAAGAAATCAAGAAGCTTAGGAGAGGACTCCGTCTTATTACGATGTTCCTCCCATTCGCGACTTGTGGTGCCATCTATTTTAGATGGCATAATATAAATAATTAAAGTGTCCCATAAAGCCACAGGTTCCTTTAAGTCATCTAAGGAGCGTAAATGTTTAGAGTAATGATCTATAATGTAACGTATAGACTTGTAAGATTCCTTAGTAAATCCCTCAAAAGAAAATAAAGACTTGATGTGATTATTCACCAAAATTCTTTTATTATTATAACGGTTGCAGAGCATATCCCATGCCAACCCATAATTTGAGGCAGAAAAACTAATTGAATTTATTACCACCTTTGCTCCACCCTGTAGCGAGTTTCGCAAATAATGAAATTTACTTATTAATGGAATAGATTCATTTTTGTGAATTAACGATTCGTACATATCTCTAAATTCTAACCACTTTAAATAGTTGCCGTCAAACGTAGGCAACCGGATAGTCGGCAATTTAACATGAACGGCAGCGCAGGCGTTCGAGTTTGAACACGATGATCGTGTATTGAGGCTACCATTAGAGGAAGACAATTTTTTATTAACTGCATTATTATTATGGCGAGTGTTATATAATTCAATAATATTTTGACTTAAAGAAATAAGTTTGCAAAAAAGACTTTCAATAACCTCGCGTTCCCCAATGGTGGACTCGATATCTGAGACTAACGACTCAATTTTACTTTGACATTCATCAAAAGTAAGTAATAACTCCTGTAAACGCGTTAACTTTAACTGCAATTCACCAAGCGTAATACTATCCATTTTATCGGGCTCGATTAACTTCACTATATCGATATACTTTTGAAAATTAGTTAATCTCGCTTTAATAGTGCCCCGTTGATGGACCAACTCCTTTAATTGTTCTTCCCCCATTACTGATAATGTAGGGATGCCGGGGCAAGCAGTGAATTAATACAGAAACTGATAACAATCAAATAAATAAAAGTATACACGCAATGCACTTGCAATGTACCTACGCGTAACCAAAACAACTTCAGTGCACTGCGGTAATATATGACTCACGCGCAACCTGCTTACTCGCCATACATTTGTCCGCTCGTGGCAGCTCGGCAAATTCCAGTGGACAGGCGTAGAAGCAGCGAAAGCCTGGAATTGATAGCAACGATATTTAACGATAACCAATCCAATTTGGCAGGACAATGTTCCTACAATTAAAGTTGACGTTAATCGCAATATGTTGCCTATTATGTTAACAAACTTTCAGAGTATGTTTATTATATAATTATGGATCATACATAACTAGATAATATTTATAGTGTCTGTGTAGCCACGGTGAGCATAATATAGCTGATTATAGAAAGAAACTACAAGACGAAAATAAAGAAATATTAACAGCAATATCGCTCGCTCATTAGTAATTTTAATTAGGTATTCGTACTCGTGTTTGTATAGCCACAGGTAGCTATATATTAGCTGAAATAAGATAGGTGACTATAAACAAATTACCGGTCGCGAAATGCTATATTATAATAATTATAAGAATGCAAAACACTAGTATAGCTTTGGCAGCTAAAAAATAGATATAGGCCAGCATACACTAAGCAGAGATGTGCATTTAGAGCATTATTACGCAATTAGTTCACGAGTAGTTACTAATTTGATTATAATTATTATATTAGGTAGTAATTGACTTGACTTATTTATGGCTATGTAAGCATGAAAGAATGAGCTTTTAGCACAGAAATATGCTACCAGCATAATGAAAGCACTTGCAGCTTATGTCTATAGATAGACAGCAGTGTAAGAAATAATTACTTACTTGAAATATATGAAGAAAACACGGGTGCAAGCGTAATGAAATAATTAGCGGAATTGCGGACTCACGATTGATTGAGAAGTCACGAATATCTGACACTATTTTGGCAAATAAGGCAAAATATTAATAATTTGGGTGCATTAATTAACACTAGGTCACTAAAATTGGGTGTACTTAAATCTTCTCTAAGGTACTGCTCGCAGTTCTGTTGTCCGCTTGACCTCCGTACCACCTTGACAGCGCCTTGTGGACTTACGTAGTACGTCGTGGTAGTTATGAATATTTCTTGCAGCAAAGCACTCCGTCGTATCTCGTCGGGGCCTCCAATGTTAAGTTTGGTGTTGATTACACAAATAAACTATAACTGCTGGTGCAAAGGATTTATTTAAAACCAATATAATAATATAAAATTGAATGAGCGGCGCACTAGCCGTTGTCTATCCGAGCTGTCTGTGTGCGGGGAGCGGGGTGCCGAGGGCCGCTGTGCTACCTGCGCGTCTCTCCGCCCCCTCCGTGGTCCTCATCATTGGTGGAGCTCTTAACACCGACTGTCCTACAGTTCGGGTACAGTGCCCTCGGCTTGGAAGGAGGCGAATGTCCAGCCGATCCCCAAGAAGGGGGATCGCTCGGACCCAGCCAACTATCGACCCATAGCCGTCACCTCAGTGCTGTGCAAGGTGTTCGAGCACATAATTAACACACAGCTCATGCGCCACCTAGAGGATCACTCCTTGCTTAGTGACCGGCAATACGGTTTCAGACCGAAACGGTCAACGGGTGATCTTCTGGCGTACATGACCCACCTTTGGGGTGAGGCTATGGAGAAGCACGGTGAGTCACTGGCAATTAGTCTTGACATCGCCAAAGCTTTCGATAGGGTATGGCACAAATCGCTTCTTTCCAAGCTACCAGCCTTCGGCCTGCCTCCTAGACTGTGTAACTGGGTTGCAAGCTTCCTGCAGGGGCGCCGTATTCGCGTCCTTTGTGATGGACGAGCTTCGGAGTTCTTGCAGGTAAATGCTGGCGTGCCGCAGGGTTCCGTTTTATCTCCCACTCTCTTTCTTCTGCATATCAATGACATGCTCTGTAACGGAAACATTCACTGCTATGCAGACGACAGCACCTTACACGGGAGTTATTACGCACATCCTGCGGCCAAGCAGTCTGATATCGCGGAAAAAAGGCAGCTTCTTATCACTGAGCTGGACCGGATCCTGGACCACATTTCTCAATGGGGCGCTAGGAACCTGGTCGAGTTCAATGCCAAGAAGACCCAGGCATGTGCGTTTACAGCAAAGGTATCTCCTTTCCTTCCCCTTCCCACTCTTCAGAGCACACCACTGCCACTGCAGGATCACCTCACTATCCTCGGTATGGATGTTCGCTGCAAACTGAATAACACAAACTATATCGAGAGTATCATCAAATCAGCCTCGCGTAAACTCGGAGTCCTGAACAGAGTGAGACGTTTTTTCACGCCGGAGCAGCGGTGTCTTCTATACAAGACCCAAATTCGTTCCTGCGTGGAATACTGCTCACATCTCTGGGACGGCTCCGCAAAGTACTTATTAGATGCTCTCGACAGGTTGCAGCGACGTGCGGTCCGCATTATTGGGGATCCTAAGGTCACGAACACCCTCGAGCCTTTGCAGATGCGTAGAGATGTTGCGTCTTTGGCAGTTTTCTACCGTCTCTACCATGGTGAATGTTCTGACGAGCTCTTCCAATTAGTCCCACCCTCCCCTTTCCTTCACAGGACGACACGTGCAGGGCTAAGATGTCATCCATTTACGGTGCAGAGTATACCTGCTAGAACCAAGCGTTTCAGTGATTCATTCCTATGCCGCACCACTAAGACCTGGAATTCCCTGCCAGCTCACGTGTTTCCTTCTTCCTACAGTCCCGGGTCCTTTAAGCGGGGCGTGAAAAGGCATCTAATGAGGCCGTCAAGCTGAGTGCCACCACTGTTAACATGGTAAATGTTTACGATGGTGACCCTCTTTCCGAGACTTTGCCTTTAGCTTAACATCAGGCGAGGTGAAGTCAAATTGACGTGTCCTGTGTAAAAAAAAAAAAAACGTGGGACTGAATAAATTGACTGGTGAAATGTGGCTGTCAATTCACCTTTGCCTAACCCTCCGGGGATGAAGGCGTGATTATATGTATATGTAAGTATGTATGTAGTTTTTTTTCTATAACGTACACACTCTGTGTAAGTACGTTATAGAAAAAAAAATCCATAGATTAATTAGCTTGTATTATACATTTGGTTCTAGAATGGGAATAAAAAATTGTAACATGCATTATTTTGTAAATACATATCCTTTTAGTATCCATACTCGTAGTACAGACTGATGCATAGCATTGAGCGGGCATCGAACCCACTACCTCTAACTTAGGAGTCAAACGTTGCACCTTGACACAGGTTAGTATTTCATCTTAAACATAAGCCACTGGAAGGTGCTGTATAGCAGCTCACTGTGGTAGCACTGTCTAGCTTACACCTAGCCTACACTGAGCCGCAATAGCAGATGCAATCACACTGGTCTTACGATGCGCCGCATGTTATTAGCACAAAGCCCGCAGACATTCCGTGCGGAATTCGACTATGGTGGAATCGCGGTGCGGATGCGGGCGGCGCTCACAGATCGTTGAACAAACAAATTACATTTCGCCGCAGCACTTCCACTTCCTCAAGGCGTGTCGCCAGAGGGCCATTAGCAGGCAGTGTAGGAATGTCGTGAATGGCGTTTAGTTCCGATCTTACGTGTGTAATGTAATCGCGTGTGTGACCTGGCTTTAAATGAACAGTTAGATAAAACTTGTTTGTGTAATTACCTATATTTTTATACCACTTAGATCGAGGACAAACACAAGTTTCTTTTTTTAATTAAAAGCAGTATATTGAATCTACAAATTCGTGTCTTGATATTTGAATTAGAAATTTTAGTAAAAAGCTTAGCGTGAAATTTCTGACTAAATATCTAAGCAGGAGGAGCTATTAGCCCTAATAGGTAGGGAGGCCACGTAGCTAAATTTGTAGTTACTTGTGACAAAAATCAAACCTATTAGAATTGTTAGATTAGAAGATTGAAGGAATAATGGTATTAGTTTCCACTTTTAGTGGTGGGGGAAGTCAAACATAACATAATAATAAATAAATTTTCAGTTATTTTAGTTCGTTTAACTCTTTAAAAAAATAAAAAAGTAGTCAGTAGTATATAGCATAGTAGACAAATCTTTGCCAGCTTTCCACGCCTTTAGGTTGTCTGAGTGTGACCGGTGGAGCCGCCTGTCACCCTAGCAGAAGCAGGTACCCGGGGCTACGAGTAGATGGGGACACTATGGTGAATGGTCCCCATAACCCGAAAGGGACCATCTCGAAAGAGATGGTCCTGGGTCTGCCGGGATGCGAGAGATATCTTTTCTGCAATCTTACCTCCGGCAAAGATCCAACAACGGCGTGCGTTTTCGTCGGTTCGAGTCCGGCATAACCACCTCCACCGGCTCCGGGGGGATGGTATCCGTAGGGATTTTTTGCACGTTAAAAAAACGTAGCGTAACATAAAGAGGTAACGCTTAAATCGCGAGATTTTAAAAATGGACACTTGTTAGCTAGTAAATAACCTACCTAATATTAATCTGACGCGTAGGTGTAAATTCGTATAACGATTTTGTTTTGCGCACCCACGCAAATTGAAGTCTGCCTACCGGCGAGAGGAATTTGTCAATATGTAACTAGCCTCCCCTAGCTTAATCTGACGCGCTCGAGTTACTACCGAATTCCCTTCCACGCATACCCTACTTTAAAGACGGTTTATATTCTACTAAGAAGTATTACTGATTTAAAGGGCATTCCGCGCGGGGTCGGGCCCGCCCTTCGGATTATACTTCACGTTTTTTCACAATATTAATTATGTATTACTGTTGTCTAATCAAAAGAAATGGACCGAATACTTATTACTTTGCATTGAATAATTTATTATCTAAGAGCTAATAAACATTTTACAGTCCTACCTTATTCTAAGGGGATTATTTGCCTTCCTAATCATGTATAAAACAAATTGACAAATGGGTCATGTGATGGAGTAGTTTTAGTTATGAGAGGTATAGACATAATGTGTGTGTACCACATCAAAGTCCCCGGCTCTGCAGAATCCATACTAATATTATAAATGCGAAAGTAACTCTGTCTGTCTGTCTGTCTGTCTTTCTGTCTGTCTGTCTGTATGTTACGCTTTCACGCCTAAACCAGTGAACCGATTTTGATGAAATTTGGTATAGGAGTAAATTAGTCCATGAGAAAGGACATAGGCTATGTTTGGTCGCGATAACCGACATCCACGCGGGCGGAGCCGCGGGCAAAAGCTAGTACGTTGTATTTGTGGAAATCCCATACATGTGAAAAGTTTATAAGAAAACCATCTTGCAATATGAGAATCTATTTTTTAAAGAGAATCGTTTTCTATTCCGGAATTTCAGCAAAATTCTAGCTATTAACGTTATTTTATTTAAATCCAAGCACTTGTGGTAACATAATTCCTATTTTAACTAAGGATTCTTTCTATTTTTTCATGTTGAACATTCGACGCGAAGAAACAAAAGGCCTATGCTTAGTTTCAACTAAAAAAGAAACAAAAGCTGGAGAATAAAAATGGAAGCGCTTGCGAGATATTTTCCGGTTCCTTTTTTCCGCGATGGTCTCTCGCCAGCGTTTTATCGCCTCGTTTCATATTACAACGCGTTTTGTCTACAACACTCTGATTAGATTTGTTCTGGAAATTGCGCAATGGGTAACGGTATTATCATTATACTCCTATAAACATTGCAAGGACAGTTTCTTGTTAGGTACTGGATGTAGGATTTTTGTAATTTTCTTGTATACATGGCGGGGATAGTCGTTTAGGCAGGATGTAACCTTTTTGGGTGGAAAGGTCACCTCACCGGCTCACCCAGCGGGGAGACTCCCGAAACTCTTATCCCAGGGCGCCTTTCCTAAACAGAGGTGTGTGCAGTTGTGGGAACGCCTTCAATGAAACACCAACACCTAAATCCATACATATATTTGGCCAAGATATATACACAATAAATTATACAGAGATATCACAGTTCATATAATCACACAAGCAAAAAAGAAGTCAACAAAAGTTCCAACTAGAAGTACACAGCATGTACGGCTCTTCTGAGCTCACTCTCAACGATCAACAGCTTTGGCAAATAAGAGTCTTAAATATTAAAGAATATTGCACATGACCTGGTCTCCCGCCTGAGGCAGTGCAGGGTCGGGCTGCGTGGCGAACCGCAGGCTGCTCACACCGGGTGCACCAAAGCCAATATCGCCACGCCAAGGTTACGCCAAAGGTGGAAATCTCCACACAGGGTTCGCAACAGCTCTCAGCGACTCAAGGTAGGTCTTGGCGGTACAATTGGACCCTGTATTACAATACGAAACACTAAATTCACTACCAGACCTAACAGCACAGATTTTACCTATAAGAATTGAATGATATTTCTTACCAGAATTACTGGGCGAACTTCACAACGATTTGCTCAGAGTTTCGTAAAGTAAATCACAGAGCGACAGTCTTCACAAGTACAAACGTCAAGAGTTTCTTCAAAGGTTTTCGGTGACAGCCGAAGCACCCGTATTTATATTAACTATTATCGAATATTCCAGCAAACACACAAACGGAAATCCTCTTTACAATCTAGCAATTTGCATTAGACGACACTGGAATGGAAGGTGCTAGAAAATTCTATTAGATCACACTCGCGTATGATTTTTGTTCCCATAGAATGAATCCTTGACAGGAAGTCATAACAGATGTCCTAGAAAGGTCTATGCACAGATTATATATTAGATTATTACTCGATAAATATATTAATCCGCCATCTAGTGTCGGAAGGACAAGAAAATCAATTTCACTTCCCTACAAAATCGGATAGGTGTCGCTACTTGTTCCGAAACGGAATTAATAACGTTACAAGGATACCTTCATCCGAGAAATGAGGCTGATGTCTAGCGTAATTAGTAATTAATTTAGGTGTAGCTGCTTCCAGAGAAAGTGTTTTTACTAAGTATTTTAATAAATGAGATCCACTTTATGCATTAAGCCAATGGATCTATTTATTAAAAAAAACCGGCCAAGGGCGAGTTGGACACGCCCATGATGGGTTCCGTAGCAGCAAGTAACGTAATATAAAAGTTCTTGTAGTATGTAGGTAATATAAAAGTTCTTGTAGTATCTTGTAGTATGTATGTAGGTGAACATGCGTAGCCTCGAAAATGACATACGCAGCATTAATTTTGACCCAGTTTACACCTCAAACGATCCAAATACCTCATTAAACTACTTTATTGAATCTGTGCAATCAGCAATATTAAAAAATACTTCCACTAAATTAGTACCTAGAAAATATAATAACATCAAGCCATGGATTACTCCGGGGCTCGTCCGATGTATAAGACATAGAGATAGACTACACCTTAAAGCGAAACATGCACCTGAAAATGAAACACTTGCACTTATATATAAAAGGTATAGAAATTTTTGCAATAATCTACTTAAAAAATTAAAGATACAACACGACAGAAATGAACTGCAAACGGCGGGTACCAGTACTAAGCTAATTTGGAAATTCATAAAAAAACACACGTTTAGATCAAAACCACCCGAACCGCCACTCGATTTATTGTCTAAAGAAAACCCACTCGACACAATGAATCAAATTAACACTTACTTTGTAAATGTTGGTAAAGAACTAGCAGAAAATATTCCAAATCCTACTTGCGCTACAAGCGTTGCCACTACCTTGGAAACCCATATTGTACGCCCAAGCTGGACTAAACTAAGCTCTTTTGTTTTATTAAATACTGACGCTGAAGAAATACTGAGAATAATAGCGGGGCTGAAGGACAATTGTTCTACTGGGTGGGATAACATACCTAATAGCATACTAAAAAGATTCAGATTCGTGTTTGCACCTCCCTTGACACATATTTTCGAACTATGCCTAACTAATGGCATATTTCCAACATCGCTTAAAAGGGCAGTCGTCACGCCGATATTTAAATCTGGTGACAAAACCTGTGCGAATAACTATAGACCTATTTCAGTACTAACAGGCCTTTCTAAAATATTAGAAAAAATTATACACACTAGATTAACTAAATACCTGGAAGATAATAATTTACTTTCTGATAGTCAATTTGGTTTTAGACCAAATAGGTCAACCAGTCAAGCTGTACATACACTAACAGACTATGTCACTAACAACCTAGATAAAGGCATGCACACCATGGGAATATTTCTTGACCTGGCCAAAGCGTTTGATTCTATTTCCTGTTCTATACTAATAAAAAAACTAGAAGCTCTTGGAGTAAGAGGGACGCAACTATTATTACTGACGGATTATCTGAAGGACCGTCAACAATGTGTTAAAATTGGACAGAACGTGAGTTCTGAAATGAAAAATAGTGGGTATGGAATCCCTCAAGGGAGTGTACTAGGAACAACTTTATTTTTAATCTATATAAATGACCTTTGCAGTTCGACCCTTCAAAATGGATTTATAATATCTTATGCCGATGACACGGCTCTTTTATTCGCGGCCAAATCAAGAGAGGAGTTATTTAAACACGCTCAAAATGGTTTCAATTATGTGACTAAATGGCTTCAGAAAAATCTTCTATCACTAAACACTGACAAAACGAAACACATGTTATTTACAATGCGGAACACCAATAAGCCAATGACTAATATAAACATATATGCACATTACTGTACAACCGCTGACATTGCATGCGCTTGCCCTACATTAACTAAAACTGATAATATTAAATATCTTGGTGTAACGATTGACACAAATTTGAATTTCCGAAAACATATTGAATTGCTATGTACTAGATTACGAAAATTAATGTATATCTTCAAGAACTTACGCTCAATAGCGGGCTCTAAGATAATTAAACTGGTATACTTGGCCTTGTGCCAGTCCATTCTTACCTATTGTATAACTTCCTGGGGTGGAGCAGGACGCACAATCTTGCTCCCCCTTGAGCGCGCTCAAAGAGCAATCCTAAAAGTAGCCACGTTTCGGCCATTTAGGTTTCCCACAGATCAACTCTACAAGATATGTAAAGTGCTTATAGTGCGTCAACTATTTATTCTAAATATCACTCTATACCAACATACCAAACTTACACCCACAATAAATCTAGATAAGAGACGAAAAGATATAGTTTGTGAAAGACCAAAAACTAAACATGAATTTGTAAACAGGTTTTATATATTTTTGGGTCCTTTTCTATATAATAAACTTAACAAACAACTAACCATACATAGCTTAAACTATTGGAACTGTAAGGTTTTAGTTGCAGAATATCTAGAGAAACTAGATTATGCTGACACGGAGAAACTGCTAGAAATATTAAAGTAGGTAGCGATAAGCTGTAGATATACATTCTTTTGTTTATATTGTTTAATTGATTGCAATACGTAACTTGTAATTGAACGGACATAACCTGAAACACAGGTTTTTCAAAAACCTAGATCAGGTAGGTCGCAAATTGTAAATATTAGTGATATATATTTTAAATTCCATTTCTTTAACGTATAATACACAGTGTTTTTATTGCACATGAACTCTTAATGTAGACATTATTAGCAGTAAAGTAGTTATATTTGACCTCATTTGTAAAACTAGTAATAATAAAATGTACAGCCCTTTTTTGATAAATAAATAAATTATTATTATTATCTCCTTTATTCATTTAGCAAAACTTATAAATTATATTTTTAAATACATATATAAAAAAAACGATATTATTATTATTATTCTCTTTATTTAATTATTAAACTTATTATTTACATTTTTAAATACATATATAAAAAATAAAACATATATTTAAAAATATAAAAAATAGTACCCCACCGGCATCGGGTACAGGGACCAAGCTACCGGTGGTTAGGGCTCCAGAGAAAGGAACTTCCTCACGATGCGCGCCGTATCAAGGAGTACTGCCTTCTGCATCTGGCCCTTGACCCAACCATCTAACCCGAGCCTCTTTAGATGTTGGTCGAGGCTCTTTGCTATCAGTCCGTTGACTGATACGACTATCGGTACAATGATTGCTGAGTCAACATTCCACATGTCGACAACCTCGTGAGCCAAGTCCAAGTACTTAACTTGTTTATCTTTCTCAGCTTTCACGAGATTCTCGTCATGAGGAATGGTGACATCAACAATCAATGCTCGGCGTTCGGATCGGTCTATCACCACAATGTCAGGCTTGTTAGCTACAACAGTCCTATCAGTGATGATAGATCGATCCCAGTACAATGTGATATGACTATTTTCTAGAACTGGCTCAGGAACATACCTATAGTACGGCACCTCAACTTCCACAAGGTTGTATTTCAGAGCAAGTCGCTGATGGATTATCCTGGCTACTTGATTATGTCTGTGCAAGTACTCGCCGTTAGCAAGACGAGAACAACCGGAAGTAATATGCCTGAGGGATTCACCAGGTTGGTGACGACAAATGTCAATTGTGCCATCCCTCATGATATACCTCCGGTAGTTATTCGTCTTAATAACTTCGTCTGCAATTGCACAGACAAAACCTTCAGTTTCCCCAAAAAGGTCACTGAAACGTAGCCAGGACACAGACGCCAGTAGATCTACTTCGGGCCTGTGTAGGGCCCGATAGAACCTGCCCTGTAGCTCCTTACTCTGCCATACCTCCCTGCGGCTGTCAGTACTAACTATTGTAGGCCTGCGCCAGTTCTCTTTAGCCAAACCGAGCGGGGTGAGTCCGGTATCTACGTTGACTACATCACGATGCATGTCCACGTTCGACTTAAGAAAGTAGTCTCTGAGATTGCACACCTCGCGATTATGAAGGGTCTTAGCATTTAAAAAACCTCGACCTCCACATTTCCGCGGGATGTACAATCTCATGACTGACGACCGTGGGTGGTGCATTCGGAATGCAGTCAACTGAGTCCGGACTTTCCTATCGATGGTATCGAGTTCAGTCTGAGTCCACCTGAGTATGCCAAAAGAGTACATCAAGAGTGGCATGACCCAACTGTTACAGGCACGCACCTTGTTACCACCTGACAAAAGACTGTTGAGTACCTTTTTCAGGCGGCCAAAGAAACGTTCCTGTAACATTTGTTTCATGTCGACCTCATTGATGCATAACGCCTGTGACATACCCAAGTATTTATAGGTCTCAGTTACGAGGAGTGATCTTAGGTTAGTGGAATCAGAGAGTTGTATACCCTCCGACTCCACCACCCGCCCTCGCTTTACATGAATTACTGCACATTTGTCCACACCAAACGCCATTTTAATAGAGTTACTGAATGTTTCAGTTACCTTCAGTAAAGCTATTAATTGAGGATTGGTGTGGGCAAATAGCTTTAAGTCATCCATGTAAAAGAGGTGGGATACCATCTGACCCTCTCTTCGAAGCCTATAACCTAACCCTGAATTCACCAGTAAAGTACTAAGTGGATTCAGGGCTAAGCAGAACCAAAGGGGACTCAGACTATCCCCCTGAAAAATACCCCGCTCTATTGTTATCGGCACGCCGCCACCCAAAGCCTGACGACACCCTGGATAGAAAAGAACCGTCCTCCATTGCCCCATACACGACCTTAAGAAGGTACATAGAGTTGTATTCACTTTATACAACTCCAGCACCCTCAAAAGCCATGTATGTGGCACGGACTCAAACGCTTTCTTGTAATCTATCCAGCATGCTGTCAGATCCTTACGATTGCGGCGAGCTTGTTGGCTAATAGCCATATCAATCAGGAGGAGCTCCTTAGTACCCCGGGCCCCATTCCTACATCCATTCTGAGAGGCACACATAATAGAATTATTGTTTATATGATTGTTAATCTTAGCTCTCAGGATGGATGTAAGAAGTTTATAGACCGTTGGTAGACATGTAATCGGTCTATAATTATTTGGCTCCAGAGTACTACCAGTTTTATGGAGCAGGTGAGTAACTCCTGTCGTCATAAAAGCTGGTAGCGTCCCAGATTCTATAGCGGATTGAAATTGTGAGGCCAAAACAACATGCGAACTCCGTAGCCACTTAAGCCAGAAATTGTGCAATCCATCCGGTCCCGGAGATTTCCAGTTAGACAACGAACGGACTGCACAATCTACATCAGTGGCATCAATGTAGATTTCTTCCATTTCTGGAATGGTTTCGCATGCTCTTTCGACCTCACGCATCCAATCACCTTCAGTGTGACTAACGGGCACCGACCAGATGCTGCGCCAGAACGCATTTGTGGCTTCAGCATCCGGTCGCCGCACGTCGTCCACACTTTCATCTGTTCGCTCCCAGCTTCTATATACCCACCTTTGGTCTCTTTGGAACATATGGTTGACGGTATATCGATCAACTCGTCTTTTATATCTCCGAATACGGTTTGCCCATGCATAGACTTTCTGCTTCAGGAAGTCAATACGCTCTGTGACCCGAGACGTATAATCTTGGGGACTAATATCAGTTCCCGCAAACGCTCGGGTCACATAGCGCATCACTCTTGGGCGAGTGTTGCCCGACCTGAAGCAGATTAGTTTACCGATGAGCACCCTTGCCTCGGCCACACGTCGTTCAATTCTGCATTGCCATGCTGGTATGGCAGACTTAGGTCGTATGGCAGGATCTTTAATGGGAAATTTAGCACCTGCCATACGACATGCCGCCACAGCAGTACAATACAGAATTGAGTGGGTGTCACCGAGGTTTTCACTATTTTCTAGATATCTAGGTAATAATGAATCAAGGGCACTCACCAACGCTATATTACGCTTATGTATGGGCATCCGCGGGAGACGTGGCCTGACATGTACGGGCACTGATCGATATTCCCGCAACGCACATTCCAAAGCCTCCTTGATCTCTTCATTGTACTGAATACTTACAGGAATAGGTGTGTCATCCGGCGCAACATAAGTATCATTATTTATTTCTGCTGTAGAAGCAGGAGCAGGAGCCGGGGCGGGGGTGACACAGATATTTCGCAAGCATTCTTGCCGTAGAGTCTCAAGTACGGTTTCATTCAACATGCGATTGCGTTATTATTATTATTATTATTATTAAAATTATTTTTGAGTTAATTGAATCAAAGGCGAAAATTGCGGTTTATGACGTATTAAAAAAAACTACTTACTAGATCTCGTTCAAACCAATTTTTGTTGGAAGTTTGTACAGCAATGTACCTATATCATATATATTTTTTTAGATTTATCATTCTCTTATTTTAGAAGTTAGAGGGGGGGGGACCAACATTTTTCCACAAAAATGATGTTAGAAACCTCAATAGCATTTTGAAGACCTATCTGTAGATACCCCACACGTATGGGTTTCATGAAAAGATTTTTTTTTTACTTTCAGATCTAAGTATGGGGACCCCAAAATTTATTGCTTTTTTTCTATTTTTATATGAAATTCTTAATACGGTTCAGAATACATCTACTTACCAAGTTTCAACAGAATAGGCCTTATAGTTTCGGAGAAAAGTGGCTGTGACATACGGACGGAAAGGCAGACAGACAGACATGACGAATCTATAAGGGGTTCCGTTTTTACCATTGGGCTACGGAACCCTAATAGCTCAGGGCAACGACTCAACCTAAAGTGTTATCTAGCAGTTTAACAGATACATTTTTTTCGCTAAGTAATTGAATATAAGCATGGTATTATGCATATAATGGGATATAAATTACATATTGTACCTAACTCTATTCAAATAATACTTCTAATATATGATTGAATCTGTTAGCAGGTTCTAACATTTAAATGCTCGGGGAAAAGTTTCAATCCAAAAAAATGTCAGTCATCGTTACTAGACTGACGTCACTGTTCTGGCAGCAGTCACGAACAGTGACGTCAACTCGTTATGTACAATGTTGAGCGTATTTTCAATTTTAATTAGATAATTGTTTTACTAATCACTTTGAAATATTACCGTAACATAAACTACACAGCCTTGAAGAAAACTAAACTCGAAAAAAAAATTTTTTCGTTCTCTTCTTCTCGTCTTAGTTTAGGTTTTTTTTTCTCCTTTGGTGTTCAAAGATTCTCAAACTAGTTCCAAATACGTATAATTTTGGTCCCTCAGCCACCACCCGCAGATAGCTATATACCTTACTAGCTTTTGCCTGCGGCTCCGACCGCGTGGATGTCGGTAATCGCGACCAAACATAGCCTATGTCCTTTCTCAACGTATAATCTACCCCTATACCAAATTTCATGAAAATTGGTTCAGTGGTTTAGGCGTGAAAGCGTAACATACAGACAGACAGACAGACAGAGTTACTTTCGCATTTATAATATTAGTATGGATTCTCAAAACGAAAGTAGGTGATGTATATTCTATTACTGGTCGTACTCAACCTATACGCAGAGTGCTTTTGCGTAATTGAGAGTATACAAACAGATAAACAAACTCCCTTCCCTATTTTTTAATACCAGTTATGATAAATAGGCATGGTAAATGTGTCATAATGTTGCATATAAAATTGTCGTTGAATTCCGCCCCAGCTCAGGACTCCGGTCGGTGGGAAACCTTTGAAGCGTTGCGTCGGAAATTGAATTGCGCCAGATGTATTTATTACTATAACATTATGTAATTTTCAGTTGAACTCTGAATAGCACTTATTTTAGTTATATGGCGTATATTTTTATACTTAGGAGAATGAATCCAGGTGCAATAGGGAAAATTTGACATTTACATCTGACATAAACCGTCCTAGGTTATACTCAGGTAATCGACCATAGGTTGTCGTGGAGGAATACCGTGTGGCTTTAACATATGATTTCGAGATAACATCTACATTGTAGAACCGGGAAAGTGGTACGTGTGGGTATACCCCCACGTAAAAAAAACCTGTCACATAATCTTCTAGCAATTAATAGAAAGATGTATACCACTCGGTTGAGCGGATTCCAACTTAATTGCGTGTTTGGTCCCACAGCATGAGTTTGCACTTTCTACTTATGTATCATGTACTTGTGTAAGCCTAGATTCGATATCCAAGTCAAGCTTAATGGGTTTTTCGTGTGCAACAACTAGTAAAATATAAATGGCAACACGTGGAAATGTGGTCTTAACATTTAATAACGTGTGGCATTTTTTTGTAAGATAAAACCAGAATCTGACAGGTCAGTGTATTACATATAAGGTTTAAAGAAACTCATATTTTAATTTTTGACACTCACGCCTAATAATGCCCAACGATGGACGACGGCCGCGGACCCTATACCGATTTCGGACACTAAACAGCATGTGTATATGTAATTATGTATACAACATGGTGGCGCCACCGGAGTACAAGACAATGATGTATTTAATCCGCGGCAACAGGTGTCTGTCTCGCGCCCCGAGTCGCGCGTCTCGCGTCTCGCCGGCGCGCCGCCCGACCGCACGCCAACTGTTTACTATGCAACACTGCAGGATTCCACTTTCAATAATAGCTTACTATACATTGACAGCATTGATAGATCTTAGACCTAAAATGCACTCACAATACGCGCAGTGCATGTTTCTTGTATGTCTTCTGAGAATAGCACGGGGTGCTACGGAGGTGGACGAGCTCAAATACACCAAGCATAGATTGTTACACAAACCAATTTTTTTTTTTATCGTGCGCAAAATCCCCTCGAATACCACCTCCACGGAGCCGGTGGAGGCAGTTATGTCGGACTCGGACGGACCAAAACGCACGCTGTCTTGGGTCCTTGGTTGCCGGAGGTGAGATTGCCGAAAGCATTTCTCTCGCACCCCGGCAGACCCAGGACCATCTCTTTCGATCAATGTTATTTATTAAACAAACAAATCGAGGATAGAGGTCAATAAACTATTACCTAGCCAGTTTCTCTTTCTATCCAGCTTCTCATGTAAAACCCTTATTCGTGTACATACTGTTATTAAATTTAGCGAGGTTTCCGTGGAGCTCACGTTAGCACGCGAGACGTGTTATCGTTAGTGACGCCCTCCCCCCACAACCCCCCCTCCCCCCTCCACTACCTTCTCAGGTCGATGATCTCAATCAGGTTGGGTGGGTAATCAGGTAAGCCTTGTTAACACTTGTTTTTATCAGATAACGAACCCATATATGACATCTGTAACGAAGTGGACATGTTAAAAGTTTTCTTAAAACAATGGACGAACTTCCCATCAGATGCGTTTGTTTTGCTTATACTTATAGAGAACAAGCTCTTATGTTTTCTTAATGACAGTATTATATCAAAGATTAGTGTCTCTCTCTCTCTCAGTGTCTTATTTTTCAAGTGGGACACGTCCAAAGCCATATTACGCCATATCATCTCATTGTAATGTCGTTATATGTCTCTCTTTACCAGCAAAACCCGTTTAACATTATTAAATGAAGTGGCATTGCGTCAATGGAGCTCGCCTCCGACGAGGGCAGTCCGTCCGCTAACAAATTAAACTGTCGGCGACTGTACCGAGCGGTCTGTCGCGTCGCGGCCCGAGATCAAACAACTCCGCCGCCGAAGTACCAACGTAAAAGTAAATCGCTTCACTCGCCTTCACTTGCTCTATATTTTTAGCAGCAAAGTTTCATTTAAGTAATCTGAGAATAAACTCAGATTATGATGAAGAAATAGAATATGACAAACAAGCCCAGGAATGGCTTCTCTGACCTCATCTAGAGAGAGATCATCTTAAATTCTGGAGATTTACTTAAATCCTTTATTTAAAAAAATACGAAAATACCTCTACCAAACCAGATAGAGCCGGAAAATTTAAATCCTGCAGGTACTTAAGGCATCATTCAGGCGTAACTTAGAATAACTATGGGCCCAACCACTTATAATGGCAGATATGAAATTCTATTGTTACACAAAGAATCATATCAAAAAATCTGTAGCTCCTTTCTGGTGCTGATAGATACTGGTGCTATTATATAGTCAAAGGATGCTCTATAATTGAAAACGCATCTAACTGTAAATAACTGTACATTGTGTGTTATCTATGTTGTGGCACACCCGGGGCGCGGCGATGCGTCGTGAAGCAATCAACTGGTTTCAAAAAATGGTTAGAATGGGACAACGCAACACACCACCTCTTCACAGAAATAAACACGGCCATAACAAACAGATTATCACTGAATACAAAAAACAATGAAGTACGAAACCTCTACATTATTGGTATTCAAACTGGCATAGTAACTATTATAGACTCTAATACTGACTCCAGAATGTTGATACAAAGAAATTAAATTAATATATAAATCCCAAAAAACTTTCGTGGAACGAAAGTTAATATGGTCGTAAGGAAAACCTAATTAACCTACCTAATTTCGGTGTTTTTTGAGGCTATAGTGCTGTTTTTTTAATAAAATGACACGTCAATTTCACTTCACCTCGCCTACTGGTAAGCTAAAGGAAAAGTCTCGGAAAGAGGATCACCATCATAACTACTGTTGTAACTTGCCTGATTTAGGAATTAAAACCGAGACCTCATGTCCTCCTCCGCTATTGTTCTCGGGAGCGCTACTAAATGGTGCGCTCCGAGGAATAAAAAAGGTGCGCCTCATTAGATGCGCCTCAAAACGGTGGCGCTTCGAGGAATACCTCGTGCTCCTACTTCTAGCACTGCGTTGCCAAGTACGTTTCGTACAGTAAGTGGCTTTAACGGTAACGGGAAGGGCTATCTTGACGTCAGAGTGACAAAGGACAGATGCTTCTAGATTGCCGACCAAGGCTTGGCGACAACAGGGACTTATATCTCAGCATTATGTTCACACTAGCTAGCGGTTAAAGTAACGTGTACAAATTACGGGATGGTATTTGTTCTTATATACTTATCTCTAGCTTTAAATAAAGAAGTCAATGACAGGAGAGGAAACTCGTGAAATGTGTAAGGATAGAGACAAATGGCGGGCCTACACTGGAGGGAAATACGCGTGAGTGTATGAATGTATATTAAGTAAATGAATGAATTTTTACAGCATTAAGTATGCTAACTATACAAATCGAATACATAGGGAAAAAGAAGAATCATCTCGGGAGGGACTCGAATCCTCAGTCTTTCCCTTACAGGGGGAATGCCTTGACCAATTCGGCTACCGAGGTACGAAAATTCATTCAATTTTTTGGGCGGAGTTATCAAAAAACAATGTTTAAAAATGATTGTAACATCATTCATTGATTCCGATAGTTCGTAAGAAAATCGGTAGATGACTCCACCGTCGCCTTAAAGACGTATAAGATGGGAAATTTGAATCACATCGGGCGTGTCTCGGTAGCCGAATTGGTCAAGGCATTCCCCTGTAAGGGAAAGACTGCGGGTTCGAGTCCCGCCCGCGATGATTCTTCTTTTTCCCTATGTATTCGATTAAGTAAATGACCTATGCCAAACAATAAAATTTGGTACAAAAGAAATTGGGATACTAGGTATATGTTCTATGAATTGAGCTGGCAGTACTGTAGATAATGCAAATTAGTACATTGCTGTACCAGTAGCGCCCTTTTCACTAAATAGTCATCTCGAGTGAATACCGCATGTGTGTGTGACAGAGCGTGCGTCTCAATACGCCGCGCGTTTTAGTAGAGTTCAAGATGGCGCGGTAGAATTGTATCTGGCATGTTTAACCGCGCGATTGAGCGACCGCATAAGGGCGACCATTGTCACAAACGTGCGCCCAATTAGTGGCGTTTATATTTAGAATCCGTTAAAAAATAACAAGTACAAAAATGTCCCTCAATGGAATAAGCCCCATGACAAACTATCGAGTGTCGAATAAATCCTTTCAATCAATTCACAGAGCTATTCATTTCGATAGAATGTGTTGAATTATATGCAATCTGTATGGCACTGCGGATGACGTAACACAAAGCCGGGACGTGCTGGCGCTGGACAGACGCGACGTGACGTGTGGGGACGTCGCTGGAGGCCGCACGGACTGATTATATTAGCTGATTGGTTTTGGTTGGTTTGGTACAAACAAAGAGACACGAGGTCCGTTCGCTACCTCTGCTCAGTTAACACGGTTTGTGTGGCACTATAGTACTATCTGATTGCTGAGCCATCGCTAGAACCTCGGCTGTCAATTAGTAGGTGTTCTAGCTAGCATTTGTTGTCCATGTGATGTTGGCTTGGTCTCGAAGTTTTGGTGGAAACCCATGCACCCAGTATGGTGTGAACCTAATATTTCATACGAGCTTAAACCCTCGGCTCCGCCCGCGTGAATGTCGGTTATCGCGACAAAACATAGTCTTTGTCCTTTCTCAAGGTCTTATCTATCCCTATACCGAATTTCATCAAAATCGATTCAGTTGTTTAGACGTGAAAGCGTAACATACAGACAGACAGACAGACAGAGTTACTTTCGCATTTATAACATTAGTATGGATGAACTGTATGTTTACTGTCTGTCTAAAAAACAGTCCTGTTGCTTTCGCTCAGTAGTAGTTGCTATAGCTCACGAAAAAAGAGGAGATTGTGGTTTTATGTACTCATTGCTGCACCTTAAAAACTGACTTATGAACATTAAAGCTTCGTACATAACTGTGAATCACAGCCTCTACATTCGCTATATCAGTCGAACGTTCTGTGCGATATTCTCAGAAAACGTTATTGACTCACATGGCAGTGCGCGCGACATATCGGCCGCCCGGCGTGAAACTGTTTGCGTTGAGCGACGATGTTTACCGACAACTACACGAGACGGAAGCGATATTAAACGAGCGGCCGCGACTCACAGGCTCAGAGATGTGAGAGTACGCCAAAGTCCACGTCCCAGCGTCCGTCGACAGGTGCAGTTCACAAGCTTTTAGCACCTTTCTGCTTTCTACTTTAGTCTATGTTCAACCCTTTATTCAACCTAGCCACTTGTTAGTGAATATAAAATCACTATTTTAAAAACAAAAAAGGACTGAAAAGCGATAGAAAAGTGAAATGAATTAATAAGGCTTATATCTATATTTTATCTTTTTTTCTGTTAGAAGTCTGTGCCAAGCCAATTATGGATAAAGTCCTACTTTCTTAAACCTTAATTAAAGGGTTCAAAACGACTTCTCGCAGATTAATAGATAGCAGGTTTAATGATTACGTTGTCTCAACGGCGGATATATAAAGAGAGGAAAGATTTTTTCGATTACTTCGGACGTGGGTCTGGTAGCTTAGTGGTCAAAAGCATTCTCTCTGTAAGAGAAAGATTGCGGGTTTAAATCCCGCCTGGACCGATCACAATTTTTTTTCCTTTCTGAATCGATTTGAAATTTTCAAATTTTCATTAGCTTACAAAATACTTAAAAATTCATTAAAATACTTTCAGTAGGCTTGTTTTCTGCCAAGCGATCCAAGCGGATGCCACGTGTAAAGTAAAGCCAACGAAGCGAGAGACAAAAGCTAAACGAAGTTTCAGCGGTTCCGAACTATTATCACTTCAAGCGCATTCCAGGCGAATGAAATTGCTCATATTATGGCGGATCCAACAGTTTCGAACCGCTGTGCTGACAGCTTCCCTGTACTATGAAACATGCAACGACAGCTGTCGCCCAGCCATTGTCGCCTACTTGTGATATGTGTGAGAAAATAATCGCTAGTTATCGCAACGTAAGTCGGTAGCTTAGTGGTTTAGGAGTCGGCCTTACGATCAAGAGGTCCCGGGTTTGATCCTGGCCATTACACTACTGACGTGAACCCACTCCTAGCACAAGCAATTTAGCTTAGTTGGAGGGGATAGAGGGAATATTAGTAACTTGGGTTCTAATATTCTTTTTTTTTTTTAAATGGTCGCTTTGTTTACCTTTTTTCTATCGTCTCGTTGGCTTTACTTTAGAAGTGAAGCGCGTGTCTAGGTTTTACCTAGTACTAGCTATATTCGTATCGTAATTGCTTGGAGATGCCAGTGCCCTATTGTAATCGACTATAATACCACAGTCTAACGATTCATACTACATACAGTCGGTCAACGAAGCCGTCTAGACAGAGCAATCGTGCGGGGGGAGAGGGGTGGTGGGGGACGGGGTATTACTCGGTACGCCCATACATTTTACTCGGTACTAAGGATTCAGGGCTGTCTCATTTTTGTAATCACATAAATCACGTGATTTTTTTTCAAGGCTCGTTTTGTTTGTTAAAATTGTTTTTTTTTTTCGTTTTCTATATTTAGCTATCCAAGATGGCGGACACGAAATTTTTACCAAAATCGATATGGGTATCGTTTTCAGGGTTTTTGGGGTCGCTGATTGCGAATATAACATCCATTTCGCGATCCAAGATGGCGGACTTGAAATTTTTACCAAAATCGATATGGGTATCGTTTTCAGGGTTTTTGGGGTCGCTGATTGCGAATATAACATCCATTTGGTGATCCAAGATGGCGGACTCGAAATTTTCACTAAAATCGATATGGGTATCGTTTTCAGGGTTTTTGGGGTCGCTGATTGTGAATATAACATCCATTTGGTAATCCAAGATGGCGGACTCGAAATTTTCACTAAAATCGATATGGGTATCGTTTTCAGGGTTTTTGGGATCGCTGATTGCGAATATAACATCCATTTGGTGATCCAAGATGGCGGACTCGAATTTTTCACTAAAATCAATATGGGTATCGTTTTCAGGGTTTTTGGGGTCGCTGATTGCGAATATAACATCCATTTAAGCATCTTGGGCCCTACCCTGTTTCTCGTTTACATCAACGATCTCACTTGTCTCCAGATACCTAATGGCGAAATAATCACTTACGCAGATGACACTGCTCTCCTTTTCACTGCCGACACCTGGGAGGAGACATTTAGTAGGGCTCAGGATGGGCTTGATCTAGTGAAGACATGGCTACGCAATAACTATCTTACACTCAACGTCGATAAAACTAAATATATCACTTTCAGCTTACGTCAACCCCCAAGAAGTATAGACTCTTTTAAACTGATTCCACATGACTGTGTTGCGATTGGGGGTTGCGGGTGTGGGATACTTGAGCGTGTAAATCACATTAAGTATTTAGGTATCACTATTGATAACTCCCTTAATTTTAAGGAGCATATTAATATTACATCTGCTCGGGTTCGTAAGCTCATATTTATATTTAAAAACCTAAGACATGCTGCAGATGCCACTCTGCTAAGGAACATATATCTATCCCTATGTCAGTGTATAATCACATACTGTATTTCGTCTTGGGGAGGAGCTTTGAGGGGTGCTCTAAAGGGTCTTGAAGTAGCCCAAAGAGCTATTCTGAAAGTATACAGCTTTAAACCTTTCCTTTTCCCCACTACCCTTCTTTATCAGTCATGCCAGGTGCTAACAGTCCGTCAGCTTTTCCTTCGTAGCATAGTCATGAAACAACATAGCGAACTGATATACGATCAGAGCTTGCTTGCTAGACGTAGAAAACATGCAGTCTGTCCCACATACAGCCCAAAAACGTCATTCATCTGGAGATTTTTCATATTCATGGGCCCATATATTTATAACAAAATTAATAAAATCTTAAACCTATATCCCTTAAACTCCACCCAGTGTAAAAAACAGATAAATATGTACCTCCAAAGTTTAACTTACGAACAGACTGAAGACCTTCTAAATATACCAAGTTGAACACACACACACACAACACACACACACACACACACACACACACACACACACACACACACACACACACACACACACACACACACACACACACACACACACACACACACACACATTTAGGTTAAGTTTAAACTAATAGTGAAATATTGACATGTGAAGTATTATGCCACTTGCAATTAACATTTCAATAGTATTAGTCCTCGTGTACCACATAAATATATTGCTGCAATCCCCATCTATCTATCTAAAGCCGAGATACAGGTTCCCACCTAGTTCGGCTGCAGATGTTCTCAATAGCATTTGTGAATGCACCTAACATTGTATTCTGAATTCTACTATTGGACATATAAAAAAAAAAAAAAAAAAAAAAAAATTTGGTGATCCAAGATGGCGGACTCGAATTTTTCCCTAAAATCAATATGGGTATCGTTTTCAGGGTTTTTGGGGTCGCTGATTGCGAATATAACATCCATTTGGTGATCCAAGATGGCGGACTCGAATTTTTTACTAAAATCAATATGGGTATCGTTTTCAGGGTTTTGGGCTCGCTGATTGCGAATATAACATCCATTTCGCAATCCAAGATGGCGGACTCGAAATTTTTACTAAAATCGATACGGGTATCGTTTTCACGGTTTTCGGGGTTGCTGATTACGAATATGTTATTCATGTAGCAATCCCAGATGACTGGATGGATGATATATTCGTAATTAGCAACTCTGAAAACCTCCAAAACGATGCTCATGTTGACTTTGTGGGAAATTTCAAGTCCGCCATCTTGGATCGCTAAATGGATTTTATTATACGTAATTAGTCACCACGAAAACCGCGATTTGTTCTTTTTTAAATTTCAAGTCCGCCATCTTTGATCGTCGGTAACATGGTCGTCAAGCCCGATAGCAGACAATTGCCGGCAGGCAATCATACGATGGGAAACTGTCGACTCCCAACTGATCTGTGTAGCCGCAAAACTGACAGCAGGGCATGGCCACCAGGCCTAAATCGCTTTCGTGTGTGGGCGCTGTCGACTTAGGACTGCAGGCCGCCCGATATGATTTGAAACTGCAGGCGAACTGATCGTGGATAGGCTTCTTAAGAATATATCATCAATTTAGCGATCCCAGCGATTAGCGAAATTCGAATTCGAATCCGAATCCAACCCCGAACCCGAACCAGAATCAATAACCAAATTCAAGTCGGAATCGAAATAGAAATTCGAAATCGAAAACGAAATCGAATTTGAAACCGAAATCGAAATCGAAACCAAAATCCAAAAACTCAGACTTAAAATATTACGTTTGCTTGATCATAATTGGTTGAGTAGAACCGGAGAAATAACCAAAAGTCGCAATAGCCAACATCCATGCGAGCGGAGCCGCGGGCATCACCTAGTAATATAAATTAGCGTGAGTTGATGTGCCTTGACAGAACAAAGAGAACGAATAGGTGTTATATATAGAATATTACAGAAAAATTATATATAAAAACTGAAGTGACAACCCTGACAAAACTGCAAAAGGCGGCATTTCCGCAAACATCAAACGCGATGAACTACTGTAAGATCTCTCGTTATACTGTGATAATACTAAGATAGTAGAGAAATTTAGTTTAGCAACATAGTTGTCTTGCAATTTTTTAACGTTAAACTATGCGTGAGTGATGAACCTCCACTTAATTCAATCAAGTCAAAGTTAATATTATAATAACTCACAGCTCTGCCCAAAAGTGGGATCACGTATATTTCCATAAATGTATAATCCCGCCATTCCTTTCAGCAAGCAGTTTCACAAATGAGGGCACATACTCGTATTAAAATGTAGTGGAGTGAGTCTGTTCGTTGTGCGCGTGATGGACGCGAGGGCCAGTAATTGCATTAAAAGTTACCGCCTAACATTCGTCCCTGGGACCCGTGGATAACGGAGTCTTGGATTAAAACTACCTTGATATGGACGTTAGTGACATGAATGTGCATACCTTCATGCTGTATCTCGACAGGGGCTAGCAGAATCACTGACACTTAAACGATCGTTACTTACATTCCTTGCCTCTCTTATATAAACCAGTTTTTCTCACTGGAAGCCTTTTAAGGCGCTCATTATACTTGCGTCGCATATTTGCATCTTAAATTTCTTTGCTCAGCCTTGATTCATTCATACATTCTAAGCACTCGTACATTCTAGGATTTGAGCAAATCTTTCATTACTTCTTTAACGAAAATCGATGGCAAATTCAAAGCCTAAAGATATGTGAATTAACTTTACCTTTTGGTTATAAAATCCTTCAAAACGGTGCATCACTAGAAGCTCGTGCCCCGTTTTTATGCAGAACTATGATGAGCTATTCTGTATACATTTGTTTGGTACTAGTAAATTACACTACAATGTTAAAGCTTATATAAATCATTTTTTAAATCTTCTAAATCATTTCTTCTACATTTATTTTTGCAGGAATTTGTTCACAACAACGCAGCTCACTCGACTTGCTTTCGTGTTGTGATTTATTATGACTATAACTCTTAGCTTCAACTTTCGGTGCAGAAGCTCAAACTACCATTTTAATTGGTTTCCTCTTTTAGAACGAGGAGGGGGAATCTCCAAAGATATGGTGGAATCTAGTTGGCCGTCAACATCGGTTACGTAATAAAACAATTTCAAACAGTTGGATTTTATTTCTTTAAAAAAAGCAACAGTGCTTCTGCATGTGGGAGTCAGTATTCCAAGCAAAAATAAATTCTACTATTTTAAATAATTTTCAGTTTCAATGAATTAAGATTGGAAATTTCCTATTTAAGTAACCAGCGGCAGCAGTGGCTGGAAATTGCAACGAGTTGGATTTGCTAGGATGAAGAAACTAAGCTAAAACCGAGTATGTCTCGCCAGCCAAACGTGAAGTGAATATGGTTGGCTCATTAGTATATATATACTCAGCTCAATAGTTAAAATCTGTGAATGAACACAGTATCGGCGCTTGTACCTTGTTAAACATAAACTGATCAAATTAGCTAAAGTTTTGAAAATAGCCTTGGTAGGCCAGGAGCTCTGTTCTCACACACTTTACGAACATCCCCTACTGTAATAACTGAACCAGATGACGAGCTAAATCTCTGCTTTCTTCGTTGGGAGAAAGTTGTGAGTATGTACGAGTATCTGTGATATATCTATATAATAGTTGACGTATCAGTCAATTGATGTTGAAATTAGCACAAGTTGTGTCGACCATAGTTCAAGCGCTTCAATCCTCTTCAATATTTATGGATTTGAAAAACCAATCCATCACTGTTCGCTCACCCGCGGGTGGAGGTTGGCAGGCGCGCGCTAATAATGACGTATTGTTGCAGCTCGCACTGTGCTCCACAGGGACAATTGAAAAATATTGACACGTTGTCATAATAGAATTGACACGTTGTCATAATAGAAATACATTTCGTGCTGTCACACATTCGTCAGAGACTCATCAATGTATTGTTTGTTAGAGCACAAAAGTTCATTGAACAGTGAGTGTAGGTATATCGTGGTTGTAAGATTTTATTTGTTTTAAACTTCAAAAATTATGTAACAAAGAGACTATAGAACGCACATAATTTCTGTAGCAATGTGGCCATCCATGGGCGGCAGTGTGGCACGAATCACACGAGAGTATTGCGTCCGTTTGTCCGTTTGATCTCGTGACCGAGACAACTTGGGCAGCGGCGAATAGACGAAGTTTACGGAGTAGGTAGATGGCAATTGATACATTCACTCCGGGATAATTGGATTGAACTTGTACGTAACTTCGAAGGTATTACGTGTAACTACTACGTTATCAATTTGGATTCCCATTCACTGCAAATTATATTCGTTAAGCACATGGTAAATATAATAATAAATAATATAAATATATTAATTGTTCACCAAGTACTAGGTACATAACGAATATAATTTGCAGTGAGTGGGAACTCACAAGTTTTGATATCGAAAAACATCGGAAAAAATGAAATGCTCAAGTGAGACTTGAACTCACGACCTTTCTCTTCCAACTGAGCTATTGAGCCAGACCTGAATGATTTCAAATTTGCCTTCTCTTTATCTCCGTTTTTAAGGGCGACGGTGGTGATCTGATTTTCTCAGGATATAAATACGGTATAATAAATATTATGTTCTACATTTCACAAAATGTTAGAGAGGTAAGGAATTTCGTCAAATAATTATAAAATTAAGAACCCGAGTAAGCTATTAATCACAAACTCATATCAGAGAGAGGATCTGAATCCGTAATTTTATGCTCGATAACAGTGACAAAGGAGCCTGCTTACAACGGTGAACAAATCTTAACGACGCTGGCAGATACAACTTAACCAAATGTGAAGTCTTAATAGTCTCAATGGTTGACATGGTGCACATTGGGAGAGGCCCAAGTCTAGCGGTGTACTGCGGTGGGCTATTTGATTATTGAAGACTTCAAAACACTTCCACTGCATATCTAATGGCTAACACGTCAGATTGATGATTGAAAGGTCTTGAGTTTTAACCCTGACATAAGTAACTTAACTTAGCTTCAGAGGTTAACCTGAATTATAGCGATTTTGGTATTCAGTTATTTAAAAAAAGATGTTCACCATCGCATTTAAAGCAGTAAACATATAAATTGGTAAATGTTAACATCTAG
This sequence comes from Eilema sororculum, assembly GCA_914829495.1. Lineage (NCBI taxonomy): Eukaryota > Metazoa > Arthropoda > Insecta > Lepidoptera > Erebidae > Eilema > Eilema sororculum. The sequence continues at coordinate 260,316 of OU618555.1, read as the reverse complement.
GACATGACAAAATCGAGAGGAAATGCAACTACCAACGGAGCTACTTAGCGGCCGTGTAAACACGCGTGATGGTAATAAGAAATATTAATGTGTGTCGGTGCGCGCCGCCCCGCGCCCGCCCCGGGCCGTCCCGAACAACTTGTGTTGTGTACAATTTGATTCGAGCAGAGCCTTTGATCCCCAAAGTTGTACAGTGGCGTTTGCTCGCGTCCAAGTTTATTAACTTTTTTATGTAGTTTGGCTATAAGACAGTACGTTTCCCACAGTGAATGTGCAGCTTAGACCCTGAATAGCCCTTAGACTTTTATATTTTTACAACTCCACGCATCTTCAGGGATATAAAAACCTGAGCTATATGCAGTATAGAAGATTTACTTTTTTGAAATCTTTATTATTATTTTGGGTGTTTGATCCAATAAGGATATGTTAACCTCATCGTACCTTAATTCATAGAGAAAACTGTCTTACAAGAATTGTTACAGTCTAGGTACCTTTATTACAGTTAATCATTACTGAACTAATTGTAATCAGGTGACATAATTTTTGGACTGCTTCGGACCTTGGATAACTCATAATACTTTATATTAAACCCACATCAAGAGTATGTACTTTTATTCCGGTCACTAAATTAACTTTGTTAAAAGATAAAACGTGATGTAACTTTCGCATTAGTTTTTGTATAATATACAGGAGATACTGAGTAGCTGCCTGGTTTAGAAGACCAACATCATCGCCAAAATTTGCATTTGGAGCCCAGGTCTACTTACAATTTCATCCTTTGAACGTTTACGAGAGAGAACCCCGCGCCAGAGCCTCGTCCACACATCTGTGAGACGGAGGAGATATCCTTTGGGGTATGGGAACGGGAACACTACAGGGTTCGGTTCTCCACTGAGTGACAGTTCAATTTGGTCTATAAAACATTGAGGCGAAGCGGTAATCGACCGTTGTGGGTGGCCGCGCGGTAAACAAACGTTACAAGCTGTTGGGATATGATTAATTGCAAAGGCTCCGAGATCTGCGCTGTGCTTGAGACTAAATTACATGAGAAATACATGTTCAATGTTTACGTCAGAATTGAACAAATGTGACCACCCTGATTTATTTTTTAGTCCCAAATATCCAGACAGAGGCAGACTACTGTATGTTATAGACACTGCGCTATCTACTTTTAAAATGTGGCCAATTTGGGCGAATTCATACTAATATTATAACTCTGCCTGTCTATCTGTTTGTCTGTTACGCTTTAACGCCAAACCACTGAATCGATTATGTTAAAATTTGGTATATTAAACCTTGAGAAAGGACATGGGCTAAAACGACAAGTGACTGTTTGACATGCGGGGCACTATCATTGCGAGGGTTTACAAAAATATGTTTTTTCGATAGTCACCTAGAAGATCACTCCTTGCTTAGTGACCGGCAATATGGTTCCAGACCCTTTTTGTTTTCGTAATTGAATAAATAAACTATTACTATCCCACGTCCACTTTTGTATTTTTATAACCACTTGAAATGTTACCGGACTTCTGGTCCACCCTGTATTTAACAACATTCTACTGGCCTCGGCAACTTCTTCACCCTATTATTCCTAAAAAAAACACCTCGATCAAAGTACGAAGTCTTTACAATTTCTCGCTGAGTCGGGGATCTCCCGTGTATCCTTATGGCCGGCACTCGAGCGCGGCCGGCGCTCTCGTGTTGCGCCGAGGGCTATCGAAGAGCCGCGGACTTTCAATGCCGTTCCTTTGTGTAGCCGCAACATGTTTAGGACCTCTCACTCATTTTATCAATGTTCAAGACAAGATTGAATTTAATCGGAAAATTTTGCATAACAAATTGCTTCAACACAAGGCAAGGGGTCGCTACGACATGATTCCTGCCGGCTTGCTCTGCAAAGAGTAGCCGTGGTGGAGATGTTCACTTTTATACTCCGACCTTTCTACCAGCTTGCCTTATGAAAATTTCCATCCTTCACCACTGTTCAACACTTAATATGGCCAAAATTCCGTCATAGGAGTAATATAAAGCCTCTTTAAATTGTTTTTGTGGTTTGTATTTGAATTGGCGTGCATGGCTTGTGTAGAGGAATACTTCAGACTAGCTTTTGCCCGCGGCTCCGCGCGCGTAGATGTCGGTTATCGCGACCAAACATAGCCTATGTCCTTTCTCAAGATCTAACCTACCCCTATACCGATTTTCATCAAAATTGGTTCAGGGGTTTAGTCGTGGAAGCGTAACATACAGACGGACAGACAGACAGACAGACAGACAGAGTTACTTTCGCATTTATAATATTAGTATGGATATCCAGGACGGCTCAGTGCGCATTATACTTCTCGTAGGAAGAAACTATCACAGGTTCAGGGCCTGTGATTGTTGACGTTTGTGCTTTTAGGAAACATGCTGACATGCTTTTTGCTTAAAATATGCATTTAGATTTTATGATTTGAAATTATAATGTTTTTGTCCTTTTTGAGCATGAGTGACTTTCGGCATAGAATTTATGAATTTAAGATGAACATAATCCGTTTACTCACAGGCAAGGCTCCATGTGAGTGCACGAGAGACTCAATTTCACGCGGATGATGTAATAAACATAATGCCATAAAACCCAAACAACCGAAGAAGACTTTTATGGCTCCTACTTTAATCGTATAAGGCCGAAGGTTTTGGGGTTGCTTGCTTCCTGAAAAGGTTACCACAATAATCTAAGTAGCCTAAGTCAGAAAGCTTTGACAGTATAGTTTTCTCAAACAATGTTTATATGCATAAAAATATTCAAATATTGTACGACACACACAACTGTACTATGCTATCATATTATATTTAGGACACAATATAACCCTTATTAACTTAAAGGTAAATGTAAATAAATTATAACATGATATCACTATTCGTTGCTGTGTCGTATACACGCTACCCCCAGAGGTATATGGAAGTATTATAATAATGTCATTACCTAATCAACACACATCTGTACTTAGACCGACTATTTATTGCTATTATCCAAGAACATTTAAATGATAAACCAGCTTCGAAATGAGCTGTTCGCTCAGCTATGCTACTCAAGCAAAGCATTGTATCTAGACCATAAGTTTTAGGCTAAGTAAATGTTTGTTAATAGACAAAAAAAAATGCCCGCTGAGTTTCTTGCCGGAGTCTTCTCAGGTCTGCGCCGCTTTCGAACCGGTGGTCCATTTGCTAAACGTATTTATTATTTATTTTATGTTGACGTTTTTGGTCCGATTTAATGGTCTATGCAGAATAAACGGTTTTTGAATTTTGTATTTTGAATTTAATTAATTGGGCTCACATACAAAAGCTATGTCCAAGTATTGCAACAAGGATAACTAATAAAAAACTGTTTAACTTTTATAAAATGGGCAAAACGTAGGTTGAATAATACGTAAATGTACATTTAAATAAATAAATAAATAAATAAATATTCCACAACATTCTACACAACGCTATCTAGACCCATGGTAAGCTTTTATAGCTTGTGTTATGGAATCTAGAATGCGGATAAACATACTTATATACTTTTTTTTTGTAAATACATACATATTATACATAGGAACACCCAGACCAATGCAAATAGCCATATTCATGCATACAAATATTTGCACTGAGCGGGAATCGAACCCGCGCCTCCTGCGTGGCAGTCGCATGCACTACCGCCACGCCACAGAGGCTGTCAAAATACTACATAGAAACCGGCAATTTGTTAAACAAATAGATCTTGGTCTATATTAGCTGATAGCTTTGCGGAAAATTTATTTCTGGTTGGTTATAAAAGAAACATACTAGTTACAAACTGGCATTAGAGCTCGCATGTAAAAGTGTTGTAATTTCATGTAATTTTGGTCGCACAAGTTGCTGCGCAGTACTCCTACACCCGGGCCCACTTCGCCACAGCCACTGCGGTCTGTAATGAACCAAAACCTAAAGTAATGTCTGTTGTCTAGACTGGGAACTAATAGTTCAGCGATAGTTCATGGATTTACTTCGACACAACAAAGCTTTAACTCATTGCTTAGAGAACACGAGAAGACAAATCGCTGTGTTGGACCAGAATGATCCATTAGGATAAAATTAGCAAATGGTTAGTGATAAAGAGTCTTGGTTGGTTGGAAAATATCGATTTGATCTGGATTTTACCCAGTCGATTACAAAACTTTAAAATAAAAGTGAGATTAGGTACCTTTTAAATGAAAAGGAGTACATAACATTTTATTTATTTTATTATGGAATATCAGAAACCGAAATCAGGTGATCCTGAAAAAAATCCTTTCTTCACTACCAGTAGCAATAGATCAGTAGGTATATGGAACTGAGTGGATTTCTCATGTGGGCAGAGCAATCCCCCGCCCCCCTCCCCTCCCCGATCACCAACGCCTTAACCAATTAGGAGCTTATGGTGAGAAGCGTGATATAATCAAAATTCAAATCATAAGAGTACTATTATCTATTCTGTGTCATAAGTATAGAATGTAAAAAAAAACTTCTACTAACTTAATTTATCCTAACAAAAATTCCCATAGACATCTTTTTCACCATGACTTATTTTACCAGCAAAGGAAAACATTATAATAATTAATAGCCACACCCAAAACTTGGCTGTTTTACATAATGTCATTTGAATCGCGAGACGTACTTCCCAACACTGTTAAGTAAATATTATATTAATATTCCTGGCAGACATCCAACTTTTCTTTGAGCTCTATCTAAAATAAAAGCCTCTAATACTCGCCGTCACTCGCCCGCAGGGGGTAGGCAGGCGCGGTAGTGTTGCTCACTCACCGCGTACGTGTTGCTACAACATAAGAGCATGTCCCTGATTCCATTTGTATGTATTTTGGTACATTAGCTTTCAAAAAGGGATGACATCAATGATTCAAGCCACGAACGGTAATGCTCTTTTTATTATATTATTTGTGTTGTTCCAGAGCATACTTATGTTGCGTATGTGTGTGTGTCTAACATAAGCCACAAACATGCGCGGAGTCTCTTTGTCATTTTGTGCTCGTAATTGAAAATGTAGTAAAGAATGAAAATATAATACCACATCCATTATCTTAATGCAAAGTGAATATGACAGATTTTGGTTGCTCAAAAGTAGATTTTTAGAAATATTTTGTTGGTAGCTAGACTGAAGCCTATTACTAACTATTTTCTAATCGGTAATATTGCATAAGACCTAACCTAAAATACGATACATTAAACTGTGACGTTAGAGGCGGACACTGTAATACTGTTATAGAAATAATAATAAGTCGGGTTTTCCTTCCTGACGATATGACTCCAGAACGACATTACCGATTTGGCTAATTTTGGTCTTGAATTATTCGTGGAAGTCCAGGGAAGGTTTTTACGGCGAGAAAAATTCGAATAATTGCCGGGAACCGACCGATCCACGCGGGCGGAGCCGCGGGCAAAAGCTAGTACTGTTATAGAAACCACTATTTGTGAGTCATTACTGGTCAAAAATAACAATCTGGTTATTCGGTAGACGGGAAAATTAGACAGTTGATAATAGAATTTATAATTCATGATAATATACCTAAATAAACCCGCAGTAAGAGAAAGGCGTTGACACGCGTGTGATACCGTATGCCTAAACAGCATGACCGCCAAGACGCTATACCGGTTGCCTTGACTGCCAAGTTACAACATGTATGTGACTGATACAAATTTAAGCACATAATATTATTACACTCTTATTCATGAAATGAAAAGTAATGAATTTTAAATGAATATACCATCACTAACCATTTCTCACAGACGAACACTACACTAGTGGCAATCAGTATACACAGAGAGGCAGCACCTTTTTCACACAGAATTCATATTAAACATTATAAGAGAAGATAATCTAAAACGAGTGAGCAATGAATGTTTAATGCCTTTCTTCTTTGTCTCTCTGTTGAGGTGCTCAAACTAAAAAATTTAAAGAGAAAGCTTCATCAGCCTCAGTATATTCACGCATTAACATTCAGTTGTTATTGTTTTTATGCCACACCGAAATTACACTCGTGCTGCTGACCCTGTATGAACAGAGAGTTCCTGTGCCGTCAGTGCAGAAGACAAAGCAAGACCAAGCGAGCTACTTCCCCAGTCAGACTGCTCAACTTGGAAGGGATTATCGTCGTGTCATACCTCTTATAGTTATCGTTCATAGTTGCTAAAGTAATAACAAAAATAAACTGCTTCACTCTGCATACTGCTATTCTAGCAGTAGCAGCCCCAGGGTGGTGATGTCAGCGTTTCCTTTTTAGGGCACAACTGGTTCCCTGATAATGTAAGAGACACCATGCAATTTTAGTCGGTCCAAACCTCGCTGCTCAATCAAGTATATATATCCTGATAGTCACATTTATTCAGCCATCACAAATTGTGTCGTAATTCCCGCCTAATAGACATCAGGCTGTAACATGGCAGTCACGTCTCGTCCCTCGACTGAGAGCGATGTTTTTGGTAAGATAGTCGGTAATGGCGGCTCAATCGGTAATAAAATAAATACTTTATTGTTATGTGTGCCCACTGATCGGTTCAGTGTGATGGATGGGAGCGTGCGAGATCTGAGGCTGCCTCGGAAACTTTACTTGTAATTTGATCTTAAATGTTCAGTCCTAAGCCTCAAAGGTTTATCATATAATATTTGCAATAAATTGCAACTAGGTTGACCAGACGTTAAGAGCAGTACCCACGCTATATGTTATGGTTGGTGATAATGCCGAATATTATGTCTTGTTGTTTACTACTGAAGTAAAAAAAAAACGTTTTACATATATTGGAACATGGTTAGAATTTCCATAAATTGGGCATACAGACTACGCTGATTAAAAAGCGATCTGTAGGTTAACGAAAACGCGCATAAATCTTCGGTACTGATATTCGCATTAGACGAGCTGAACGGATGTTTGGCATCCGCAAATGGTCGATTAAAAGAACATTACTGATGCTGTGCACGCGTACGTACAGTGTCTGTATGTCGGTACGATGGAGGAGCATGGCTATATGACATTACCACTGTATCGTATAACAAGTTAAGCAGATATTATTAATCAAATACATAGGGAAAAAGAATCTTCTCGGGCGGGACTCGAACCCCCAGTCTTTGGTGGTCAGGCATTCCCCCTGTAAGGGAAAGACTGCGGGTTCGAGTCCCGCCCGAGAAGATTCTTTTTCCCTATTTATTTATTTATTTATTTATTTATTTATTTATTTAAACTTTTTGCACAAATACAAATTGATTGTACAAAGGCGGACTTAATGCCATGGGCATTTTCTGCCAGTCAACCTTAGGGTGATGCAGAGATATTTTGGTCAAAGGTAGGTGCGCGAAGTGTTCTGGTGAGAATTTTTGCCTAGTTTGGTACACATGCTTACATAATAAGTATGAAATTAAACTTAATAAACATAAACATAAGAATATGTTCATACATATGTTAATATATACAAACATCATAGACTACATACCATAAACTTATTATATACTACATACACATATAGATCAATATATACATATACACACATATCCATACATATACATACATAGACCTACTAGCACATACATACATACACATACGTATACATATATTACATATCAAATATATACAAACTAAGAAAAGAATGTAACGGATACAGACTGAACCCGATTTCCAACTCTTCTACCGATCGTTGTTGTAGAGCTGACGTACTCTGGCCTTGAATATAAAACGGTTTGCGGACATCCTGACTTCCAGAGGAAGCGCATTCCATAAAAGAATAGCTTGTACTAAGAAGGAAGAGTGAACAAGACTTGACGTGTGAGTGGGACAGTGTAGGAGAAGGTTGTTAGAAGAGCGTAAGTTTTTATTATGGGTAGAGCCAAGTAAGTGGAGCTGAGACTTTAAATAAGCTGGGGCGTTGGGCGAGTTTAGCAGAGTATAAATCAAGGTGACCGCTCTTAGACTGCGTCGCCGTCGTATAGGCAACCAACCCAGCTCTGTACGATACTCTGAAACGTGGTCGTACTTCCTAAGATTGTAGACGAATCGAATGCAATTGTTGAGAAGTCGGTCTAGTTTATTGAGCAGATCAGCATTCAGGTCGAAATAGCATACATCACCATAGTCGAAAATAGGAAAGATTAAAGTTTGCATAAGCATTGCTTTGGTTTTAGGTGGAAGAAAGTTTTTAAGACGGTAAAGAGCCCTTAGTGTACCGGTTACCCTCTGGCTGACGCTAGTGACTTGATCCCGCCAACTCAGAGTTGAGTCAAGGTGTAATCCTAGGTCCTATGTATTTGATTTGTATAGTTAGCATACTTAATGCTGTAAAAATTCCTACAATTGTTTGGGCGCAGTTATCAAAAAAATCAATGTTTAAAAATGATTGTAACATCATTCATTGATTCCGATAGTTCGTAAGAAAATCGGTAGATGACGCCACGTCGCCTTTAAGACGTATAAGATGGGAAATTTGAATCATATCGGGCGTGTCTCGGTAGCCGAATTGGTCAGGCATTCCCCCTGTAAGGCAAAGACTGCGGGTTCGATTCCCGCCCGAGAAGATTCTTTTTCCCTATGTATTTGATTTGTATAGTTGGCATACTTAATGCTGTAAAAATTCCTTCAATTGTTTGGGCGCAGTTATCAAAAAAATCAATGTTTAAAAATGATTGTAACATCATTCATTGATTCCGATAGTTCGTAAGATCGGTAGATGACGCCACGTCGCCTTTAAGACGTATAAGATGGAAAATTTGAATCATATCGGGCGTGTCTCGGTAGCCGAATTGGTCAGGCATTCCCCCTGTAAGGGAAAGACTGCGGGTTCGAGTCCCGCCCGAGAAGATTCTTTTTCCCTATGTATTTGATTTGTATAGTTAGCATACTTAATGCTGTAAAAATTCCTTCAACAGATATTATTACTTATTCGAGTCTAGTCGAGATAAGATTAGCTATTGGTTTCATCAGTATACACTCCTGCATTTGTACACCACATGGCATAGTAAAGAGGAGATATTTAAGACTCTTCACTTTTGTCTATAAATTAGTAAATGGGTTAATTTGATTTAACTACTTTGAATAAATACCGACACATACACACTTAAGGCCGGGTTGTAGTAGTTTTTAACATTTTTAAACACAATTATCATCAAATTGCGCCAAACGTTACTACATTGAGCGTCACAAAAGAAAATAGCTCACTCAGTACTACTTGGGAAGATTGTGGGTCCTTAATTATGGTGTTGTAAAAATGCATATAAGACGAGAAACCTTTTTCTATCAACCTTGGAGTTACCCCAACAGAATCGGCGAAGTACCCCTACAGAAAGGCGCGTCATAACCGAGAAGGTAATTTTTACCTTCTCTATTCCGGTGGAGTAAAGGGTTACCAGACGGTTGGCAAAAAGCTGACCTTTTATACAATAAAAGGCATCTTCCTACACGTTCTGCATAATGTGTCAAGGACACCCTGGCTTCCGTAGGATTGTGTGGCTCAGCTCAGAGTATATTATTGTGACCTCGTTTGTAACGAGTTTATCGTGTACAGTGTAGCGCGCACATTAAGCCTCGCGCTCGAGTGGATGCTTGGGCTTTAAACTAATTGTTTTTCATTTGGGATGAAATTAATTTTGGCACTAAATTAATTTATATGGGATACCAGGATTGGCACCCAATTTTTTAGGTTATACCAAGTTGTTCATTCCGTTAATGCCTAAAAGAGTATTACCTAATTATATAAGTTGTTGATGAGACGGTTCTCTTTCCAATCTGCCTCCCTAGACCAGTGGCAACTGGCAATTCGTTGGCCGGCGTATTTTTGAATAGAATGATAAATGTGAACCTCTAGAGGGGCTATACTATATTATCTCCAAGCTAGATGAAGTCCTTCACCAGCTGACTGTGCTGTCAGTAAATCGTTCATACAAGCCCACCTGTCAAGTACTTATGATTAGGCTTTTAACAAACCATCATCAATTTAATCACTTTAATCAGTGCAAAGTCGCTCTAACAGACCTCCTCACACTGGCCTTGAGTAGTAGATTTGTCATCCGCCCCAACCCCCCTGAAGTCACAGCAGCGCTCCGTAACATCGACGTACAAATATTTCAATTATTTGCTCTTAAAGAATTCCGTTTGTGAATTTGAAAGGACTCGCGTGACTCTATACCAGCGGCTCTCGGAACGTTCGCGTGAGTAAATATAAAATGATTGCACTGAATATATTAACTTATTCCTGCGTCCTCATATTTTAAACAATTTCTCGCACGAATACCGGAGAAATAATTAAAATGTGTGGTATGTACGTGAGTTCCTTGTGTAACAATTTCTTCACGAAGGTATTCCTGGCGGGACTGCGTGGTTAGTACTTACAATATCCAATCTTATGTGTTGTCGGGTAAGGTGTTTTAATCTTGGATGGAGCTGAGAATTTATTTTCAATAGAAGGGTGATGTGTTCAAAAAGTTGTCAATAGCATTTTTGTTTCTATTCTATTGACAACTTTTTGAACACATCACACTCTGTGGATGTTGTAGAAGGGATACGGCTGTTCTCCATCCGACAGTAAACATACAGCCCATAACTAAGTGTACGTTTGAAGGCAATAGGCTCGCCCCCTATTTAGTGGGAACAAAACTCATAGTTGGCGAAATGTGGGTGTTAATATACCTCTACATACCCCTTCGAGGATTTACACGCGTGAGCATATGTATGTATGTATTATTTTTATTGTAAGATTGCTAAGCATGTTTTTGAAAACGCTCTCTAGTCACATATAGTAACTTTTTATAGTAATACCCTATTATGAAGTAATATAGCAGCCCTAGCCCTGGCTAGTTCATAATATTCTATTAACAGGTGAATCATAACATTAAATATTGACATACATGTATGTATAACACAAATACACGTCTAATTAGGCCGCGGTACATCCGTGGCCGGATCGAAGTGCGGAGTGCGGACATCGGCCGGTACATGTCGTCGCCTCTCCGCTGCTGGCGGTACATCCATGCGAAGGTCCCAAGTACCAACACAATGAATGTACTCAACTAATCCCGCCCGTGTTCTCGAGTAGGATGAACACGCAGTGCTAATACTCTGAGCGTGCCATCATGCTATATATTCAATTTAAGCTGTGGCTCCAGCTGCTCGACCGAACTAATCGACTGATATCGATGTAATTTTGTACAGTGCAATGTCATATAGGGAAAATCTGTAGAGGAGTGGCATAGAGCGATCCAGTGGGTGGAAAAGACAAGGAGATTTCGGGAGTCAAGAAAAGAAAGACAGGAGGATACCTGCTAACTGTAAATTAATATTCGAGCTAGGTAAAAAGATTCGATCTATGATTACGATGCGTCCCTTGAGTATTGATGCAATAGTACCGGCAGTAATAATCCAGCTTGTGTAATGTAGTGCAAAACGGCCTCAGCCGCCATTACGCACCAGTGTGTAGTGTAAACAAGTCGTCTACTGCCTCATTATACTTCACACAACTCGCCAGCTGCGGCGGAGCGTCGGCATCTCCCCGACGGGAAACATTCGGTTAACTATCTGGGGCCGATTCACTAACGTTACAGTTTTAAAACGCAAGCTTATAAAACTACAAGTATCTAAGTTTTTTAAGCGCGGTGTGAAAAGCATTTGATGAAGAAGTCTGAACGTCCCTTGAGTATTTCTTGAGACTTCGATCAGGTCCGGTGAAATCATATTTACTTGTCGTATATAAAAAGAGGTTTTCTTACTAATTGAATTCGAATGCAAATCGAAATGTCGTTACAGAATCAGGCCCTGTTACATGTAGAAAGATCACTCGTATCGATGGTTGACTGCTTCGGAGGTCAGTGAGTGGACGCTTAGTGGTATGAATTATAAAGTAAGCTTTGAACGTTGTTGTTAGAAGCTGTTTCGTGACTAGGTTACCAAAGGACGCTAGAGATCCTAAAACCAAAGCACCTCAATTTCTTGTATTTTTATTACTACAATAATACTAGTAACTTTTATATCATTCGATACCAAATTTGAATCCTTACCTATTTCTAGGGAAAATCTTCACAAACATAAATGTAAAGAGCAAGTAATCCTATGAAATTGAAGTCAAAAGTCAAGTTAAAGATTGTTATTCAATATAGAACAACATGGATGTTTCTTGATTTTTTTATTTGTTTATATTGTTATTGACGTCAATCAATAATCTGCTTAAGCCATGTTTCGAAGAAAGGGGTTCAAGGCCAGCCTCTAAAGAATAAACAAGTTCACAAAGGCAGCTCGGTAAACAAGCGGAGGAAATTACTTGATCCACACGACAAGCTTTAATATTAAGTTGTCCAGAAGGATCTTAAAGATGTTCCCGGGACCGTTACTTCATCATATCATGTTATAACGGTCACATTGACGCTAATCATATAGAACCTTATCACCTCTAAATAAGGTAGATTTTAAGTCGAAACTATGTAAAAGGTCTGAAACATAATGATGATCTATATATACATACATACTTGCCTATACTATTAACAGTTTAATTGATGGTAATCACTGGAGAAGGCTTTTACTACTATAGTAGTAGTAGTAAACCCGCTATACCCCGTCCAAAAATATACTTGGGTTCTCTGACTTTGGCACGCCCAAACGTTTAATGTTCTACATTAGTGCCGCCAAGAAAATCGACAATCGGCGCACAACCCTTAACGTCCGTTAACAATCTCTCACATCATATGCATATATTGCGTATATCAAATACAGATCCCGAAGCCCCTCCGAATGTCGTCTAACTCAGCGAAAGTTTCATTTTATCCTGTAATTAAACAACTGTCAGGGCGCGGTCGCTTCGCAAGAGTTGCGTTCGCGGAAACGAATTTCATACATCAGTGGGTTCCGGTGTCTCTCGCCGCGGTAATTAGGTACAAGCTTGTGTTATATGATCGGAAAGGGACGATTCAATGGTGCTGCATAAAACACATTCGGATATAAAGTTCAATTTAAAAAGTCGGCACTCGGATGCAGTCGCTATTGTACACAATAGTCAGACACCACACTGTACCCAGAGATTTGTTTCATGAAAACAATATTTTTCAACAACATCTTTCTATGTAACCTCTTTTCCGTGACTTTATGTTTGATTACTGTAAATTTTGATTTCCACTTAGTGCAAATTTTCTTATGTAAGTCAGTCAGATAAGTATATCTATTGTGGATTTAAAAAATGTCTCTCATATCTAAATAATACGTTTATCGACACTCTGGAAGTCGTAAGTTTTTGAAAGCACAGTATCGGTACCAATATTCTGAGCGAGTAAGTAGCCGGCAAGATATTGTTAACAAGGTGCAGGTAGGTTCTGTTCAATAACAAAATAAATATCGTCAGCCAATATAACTGGTAGTAAAGTACTTAACTGCACAGTGCGGAGGCGGCGGCCTGCTGGCAAATCTGTCGCCTCCGGTGGGAAATTACAGGCTGCGGACTTCCGCCTCGCCGCGCCGACCTCCGCACCGCACCGTGCACCGCTCGCGGCGACGCGACGCGCGGAATGTCGGCAAGTGGGGCAATTTTTGACGAGAAAAAATAACTTGTCAAACGACTTACTCAACATGGGAGCCCTCTCTGAACTTACAAGCTGGTCTTTAGAGCGTTTTCACAGCCAACCTGATGTCAAAGGAAGTCAAATGTATGAAATATGTATCTGTCTTTCATATTGTCCGGCTCAATATCGGATATCGGAGCGCGCGGTGTCAGCATCGTCTGCCGGCTACTGTCGTCCGACACCGATGTCGGTCCGGATAATGTGTCAAACGCTCTTACGATCTAATAAACATCCGTACTAATCTTATAAATGCGAAAATAACTCTGTCTGTCTGTCTGTTTGTATGTTGCACTTTCACGTGACTAAAGCACTGAACAGATTTTTATGAAATTTGGTATAGAGGTAGATCAGACCTTGAGAAAGGACATAGGCTATGTTTGGTCGCGATAACCGACATCCACACGGGCGGAGCCGCGGGCAAAAGCTAGTCATTGAGTAAAACGTGAGAACGTAGTTTTTATAATGCCAGTTCATTCTGTAATTAATGAATAAACATCTCGAAAAATGAATTTTCTCGGGCCCCAACCCGCGATCTTTTTTAATGCTATTAAAATTTATTCAAAGATTAATAAACATGTGAGTTCAAAGAAAATAAAAAAAGAAAGAGTCACTACTTGTATAATGTAGCAAGCGTCGGTAGCTTAGTGGTTAAGGAGTCGGCCTTACGATCGAGAGGTCCCGGGTTCGATCCTGACCATTACACTACCGACGTGAACCCACTCCTAGCACAAGCAATTTAGCTTAGTTGGAGGGGTTAGAGGAAATATTAGTAACCTAGGTTCTTTGAATGAATTTTTATAGCATTTATTATGCTAACTGTTAAGTTCGAAAAACATTGGAAAAAATGAAATGCTCAAGTGAGACTCGAACTCAAGACCTTTCGCTTACAGGGCGACTGCTCTGCCAACTGAGCTATTGAGCACCACTTGAATCATTCCAAATTTTCCTTCTCTTTATATCCGTCTATAAGGGCGACGGTGCAGCCATCTACCAACATTCTTACGAACTGTTGAAAACAATGAATGATTTTTCAACCATTTTTAAACATTGAATTTTGATGACTGCACCCAATGTTTTTCGAACTTAACAGTTAGCATAATAAATGCTATAAAAAATTCATTCAAATATTTGGGCGCAGTCATCAAAATTCAATGTTTAAAAATGGTTGAAAAATCATTCATTGTTTCCAACAGTTCGTAAGAATGTTGGTAGATGGCTGCACCGTCGCCCTTATAGACGGATATAAAGAGAAGGAAAATTTGGAATGATTCAAGTGGTGCTCAATAGCTCAGTTGGCAGAGCAGTCGCCCTGTAAGCGAAAGGTCTTGAGTTAGAGTCTCACTTGAGCATTTCATTTTTTCCAATTTTTTTTTTTTTTTTTATTATTTAAAAAGAATATTAGAACCGTAGTTACTAATATTCCCTCTAACCCCTCCAGCTAAGCTAACTTGCTTGTGTTAGGAGTGGGTTCACGTCGGTAGTGTAATGGCCAGGATCGAACCCGGGACCTCTCGATCGTAAGGTCGACTCCTTAACCACTAAGCTACCGACGCTTTTCGAACCTAGGTTCTAATATTCTTTTAAAAAAAAAATTGTGTACTGTTTTTTTCTAATTATGAGTATTAATTATGTTTAACTATGTCATTAAAATATTGTTATGAGTTCAGACCGACGAGGGACTAGGCAGTGAACATGATATGTCCCCGAATAACGTCATATTGTTAGGTAGCGGCTTGATGTTGACCAAACATAAATTCACACCGCTTTCTTAATGGGGCAATTAGAGACCACATGGTTCCTTTACCGGCCCGGTTGTGTGGACGGTCATTTCACACTAGTAGTGTCATGAAGAATAATTTACACTTTACACTGTACATTGTGAATGTACATATTGTACAGATATGTGTAATATGCATTCTCCATTACACTACCTTGTATCAGTTGCGCACTGAGTCTCACGCGTGCTAATATATAAACGTAAAGGCAACTAGTATGTCTACTGTGTGTTTGTCTCAAGCTGACTCAGCGTATCATGTGTGAAACAAACTTAGCTTTTCCTTCTGCTTCTACATACACCTGTTTTTATTATTATTGTTGCTAGAAAGCTCACACCGAGCGGCTTTATGTCTCTAAGCTGTAAAGGTGTTGATCTGTGAGGTAGGCGCGAGCAGTCGAGCACGTCCGCCGGCGGGCGAGCACATTCCGGCGCGCGGCCCTTTGTGGCCCCCGAGGTATTCCAATATACATCCACCACCTCGTTATACTATACATCACTCAATACAGCCTTCAGAACGATCACTACGCTCTGTTATATCGCGGTTTTGAATCCATAATCTTAGCTCCGTATTCTAAAATGAGACTTGGCTTGAATCCCGATTTATCTGAGGATCCATACTAATATTATAAATGCGAAAGTAACTCTGTCTGTCTGTCTGTCTGTCTGTCTGTATGTTACGCTTTCACGCCTAAACCACTGAACCGATTTTGATGAAATTTGGTATAGGGGTAGATTAGACCATAAGAAAGGACATAGGCTATATTTGGTCGCGATAACCGACATCCACGTGGGCGGAGCCGCGGGCAAAAGCTAGTAGATTATATAGACAGACTGATAGCACAGTATAACGAGAGATCTTACAGTAGTTCATCGCGTTTGATGTTTGCGGAAATGCCGCCTTTTGCAGTTTTGTCAGGGTTGTCACTTCAGTTTTTATATATAATTTTTCTGTAATATTCTATATATAACTCCTATTCGTTCTCTTTGTTCTGTCAAGGCACATCAACTCACGCTAATTTATATTACAAGGTGACGCCCGCGGCTCCGCTCGCATGGATGTCGGCTATTGCGACTTTTGGTTATATCTCCGGTTCTACTCAACCAATTATGATCAAGCAAACGTAATATTTTAAGTCTGAGTTTTTGGATTTTGGTTTCGATTTCGATTTCGGTTTCAAATTCGATTTCGTTTTCTATTTCGAATTTCTATTTCGATTCCGACTTGAATTTGGATATTGATTCGGGTTCGGGTTCGGGGTTGGATTCGGATTCGAATTCGAATTTCGCTAATCGCCGGGATCGCTAAATTGATGATATATTCTTAAGGAGCCTATCCACGATCAGTTCGCCTGCAGTTTCAAATCGTATCGGGCGGCCTGCAGTCCTAAGTCGACAGCGCCCACCCACGAAAGCGATTTTGGCCTGGTGGCCATTCCCTGCTGTCAGTTTTGCGGCTACACACGATCAGTTGGGAGTCGACAGTTTCTCATCGTATGATTGCCTGCCGGCAATTGTCTGCTATCGGGCTTGACGACCATGTTACCGACGATCAAAGATGGCGGACTTGAAATTAAAAAAAAAACTAATCGAGGTTTTCAGGGTGACTAATTACGTATAATAAAATCCATTTAGCGATCCAAGATGGCGGACTTCAAATTTCCCACAAAGTCAACATGAGCATCGTTTTGGAGGTTTTCATAATATAACATAAACTCACGCCTGTGTTCCCCGAAGGGGTAGGCAGAGGTGCTAGCACCCACATTTCACCCAGTTTTCAGAGTTGCTAATTACGAATATATCATCCATCCGGTCATCTGGGATTGCTACATGAATAACATATTCGTAATCAGCAACCCCGAAAACCTTGAAAACGATACCGGTATCGATTTTAGTAAAAATTTCGAGTCCGCCATCTTGGATCACCAAATGGATGTTATATTCACAATCAGTGACCCTAAAAACCCTGAAAACGATACCCATATCGATTTTGGTAAAACTTTCGAGTCCGCCATCTTGGATCGCGAAATGGATGTTATATTCGCAATCAGCGACCCCAAAAACCCTGAAAACGATACCCATATCGATTTTGGTAAAAATTTCGAGTCCGCCATCTTGGATCGCGAAATGGATGTTATATTCGCAATCAGCGACCCCAAAAACCCTGAAAACGATACCCATATCGATTTTAGTGAAAATTTCGAGTCCGCCATCTTGGATCACCAAATGGATGTTATATTCGCAATTAGCGACCCCAAAAACCCTGTAAACGATACCCATATCGATTTTAGTGAAAATTTCGATTCCGCCATCTTGGATCACCAAATGGATGTTATATTCGCAATCAGCGACCCCAAAAACCCTGAAAACGATACCCATATCGATTTTGGTAAAAATTTTGGAGTCCGCCATCTTGGATCGCGAAATGGATGTTATATTCGCAATCAGCGACCCCAAAAACCCTGAAAACGATACCCATATCGATTTTAGTGAAAATTTCGAGTCCGCCATCTTGGATCACCAAATGGATGTTATATTCACAATCAGCGACCCCAAAAACCCCAAAAACGATACCCATATCGATTTTAGTGAAAATTTCGAGTCCGCCATCTTGGATCACCAAATGGATGTTATATTCGCAATCAGCAACCCTAAAAACCCTGTAAACGATACCCATATCGATTTTGGTAAAAATGTCGAGTCCGCCATCTTGGATCGCGAAATGGATGTTATATTCGCAATCAGCGACCCCAAAAACCCTGAAAACGATACCCATATCGATTTTTGTGAAAATTTCGTGTCCGCCATCTTGGATAGCTAAATATAGAAAACGAAAAAAAAAAACAATTTTAACAAACAAAACGAGCCTTGAAAAAAAAGTCACGTGATTAGTGTGATTACAAAAATGAGACAGCCCTGAATCCTTAGTACCGAGTAAAATGTATGGGCGTACCGAGTAATACCCCGTCCC
This sequence comes from Eilema sororculum, assembly GCA_914829495.1. Taxonomy (NCBI): domain Eukaryota; kingdom Metazoa; phylum Arthropoda; class Insecta; order Lepidoptera; family Erebidae; genus Eilema; species Eilema sororculum. The sequence continues at coordinate 241,995 of OU618555.1, read as the reverse complement.
CCACCACCCCTCTCCCCCCGCACGATTGCTCTGTCTAGACGGCTTCGTTGACCGACTGTATGTAGTATGAATCGTTAGACTGTGCTGATAGTTTGACATAGCCTATGCAATCTGTCCTCAAATAAATCGAGATACGGGCTAAGTGTCATTCTATAATACCGGCCTTAGTCTCTATTCAACTATTACAACCCCATTAAAGTAAAAAATGGGGGATTGAATGAGTATGTGTAAAGTGATCGGAACGGTGCGCACAGTGCTGTAGGAAAGGAACTTCATACCGAGCATGCTTGAGCAGAGGAATGATTGTCCTGGTGTAATTTTTTCAAACAGTATTATGGGGTTCTTCAATAAGGACATATGAAGGTCGCGATAGTTAAAAAACAGTATTTGTATGAATTGCCAAGCTTAGCGACCTGCACCAGCCAACTGCAGGGTTGAGGCTCGTAGTCCAGAACGATACTCAGTCCTGAATCTCAATAAAAAAATAGATCTAAGTGCAGACCATATTCCATGTGACAGTTCTAATGTCATCGTAAGACTCGACTCACAACTGAGCGTTGATCTAGAATACTGGCCTAAGGTTTGTAATTACATCAAAGGTCATTTATTGGCGCGCAATTAAAAGGTATTAAATGATCAAAGGCGAACTCACCCGAACTGGCCCGAAGTGCGCCGAGTCGCTCACGACACAATCGGTTTGCACGTCTTACATTGAACACTAGTTATGGCACGACACTTTAGTCTTGCGTTCTGCTGCTTCGTTAGCACTCAAACATGACAAATTATTATCGGTCTATTGTTGCAAATTTGTTTTTGGTACTGGCACTATTAGTAGTTGTAAAATTAGTAATGTAACACTACATACATAAAGCGTTTCTTACATTTCAACAAGAAGTGTTCTTTCTATAAAGCAGTTAACTAAGAGCAATATAAAACCTTCCGCTGGATACATTCCTGTATTTAACAATACTAGTGTGTATACAGCCTTGTTCATTTGTTTTATCCCATATAGAGCCAAACAAGCACACAACCCGCCTTATGGGGATTGCTCTTGCAGCGTCACAAGATGTAAATTAGGTTAAATCAATGTATGAGATCTCATTAACTATGCTTCCGCACATTTTTCTGAAAAACGACGGAATGAATGTGGGCAAAATTTGCATACGTGGAAAGTACGGCTGACACCAAAGTAGGCTATATTTTATCCTGATAATAGGTGCCTTTGGTCTCAGAAACATGATCAGTTTATAAATTTAAGCTAATATTGTGTGGCTACTAATAAATTTACATTTCAAAACACTACTATATCTTCACATAGACAAATCTGTGTCTGTTTATAACTACAAGGCATCCAGCTAAATAAAAATCTAAAATAAGCGAAATTAGAAATCTATTCCTGTTTCAGGCTCAATAACATAAGTTGTAAAAGCAAATAGACGCGTCCCTCGGTGACGATGTCGATGCAGCGCCGCTTTACGGGGCTCCGGAGACCCGGCCGGGGCAGCCAGGCGCGGACAAATGCTACGTAAGGGTATTTTGGCTGGATTTGTTCCGGAGCTCGTCCCGGGCCGGACAGATCCTATTTGTTACATTTTCCTGCTGTATTTCCCTCTTACGCATGTTGCAGTAATTGCCAACATCTCTAATATATTTAGTTATATTTTTAATTTAGTAAACTTTGAAGAATATTCGAGTCAAAAACGCAATCACAGAATAGATAATAGTGCGTAACCATAAATATAATCAAAGGAATATTTCTTATCTGAGAAACCATTGATACCTTAGAAGCTTAGCTCGTTCAAATAATATCTTGGTATATACTTTATTGTTGTTATTCTGACGATAAAAAAAATTGCAGTAGTGAGTTGTTATCACCTGCCTCGTGTCTCGCGGCTTCTACCTGTTGCATTCCGCGCTATATAATAAGGGTAATGTATACGTTGGCGATGACGAGTGTAGGCTCACACAGTTCGGTGATTTCGTTTATATCATTGCCCATACGTGGTCATGCAAGTTGGATGGCCAGCATGATATATCGAAGTTTAGCAAAATTCGCTGGTAAAACGACGGGAATTAACACTACGCTAAAATGAAGAAGAAGAACCAACGCTATCCGCCCGCACTACCACGCGGACAGCATTTACGCTGAGAGGCGACCATAGTTATGCACAGTTGTGTTTTACTTATTTTTTAATTATCTTTTCTGTGTGCATAATAAAAAATATTTTCTTTCTTTTTAAGAATTTGTATGGTGGTGCAAATTTAAAAGTTAAGTGAAGCTCTAGGCTCAAAGTAAAAAACGTGACGGAACAAAGAAAAACGAGACGCCTCGGTGTCGCCAGCGAATAATTTTCGAAAAATTAAATATTGAAATCTGATATTATAATCTCATAGAATGCATACATTTTATTAATTCTGACAAAATATAATAATTGTATGAATTCTATAAGAATACTTGAATGAATATGAACTATGCGTCTACATGATTTGTAGAAGAATTAATTAATATCATAATCTTAGCTCAGCTGTAGATGTCTGAGGTGTGAATCAGTCGTTTAGAGTCAGTATTTAATATTGAAGTTGGTGCTGGTGGCAGTGCGTTATTGCGTGGGCCAACGTTGAAATACTGGAGTACTGTCTAGACTCTAGACGGCGGCGGCCCCATAACTATTCACCATATCCTCTAGTATATATTTTATTCTATGATCATATCCAGCAAACACTTTATACTAGTGAGATTGTTTAGCTCTGGTAAAGAGATTTTAGTTTTTATTTGTAGTATTGAAAATAAAAATAGCTTACTCGTGTGTTTACAGACGCCTTGTTGGCACGCTATACTATTGATAACTAGAAAATCACGAGATAAAATTTATTTAATTTAAAACTACTGTTTTATTCATGTGGTTATTCATAACTGATTCACTGTTCACCACAGAACCCACTATTATCTATTCTGTGAAGACTTATTGAATGCTAAAGGCACAAAACCTTACGCTTTTGGGCAGCACGAGAATAATCAAGGATGAACTATATACTTTTTGGCCACTTTAGTAGTATAAAACAACGTAGACATTTACCTCGACACATCTGATTTAATTTATAGGATATTGTTGACGCACAAACAACAGTATTGATACAAACCGTCCAACTATAGCGAAGTGTACGTATAAGACACACAAACTAAGCAATTCCAATGATAAAAATTAACATAAAATAAAAAACAAGAAAATGAAATTAAATTTTTGATTGCTTGAACTTTTTTATCACAAAAATATCATGTGTATTAACTAAATCATAATTATCATAGCGAACATGATTGACACCTCCCAACACAAACCGAATAAACAAAAAAATATCGAGATGAGTCTATTTAAATGATAATAAGGTTCACAATGGCGCCAGCGACGGCCACTTGTTAGGTCGCGCACGTTCTATCGGCTACGGCGTAGACGCGCTACGAGCCACCCTCTACGGCGTGTAGATGCGGCCCGCGACCGGCACCCGACTGGCGCCCATTCAACTCTTGGGGTTGCACGCTCTTTGTAATCAGCTTCACCCGACTACATCTATGTATACTTCACTTGCTAACTCTCAATTTAAATACTGTGAATTTTTTGTTTATGGACAGAAATAATAATAAGGAGCGTGATTCCTGCCTATCCGGGAGGGAAATTGTATTTTTTCAATGTACTTGACTTTACGGTTATTTAATTTAATATAAAAAAAATCAAATATACATGACACCGGGTAATGTCTATTTGCCCAAAATTGTGGGAGATTGTCGACTATTGTAGGAACCGATGGGTAATGTTTACGTCGCGCTTTGTTCGCTCTCATGTGTTGCTCATGGCGACTTCATCTTTCTATCGCCGACAGAAAATAAGAAAAGAAAGTTTGTCCATTTGTCGGCGCTAACGACCGCCGCGCGTCGTGCTGTTATAAATACCTTCCTGCCATAAAAACTTGACCTGACTTATTATTGTCGACAGGGGGCGACTTCACTCAATTGAGGAACAAGGGCAAAGGAATGAAGAAAGGAAACTCATAGACATAAAGATAAAAAATTACCAAATTTTTTAAAAACTTTTGCTAAATTGTCAAAGAATTATCTTTTCAGCGTCCAGCCAGTCACGTATGCTTGCCGCACAAATCATGAAACGGTGACGTTATGACAATATCTTTATGATTTTTAAAAAGAATGATAATATCAATTGTCAGTTTAATTGCCTTAAATGCACTGTAGTATAAGCTGTGAGGCTGTATGAATATTCGTGTGGTGAAAGAGAAACAATTCAAGTATCACCACCGCATCTCATCCGAGGAGTGTGGTACGAGGCGACTAACGGAAAAATTTGAAAAAGACGAGAGGGAAAACTCGAAATGAAAGCTTGTACCAACCCGTCAGGCCAGTGTAGGAACAGTAGGCCAAAGCCTTCTAATAGTGGGAGAGCCCTATGTCCAACAGTGGACTGCGATAGGGTAATTGATGGTACATAGTTGTTTTTATAGGGTATGACAGTTCGGGACTTCACGCGATATTTTTCGACTTACTTTTGTCGACATTTCGGGTGCGATGCTGCGCCCATGGTCCTACCTACTCTATTTGGATAGGGATACGGTTTTTTCAGACCGGTGCCGGTGTCCAAGTAGCTTGGCTTATATGAAAGTGAATAATTGCTACAAAAAATCATTAAACCAATTATGAAAATCTTAAACACATGAATAGATATCGTACGTCAGTACTATATCTAAGTTTAGTGTTTTATTTTTTTCTTTTTAGGATTAGACTGTGTAAATGTAAATACATTATGAGCTGGAAACTACGAATAATGTATCGTTGGAAATAAACAAAATATTAGAATATGTTATTAAGTGGCTAAGTACGAATAAATTACAAATAAAACTTGTAAAAGCCAAATTGATTCAATTTAAGACCATACATAAGCTCCATCCATCCATACCATCTCGCCCTAAACGGTTTAAAATTAAAAGTATAAAAAAATTACATTAGTCCAACAAGTATTAAGTACAAAATTTCTAGGTATAACTTTAGACGCACATTTTACATGGAGGAACACATTGACAACATAATATGCACCAAAAGGAATAGATTTATCTTTGCTTTAAAAAAACTATAAGACGTAACAAGCAGACACAGCCATAATGGTCTAGCACTCATAGATCTGTTCTCTTATACGTTACGGGATAGTTATCAGGGGTAACTCATCAGACATCACAAGAGTTTAAATAGCTCAAAAAAATGCATTCGAGCTCTGTTTGGTCTAAAGTGGTCTGAAGCCTGAAGACCCGTTTTCAAATCAGATTTTATTTAACTATTCCGAGCATTTAGACATACTCGGTGATTTTATAGTCATAACATAACATAACAGAAACTGACGCCTGTATTCCCCGAAGGGGTAGGCAGAGGTGCTAGCACCCACATTTCGCCAGTTTATGTTTAGGTCCCAATGTAATAGGTGGCGAGCCTATTGCCATTAACCGGGCACTTATAAACCTGCGATAAATACACACATAACTTCGAAAAGCATCAAAAAGTCATTGGTGTGTGCCATGGTAAACCTGGAATTGAACCCGAGACCTCGTCTCAGCAGTCCATTACCCATACCACTAGGCTACCGCAGATCTTATATATAGAGATTATATCGTTTCGGATAAAAAGAATTAGGGCACAGTTTCGATAGGAAAATCATCTGGAATTATTAATTTGGTGACAGTTTTTTTGTGATAATGTAAATGTAAACTGTAATAAATTGTGATGTTTTAATTTACAGACTTGACAACCAGCATCCGACTGGCAAGCCGAACCTCTATGTTTGACACTAAGACAATTTACGCAAGCCTTAATATCCTTGACCACCTGATATCGATCGTTCGGCTCCGAAATCCGCCCATTTAAATATATTTTGATGCACCACACTGGTACAGATACATTAATAAACGGGTAGTGCACCTGTAGCCGCGCTGCCGATTGTACCGACGTAGGTTTGATATCGTGGCGCGCCATCCGGTGGCAGTTTGCCAGTAGAAGCACTATTATTATTTATAAGCCAACGATCGCGTTTAACAGAGCCAGAAGATAAGGGGATACCGCACGACCTCAGGTGAGGCGGCATGTCTCCTAGCCGGACCCCTCCTTGGTCTCTGAACTGGGGTTCCCGACGCACTAAACCGAGGAGCAGGGCAGTGGAGAGCTGGGCTGATAGTTTCAGCCTAGTTCTCCTGAATCGCGGGGCCGTCGCCACGTGCGTGAAGGGATGGGGCAACTCAATTGTGGACCTTTCGTTCGCGAGCGCCCCGCTCTCAGGCCGTGTGCAGAGCTGGCGTGACCTTGAGGAGGTGGAGACAGCGTCGGATCACTGATACATTTGGTTCGACGTCTCCCCTCCTGCGGGCGCCGCGCCGTTTACACCGGCTCCACGCGAGCCACGTTGGGTGCTTAAGCGAATGGATCGGGAGGTCCTCCTGGAGGCCGCCATCGTACAGGCCTGGGCCTCTGCGCCGGACAGGCCTGTCGACATAGACGAGGAGGCGGTGTGGTTCCAGAAGACCATGACGCGTGTCTGCGACGCGGCTATGCCTAGGGCTCCGCCCTATAATTCGAGGCGTCAGGTCTACTGGTGGTCAGCGGACATCGCGAGGCTCCGACAGGCCTCCGTGATCGCTTTCCGCAGGTGGACCAGACTCCGAAGGAGGCGTAGCCGCCCCGCAGATACGGAGCCCCGAGAGGCGGAGCTTCATGCGGGGTACAGGGAGGCCAGAAAGGCCATCCGAGTGGCCATAAGGCAGGCAAAGGCAGCAGCTCACAAAGAGCTGCTGGAGACGCTGGAGTGGGACCCATGGGGGCGGCCTTACCTTATGGTAAGGGGCAAGCTGCGCCCCCGGGCCCCGCCATTGACCCGGTGTCTCCAGCTGGAGCTGCTCGGAGGAATCGTTGGCTCCCTGTTCCCAGCGCGGGCGGTGGAACATATTCCGCCGCAGATGACTCCGCCACCTAGGTCGCCTATGGCGCCCAACGTGGATGACGACAACGTGCCTGAGGTCACTTGGGTAGAGCTAGAGCTGGCGGTGTTAAGGCTTAAGGCCAAGAACACCGCCCCGGGACCCGACGGCATTCCAGGCCGAGCGTGGGTCCTAGCTCTAGGCGAAGAAGACGCTCTCGAGCCCCGACTGAGAGGGTTTCTCAGCGCATGTTTGGAGCGAGGCCAGTTTCCGAAGATGTGAAAGGCGGGGAAACTGGTCCTCATCCGAAAGGCGGGGCGCCCGGCGGACTCACCGTTCGCCTACAGGCCCATAGTGTTGCTCGACGAGGTGTGCAAGCTCTTTGAAAGAGTCATTGCAAAGCGCCTCGTCAAGCACCTATCCAGGGCGGGGCCTGACTTGGCGGATGGCCAGAATGGCTTCCGCCGGAAGCGCTCCACTGTGGATGCCATCATGCGCGTGAGGACTCTGGCGAAGGACGCCGTCGCTCGGGGCGAGGTGGTGTTGGCGGTGTCACTGGACATTAACACCCTGCCCTGGAGCTGCATTAGGGAGGCGCTCGTGTATCACGAATTGCCTCTCTTCCTTCGCCGCATAGTCGGGGCGTATTTGTCGGAGAGAGCAGTCGTCTACTCAAGTGCGACCGGGCTCGGTCGGCGAGAGATGTCGTGCGGTGTTCCGCAGGGATCGGTCCTGGGACCGCTACTGTGGAATATCGGTTACGACTGGGTGCTTCGCGGTGAGCTCGCGGACGGTGCCGCCATCACGTGTTATGCGGACGACACGCTGGTGCTACACACCGCGAAGCGACCCTGAAGGCCACGACCGCGGTTGCCCAAGTCGTGCAGCGGATCCGACGGCTGGGTCTCGAGGTGGCTCTGCATAAAACCGAGGCCATGTTCTTTCATGGGCCTTGGCGCGTGCCACCGAAGGATTCCAGCCTCATAGTGGGAGACATTTCCATCGGCATCAAGCCCCAGGTGAAATATCTGGGGCTCGTGCTCGACGGCCGGTGGAACTTCGGGGAGCATCTCCGAAGACTGGCCCCTAAATTGAAGGACACAGCTGCCGCTTTGGGGCGGCTGCTGCCTAACATGAGGGGGCTGGATGACTCCTGCAGGAGACTCTACGCGGGAGTCGTGCGGTCCATGGCCCTATATGGGTGCCCAATATGGGCGGACACCCTGACGGTCCACAATGCGCGTCTGCTGCGTGGGCCGCAGCGTGCAATGGCCAGCAGGGCCATTAGGGGATACCGCACGATATCCCTGGAGGCGGCGAGTCTCCTTGCCGGATCCCTACCGTGGAACCTGGATGTGAGAGCCCTTTCGATGCTACATCGGTATCGAAAGGAGGCGCGGGAGCAGGGACGGGAACCCGAGCCCGAAAAAATTCGGGCCGTGAGGTCTCAGCTCCACAGGGACATGGTAGCGGAATGGGAGCTACGACTTGGGCGACCAAGCGCAGGCCACGCGGCAGCCTCTCCTACCGGCTGGCGCAGGTGATTACCGGACGAGGGTGTTTCGGGAGTTACCTGTGTCGGATCCGGAAGGAGCCAACGTCTGAGTGCCATCACTGTGATGCGAGCGAGGACACAGAGCTGCACACGCTGACCGAGTGCCCGGCGTGGGACACGCCGAGGCGGGTCCTAGTGGCGGCTCTGGGGGTGGGAGTCCTCACACTCGCCACGTTGCTCACAGCAATGGTACGATGCGCGAACGCTTGAGGTGTTCTGCAAACAAGTAATGCTCGAGAAGGAGGCGGCCGGTTGGGTCCGGACTAGACTCCGGGCCCGGGAAGCCCGCGCCGAGCGAAGGCGAACCGGACGTCAGAGGTCGCCGAATGACCTCCATCCTCCATGAGCGCTGGCCTGGGGGTGACCGGTGGAGCCATCTCGGCGGCGCAAAAATGCGCCTCCCCGTAACCGGGGCTAGATGAGGACACTGTGGTCCCCACAACTCGAAGGGGGCCATCTCGAAAGAGATGGTCCTGGGTCTGCCAGGGTGCGAGAGATATGCTTTTGGCAATCTCACCTCCGGCAACCAAGGACCCAAGACGGCGTGCGTTTTAGTCGGTTCGAGTCCGACATAACCACTTCCACCGGTTCCGTGGGGATTTATTGCACGATGAAAAAAAAAAGTTGGGAGCCCTCCATGGGACCTGGAAGCGAGAGCCCTTGCGTCTCTATTTATATAGGGCAAGGAGGCGCTGGAGCGGGGCCAATGCCCTGCGTCTCGAGAAATCGAGGCCCAGCGGTCTCAGCTCTACCAGGAAACCGTGGAGACATAGAAGGTGCGACTTGAGCAACCAAAGGGGGGATTCACCACAATATTCACCCCCCCCCCCCCCCCCTAAGAAGCGGGATGACACCCGAAAACCCCGTTTATTCCGAACCTGACCCGAAAACTTGACCCAGTCGCGGGTAAGGTTAGAAACTTTAAAAAATTGTTCCGAACGTAAATACACTTTTAGTTTAAAACCCTAAAAGGGCGGGTTTTTAACACTTATTAAGGTATATAGGTGACCTAATAAGGGTGGTAAATGCCAGTAATCTAGGCTCTGAAGGACCACTCCGAAGGACTACAATGTGGTAGCGCGATATACCTAAATCCCTTCGATAGCAAAAGTCACGATATCACCAGTTACAAGGTATCGGATTAGATCTGGGATGGTTCGTGCACTCACCTGTGGCTGCTAGCTCGCGTGGACGGCGCTCACGGTCGCTCGGGTAAAGGCCCACCACCGAGATTCCTCTCACGACAGTCACGACAAGTCTGTACAGTTCTGGTATCACTCGTGAATCGCGATATCACGTCACCACTTTGAACAGCGGGAATGCGAAAGAGCAGGAGAAGGCGATCCTCCTATGTCTAAATTGACTACTTTCAACACACCGGTCGGTGGTTTGAAAAGTGTTTGTTTAGCACACACGTCACAGAAACATCAATATGGCGCCACTTGTACCGTCCGTGCACGAATCAATTCAATTGCGAGATTGGTTTGGGTAGGATAATGGTTGTCATCGTAAATATCAATTACTTCCGTTTTCATACAGAATGGTGTTACCAGTGGCAAAAAAAAATCCAACCATCAATGTATAAGTGCGTCAAGAAAGTCATGAAATGAATGTTGAAGGAACTAATATTTTTCATTGTATTTGCAACACTCAATAACTGTCAAACTGAGTTTTCAGCTATCATTCCTTGTTTTGTTGTGGAAATGTTTCGTAGGTATATCTTTTGCATTCATTTCATTTATTTACGTCTAGTAACAATATAAAGTTTAAAAATGAATTGCAATGTGTGTATTAGTTGTGAGAGACATGTCGTATTCAAAGTATTTCAGGGATATAGTATGATATACGGCGGGATTTCAAACCGGCAAGCTGGTTTCTGATATGGAGGATATTTATGGCCAAACAGCTAAATAAGCAGGTACGTACGTATATTTTAATGTTAAAGTCGGTATGGGAAGTGTAATCTATTAAAAATTATGTGTATTAAGTGAACATTTTATTTTTCAAAGCATTGTTTGCATTTGTCGTGGTTGAGTCATTAACATACGATTTTAAGAAATCGTAGTACGACACTTTGACGTTTTTGAACAGTCTTGATCCATTTTGTATTAACCACTGAGGCCCTTTGGACTACTTAAAATTACACGGTATATACAGCTGTATTTATCCAGTACCGTACGTTTTTATTTGTTTCAGATTTTCAAAAGCACATTTCAAGACTTATCATTTCAGTATGTGATGATATATCCAGTGAGTCAGAAGCTATCGCGGATAAATTACGCAGGAGTTTCAAGCAGCATTTTGGGTGTTCAATACTCACTCCAATAAGTTAATGTTATAAAAGATTATAACTATATTATATTATAATACGTACTGTACCTACATCTTTTGTTTTCATTGTTTAATACTTTACAACGTCTGTAAAAAAATCGACTGTCTAGCAATCACGGTTCATGAGACAGACAGGTGGGTTTTGTGTAAGGTATTGCTCGGGACATGTTTCTCGGACCTAAAATATGCTCACAACATATTTCACACCCACGGTACCCATGGCCATACTCCTGGTGGACCGTGCGTTTAATAAAGTTAAAGTGTACAGTAAGCTTCAGAGAAAAGGAATCCTCCTTGAGAATAAAACCATTATCGAGGGGGGTTCCTTTTCTCTGAAGCTTACTGTACCACTGAGTAAGCGATTCTGTGACCAGAGCGGTGGTGGACGAGCTCAAAGTCACCAAGCATAGATTATTACAAAACAATCTGCGCGCGCCAGGCCAAACAATTCGTTTATCTCGCAGCTTAGATTCAAAATAGTTTCCTAAAAACGTCCAACACGGCACGTGTCCTTGTATATGAGGCTTTATACTCATTTATCGGGGTGTAAGGTTAACGGCATTTCCCTCACACCCCAGTTAACTTTGAGCCATATATGGGTTTAAGATGGCCCTCTTGGGTGTCCTCATCTAACCTCTATACCCGCTGCTAGTCACAGGGACCCGTGGCGAGTCTCCGAGCAGCTCTCTATAGGGCTGCTCCCGCCGCGGCCGTTAATTGCAGTAAGTGGTAGCGTCTCCCATGTGCTGAGTAAGAGAGTGAAGCATTGCCGTTAGCGTTGTACAGGTTGCATCGAATGGAGGCTTCGGATCATGCGCACCAAATTTAACATAATATCTGTGCTTATAAATCCCGTGTGCTTGTCTGCCACCCGAGTGATTTGACAACCATAACTTCTAAACTCAATCACTCCGCACTCGTTGATTTCGATTGGTTGTTAAAGATTTTATTTGCAAATGTTAATATCTAAATGTTGCTGCGAGCCCTGCAACCATTTAAAAAGGATATAACGACTATTCTGTAATTATATATAATTTTCTAGCTTGAAGTTTGATTTATCTCTAAAGTTTGCGCCATTAGTGCCTAAATAAATTTAATGAAATTATTGCCGTATGTTTTTTTCACTTTTATTCACCTACTATCCAACTATCGTAATGAAATCATACCATAAAAAGCAACAGATCAAGTCTGTTTAGTTATAGTAAGACAGGGATACCAGATTAAGCGCAGCAGCGCCACCCTCAATTTTCACGACTTTCTTGACGGGCTATATCTATTCTCGGCAAATTTGTACTATCGGCTTTCACGAATCCAACATCCATGATTAATTTAATAAATTTAACATAATAAAGAACCATTAGGGTGCATCAAGAGTTTTTAAAGAAACTAATAAACACAATTCAATTCAATTCTTATTGAATAATGAACACAACGCGATATTCAACGGGTGTCATGCGGATGACATTTACTCTTTTTACAAATTAAATGACGTGACATAATGGCTGATAGTGTTTTCAGAGCATTTAAAATAAAAAACTATAGAATTTTTAATTGGAATTTATACAGCCTTCTGATCATAGATTATTATATATACTAGAGACTTCTGATAATTTTATTAGTTGTATTCGATATATATTGTTTTTTTTTTTATATAGGACACGTCAATTTGACTTCACCTCGCCTGATGTTAAGCAAAGGCAAAGTCTCGGAAAGAGGGTCACCATCGTAAACAAGTACCATGTTAACAGTGGTGGCACTCAGCTTGACGGCCTCATCAGACGCCTTTTCACGCCTTTTCACGCCCCGCCGCGCTGGTTTGGTACGACAAATAATGTAAGCAATACTAGGAATACTCTTAAAATTTAATATGAGTCAAATATTCTATTGTTATTCCTAATATATTTTGCATGCAACATTATTTTTTTATTACACATGTACACCCGACCGTAATTCAAGCAATAAATTGAATTTGAATTTGATCATAGTCCGTTTCTTATGATTTGGTCTTAAACTTTTTACTTTTCCCACTTTCAAGCGTTACTTTAAACATCGTAAGATCCTGACTTCTCTACGTAGGTCGATAACGCGAGGTGCGTCCCGGACGCGTTTGGGGACACGCTCCAACTTTAATTGCGTGTCACCGCCAGCGGAGCCACGAGCCTGCGGGTGACACTGTTCGTTCCTATCATGGTGGAAAATGACTCGATTGCAATGATAATTACTCTTCACATCGAAGTTTTACTAGATAGCTGAGGAACAGTTCAATGGCTCACTCTGTAGAGTGGCAAACAAGTGATGCTGTAGGACGTAGGTATTTTTACTAATCGGATGGGGATACACTTCTAAAGGGTGACTAAATTACATACTCGTAATTTAGTCACACTTGAGAAATGTACCTACCTCCTTTTTTATTTTTATTTTTTCGTGCGGAAATCCCCTCGGATCCCTAAACCGAACCGACTAAAACCGCACACCGACTGTCGTGGTGGTAGGCCGGAAGTGAGGTTGTCTTCGACATATCCCTCGCACCCCGGCTGACCCAGGGCCATCCCTTACAGTCTGGCCCTCCTCGGGGAGAAGTGTCTCCCCGCTCGATTAGTAAATGTGTACATAGGCCGCGGTAACCACTTTCCATCAGGTGGGCCGTGTGCTTGTCTGCCACCGAAGTCGTATAAAAAAAATACTCAATCAATCAAGTCAATGCTACCTCTAATGCTGTGGCAGTGTCACAAGTTGCGGCGACGCTTGCGTCAGGCGCTAGGCGCGCACTGGTCGCTCATCGAGCGATACATTTAGGATTGGTTGGTACCAGCCGGGGTGCGAGGGATATGTCGATGACAACCTTACCTCCGGCCTAGCACCACGACCCACAGTCGGCGTGCGGTTTTAGTCGGTTCGAGCCCGACAAAAAAAAAAGGATTGGTTGGCACAAATACAACCGGGAATATACCTAATAATCTCTCTTCTTATCAATATTGATTGGAAACTAAATAATATACAATGTTATTATCATTAATTAAAAATCGTTTTGACTCACTTTGAATAGACTGTGCATGTTAATACCTAATCGTTTTTTGTGAGTATAAAAATGTGTAGAAAATGCTTATTTATTTATTTATTTATTTAAACTTTATGCATACATGTACATAGGCGGACTTAATGCCGTAGGCATTCTCTACCAGTCAACCTCATAGGTGGTGCAGAGAAATCAAAGTAGGTGCATTACGAATGGTGATTAAAATATACAATAGAGCACATAATAAATAAGCTGTAGAGCAAGTAAGTAAGTAAGTATCTACGCTGATACTTATACACATATAATAATAATAAATATAACAAAAATAATAACAATACATAAAATAGTAGTATAGTATACTTAAAAATAATAAATATTACTTACATAATATATACATATATATATATATATATATATACATATACCTAATTATATATTCATAATAGGAATATATAAAATATAGAAAAGATCATTATGACGTTTCTTCCAATTTGTCCAGCATAAGTTTCCGAACCTTTAGTTTGAATGTATAACGGCTGGTGGCCATCCCAAGAGGTAGCTCGTTCCAAAGGAATATGGATTGTACAGGAAAGGAAGAGTGGATGAAATCGGCGCGATGAGAGGGACAGCGTAAGACGAGGTTATTGGCTGAGCGAAGGTTTCTGTCGTGATTTGAGCCAAGATATTGAAAATAGGGGGAGAGGTAAGAGGGAGAATTAGGAGAAGTAAGGATAGTATAAAGAGTGGTAAGGGCACGATGGTTCCGACGCTGACGTATCGGTAACCAATTTAATTGTGACCGGCATGCAGACACATGGTCATACTTGCGAAGGTTGAAAACAAACCTGATACAGTTATTTAGGAGACGGTCAAATCTGTTGATATATTCTACATTCAGGTCGAAGTAACAAACATCACCATAATCAAGTACGGGGAAAAGTAATGCCTGCACAATCATTGCCTTGGTGTTGATAGGTAGGAGGCTCCGTAGACGATAAAATGCGCGAAGCGAACCAGTAATTTTCTGACACACGCGTGACACCTGATCAGTCCAACTCAGGGTGGAGTCAATAACCAAGCCGAGGTCTTTGACAGACGGGCTTACGGGTATCACTACACCATTGAGAGTAATGGGCGGGAGCGTTGCCTCGTCCACCTGTCTCCGTAAATGTGGGCTTCCTATGATTATGGCCTGGCACTTACTTGGATTGACCATCAGTCCAAATTGGCTCGACCAGCTGTTGATATGCTCTAAGTCCTGATTGACTTTGTTTATTGCAGAGCACAAATCAACCACCCCCGCTTGGGCGTACAGTTGCAGGTCATCGGCGTACAAATGATACGCACATTGAAGTTTTGGAGTTACGAGATTTATGAAAATAGAGAATAATAAGGGAGATAAAATACCGCCTTGAGGGACGCCAGCGTCAATGTCACGCCAACATGATAGAGTATCATCGCGACGGACAGCCTGCTGTCGCCCCTGAAGATAACTAGAGAACCATTCCAGTGCGTCCGGTGAGATCATAAAGTGAGATAGGGTGTTTAAAAGAAGGTCGTGGTTGACCGTATTAAAGGCATTAGAGAAATCAACCAGTGCTAGTACTGAGAGTTTGGTGTTTTCCATGCCTGCCCTAATATCCTCGGTCACTTTTAAAAGAGCTGTAACAGTGCTATGACCGGGCCTGAATCCAGATTGTAGGGGATTCAACAAATTATTGCTATAAATAAAGGTTGACAGCTGTTTGTGCACACAGGCCTCGAGCACCTTGGATAGGAAGGGCAGAAGACTGATGGGACGAAAGTGATTTGGAAGGGATGGATTTGAGTTTTTAGGAAGGGGTATAACAAAGGCTTTACGCCAAATGGAGGGGAACTGTCCAGAGTCTAAGGAATAATTTATTATATGGGTGATTACCGGCAGAAGATGGTCCAGGATAGGGGTCATCATTCGGCGACTAATATTATCAGGGCCCACAGCACTTGATTTAATGGAAAGTATAGTTTTTTTGACCTCACTCGGTGCAACCGGAGAAAATTCGAAAGCCGCGATGTTGGGACGTGGTAAGCTTTTAAGGAAGTCTATTGTGCAGCTCTTGGTTTGGTGACTCAGAGGGGTGATAGTTGTGAAATGACGATTGATGTCGTCCAAACCAATAGAACACGGAGCTTCCGAGCATCGCTGTTTGCCAATACCCAGACTCCCCAGGAACTTCCAAATGCTGGCGGGGGAAGATGAAATGATATTGTTAAGGATATAGCGGCGTTTGGCATTGCGCATCATCTGGTTACACCGATTCCTGGCGGCTTTGAAGAGCACCCACGTTTCGTCACGCTTGTTCTTACGGTACTTGGAAAACACCCGATCCCTATGACGCATTGCCATACGAACCTCCTGTGTTATCCACGGCGCAGGAGGACGTTTTATTTTAACTCTCCTGATCGGAGCGTGAGTGTCGTAAAGGCTGGTGACCACGTTATTAAAGATACGAACTTTTTCATCTACAGAGGTGGCCTCACCAATGCGGTCCCAGCACAATGCTGAAGCATCCTTACTTAGTTGCTCAACGTCCATGCGTCCAAAATTACGCAAGAGCAAGATACGAGGTTGGCGTTTCGGTGGTTTAAGGACATATGACAGAAACATGAGATCGTGTCGAGAAAAAGCTGGCGCCGGGTGTTGACCGTGTGACGAGACGAGAGATAGGTTGGATGTCAGTATTACGTCCAGCCAAGTATCCTCCGTTGCCACATTGTGGTGGGTAGCTTGAAGAGGCAGGATGTTTAGATTAACAGACTGGACAATGTCAATCAGCTTACGGTAGCGCGGCGTTTGGGGGGATAAGAGGTCCGTGTTGAGATCGCCCATGATTATGTGATGTTCGTACTCCGTTCCCAAAGTTTCCAAGATCGCCTCGAGACTACCAAAGTAATTAACTGCAGGTGGGCTGTAGACGACGCCTAGTGCGGTTCTCGTGCCCTTGACCATAACCTCAAGGAAAATATACTCAGCTGTAGTAGTAGAGTTGGAAGGAGAGGAGGCTAGAATTTTGAAGGGAAAATCAGCACGAAGGTATATAGCAACGCCACCTCCCCTAGTCTCGCTCCCGTCGTCTCGATCATTACGGATAAGAATGAAACCAGGGAGAGGATAAGTAGTGGAGAGATGGTGTGGTTTGAACCAGCTTTCTGACATCAGGACGGCATGAACATTACAGTCACTAAAAGTCTCTATGAACTCATTATAGTGCTTTGGCAAACTCTGTGCGTTGATATGACAGACATTTAGGAGGTGGTTAGTTTGAGAGCCGAAAGTCTCTCGGACGAACTCACCAAGCTCATCAGTTGTATCAGAAGACACCGAACAGAAACTATCATCGCTAGAAGAAATTGAAGACTCGTTGGCAGAAACATAAGAATCAGCAGAATTGTCAGAATACATGTAAATAGAGTATAATAAATATATGCTATGTATAATATAATATAAAGTAATGTAATGAAAATAATATAGAATAATATGATAATATAAAAATATAGTGTATATAAAAATGTTAGTTAGATAATGCAAATACGTACGGCAGCACTCATGTATCTGCACCACCCACCAGCAACTGCACACAATTAAGCAATAGTTCACAACAGATAATATTCGACAAACATTAGGTACTATATAATTACACTTTGTCATGATGCAAATTAGGTAAACAAAGATAAAATAAGAAAAAGAACGGAGGCTCCTGAAGATTCCGTGACTAACAATACAGTTTTTAGTGTAATGGAACGCAATAGTAAAAAAAAAAAAAAAAAAAGAAAATAAGAGAAATCACACAGAATAGAAATCGGATCATTTCCGAACGCAACATTCATTCAACAATCAAACATAGGAATTCAATATAGGAAAGAAACAGTTGTATAAGTTTTAACATTTATTTATTTAACTTACAATTATTATAATATCCCCTTTAGCCCTTAGTGCAATGGCGCCTCGCGTAATGTGGCTGCGATACTTCCCAACAGCTTACAACTGTACATATCTACCTACCTATGATGAAAGTGATACAGCTACTTGCTACCGAGCCCGGGGCCCCGGGCCACTACAATCGGCGACATGCCACAATACTACTAAAATGAAATTAAAACAATGTCTAGAGATAATAATAATAATTATGTTGTTTAGTTTCTACATTAGGTGAATACTTTAAAATTATCATGTTGCAAAATATAGTACCTAAGTAAGTAAACCAAAATTTTATTCCATTATCATAAATGAAGAGATTCAATTATCTAATATTCGCACTGTGATCGAAAATGGAAATATCCTTCAAGGAATATATAATATGTAAATATATATATAGATGGATTTCTTATGTATTAAAGTGTATATGTTTATTGTATGTATTATCAGTTATCACATTATAGTAAATAGTTAATTTTCTGTCTGCACCTACCTCAATGTAGGTATCTCTGCATCACCCTAAGGTTGATTGTTAGATAATACCTTTGGCATTAAGTCTGCCTTTGTACAAATGTTTATGTGCAAAAAGTTTAAAAATCAATAAATAAACAAGTAATTCTTTATTTCTTGCAGCTCTACACGCGCTTGAGATTTTGCTTTGCTAACTGTAGATCTCTAAGTTCTTTTCGCATTTCCTAATTAATATCAATAATATTATTTTATATCATAAACTTTGAAGATTCTGTTAACCTGAATGTAACCCAACAGTGAAGCGATAACAATATAATGTTCAAGTTCAATCAATCAAAGTAATCGTGACGTCATAGTCAACTGCCATAATCAAATACTTCTATACATTACGAGTTAACTGTCATGCCATGAAAAACCATCTATTTCGTTACTTGACAATTGCGAAACACCACCAAAATGTTCAAGTCATACTTGTCACTGGCAAAATGTCAGTGATTTTGCTACCAAGCCACCAATGTAAGGACGGCACTGGACAATTCTGCATTATGTTCCACCCCCCTAGGCGTGCGGCGCGGGCAGCAGGCCGTCCCCCCCCTAGGCGTGCGGCGCGGGCAGCAGGCCGCCCCCCCCTAGGCGTGCGGCGCGGGCAGCAGGCCGCCCCCCCCCTAGGCGTGCGGCGCGGGCAGCCGGCCGCCCCCCCCTAGGCGTGCGGCGCGGGCAGCAGGCCGCCCCCCCCTAGGCGTGCGGTGCGGGCAGCAGGCCGCCCCCCCCTAGGCGTGCGGCGCGGGCAGCAGGCCGCCCCCCCCTAGGCGTGCGGCGCGGGCAGCAGGCCGCCCCCCCCTAGGCGTGCGGCGCGGGCAGCAGGCCGTCCCCCCCCTAGGCGTGCGGCGCGGGCAGCAGGCCGTCCCGCAGCTGGCGCGCCAGCCACGCCACGCCGTCCGCCCCTAGGCGTGCGGCGCGGGCAGCAGGCCGTCCCGCAGCTGGCGCGCCAGCCACGCCACGCCGTCCGCCCCTAGGCGTGCGGCGCGGGCAGCAGGCCGTCCCGCAGCTGGCGCGCCAGCCACGCCACGCCGTCCGCCCCTAGGCGTGCGGCGCGGGCAGCAGGCCGTCCCGCAGCTGGCGCGCCAGCCACGCCACGCCGTCCGCCCCTAGGCGTGCGGCGCGGGCAGCAGGCCGTCCCGCAGCTGGCGCGCCAGCCACGCCACGCCGTCCGCCCCTAGGCGTGCGGCGCGGGCAGCAGGCCGTCCCGCAGCTGGCGCGCCAGCCACGCCACGCCGTCCGCCCCTAGGCGTGCGGCGCGGGCAGCAGGCCGTCCCGCAGCTGGCGCGCCAGCCACGCCACGCCGTCCGCCCCTAGGCGTGCGGCGCGGGCAGCAGGCCGTCCCGCAGCTGGCGCGCCAGCCACGCCACGCCGTCCGCCCCTAGGCGTGCGGCGCGGGCAGCAGGCCGTCCCGCAGCTGGCGCGCCAGCCACGCCACGCCGTCCGCCCCTAGGCGTGCGGCGCGGGCAGCAGGCCGTCCCGCAGCTGGCGCGCCAGCCACGCCACGCCGTCCGCCCCTAGGCGTGCGGCGCGGGCAGCAGGCCGTCCCGCAGCTGGCGCGCCAGCCACGCCACGCCGTCGGCCAGCCCCGCGCCCGACAGCGCGCACGACGCGCAGATGTGCCACGGCTTGTCCGTGATGCGCTCCAGGCACAGCGCTGGAACAAACAACCACTGCGTTATGACACTATCGTAAAGCAGGGATATTGGTGTTGGATTTGCCGTGGAAGTTCGCAGAACCGCACAGTGTCTGAAGAATGTACTCAATTGATGGCAATGATCTTGCTACTCACAACGTGAGACAGAAAAATGTGGGCCCTAATAAGTACCTCTATAAAATGTTATATAATAGAAACCATTTCCGTCCAAAGGAATCATGTCTACAGTAACTTTTTACCAAGTTGCCTAATCAAATTGAATTGCTTCTCATTCATAGGTAAAAGTAACTCTGTAGGTACCTGCTGCGACTTGCATGGGCGCGAGCGCGTGCGGCGCGTCCGACTTGTTAGCGAACACCAGCAGCGGCACCCGGCGACCGAACATGTCGGGGTGCGCCAGCAGCAGCTCCAGCTCCTCGCGGGCCACCACTGGGAAACACGAGTAAATGTAAAAACCTTACAAAATAACAAAAATACTGACACTACGGATACGAACTTATTCCACGCAATAGTGCAATCAATTGCCATCTACAACGCACGAACTCGATTCCTGCTCAGTTGCAATATTTGTTTACTACATGCATATATCTATTTACATTGCTCTGGGTAATTCCGTGCCTCAGAGAGAACGTCGAGCCGTCGTCGGTCCCGGATGGCATACGAACAAGCAGTCGTTACGAGTAAGTCTTAGAGCATGATGTATGACTACGGAACATATGGAAATAAGGCCCATTTGACGAGCTGAAAGATAGGGAGCGTTTGAACCTCAATCATGCCCTATTGCTGGTGGCAGGCAGTAGTTACTAGGCATCGTACCGAGGCGCAGGTGGTCGGCGGCGTCCACGACGAAGATGACGGCGTGCGCGCGCCGGTAGTGGCGCTCCCACAGCGCGCGGTGCCGCGGCGCCCCCGACACGTCCCACGCGCTGAACGACACGCCCGCGCCTGTGAACCATGCAGCACTCAGTTCACCATACTGCTACTACTACTCAATCATTAGCCTATTACAGTCTAGTACTGCCATAGGCCTCTATTGATACTTAAATAACCCTTGGCCACTCAAGACATTAGTTACACCACTAGGAAGCTCTCCAAACCACATGCGTCCCCCTCCCTCATCTCCCGCCCCCAGCGAAAAGTTTGTCAAACCGGTGTCCCTATACGAGTAGGTATATTTGGTAACTTGTACTCGTAGTAAAGGAAGTTCGAGCAAGTACTTAAACATAATTAACACTTCGGACATTGATAACAGTGCCGAGAACACCGTGTTTCTTATAACTAATTAATATGCAAGACAGCAAAAAATGCCGAATCAAAATAACCATGATCACGTACCTCCTACAAAGCAATGAATATACCCACGTACTAGCGCTGTAATTTGGAACTACTTCGTAATTTGGTCAGTACAAAGTATATTTTATATCATCAATATTTATATTGTACAATACACCGGCTAACGAATTGCAACTAGTCTAAGGGGCTGGCCATGTATAGAATGGAAATACGCTAGCCGATATCTCCGTGATAAATGACATGGGGGTAGGTGTCACACGAAATGTTCCCAACTCATAATCGTAAACCATAATGAGACCCCTTGTGAAGTGATTGGGTTCCACTCGGCGCTCTAGTTTCAATCAATTGTAGATAAATTGCGTTTTGTTCGGCGGCGCGATGAGACTGATTGCCTCTCCGGGTGAATAGCTCGCACTCCGGCGCTCCTCACGGAGTCCCGGAACTCCCGGACCGCACGCAACATCCAATTACTATTGGCGGCGGGGCTGAACACGTTCTTATTAGTGATGTACAAGCAAAGCTTACATTTAGCTGATTTAGTATATGTGTAAATTATGAAAAAAAAGGAAAGCAGTTCCGGCAGTCGGACCACTCAGCTGTACAGACTACCTAATAGTTGGTGACAGTGCTCTCCTGTACTGCGTGAAGGGATGCCTGCAGCGCACTTCTCTGCCTCATGTGTTCAAGTTGTAAGTATACCTCGAAACACGTCTTGGACCTATGTCACGTGACATACCTACCAGATCCTGACGCGCGCGGTTTCTATGTCCACCACCGTAGCGCCTCGCGCTATACTCAAAAGACACCAAAGAAACGTGTACTGTGCATATAGTGCATGTTTTGAACACATTTTAGGTCCAAGATGTAATTAAATTACACTTTTTTCTACACTGCCAACACCAAATTATGTTTTAGTGTCGCCTCCAGCTTACCCACCATTTTCAATTGACATCTTACGAGTTGCCAGTGTTGAAAAAAGTGTAATATAATGCGAAATTTAGAGGCGGTACAATTTGAAAAGCGGTCCAATATACTGGAGTCTCCCCTGTGTCCCGAGGTACAAGTGTAAACTGTGCACTCACTCTGGAAGTGCTCCTGCTGCTGCGCGACGGTGGGCACGCCGGCGGGGGCGGGCGCGGCGCGCTGGTCGGGCGGGCGCAGCGCGTGCAGCAGCGTGCTCTTGCCGCTGTTGTCCAGCCCCAGCACCAGCACCGACACTTCGGCGCGCCCGCGCCCCAGCCACGCCGACAGCCGCTCCAGCAGGCCCATCGCGACCACCCCACCCGCCTCTGGAGCGCTGACAACATTATACGCGATCACTTGTAAGCTAACCGAATTTATCATCTTTTTTGTATGTGAAACTTTTAAATACCTGTTACTAATCCAATACAATTTACACAGCCAAAAGTCACCAAAATTGCGTTAGATAATTGATGATAAAATGACTGAAACTTCAGCGAGTGTCCAAGTTCACAACTCGGCAAAAGTGGTCATTAAACATATGTTATAATTAAAGGTGTTATAGCTCACCGGCTGGCGGTGCTCGGTGGGTCGGTTCACATGATCACACCTCGATCGATACACTCAACATCGGCCTCCGTTGAACAAGAGCTCTCCGTAGAACTGCAGCAGAAGGAGACAGGAGAGCAGCTGGGAGTTAGCTAGCGTCTCCAGCGTGCACCAGTGCGCAATTGTTTAATTACACCTGTATATTGTAAGTCAGTGTGCCTGGCGCGGCTGCTCACGGGACATCGATGCTGGCGTCGCCATGGCAACCGAGGCCCAACACCGCGGCACACAAACTTGCGCTGGTAGGGTACACTTGCGCCGAAGGACAGCTAAACGGAGGTGCCTAATCTACATGTTTGTCCTACTGACTGTACTTGCCTAAATATTGGCTGAATAAGAAACAAACACATAACATAAATATCATTTATTATTTATGTAACATTTAATAAAATTTATGTATTTCAATTTTATAATTTATTCAGTATGCATTTTATTATCTTATATGTACTTAAGTCAATAGATACACAATTTACAAGATAGGTGCCTAAATAATGCCATAAAACTTAAGTTTATTCTTATATCGTAATAAATTAGACTGCAACAAGTACATATCTTTTGGTTTATTTATACTTTCAGTACTTATGTAAATATGATACTGCACATATTGTCGTTGGCATAATTTATGATGGCCATGTAAATATCTTGAAGCGCCGTACGCTCCACATCCCTTCAAGTTAAGTATGTCCTTACCCATAGTTCTCTACTTACACTATACATTACCTACTACTTAATTAATTACTTTGGTACTTACAAATTAAATAGGAATTAGTTGTGTACTATACAATTATCTACTGTCGGGAACTGACGCCACAGTAGTAGGTGCATGTGTGACCAGCCTGTGACCACGTCCAGTACCTATCTGCTAACATGTTCGCCATAATTCCCGTAAAGACACATACTCGCACACACCTCTGTACCAGAAGTGGTAGGCAGAGGTTTATTAACACCCATATTTAGTTTTTTGGTCCCACACTAGATATAGGAAAAATAAATAATAGAAGTATGTAATGGGAAATATTCTTACACAAGTTTGATAGATGAAGAAAAAATAGATTTTGTACTTAGTTATTTTACATACTTATCAGTAAAAAAGAATAAGAAAATATGCGTGATAGGAATGATGTCAGTTCTGTTTAACAATAATTTAATAAAAACACTACGTAACACTGAACTGTTGCTAATTAGCCTATGCTACAACATAGGTACTTAACTACATACTTACCTACATATTTAAATAAATAAACTGCTAAACAGCATTTTCCTTTGGCATATAATATGTGTCTATGAATGTATACATATATAAAAATACTTGTCGCTACTGCCTGACTGATTTAACGACGCAGAGCCAAACCGCTGGACCTACAATCTTGAAATTTTGACAGTAGATGCATTTTATTATGTGAGCATCCACTAAGAAAGGATTTTTGGAAATTCTGTTACTAAAGGTGTCATTTTCAGTACTAGATGCACTTATTTTCATAAACCCGTGTCTTTAAAGAAATAAATGAACACGTGTGTCAGCGTTTTTCAAAATTTAACTACTAAGAGGGTAAAATAGGTGATAAACGTTTGTATGGAAAGTTCGTCATGTTCAAAGTAAGAAGCATGAAACTTCGTACATACACCTACGTCTTTTGAGAAATGTTTTGTCGCAATAACCGGACAAAAGATAGTATACATATATAATATGTAGATATGAATGTGATGACACAATCATGTCATCAGTATTCTAGAATCCATATAACAAGATATCTTAGGTTAGACCTCGATGGTGCTGTAATATGCCCTAGAAGCGTCAATGGATGAGTACATTTAACGTTATTCCGAATGCGCACGGTCCCCTCGGCCCAAGCTCTCATGCTCGCTCTCGGCCCGCAGACAACGCTGCAGAGACTTCTAACCACCGCAATGTTCCCATTAGAGTACAATCACATTTTGGTGACGACCGCCTCGTACAGCGGCTCGTGGGCCCCGCGGCGCAGCAGGTCGCGGTAGATGTCGGCGGGCGCGCGGCCGCGCGTCTCGGGCACGCGCCAGCGCGCGTAGGCCGCCAGCGCCAGCGTCAGCGCCGCCGCCAGCGCCAGCGCCGCCGGCAGCCCTGCGCGCGCCGCCACGCACGGGAACACCACCACCTCCACGGCGTTGCCCAGCCACGCCAGCGCGCCCACCAGCAGCACGGCGCAGCCGCGGTACTGCCGGCAGAGAGACCAACGTCGTATTAGAGTTAGGGATCACCTCTCGATTCAAATACTCAGGGTGAACGATGTTCATCCCTTGCACATGAACTATTACGGGTGTTGAAAGAAGGGTAGGTACTTTGCTACCCGTACTCGTTTTCGTTTATTAGTCGTCGAACTGAACGAGTACAAACTCAAAGGGTAACACTCGCTGAAAAGTCCAACTGATATCGTCCAATTGCATCGTCGGATCATCACGACTTCATTCTTTCACACAGTCACTACGACAGCCTGGAGACTGGCTTCAAGAATGTAACTATACCGTGTCTAAACTACTAGTCTAATTAGTGAGAGAATGTGCAGTCACCTCGTAGTCGAACATGTCGGCCATCATGGCGTAGGGCGCGGGCTGCAGGCCGGCCGAGTCGGCGAACACCGCGGCCGCCAGCGCCGCCGCTGCCCAGCGGCCGCCGCCGGCCCAGCGCACGGCCGCCGCACCCAGCGCCAGCGCGCCGCCCGTGGCCAGCGCGCCCCACAGCATGAGGTTCCGCCGGCCCGCGCGCTCCACCAGCCACAGCGCCAGCGCCGACGCCGCCAGCTGCGCCGCGCCCAGCCACAGCGCGTGCGCCGCCGGCGAGCCCACGCCGCGCGCCAGCGCGAACACGCGCTCGGCGTACTGCATCAGCGCCAGCACGCCGCACGTCTCCTGCCCCACCACCACCACGCACGACAGCGCGAAGGCGCGCCGCCGCCCCGCGTCGCTGACTGCAGTGCGAACGGGCCAAGAGTTTGAGCGTGCCTCTCCTCACTTAACATTTCGGAAGGCAAGAGGGGCCCGTCTCATGGTATGTTGGACGATGTTTCAGGGCTGACTGCGGTTTTCTGATCCCTGACCCCACCCCGGGAGAGGCCTCGCAATAGACCATAGACATTTTATACATCTGCCACCCCTAGGGACTGTGCGATGAATGACTGAGGGTCACAAAACAGTAGAATAATGCCCCCATCTGCGACATCATTACGTACACAAATTTTGAATGAGTTTGATAGCGGAGACGGGCTTGCCCTCGCTGGGGAAGTTCGTGAGCTCCGCCTTCAGCTCCGGCTCGTCGCGGTGCACTCCGCGCAGCCATGCCAGGGACTCGCGCGCTTTCTGAAACAAATTCATAAAAATAGCATGATAAGCTTTGAAAAGACGTACTTGAACTTTATGAGTTTGTAACGTTGTAGAGTACCTATCTAGATCTAAGGACCCGATTTTGAAAATTCGTCTATCAATTAGGTAAAAGCGTCGAAATTCACCACACTATCGAAGAGGATCACCACAGGGAACAGAATCATAAGTCAATGTGGGTGGAGCCGTGGACAACAGCTAGTAATAGTTACTAGCTGTTGTCCACGGCTATGCTGATAATTATCTGGGGGCACCCCAGTGCGCAATGGGTGAACTTCTAAATGGAACGTCTCTGCACAAGTAATCAAGCTCCGTGCGTGGAGATCAGTAAGTTGTGCAGTCGCCTCTCAGGACTCAGTTGGTCTCCACACACAGCTGGTGCCTGAGCAGTATGGACCTACCTCGGGGAGGCCCTGCGCCGCCAGGTACTGCGGCGACTCCGGCATGAACGCGAACAGCGCGCAGTGCGCCAGCGACAGCGACAGGCAGCTCCACAGCACCGTGCTGCGAAGTCACAAGTCCGTTAGCAACGGCTTACTGCAGAAACGCCAAGTACGTAAATGCTTTGATATTATAGTAAACAACATGTTGGGATCTATACTCTATTTGGTGCCGTACCTTGAGTTAAATACCTCAATAATCGGAGTATAGTGTTCTCTAGAGAGCGCTCTCGAGTGGTCCACGCGTGGCCAGCGGTGGACTGGTGGTGGCGATCAGTTCATATTTATGGAACATTCTTTTATTACAGACATTTATATATACAGTAGGCACGATGAATATAAATAATAACAACACAGTGTATTATGTGCTCATTTCCAGTAACATAAGGTCCTCCTAATGGTAGTGATAAATGAACCGGTTTCTGTTTTTATGTTGCGATATTATAATGTATGGAAATATATTTAACAAGGTATGATATAAAACAGAACCGGTTTCTCTGACAAACTCTAGTAAGTACTCTTCACGCTGATACCGAGTGCAGCGACCCATCACCCAGGGCTGTTACAGAGTAGTTGGCCAGCACGAGCACCGGCGCATTGCGACAGCGCGAGCCCCTCGGCGCAGGAGTGACAGAGACAGGTGATAGTTACGTGTGTGGCACGCGCAGGTAGGCGGCGGCGTACATGAGCAGCGCGCCCAGGTTGTTGGCCAGCACCAGCGCCGACACCGCCGCGCCGCTCACGCGCGGGTGGCACATCTGCGCAAACGACTCACATGTCACTTTTACGTAATCCAATAGGTTCTAATATGAATGCTAACTTCCCAATAGGTCCATCATGGTAGTCCTCGAAGGAAATGAAGATCTTGAAACT
Organism: Eilema sororculum; assembly: GCA_914829495.1. Taxonomy (NCBI): domain Eukaryota; kingdom Metazoa; phylum Arthropoda; class Insecta; order Lepidoptera; family Erebidae; genus Eilema; species Eilema sororculum. The sequence continues at coordinate 214,485 of OU618555.1, read as the reverse complement.
TATCTAAGGTAAAAAAAAGTGATGTCTCGAAAACATGGCATATCAGAAGTATCCAAAGCGAGGTCACATAAAAGGTTCAATTAACATAGAAGAAAGTTGCATTTATGCCACTCAACATTATTAAGTATAAGAGCTAAACGCTAACAGTACCTCCCTTGCGAGCAGCGGCGCGAAGGTCCAGGCGGCCGCACCGCCCAACCCGGCGCACGCGCGTGCCACCACCACGCACCAGCCGCCGCCCGCCAGCTTCAGCGACCAGCACACCTGGGACACGCAACACACATACTTGTACATGTGAGGATACAATGGTCCACTGCACCCACTGAAACTTTATAGGAGACATAGATGCGACCGATGATTACAACGATTGATTTTAGCAAAACTGTACCTACTCCGTCCAGCGCGGAGTGTAAAGCCAAGCTGCTGATTGACGTAGTTAGGTCCAGAATTTTCTCAGTGGTTAGGTAGTCTAACGGGAGTCGAGCTGGCAAACACCACGTGAAACCAATACAATGTAAGGAAAGAAAGACTAGGAAAGTAGAGCGCAAGCCTTAGTTGCAACTGGCATTATAGCTCAGACAACGGTAATGTAAGCATATACTTAGGTAAAACGTTAAATACTGACTGCGAACATAGTCGAAGTGGCGATGACGGCGAACTTGCGGCCGGCGGCGATGAGGCAGGCGCTGAGCGGCACGCCCGCCAGCGAGGCGCAGAACGTGACGGCCGCCGCCGCCACCGCCTGCGCGTCGCCCGCCCCTGCCTCCGCGCCCGACACCAGCGACACCCAGCCCATCGCCAGCCCGAACGACATCGTCGGGATGTTTACTGCAACCGCGACTTAGAGCATCACTCGACCACAGTACACAACGCCTTCTGCCTCCATACAGAGCGCAGAATGGCAAATTGTTGGATTTGTGAGGGAGGAATTTGAGATAGTCATGGGCCAGATGGGAAGTTGTTACCGCGGCCTATGAACGTCAGCAAACCAGGGGTCATACTTGTGAGTTGCCACGAGTTTATGGGTGAAACAAACCCCCTGTGAAACCTTCAAATGAATGCCTTTCTTGAAGTAGGTACCTTCCAGTAACGCCATTGAGACCGATGAGACCCAACGATGAGGTGGTTATGTCGGACTCGAACTGACTAAAACCACATGGTGTTTCATCGACCCATGTGGCCGGGGGATCTTAACTGTTGCCGCATATGTTGCCATGTTTAACTGCGATGGTGGGTTGCATTGCAGTGTGTATGTATTTTGACAACCCATTTTTTTTTTATTGTTATTATCGACAGCGTTTCCGGAAGGCCACAAGGATCAACCGCTGACCCTTGTCTATTCTCTATTTGTTAATTGATTCCCGGTGGTGTAGAATCCCTCCCCGTCTGTTCCCGCAGCAGGTATCACTCATGACATAGTGCCGTTTAAAGGCAATAGGCTGCCTTCTATTACGTGGGACCAAAAATCGTAGTTGACGAAATGTGGATGCTAATACACGTCTATTTACCCCTTCGAGGATTTACATGGGTGAATATATGATTGTTCGTTCATTGATTGCATAAAATAGTCGATAGCTAATTGGAAAATCCTTTCCTATCATAAAAATCAATGAGTACGACGGCGATGGCGGCGAGTCATGGACAATTGGAAAGATATTGCGTATGACAAATATTGTGGAACGTTACTGACTTGTTATCGGAACTTCTCACAGCCGCACTCAATGATATCGCCAGCAACTAGCGTGTACATACAATCACTCATTCAGAAGTTGCTTACACTATAATAGACAAGCTAGTATTTCTGTAAGGACATAAACGTAAAGTTATTGTTCAAGATACCAACAGGATCTGCGAATCCTAGGAGTTCATGTCCTACAGTTTATCTGCGAACAATCTTCCACTTTTTTCCACGTACTAGGTTCAACAAAAAATATGAATGAACGAAATGAACGGCTGTCGAATGCGAAGAAGCCGTTCAATTATTGATCTCTATAGGACTGGCAGGAAGAATTTCTTTGTATTTCGCATGTTATTAATTGATAAGAAAAACTACTTCATCTGCATAGGCACCTCGCGACAAGTGCGAGCCGGCGCCGCGGTGGCTGAGGGAACAGGAAACTCTCAACTCTCTCCGCCACACACTGCGCCTAAAATTAGTGCACCGCCCGGGTTCACGCGCGCGTCATGCACGACCTTGTACGAATTCCTCCAGATCAAAGTGAACCACGGTTTTTGTAAACCATTAACACATTAACACTGCGCTTATCGCGCTTGTAAGCGAAGAATCATGTCTATCTTGTATCGCGATTGATAAACATCTAAATAGGAAAGCGTTCATACAGATGTGTAATAGTTTTAATACATATGGTACCTATAGTAGAATGTAGTTGGTACGTATGTATGCACGTAGGTAGGTAGGTACGATAAAATTGAATAAAAGTAGTTCCTTGTTGCACTAAACACTTTTGCGGAACAAACATTGTGTTAATGTTACTTACAAGGAAATTAAGCCAAATGTATGCTTATTGTATGCACACACTCGCACACCTCGCACATCACTAGGCACAGGTACCGCTAGATCGTACTGCTGTTACCTCCCACGGGGTATGGAAAGGTATTTCCTAACCCTCCTGATTCAGGAATTGCGCACAAGAACTCGCACATATTATTACAGGCAAACAAGCTATTATTATGGAATGAACGATAGAGTTTCAAGGGCACAGCCGACACGCGGTAGAACTTTTCGATGCCCGTGATGATATAAAATATGCATTATGGCATAATTATTAAATACAGGCAGACCAATATGGGCCATTTAATTGAGAACACCCAAAACAATATCTTTTTTTTTTTTAAGAATATTAGAAACGAAATTACTAATATTCCCTCTACCCCTTCGAACTAAGCTAAATAGCTTGTGCTAGGATCAGCTGCTTAGGTTCACGTCGGTAGTGTAATGGCCAGGATTCTAACCCGGGACCTCTCTAAACCATTAAGCTACTGACGCTATTTATGTTTTTTTTTATCTTTCGATTGAAATCGTTTGCCAGACGCTCATGCTCGTCGTACAGTAACTAACGTTAGTGATGTATGATGTCTCCTGTCCATTGCGTTCCTGCTCGCTGCCAGACCCTGCCTACTGCCACTGCCAGCGCTCTGCGCCTCCACTCGGTGCGTTCTACGCGGACTGTTATTACACGCATCCTATAATTAAAACTCCAATTCTAAATATAGATACCTACTCGTATATACTTTTATAAACAACAAAAAACTAAGTCAAAAAAGACGCAGAAAAGCGTCTATTATTCAGTCGTGGGTGACCAGCGGGTGATCCCCGGTGCTCCTAAATACCTACATACCTATATGTATGTAGGGAAGTATAGTTATCAAGATCGACTTTTCCTTTTAGGAAACTCGTGTATATTACACGAATGAAACCAACTTTACTCCCAAGAAACTGACCCTGCAATTGTGATGATAGTCTCAAACTCAACGATTCGATGCTCGGTCCAGCCTACATCTCGTCAATTCCAATGACATAATGAGTACTATACCCCGTCTATTATTTAAATAGGCTATGATTGGTCGTGATAAAAAGCTAGTATAAAATATAAACATCGGAATTAAGGAACCTTCCCCTAGTTTAGAAGTCGGTTAAAAGTTTTAAAAAATGTTTTCGGTACATAGTCAATATCGATTGAGACATTTTCAAGTTAATAGAATAAACACAATCGACCGAACCCCTAACTACATCCATAAAATTGCTTTGTCAACGACGCGCGACGTGACGTTGACAATGAAATTGTGACGTATTGGCGCCTAATTTTTGTTCAGATTTTTAGGTGTTAACGCTAGAACAAAGTTATATCGACCACTGTCAGTGAGCTGTCTAGTGGACGGCGTTATAATAAGTAGTTAATTATTATCGTAAATGCATTGACGTTATACTATGGCCCTGCCACATTTTTCTGGGGCCCTTTATCAAATCTGGTATCCTTAAAAAACGATGCGTATCTTCTTATTTTAAATAACCCTGGATGTTTCATCAAAAAATGATGACAGTCCTTTTCTCCTCCATTCTCCCTCCTATCAAAAAAGCTATCGAGTTTTAAATCAAAGACTCGCTTCGCTCACTCCGTCAATTTGACACTCCGTGACATTGCCAGAAAGTAGATATCTAATTCATTTCTTTTAGTAACAAGTCTAGAGTCTGCCAGACCGGCAATGGAATGTACTCTAACCTAAACCTCTTTTTTTTTCTTAAGAAAGAATAATATTAGAACCGAAGTTACTAATATTCCCTCTAACCCCGCCAATTAAGCTAAATTGCTTCAATCAGTAGTATAAGGGCCAGGATCGAACCCGGGACCTCTCGATCGTAAGGCCGACTCCTTAACCATTACGCTACCGACGACGCTAAACATTAAATCTCAACGTTGTTCCTGCTTGCATCCGCGGCTTTCACCTCCGGAGTTCGCTTACTCCTCGTAATCCTTCTTGTTGGGTCCATACGGCTTTTACGAGAGCGACTATCTCCAGATCCCGAGAGGGAAGCCTACGCCAGTGTCTCTTCCGTCAAACAACAGGTTTACCGGTTAACAAGCGAGGTGAGGTTGGGGTGAAGACATTCGGAAAAATATATTGTTTCTTTATACTGGCGTATTCATTCATACACACGAAGACTCCTCTGAGAGGCAGGAGCTTGAAGTAAAGTAAAAGTACCGGTAGGTAGCACTTATTTACTCCAATTTAATACTTTATCACATATAAAAACCTTGATTCAATATTTCCTTATCTCAAATAAATGTTTATTCACAATATGTTCGAAGGGTTAAGTATTAAGTACAGTTGCACTGGCTAGGTTTACTCGCACATTCCGCACTAATAATAGGAATTCGGTGGTTTTTGATTCATTAAAATAATACTTATCAGTACGTTCGTATTTTGTCGGCGGTGTAAAGGCAAACAAACTAACGAGGAAAATATGATCCAATGAAATTATTTTTAGTAATTATTAGATTACAACTTACTGAGTACCACCATCAGCGCCTGGCGGCAGGTCGCGCGCACGCGCCGGCGCAGCGCGCTCCCCGCGCGCGCCCCGCTCGGCTTCACGCTCATGCTACTGCTGCTGCGTGCTGCTAGCCGCACTGGACGTAGTGCGTGCGGTCGGTCGGCTCGTCCGCGAGGCTGTGCTCGTGGGAGTCAAGTGCCCGGCGCTCATCGAGCTCGGCGCCAACACACAGTAACAACCAACTACTCGTATGTACTCGCGGCGGATGACGTCGCGTGCGCGTGCCGGCGCGTGTGGCACTGCGGCTCTGGAGGCGCGCTCAACAATACTGCGGCGCAGCGACCACTGGGGCGTCTTTAATAAAGCACTCGTCTTCTGCCGGCTGCCCTAGGGCAAGGCGTGCCGGCTCTGGTGGTCTGCTTCCGCGGGGCCTGGGCACCGAGTGAGCAGCAAAGTATCAGGCAAAACACCTCTCTCTAGACACCACTGCTCCGCCGTTTAGTTAACTTTAGCCCTGGGGCCTACACTATTATAATTAATATATTCTGTGCCGGTACACAATATGTATAATTTTGTGCTAATCTTATCAATTTCATAAAAACTTTGTACTCTTTTAAATTATGTTTTGGTCCTGGGTAATGAAGCTAATTGTATTTCTTCAACTGGGTAGGTACTTTGAATTTGAAAGCAGAAATTGAGGGTAGGTTAGGTATATTGAAACAGAAAAGTAAACAATGTATGATGTCGCTGTTTACCTGTGCTTGTTTATAATTCGTAAATACGGGAGGCTCAAAGTAATGGTAATAAGTTTTAAGGGTGAGTACCTATGGGATCAGGGTCCTACACAGCAGTCTGTACATTTGTCGCCACCACACTTCATCGTTATTATTTATGTGAAATAAATTAAAATATTTCTATTTGTAACATGAAGTCCATGGACTCTAGGAACTCTTGTCCAGCATATGAGTTTTCCGTCTTCCTGCAGTCCCGGATCCTTTCACCAGAGCGTGAAAAAGCATCAGATGAGACCGTCGTTAGTGTCAGTAATGGTGACCCTCTATCCTGGGACTATGCCTTTAGCTTACCATCATGCTAAGTGAAGTGATGTCAATATCACTGTCCCATATAAAGCAAACAAACATACATATTCAAAGGTGGGCAGAGGCGTAATAACTAACTCTTACGTTACTCCAATTGATTTTCAGGCTGTATGTTTACTGTTGAATGTAGATGAAGAGCATTTTAATTTTCGAACTCTTGCGAAATTTGCATAAAGAGAAACACAATACAACAAAATTATGTATCGTACAGGTAATTAAAATATGTCCATCCAAGGTGCCTTTAGGGTGTCTTTAGCTTAGCGATAAGCGATAACGCCATCTGTAGGTACATTAGTGTTTGTTATGCTTTCCGTACACAATGTACTTATCTACTCAAGTTGTATTAGGGTATAAAAAACCATTCTAATCTAAGCACAATATATTATCTTTTTAAAATTGTTTCGTATTATTTATAATTATCAGGAAAGCAGAAACCTCATTGGAGAGCACCCCACCATCGGTCTTCGAATGTGGATATGTCGGGCTCGGACCAAACCGGTGGAAGCTTTTCCACACTGTTTGGCACACTGGTTCGGTTCTCAATTACCAGGGTGTAATGTTACCTAATAAGGCATTTCCCTCGCACCCTGGCGGACCTTGTTCCATCCAAGATTTTAAGTTGGCCCTCTCAGTGTCCCCGTCAACAGGCAGCTCTCCGGCCAATCCCCCACCTGTGTTCGGGAGAACCTGCCATGCCTACTCTCCATTATGCCTTCTGCTCGTCAGAGGGGCACGTGGAATGTCTCCCCCCTTTGCAGCGCCGCTTCCGCCTCGGTCAGATTTTGCCGTGGGCAGCAGCGTCTCCCTTGCGGGAAAGGAGCGCGGTCGTCTCGTTTCCGCGGCAAAGGCCGCCAGGAGGTCCCGGACCACGCACCCCGGTGTGTTGTAGCTATGTTGAGATGTTTTAAGTTAACATGTTTTTATATTTCCGCAAAGCAAAAGGTACAACGTTCCTCGAGTCCACGTCGCCACAAAATAAATATACTTATAAATAATAATATCGCACGCCCAAAACAACACTGTACTAAGTCAAAATACCTCTTTTTTTCAGAAACGATGAAAAATCGATAACTTACATTATATTAAAATAATTGCATATTTAATGAGCTTTGCATCTGAAGAATCCAATCCATATTAATATAGTGTAGGTAGTTCAGTCGCTGCAAAACGTTCGCTTTATATCAAAATAATGCGTTTTTGATATATTCACTGTTGAGTAATGATGACAGAACGAAATAAAAAATAATTATTTCGACATAAGTGCTTTTTACTGATTGATTATGAATTAAAACACTATCATTCTATTTTTTTTTTACTGCAATGATATCATACAATAATGAATTATTAATTTTGTTAATACAGGTTTAGGCATAAAAAAATTAAATAAAAGACCAAATTTTACTAAAAACATTAGGTATCTATAATTTGAACATAAATGTGTAATAAAACTTACAAAAAAACATCTCTAAATCTTTTGTCATTAGAAAATGAGAAGTCAAAAATTGCAAAGGATCCAGATATTGAAACAATAAAAAATATAAATTTATTCATTCTAAATCAAACTAAGATTTTAAACAAATCAGTCATTAAAAATAAACAACTTAAAACTTATCAACATTCAGTTTACCTTAATATTTATTTTTTAACATAAAAGAACAAGTAGATACGTAGATAATTCCTACAATCATCCATACTAATATCATAAATGCGAAAGTAACTCTATCTGTCTGTCTGTCTGTCTGTATGTTACGCTTTCACGCCCTAACCACTGAACCGATTTTGATGAAATTTGGTATAGGGGTAGATTAGACCCTGAGAAAGGACATAGGCTATATTTGGTCGCGATAACCGACATTCACGCGGGCGGAGCCGCGGGCAAAAGCTAGTAGACGATAAGTATGACCATGTAGTATGGCTGGTACCAGGCACCAACATGGTAGGTACACTGGTACATCACAAATACGTAACATTAAAAACAAAAGAGGATTTGTCAAAGAAACATACGCTTTTCCTGTATTTCGGAATGTCTTAGCAATTCCTAGACTTCCAGGCAGCAGGTTTTCGTTTCCTTTTTCTGCATAACTTGGGTTCGTTCATTAATGGAGCAGTGTCTACAGCAGATGAAGTTGAGGTTGCGATAGTCACAGTGGCATTGGGATTTTGTTGAGTATTTGCTGTAGATGGTCCCGAACTATTGAATTCGTCATCAGTTGAACTACTTGAGCTGCTGGAGCTCGAAGATGACGATATAGAGTCGGATGAAGAGCTTGAGGACGAAGACGACAATCTTCTCGGGATTATAAGAGGCTGAGATAATTTCTTAACGGACATTGAAAAAGTAGGATCGATCGATCATCAATATAATCTTCTTCACTACTATGATTAGGTACAATTGATAGAGGCACCTCCCTATTTGATTTTTCATCGGCTAAAACTGCCATCACTGATTTCTTATCTGTTGATGCTGCAACGGTTGTATTTCCGACATCCTTTTCCATGCTGTTTTGTTCAACTGAAGGTCCACTTTCTTATTTTGTACTTTTGATTGCCATTTTTACTAATAGGAGACTACGCCCCTTCATCATCTGCCAAACAATAATTATAAATTTAATTAATTCAACAATAGTGCATTATCTTTAAAACAATGATTTTTCTCTTTGTAAATAAAAACAATATAAATTGTAAATAGCATTTCTATTAATTTTTATGGTAAGCAACAATTGTAAATAAAAAACAAAAATCTAGTATGATTTTATAACCAATTACGACATTGTTTATATAAACCATCAATAGTGCGTCATTTCACAAATTATCATCTTTTATGAACAATATAGAAATATTTTGGAATTATACATTACCTAAATATAGCTTACCTTCGACAACAAGAGAGTAATATTTCGAATTAGTATCTAACTTGTTATATGAGCACAGTCACGAAAACTGCATTAAAACAAAATAATTCACTGTTTCTTAAACGCGCTGTGTTGTTCCCAAGACGGACAAATCGCAACAAGAAATAGTTTCATTTTCGCGGCACGATTTTGGCGGCGCGTCTTCACTTCACCAATAGAGAGTTAGCGTGCTCTCTATTGGTCAATTTTTGAATTAAAAATACGACTGTATTATTGGTATACGAGGCAATTTTTGGCAATACAAATATATAAAAAAGTCGATTTTGAGATTTTTTGACATAATACAGTGTTATTCTGGGTGAATAAAAACGGTAACGCAATGATAATAAATAAATCAATAATAAATATTAAACAACATCCTATACAACGCTATCTAGACCACCGGTAAGCTTAATTATCTTGTGTTATGGAATCTAGAATGCGGATGAACATACTTAGATACTTTTTTTGTTATAAATACATACATACATATTATGCATAGAAACACCCAGACCAATGCAAATAGCCATAGTTATTCATGCATACAAATATTTGCACTGAGTGGGGATCGAACCCGCGCCTCATGCGTGGCAGTGCACTACCACCATGCCACAGAGGCCAATGATAAATGTTAGATAGTAAAAATTATTCTGTACTGAGTCGTCCTCGCCGTCGTCGGTCAAAGATTACTACGTAGGTAGGTAGGTACTTACTTACCTCATTTTTTATGTGTAGGTACCTAGTTACTTCCTCAATATCAATATTTTTATGTTTTATATGCATGTTGTGTCGTTTTTATACATTACATTGTATTATTGTAATACTTAGTTGGCATAAATTATCTGTTATATAAATTAACTTCCAGACCATCGCATCGCCCACCTAGGTAAGTGAACGGCCACACTTACATCCTTCATATCAATGCTTGGAGTAACGTTTGTCAAGTCTTCTACTGTGAGGATGGTTATGTTGTTTGCAGATAAATACAGGTCTAGCTACCTGTTAGTAGTAAGTAAGTTTGATGCGTTGAGTTCGGTAATTCGTTTATTTAGACAATGAATAATTTGGGCCACAGAACGCTTTCTTGCGCCACGCGCCCCGGTGACTCTCTGAGTAAGCACATGGCACATGTATAGTATCTAAATGTTTGAACAGTTTTACCCACTGCGGTTACACTAGGTAGATAGGTAGGTACAGGTGATATAGATGTAAACTTAAACTATTCAGGTGAAGTCAGGAGATTATGCTATGTTGAGTGAAGATGACTGGACGTCACCGTCCACAGGGGACTACTGATGACGTCATGTGAGCGTGTCTATCTTGCCATGACGTCATGAACAAGCTACAACAATATTTTTTATTCCACGACGCGACGATTAAAATTATTGCACCAAATATATGTAATAATATAGCAGGTTTATCGTTCATTACAATCGTCTATTAATAAACCTACGATTAAGACAACTTCGTAGGTACCTAGATTACGTGTTTTTGTTGTTGTAACATTATTTGCGTTGGTTTTGGAGATATACCGACGTGAGTATGTAAAAAATATACTCATAGAAGCAATGTTTATAGATCATCGAAAATACGACTGTTAGTTTTAAACCGGTCCTGCAAGTCATGGGTTCCGGATCCGGAGGTACACAACACTTAAGGGATTGCATAAGTTGCAGACCCCGATATTCAATTTAATATTTTCACGCCATCCTTGGATATCGAGCAGCCATCTCCAAAATTCGTAAATCCGGACACGAAGCATGAAAACCCCGGACTTTCATCTCTTCTCGTTGCCTCTCTACCGCATTGTCGCGGCGTAGCGGATGAGATAGCCATCAGCACCAGTGCGACCGACGTCAGTCGGACCGAGATGTCGTAGTGTTCCTGGGGCCTGGGGCCGCTCCTGTGGAACATCGCCGCCGTCATATGTTATGCGGACGACACGCTAGTGACGACTAACAGTGCTACATACCGCGAAGCGCGAAGTCGTGGATCCAACGGCTGAATCTGGTGGTACTGCACAAAACAAGGCCATGTTCTTTCAGTGAACTCGGCGCGCGCCCTTGGGGGGATCCAGTCAGGCACTCCCATTAAGCCCCAATAACTCGAAATATCTGGGGCTCGTCCTCCACGGCCGGTAGGCTGTCTGGCTTCCAAATTGAAGGGCGCTAACACTCTGGCGCGGCTGCTGCCCAAAAAGTGGGGGTCGGATGACTCCTGCATGTGACTCTACGCGGGAATTGTGGGGTTGATGGCCCATGCGAAAGCTGCGTGCGTCGCACTGCGGCCTTTAGGGCCATTATGAAGTACCGCACGATATCCTTGGACGCCTCACCTCCTCACCGGATCACTACCTACCTACCGTGGAGCCTGGAGACGAAAGCCCTTGTGGTGCTTTATTGGTACCTGATATGCACGGCCTGGCATGGTGATAACCAGTCACGAGTGCCTCGGCGGACCCCGAGGCCTCACTGTGATGCGAGAGAGAACTCGGGGCTGACCGAGTTCTAGTGATGGCCCTAGGAGTGGGAGTTTTCTAGCTCGTTGCCTTGCTCATGGCGAGAGTTTACACCAGACCCACTCCGCAGTCTCCTTCTACAAGCACATAATGCTGAAGAAGGAGACTGCGGAGCGGGTCTGGTGTAAGCTCTCGGCTCGCACAGCCTGCATCGAGCGGAGTCAACTCGGGCGTAGAAGGTCCTGGACAACCTGGGGTGACGGGTGGAAACTGCGTAAAAACCCTGTGGGCAATGTGTTTTGCGAGGTAGTTGCGGTGAGTAATTTCTTTGCAGGGCAACTGTATACGCTTTTTAACAAGCTTACTAAAGAAAACAGAGATTTACCTGTTAATAAATTTATAAATACAGTTAAGAGTAAACTGTGCCAGAAAGGCTATTATAAAATCCAAGAATATTGAAATGATAAACAAGCTTAGAAATGAGCTGTTCGCTAAGCTATGCTACTCAAGCAAAGCATTGTATCTAGATCATAAGTTTTAGACTAAGTAAGTAAGTGGTAATATACAGTAGTATACTACAATGTTCTGTAAATAGACCAAAAAAATGCCCGCTGAGTTTCTTGCCGGAGTCTTCTCAGGTCTGGCCCGCGTTTCGAACCGGTGGTCCATTTGCTAAAGTAGTATTTAATATTTACTTTATGTTGACGTTTTGTAATTCCGATTTAATGGTCTATGCAGAATAAACTATTTTTGAATTTTAAATTTTGAAGGGGGGATGGAGCTCATAATTCCATGAACTGAAGCTTTCTGAGTTTTAAATGTAGTCTGGGTTTTACTCGGACTAGAATTAGAGTCCAGCCCGGCAGCCTTCTATGCCAGCACAAATTCAGGGAATGGCAGGCCTACTTTGATAGGATGTAATGATAAAATGTACTAAATTAAATAAAGGTATACAGTTCGCTATGGACATAAGTACACACTGTCTCACAACTGCCTATATCTATGATTGACTGTACCTACTTACGTAGGTATATTTCTAGAAACTATTAGTGTCAAAGTTGCACTTAAATGCTTTTTTATCTGTATAAGTATGTCTTGTATATGTGTATCAGATAAAAATAGCATGTTGTTATAGTAATTGTGTAAATTGTCTAAAGTATAATGTAAGTACTGTCTTTCCGTTCTGAGAAGATTAGATAGCGATGCTTGTCGCTCCGTCCCACTTCGACCACATCTCAAATCGTCCACTTCCCAAAATGTCCACATCTCAAATCGTCCATTTCCCAAGTTGACCACATCTCAAACCGTCCACTTCCCAAATTGGCAACATCTCAAAATGTCCACATCTCAAATTGACCACTTCTCAAAAATGACCACATTTTTTTATAAAACGGTAAGTCCTGTCCATGAAGCCGTTTATGGAGCGTATGGAACGGAACTAATATTGTCCGGGGTGAAGAGGAAATGGTGGGAGGGGGGCGGAGGGGGGGGGGAGCTGTACTGAGTAGCCATACATATTTAACTCGGTACTAAGGATGCAGGGCTGTCTCACGTTTTTAAATATATGGTGGGGGGGGTGGCTGTATTTTTTTTTCGTGCGGAAATCCCCTCGGATACTTTCCCGCCGGAGCCGGGGCGGGGCGGGGGGGAGCTGTACTGAGTAGCCATACATATTAAACTCGGTACTAAGGATTCAGGGCTGTCTCTCGTTTTTTACTATATGGTGGGGGGGGGGGGGGTGTTCCTGAGTAACCATACATTTTACACTCAGTACTTTTTTTTATGACTCTTTTTTTCTTCAATTTTGATTACAATACTATGGGTATCGTTTTCGGGCTTTTAGGGGATGCTGATTACGAATTAACTACCCATTTAGCGATCCAAGATGGCGGACATGCATTTTTCAACAAAGTCAATATGGGTATCGTTTTCGGGGTTTTCGGGGATGCTGATCACGAATATATCACCCATTTAGCGATCCAAGATGGCGGAGATAAATTTTCTAACAAAGTCAATATGGGTATCGTTTTCGGGGTTTTAGGGGATGCTGATCACGAATATATCACCCATTTAGCGATCCAAGATGGCGGACATGAATTTTCCAACAAAGTCAATATGGGTATCGTTTTCGGGGTTTCAGGGGATGCTGGTCACGAATATATCATCCATTTTGCGATCCAAGATGGCAGACACGATTTTTTTACTAAAATCGATATGGGTATCGCTTTCAGGGTTTTTGGGGTCGCTGATTCCGAATATATTATTCATTTAGCGATCCAAGATGACTTGATGGATGATAAATTCATAATCAGCAATCCCGAAAACCTCGATGCCGATACCCACATTGACGTAGGATATTTCAAGTTCACCATTTTGGATGGCCAAATGGATGAAATATTCGTAATTAGTCACCCCGAAAACCTCGGAATTATACTCATAATGACTTTGTTAGAAATTTCACATCTGCCATCTTGGATCGCAAAATGGATGATATATTCGTAATTAGTCACCCCGAAAACCTCGAAAATGATACCCATATTGACGTTATTGAAAATTAAAAGTCCACCATCTTTGATCATCGTTAAAATGGTCGTCAATACCGATATGGATGGGCTCCTTCAGAATATCATCAATTTAGCGATCCCGAGGATTAGCGAAATTTCATCGAAATTCGAGCTCAAATTCACTGAAACCAAAACCGAAACCGATACCGATACCGAAAGCAAAACCGGAACCGAAATCGAAATTACTTGACTTGGATGTCGGCTATTGCGACTTTTGTTTATATTTCCAGTTCTAATCAACCAATTATGATCAAGCAAACGTAATATTCTAAGTCTGAGTTTTTCGATTTCGATTTGAATATTGATTCGGGTTCGGATTCAGATTCGGATTCGAGTTCGAATTTCGATGAAATTTTCCGCTAATCGCCGGGATCGCTAAATTGATAATATATTCGTAATTAGCGACCCGAAAAACCCTGAACACGATACCCATATTGACTTTGTTGGAAAATTCATGTCCGCCATCTTGGATCGCAAAATGGGTGATATATTCGTGATCAGCATCCCCTAAAACCCCGAAAACGATACCCATATTGACTTTGTTGGAAAATTCATGTCCGCCATCTTGGATCGCAAAATGGGTGATATATTCGTGATCAGCATCCCCTAAAACCCCGAAAACGATACCCATATTGACTTTGTTGGAAAATTCATGTCCGCCATCTTGGATCGCAAAATGGGTGATATATTCGTGATCAGCATCCCCTAAAACCCCGAAAACGATACCCATATTGACTTTATTGGAAAATTCATGTCTGCCATCTTCCCCCCCCCCCCCCTGCCCCCAATATATATTAAAAAACGTGAGATAGCCCTGCATCCTTAGTACCGAGTTTAATATGTATGGCTACTCAGTACAGCCCCCCCCCCCCTCCCACCATTTCCATACACTCCATAAACAGCTTCGTTGATAGGACTTTAGCGTTTTATAAAAAAATGTGGTCATTTTTGAGAAGTGGTCAATTTGAGATGTGGACCTTTTGAGATGTTGTCAATTTGGGAAGTGGACGATTTGAGATGTGGTCAATTTGAGAACTGACATAATGAGATGTGGTCAATTTGGGAAGTGGACGATTTGAGATGTGGTCGAAGTGGGACGGAGTTTTTTAACCCCCCTCGCATCGTAACACAAAGACTAGGGTGTCTGTCTGTGCACATTGAGAGAGATAAGACAACTAATTTTTAAAGTAAATGATACAACAACGATTTTTTATCGTACGATTTATTGATGACTTTATGAAGCGTATAACCTAGTTAATTATTCAGGGTCAATGACATCGTAATTATGAGCTGACGATGATGTGTCGGTGTCGGCGGCCGTTTCGCGACCAAGCCAGAGTTTAGCGACAGGTGTAGTGAAGATTATAAAATGTCTCGTTCCGAGTAGCATGATCACACTGTTCACCGGACAAGCCTAAACATTTGTGTAAACTAGAATTCTTAAAATTGACAATAACTAAATCATTTTTTAATGATTTTTTTATAGCATTTATTATGCTAACTTTAAAGTTCGAAACACATCGGAAAAAATGAAATGCTCAAGTGAGACTTGAACTCACGACGAGCAGAGGAAGAGCATTCCCCCTGTAAGGGAAAGCCTTACAGGGGGAATGCTCTTCCAAGTGAGCTATTGAGCCACACCTGAATCACTTCAGATTTTCTTTCTCTTTATATCCGTCACCCATAAAGAAGGTAAAGTTGTGAAAAAAAAGTCTGGCGTTCACCAGCGGGCTTACTCTTGAAACCAATTTCAATCTATTGACATTGGAATTGAGCGTTTTGTACTCTTGAACACCACACTAGCGCCATATTGGCTCAATATTGTGTGAATTTTAAATGCATTAAATGATATTGTATTGGAACATCAAATGTTGTAAACGGTACTCTTGACGCATTTTGACAGCACAATATTGTGTTTTGTATTGTTTGATTATATTGGCTTTGACTCAAAATAATAACTTCATTACACTGGGATCTAATTCTTGTACAATTCTAATTTCAATACAATATTGACGAAATTGATGTCGAGAGTAGGACTTTGACAGTGACACATATTGAGATTGGAATCGGATTGAACTTGTATTAATATTGACATTGGTTTCAAGAGTAAGCCTACAGTTCTTAGTCCAATATTTTCCATTTTGACGTTTAATAAAAAGTAACTAATTTGAAAGTCAAATATATAGGTACCTACCCAATTCGACATATCGAATACGACAGAACATCATGACCCTACATACAACACTCGTGACATGAAGCATGGTACCTAGATATATATATATGCCATGTGGTTTTATCTAAGTGTTTCACCATTCAAAGAAGAAAGGAAATTCAATAGTCAAGATAGGTAAGTACTTAGTGGTAGTACGGTGAGGTAGGTACCATAATTCTAACACCTTTCGAATGATTGACACTGAGTGATATGAATATGACAGAGAGTAAGTACTACTACCACAAGTGTAATAAATCTACTGATTCTTTGACACCACGCGCGGCGCACCACCCACCAAGGTTACCTGGATTCAAACTGCATAGACGCCACGCTAATGCAATGTAATGTGGATTTGCTCGTAGGTGCAGTGGCTGCGTTCTAACAGTACACCTAGGATAGACGCAGACGCTAATAAGTAATTCACGGCGAGGTGTCACATACGCATCGACCCCTTTGTTATGTCCCATTAATATTCCTAGGAGTGCGACAGCGACATAGAATCTCGATCTCGGGCATTATATACAATATGGACATTACATCCCACTAACACTAACTGCCTCATAAGGAAGCAATTTCAGGAAAAGGTTTTGCTCTTTGTTTCGTTTTTTCTTTGTGTATGGAAATGAGGAAAACTACAGAGAGCTAAAGTATCTATTGCTTTAATTCATTTAAGACAACATATTGGTAGGTACCTATAGGTTCTAGCATTGTTGCATTGCCTGCGTGATAAGGGCTCACCAAATAGAGTCTAGCACAGTAAAACGAGACAACAGCGATGTGACGACGTCGCGACTGCGATGCAACTATGACGCATCTACGACGCGACGCGACGACGAAGCTAAGTGTCGCGTATCGATGCGAAAAGTTTACAAAACACCTAATAACATACCAGGGGGAAAAGATTACAACCTTTAGACTTTGGTCATCGATAATAATGAATATAAAAATTATAAAACGTGTGCCTGCCACACCTTGCCAAGTGCTGACGTCAGAACAGACCAGCAAGTAAAAACTCAATAGGTCTGATCGCAAGTAATCACCTATAGCTATGTGCATACCGTTACCTGCTACAAGTAGGTATCTACATGAGTACCTACCTACTTATATGTATAGCTATATTCGTACGTGAAAAGTAATATTAGTCAGGAGTATTCTTAGTTAGTTTGGAAAAAATCTTTCCAAGATGGCCGCCGCCACAACGTGGTAGGAATAAATATATCTTCAAAACTCCCTCAAGAAATCCCTTAAAATCGTATATCTGCCGTATTCTTTAATAACTACCGACTACCAAATCTTTACAATGGGTATGAAATGAAAGAGCTTGACTTAGTATGTAGAACAATTTAAAAAGTATAAAATAAAAATTATTTAAAAAAGTTAAAAAAACCCCCGTCACAAAAAACCGATGTTGGCACCGACTTCTACCTCAGATCGAAAATCTCTAAATTCTCTCTCTAAATTCTGTTATTGTAAACATTTTTTTCCTAGGTATTTGGTTTTGAAGTCGGTTAAATTTTTTTAAAATCATTTACTTTTCACTTTTTAGTGGGCCAAGGTTTGCGTACGTAATCCAAGTTTAATCCAGGCCAGCATGCCATTAACCACAGTTTTCGTCGTTTGGGAGCATTATACCCCCAATAAGTTAAGGGAACTGGAACTTTTATATGAAAGACGGCGCGTTGAACAGGTTGGTGATTTCGCAGATGGGGCTGCAGTTAGAATTTTACCAACGATCAAATTGGTGAATGACATCTGATGCAGTTTTTATTAAATTCAACGATGATACTATTGGCACTAGATTGAAAGGTGACAGCTTAGTTGCAATTGGCTATGGGGATGTGAAAAGAAGAATCCGTTAATCTTGAACTGGGCTGTAACGGTTCATAAGCTTCAGGGCACCACATTAAATAAAGCTGTAATTGACTTAGAAAATATTTTTTTTGCTAAAGGTCAAGTTAATGTTGCTTTAAGTGGACAAGACAAGTGGAGCCACCTGCCACCCCAGCAGAAGCAGGCCACGGCAGCAGCGCGCGTAGGCACGCCTCCCCATTCCGGGGGTGAGCCCCCTGCCGAGGAGTGCCAGACCGAAAGGGATGGCCCTGGGCCAGCCGGGGTGCAAGGGATATGTCGAAAACGACCTCACCTTCGGCTTAGCACTACGACCCTCAGTCGGTGTACGGTTTTAGCCGGTTCGAGTCCGACATAAACCGTTCCCTTCCGGCTCCGGCGGGGGAATTCGAGGGGATTTCCACACGATAAAAAAGACCACCTCAGGAGTAGATATACCCTTGTATAAACATACTTTTTATTATTATTAATTGAGGAATTGTCTCGGTTTCACTCTGAAATTTCGTGATTATCTCAGGAGTAGCACCAACCCTTACGAGTATCACGTGGCAAACGTGATACTCGTAAGGGTACATACTACTACCTAGTTTCCATCGCTTAATTGCAGTACTGTACCCTAACTCCTAATCGTTAAGGAGTTCTATAGCTTCACTATCAACACAGTAGCATCAGAAGTTGATTCAAGCATATCTCACAAGCAACACGTTAGCCTTATTTAGTAGTATACTAAATATTTATCATCCACCAATGCCAGTACTGTCTCCCAACTCCTAACATTTAAGGAGTTCAGTAGCTTCATCATCAGCACAGCAGCATCAGATGTTGACACACTGAAGCATATACCTGAGTAAGACATTATTACGTAACAAAAGCACCATACGCAAACGTTAAAGAGTTCTGTAGCTTCACTATCAACACAGTAGCATCAGAAGTTGATTCGAGCATAACTCACAAGCAACACGTTAGCCGGGCACGCCGTAATAGCGGCGGTAAGACCCATCATGGAGGAGTGGCTAGAGAGGCCACACGGCAGCCTCTCGTACCGGCTGACGCAGGTGATTACCGGACACGGGTGTTTCGGGAGTTACCTGTGTCGGATCCGGAAGGAGCCAACGTCCGAGTGCCATCACTGTGATGCGAGCGAGGACACAGAGCTGCACACGCTGACCGAGTGCCCGGCGTGGGACACGCCGAGGCGGGTCCTAGTGGCGGCTCTAGGGGTGGGAGTCCTCACACTCGTCACATTGCTCACAGCGATGGTACGATGCGCAAACGCTTGGGGTGCGGCCGCCTCCTTCTTCGAGCAAGTAATGCTTGAGAAGGAGGCGGCCGGTCGGGTCCGGACCAGACTCCGGGCCCGGGAAGCCCGTGCAGAGCGAAGGCGAACCGGACGTCGGAGGTCGCAGAACGACCTCCGTCCTCCATGAGCGCTGGCCTGGGGGTGACCGGTGGAGCCGCCTGTCACCCTAGCAGAAGCAGGCCGCGGCGGCGGCGCAAAGTGCGCCTCCCCGTAACCGGGGCTAGATGGGGACATTTTGGTCCCCACAACCCGAAGGGGGCCATCTCGAAAGAGATGGTCCTGGGTCTGCCGGGGTGCGAGAGATATGCTTTTAGCAATCTCACCTCCGGCAGCCAAGGACCCAAGACGGCGTGCGTTTTAGTCGGTTCGAGTCCGACATAACCGCCTCCACCGGCTCCGTGGAGGTGGCATCCGTGGGGATTTTTCGCACGATAAAAAAAAAAAAAAAAAAAAAAAGCAACACGTTAGCCCTACATACTACTAAATATTTATCATCCACCAATGGCAGTACTGTCTCTCAACTCCTAACCGTTGAGGAGTTCAGTAGCTTCATCATCAGCACAGCAGCATCAGATGTTGACATCCTGAAGCATATACCTGAGTAAGACGTGATTACGTAACAAAAGTACCATACGACCATACAATTTTCGATAGTTGCCCTCGATTTCTCCTGGATCCCATCATCAGATCCTGACCTGGTGAAAATGGGACCACCTCAGAAGTGAACCCTATCCAACAAAAAAATAAAACTTGAAATCTTCCTATAATTGGCGGAGATATCGGTGAACATACATAAAAAAAAAATATTATGTATACAGATGAATTGAGAACCTCCTCCTTTTTCGAAGTCGGTTAAAAAGTTGAAAATAAATGGAGTTTGCCTTATAACATTTGATATACCTAGTAATATTTTGATTCAACGGTTGCCATGTCGGGGGACCTTGAATTGTTCCAATAATAGAAGTAATATACCTACAGAGTGCTTAGCCAGTTGAGTCCCCCGACATGGCAACTGTTGAATCAAAATATTACTAGGTATATCAAATGTTATACGGCAAACTCCATTTATTTTCAACTTTTTGGAGGTGTTTTTTACAGAGTTAGGTATATTTTATTGTTTCCTATAAAAAGTACCGTACGTAGGCAGGTAGTGGGTACTAACGAACGAACGGTCTGTAGGCCAATGACCTTGACCTTAATTGATGATTTTTAGTACGAAATTGACTTCAGATGTCGCTGCAAACTTATATAAAATTTGTTTGACAGGAACTCATACAGAGCGTTCCAATCTCCCAAATTGTACAGATTGTTTTTTGTTGTTTATAAGCATAAAAAATTCTTTAATATAATAAGTTCAACCAAATAAGCATTATTTAGGTAGAATTAGCATATTGTGTGTGTGCAATAAGAGCTAGTTTTTATTACCTAATGTCACATTTGACTTATGTAAGTGTGAACGCATCTATATAGGTTTTTGATCTTTTCAAAAGTTTTGACTTTTGATGACAACAAAGCTAAAACTCCACTCAGCTCAGTGTAATTCGCGATCTAATTTTACATTAGACAACGTTCTCGGTGGTACAGAGGTGCGGTAGGTGTAGCAAGATAAAGCTAATTGACGATTACCATCAATGCCGATCGGAAATAAGTTCAGTTGACGACAAGGTTCCCGCGAGCACGATGCTGTCTCGCTACGTGGTGTCGCAAGTGAAGCACAACTCGTACTTCCTGGTGGGGCTGGCGCTGGGGCTGTGGCTGTCGCTGGCCGTGGTGCCGCTGGACGAGGAGCCGGCCGCCGCCTGCGCCGCGCCCGCCGCGCCCGATGACTACGAGCCGCACCGCGAGCCGCGCCCGCTCGGCGCCGCCGCGCCGCCCGCGGGTCGCAGCGTGCAGCGGCCGCGCTACTACAGCAACGAGCTGGGCATGAGAGGTACATCATTGTGAACTACTTACTGATTGTTTATCTACACTGTACATTCCGCTCAGCACAAATGAGCCCCTAAAAATTTGAAGAAGAGAGTTTTAACTTCATACTAAGGTAACTAATGAAAATAACGTACTTTTTTTTCTTCTAGCATCATTGCTAACTGGAGTATTGAGTTCCGAGGAAGCCTTGAAGAGTCAAATCGTAGCTTTGAACCAAACCACGGCTCGGTTGCAGCCCGCACTGAAGTTCTTCATCACCGCCAGTGCCATGAGCACTGTGCCCGGACTAGCCAATGTAGTTGGCTTTACTGATACCAGAGAAATGCTCAAGCCATTCCATGCCCTTAAATACTTAGCAGACAACTATTTGGAAGAGTATGATTTCTACTTCCTAGTGTCCGACACGGCGTATGTGAACGCGCGGCGCCTGACAGAGCTGGTGTCACAGCTCAGTGTCAGCGAGGATGTGTACATGGGCACGGTCGCAGAAGACGACAGTCATTATTGTACTTTAGGTATGTTTCACTTCTGTAACAAGCCATTATTATCAGTGGTATAAAAGTTTTATTAACTATGGTGGCTTGCAAGAGTTTTGAATGTTAAAAAGTTGTCGGTTTTATAACTGAATATAAATAATACATATTGTGTGATAAGCTGCTGTAATAGCCACGGTAAACTTGCTGCTCTGTATATTTTGTGGTCAGAATTGTGATAAGTAGACTTCTTCTTCTATCGTGGCGATGGCGCCTCGGCCCTCAAATTATCTTCTCCCAGTGTGCTGCCACCTGTATGGCGTTCTCGGAGGCGCACATAAGGTCCTGCGGTGTACATGTGTATGGGCATTTAGCACATGTCAACAGGTGGGCCATTGTCTGAGGAGTAACTTCACATTCACATCGCAGGTCCGCTCCCTCCGAGAACCCCCATCTGGCCCGGCATTCCTTGCTTCGGCCAACCCGAGTCCGGAGTCTGTTTAAAGACTTCCATCTGTTCCAGGGCAGATCATGTCCAGGCGGGAGTTCCTCTGAAAGCGGGACGAAAGGGGTTGGTAGTGGACCCTGTGCTCTCCAGTGTTCGGTTCTGGCTTGAGAGGCGCACGCCCAGAAACTCCTGCGGCTTTTCAGTCTTAGTGGCACTTGAGGGTGACCGCTAAGGGGGTGTCGCCCGTCCGACTCCAGCTTGCCCCTCTCTACGGACGACGCCACGCATCTTCGGATATTGGGGGGTGCGATGCCAGCCAGTGGATATAGCAACCCTACCGGGGTCGGCTTGAGGCAGCCAGTTATTATCCGGCAGGTTTCATTTAGAGCTACATCCACTAGCCCAGCATGGCTGGATCGGCACCATACGGGGCAAGCGTATTCCCCCGCAGAATAACACAGTGCCAAGCCTGTTGTTCGCAGTACCCGTGGTGTGGCCCCCCAGTTTGTGGTCGTCAGCTTCCTGAGAAGGTTATTGCGTGCTGAGACCTTCTGCTTGACGTTTTCGCAGTTTTGCTTAAAAGTGAGGGACCTGTCCAGGGTTACTCCCAGGTATTTGGGGTACATGCAATGGTCAATGCTGACGCCACGCCAGTGTATGTTCAGCTTCCGTTTTGCCTGCCCGTTGCTGAGATGAAATGCGCACGACTGTGTTTTTTTTTTTGTCTGTTTAGTGTACACACCATCGTAGAGACAATAATGTTAAAAGGTTGTTTATTTTCCTTATTATTTATGCACTTTTTCTATCGAACATTTCTATATATAATATGTATGTATTTACAAAAAAAAAAAAAAAGTATCTAAGTATGTTTATCCGCATTCTAGATTCCATAACACAAGCTAGTTAAGCTATGCTTACCATGGGTCTAGATAGCGTTGTGTAGAATGTTGTGAAATATTTATTTATTTATTTATTATTTATTTATAACTGGGCATATTTCTCACAGGCTCAAATATTAGATTGTATTAATTGCTTGTAGGCTTACAATCTACCAGAGAGATATGAAATGAATGTTCCAGAGGGTGGGGTGCTGCTGTCGAACTCTGTGCTTCGTGCGGTTCATAATGAGTTGGACTGGTGTGTTCGCAACTCCTACTCCCCACATCATCATGAGAACATTGGCCGTTGTGTGCTGCATGCAGCGCATCTGTCTTGCAAATCGCACTTGCAGGTAAGGAACTGTGGCTATTCTGGACACCATAGCACTAATAAGATTTACAGTGACCGCAAAGTATCACCTGAGGCCCAAGTTTCGTGATAGAAATCTGTTCAAAATACAGTTTTAATTTAATCTCAATCAATTGGAAAACACTAGTACAAAATATATAATAGAAAACATCACACATCAGAGGTCCCTCTAGGACCTCACTGTCATTAAATGTTTTTGGGGTTGATAGGCTCGCATTTCATCACTAACTCACTTATTGGCCAGCGATGACATGGTTGGCGGTGCAACATGCTTGCTTAGAAGTAACTTATTGATTGTAGGCTTGAAACACCCAAGTTATAGCTATCATCTGGAAACAGATCTTTACAAGGAGTGGAGTGGAATGCTCCACTCCTGAGGAGTATACTAAGTTAATTAAACTCTGAAATGAATATTAAAAATTGACATCCACACAGGAAATTAACTTCGTCATGTTCAATTAAGCTGTATTTCATTACAACAATTAATTGTAATGAAATTATTTTATCAAAATTATTCAACATGTTTTTCGATAGTTCTCTCGTGACGCATATGCGCGTCATCAGTCTGGCTGAGGATTTTTAATGCACATTAGCATCCTGGGTTCCGTATCACCCCATACTATAACAGTTAAATAAAAAACGCTGTAGTAGTAACAGATTAATAAATTTTCTTGTCCTTGAAAAACCTTACAAAATACCTACTATAAGGGCGCCCTCAAATTAGACGCATGCTGTGGCGCGTTATCGCGCGTGTTAGATTTGGGGGGGGTAAAATTTGATGTGACCATATATATAACCTATAAATTACTATATATACCTATAAACTGGATGCCATTTGTAATTATGTATTTGAACCAAGGAAATTAAACAATAAATACAATTCTGATATAACCTATAAATTACTATATATACCTATAAACTGGATGCCATTTGTAATTATGTATTTGAACCAAGGAAATTAAACAATAAATACAATTCTGTTTTATCACTCCTTTTATTCTGTTATACTATGTCAGTTCCAAAAGCTGTTGTAGACAGGAAAGAACTGACAAGAAAACCTGTCCGCCTTCTAACCACAACATAATTATTATTTTACTTCATGTTACACCAGGCTCGTAGCCAAATATTACAATAGAAGACAACCCTGGTTTCAGACCAGTTACAACAGTATAATAGCTAAAACTATAACACAGATACTTATCACATAGGAACCACATTGGAGTCGAACCACTTTTCATAATTATTAGTATGACAATACTTGCACAGTCAATAATACGCTACATTGATATTGTATCATCTGGTATATCAGTTAAAGAGACTAATAGCCGAGACTATGATACATAGGTAGTACATAAAACTTAGATACCACACTGGTATCGAATCAGCCCTTATAATCATTGGTATAGCCATTAGCCATACTTTTACAGCCATTATTATTATGATAATTTATTATCCCCAAGGATTATCACAAATACATCAAGTAATACTTTGATTCGGTTACTTTACAAGTATATTTTAGTTACACAATATTTGGAACACCCAAAGAGGGTATTTAATTATAATTGCTAATTCAATTACTTATTAAATACCAATCCACTATTATATTATTCACTATAACAGCAGTTATTACTACATTCACTGTTATAACACTGTAAGTACATATTATTATAACATTATAAATATAACAGAGGTATATCGTACCTCACACTTCGACGGCTCGGGATCGACTGTGCGAATGACATCTGACATCGTCTTTTTATAACATTTGAGACGTCGCATTGCATCGAATGATTTTCACCTACCTACTTATAAAAATATTGTATAAAGTAGTTTCTTATTTACAAATCCTTTAAAATATTCTTTATAGTAATATAAATACACTATAATACATCAAGCTACACCTCACCTGATCGCTGGCCACTCCATATTTTAACATGATTCTAACACGGCCATACTGACAATTACTTCGCTCTCGAAGTATATACAACGAATTTTATTGCAAATTGCGATCACATATTACATACTTAAACTTAGTCATTATAATTATATTTCTTTTACATCACTTTTTGCAAAACAGAATTTATACATTAAAGAAAAAACACTTCCTTAGTATCAAAATTACCCCAAAAAGAATAGTCAACACCAAAAAAATATAGATATTCAACAACATTTTGGTACTTTGTCTCAAACTTAAGATTTAAACATTATTTAGTCTTCGATCTTTATGAAATCTTAGCATAGTAGAAGGGCAAAAAACATTTTATAAAATGTGTGTAAAATATATAGGTATATATATTATCTTCTGTTATTATTCAGTTATCTAAAAACATTAATTACCTCCGAATCCAACGGACTAATGTGAATTTTTATAAAATGTCTTTTGTTATTGTTCGGTTATCCAAGAATATTGATTACCTCCGAATCCAACGGAATAATCTGAACTTTTATAAAATGTCTTGTTATTGTTCAGTTATCTACGAATATTGATTACCTCCGAATCTAACGGAATAATCTAAACTTTATCATTTCAAACACCATCTATAAATTTACCATTAAATTAATTATGTATCACGGCATTTGATTATAACAGTTGTAGATAAAGTCTCTTATTTTACACGAGGTATAAGTCTTGTTTTTTAACCGAGATATAACCGCCTCGCCTTTTTTCCCCATGAGACAAAACAGTCTCGCCTTTTACCCGAGATATCATAGTCTCACCTTTTACCCGAGACATCACAGTCTCTCCTTTTACCCGAGACATCATAGTCTCACCTTTTACCCGAGACATCATAGTCTCGTCCCTTTTGTTTTTTACTTACAACCACCACTAATGCCAAAAGCCAATAACACTCTATATAGTAACACAAATAGCAATGTTTTTAATCCATCACGGCCATTCTGAACTACACTTTGATCTCAAAGTGTTTAGTAAATCCATAATAAAATAATATCTATTGTAGTCCTTTAAGGTACATTGTACATACGTAGTGTAAATGCTATTGACTTTCTTTTTTATTCGAATTTTGTTCGTTTTAACTGTACTTGACTTTACTTTGATTGTAATTTACTTTATTATTGTAGCTTAATTTGAATAAACTTTACTATTGCATCCACTGTACTCCACGTTTCAAACCAGTGGTCCATTTGCTAAATAGTATTTAATATTTATTTTTTATATTGGCGTTTTACAAGCAGAATAAACGATTTTGTTAGAATTTGAATTTAATATTAAATCGACGGTAGGTACTTTTCGTGTAATATTAACTTTAATATTGGACCGACTGTACTTTTTAATATTGAACCGACTGTACATTTGCTTTAATATTAAGTCGATTGTACTTTTACTCTAATATTGAACCGACTGTACATTTACTTTAATATTGAATCGTCTGTACATTTACTTTAATATTGAACCGACTGTACTTTTACTTTATTATTGAATGGACTGTACTTTTACTTTAGTAATAAATCGACTGTACTTTTACTTTAATATTGAACTGACTGTACATTTACTTTAATATTAAATCGACCTTACTTTTATTTTCTTATTGAATCGACGGCACTTTTATCTTTAATATTGAATCGACGGCACTTTTATCTTTAATATTGAATCGACGGCACTTATCTTTAATATTGAATCGACGGCACTTTTATCTTTAATATTGAATCGACGGCACTTTTATCTTTAATATTGAATCTACGGTACTTTTATATGAATCTATTGTACTTTTAACTTTAATATTGAACCGACTGTACTTTTAACCTTATTACCTTTACACGACTTTTGACTTTATTGGCTTTACACGACTTTTGACTTTATTGGCTTTACACGACTTTTGACTTTATTGGCTTTACACGACTTTTAAATTTATTGGATTTACATGACTTTTAACTTTATTGGCTTTACATGACTTTTAACTTTATTGGCTTTACATGACTTTTAACTTTATTGGCTTTACATGACTTTTAACTTTATTGGCTTTACATGACTTTTAACTTTATTGGCTTTACATGACTTTTAACTTTATTGGCTTTACATGACTTTTAACTTTATTGGCTTTACATGACTTTTAACTTTATTGGCTTTATATGACTTTTAACTTTATTGGCTTTATATGATTTTTAACTTTATTGGCTTTACATGACTTTTAACTTTATTGGCTTTATATAGTTCACTTAGTGTTACGTAACTTTAGAATGTGTCCAACTAAATAAAAAATAAAAAATGGGTCGTATTTTAAAGTCCTGGTAACCATCACACATTAATGAGTATCAGTATCAATAACTTAAATTGTAAAGAGATGAATCCAAATAAATTAAGAATGTCTTTCAATCTTTTTATCACGGTGTATGTGTATATATACCCTTTTAGTAATTCTCATAACAAATAAAATCTACTTTACACAGTAATCATAAATAAGTAACTGTTCGGCCAACCTGATATATCTTAATAGGTTACTTGTCAGGTACCGAAAATAACTATTTTAGAATACAAAATATTACTTAACACCACTAATTCTAATCACCAAACTTTTAGAATAGGTATAGAATATTAACACCACTTAATCTGATCAAACCATTTCAGATCACCAAAAAGATTAACTTTGCTTTAAGTATTAGTCAAGCCACATATTTTGTTCAAGAAAATAAAACGTTTGACCATTACTTTTTTTTCATTAAATATGAAATCCAGTATTACATCAATGATAATAGCCAGAAATTTTAAAATAATTCGTTAGTGATCAGCCCGGGTGGTTTGCAATTAGAACTATCAAGAAGTTACACTATCCAACTTGAACCTTATAAATCACAAAAGCTACAATACCGTTTTTGTGCACTTTTTTTTGTTGATGGTTTGGAAATACACTGCTTCGCAGTACCGCTGCAAATTGATGCTGGATTTCACTGCCTTGCAGATAGCTGAGCCGTCATTCATTGCTCCAGTGGGTAGCAAATATTACAGAAGGCTTTTGGCAAGCCTCCCAGATACAGATACAATCTGAAACTTGTACAATATGTATTAGAATATGGTTTTTGCGTATCCCACTTCTGATGTTAGATTTGGGGGGGGTAAAATTTGATGTGACCATATATATAACCTATAAATTACTATATATACCTATAAACTGGATGCCATTTGTAATTATGTATTTGAACCAAGGAAATTAAACAATAAATACAATTCTGATATAACCTATAAATTACTATATATACCTATAAACTGGATGCCATTTGTAATTATGTATTTGAACCAAGGAAATTAAACAATAAATACAATTCTGTTTTATCACTCCTTTTATTCTGTTATACTATGTCAGTTCCAAAAGCTGTTGTAGACAGGAAAGAACTGACAAGAAAACCTGTCCGCCTTCTAACCACAACATAATTATTATTTTACTTCATGTTACACCAGGCTCGTAGCCAAATATTACAATAGAAGACAACCCTGGTTTCAGACCAGTTACAACAGTATAATAGCTAAAACTATAACACAGATACTTATCACATAGGAACCACATTGGAGTCGAACCACTTTTCATAATTATTAGTATGACAATACTTGCACAGTCAATAATACGCTACATTGATATTGTATCATCTGGTATATCAGTTAAAGAGACTAATAGCCGAGACTATGATACATAGGTAGTACATAAAACTTAGATACCACACTGGTATCGAATCAGCCCTTATAATCATTGGTATAGCCATTAGCCATACTTTTACAGCCATTATTATTATGATAATTTATTATCCCCAAGGATTATCACAAATACATCAAGTAATACTTTGATTCGGTTACTTTACAAGTATATTTTAGTTACACAATATTTGGAACACCCAAAGAGGGTATTTAATTATAATTGCTAATTCAATTACTTATTAAATACCAATCCACTATTATATTATTCACTATAACAGCAGTTATTACTACATTCACTGTTATAACACTGTAAGTACATATTATTATAACATTATAAATATAACAGAGGTATATCGTACCTCACACTTCGACGGCTCGGGATCGACTGTGCGAATGACATCTGACATCGTCTTTTTATAACATTTGAGACGTCGCATTGCATCGAATGATTTTCACCTACCTACTTATAAAAATATTGTATAAAGTAGTTTCTTATTTACAAATCCTTTAAAATATTCTTTATAGTAATATAAATACACTATAATACATCAAGCTACACCTCACCTGATCGCTGGCCACTCCATATTTTAACATGATTCTAACACGCGCAATCGCAGTGCCACTATCGTACTTAGTAGGGGAGCCAAGGATGCGAAATTGGGATTTATGTCTTACATGAATGTATTTTCTTTCTTCTGGCCCATTCCCAGTAGTGCCATTGATTAGTACCAAATGATAATCTGTTTAACTATTACGTGGTATTGCTTTTGTTTTAGTGGGTTTCAATTCACCGGTGTTATTTGTACAGTCAGCATCAGAAATATCTTGATAAGGATGTTTCAAAAAGAACTTAAAACTCTCGTATTAAGAGCAAATCAAACTATTTTATTAATTTAAATGGTATTATTGTCCGGTGTGTCCCAAAATATGGGAACAATTCATCAACAGAAAGAGGGTAAAAAACTAAATTCATATCATTTTGAATACTTTGTTTGTCAATATCTGTCTGATGCTGACTGTTCTTTTTAATTTTAGAATCTGCTGAGTAACTATAGTTACGACCAGAATGGTGTTCTGAATTATTGGTTAAATTAGGCATCGAATATATATAGGAAAAAGAATCTTCTCGGGCGGGACTCGAATTCGCAGTCTTGTGGAGGTAACGGCGGTGGAGTCATCTACTGATTTTCTTACTGCACCGTCGCCTTAAAGACGTGGGAAAAGAATTAATGAATGAAAGTGGTGGTGGTGAAAAGATGGGGAATTTGAATCACATCGGGCGTGTCTCGGTAGCTGAATTGGTCAAGGCATTCCCCCTGTAAGTGAAAGACTGCGGGTTCGAGTCCCGCCCGAGAAGATTCTTTTTCCCTATGTATTCGATTTGTATAGTTAGCATACGTAATGCTGTAAACTTCATTTAATAAATTAGGCATATTCATCATTTATGCAGCACATGGCTAAAAAGACATAAAACATGGAAAAAAGCTTAACTGAACTTACTTACACATTAATCGGTTATGGTTATCCGATAGCAAAAACACTGCGCCAGCTCTCGTAGGATTAAATTAAAACTGTTATTTGCTCCTTTTCAAACCATGTATTTCAGACTAACGAGCCTCTTCTAGGCATAAGGCGATATTAGAGAACGTGCATTTCCTTTAATTTTTTTTTTTTTTTTTTTTTTTTATTAAAGGTTCACAAAACTGGTCAATACAATTTAGTAACTTAAAATTAATCTTACAATATTATGTTATTACATGTTTGTACGACCTACTAGATGTGAACACAACATACAAAGAATGAATTGCAAATAACTAAAATAAGTGTTATCATACACAAAAAATTACACATGTTACACCAAAAGTACCACTGCTGACAAAAGTACAATCAAAAATTATCCACTCTTTTGTTAAAACAGAGCTTCTTGAAGTGATTGATTTTAAGATTAAATATATCTATCTCGCTACCAATGGCATTATATGCCGAACACATACGGTAAATAGGCGAGTGTTGCCCTAGATTAGTTCGAGCAGTCGGCATTACAAAAGTTTTCATATTGTGAAGTCGGCTACCACCACGAGGCACCGCAAACGTTACCTTTTCCAGCAGTTCTGGACAGTCGACCAAACCATTCACAACTTTATACAAGAAGGTGAGATCGGCCACACTGCGTCTCTGATGTAACGAGCTAACGCAATAATGACTTAGTCTCGCTTCATAGGAAGCAAGCGCACGGCATTTGCCATTCGCAAAGGTTAGATGGTACATGAAGCGCCTCTGAACTGCTTCAAGCCGGTCAATATGGATTTTGTAAGTAGGGCACCATATGGGGCTACTGTATTCCACTAAGCTACGAACATAACAATTAAAGAGTAGTATTGACACTGATGGATCTTTGAAAATCTTGGTTTGTCGAATAACGAATCCAGCGAGCCTACTACCCCTCTTGACAATGTGATCGACATGCTCACGAAAGTCCAATCTCCTATCCATTGTAACACCCAGATCTCTAATACTTGAAACCTCACCTAGTTTTGTTCCGTTGAGAAAATAATTTACAGGGGTAGGTTTTCTCTTGCGAGTAAATTTTATATGGTGGCATTTTGAGACGTTGAGAGACATGCAATTAGTGACACACCATTCATTCATTCTATCTATATCATTTTGCAGGATTTGAGTATCGTAGGTACATGCAATTGTTTTATAAATTTTTAGGTCATCCGCAAATAACTGATATTTCGACTCTATAATACTAAATAAATCGTTGATAAAAAGAATGAAAAACAATGGTCCCAGGTGTGAGCCCTGTGGGACGCCAGATGGTACACGTTTGGGTTCCGATAGAAAGCCCCGAACTTTTACCATTTGTGAACGATTTCGCAGGTACGATTCGCACCACCTCAGCAGTGAACCACATATGCCCGCATGTCCAAGCTTGCGAACCAATCGACTATGATTTACCACATCGAACGCCTTGGAAAAATCCGTGTATATCGCATGGACCTCTAGTTTTTTTTCCATTGCCTCGGAGATCTCATTTACATAGCACAAAAGATTTGATGTGGTTGATCGTTTTGGTAAAAATCCGTGTTGATGGACACTAATGTAATTTTTTAGAAAGGGTAGTATCGTTTTTTGAACCAGGGATTCGAACAGCTTACCATAAGCGGACAGAATAGATATTGGCCTGTAATTGGAAACATTACATGCATCACCTTTTTTCAAAACTGGAGTAACATGAGCAGTCTTCCATTTTGATGGAAATGCACCCAGGCATAGAGACCGATTGAAAATTATATACAAGGGTTCATACAGTTGTTTAGCACAGGATTTGAGAAAAATTGGAGGAATTTGGTCTGGCCCAGGCCCTTTCTTAATGTCTAATGATTCTAAAGATTTTAAGATATCAGATTTTGATATCTCGAAATTATGTATGTGCATGTGGTTACAGCTATTAATGCCAATATCTTGGTGGCCACTATTATCTGAAGTTGTGTTAAACGTTGAGTAAAAATATTTCGAGAACAATTCCGTGATCTCCTTGCCACCGTGCGCTGTTTCATTTTGTAGATACACGTCATCCGGTATGTCGCAGCTATTGGATTTAGAAAACTTAATGAAGTTCCAGAAGTAGTTAGGGTTTCTCTTGATATTCTCTTTCGCATCTGTTTTAAATTTGGAATAACATTGTGCTATCATTTTGTTACAGCGATCCCTCAGCATATTATAGGTTAATTTGTCTCGAGGATTGTTGTACTTTTTGTAGATTTTATGGAACTTTGATTTTTCATTTAGTGCATTGATCAGAGAAGAACTGTACCACGCGGGATATCTAAGGTCTTTTCTTTTAGTTAGAGGTGTGTATTTTTTTTATAATTGGCATTATAGAATTATAGAAAGTATCGACCGTGTGATCTATGTCGCTCAAGTTTTCGAATCTCTCAGACCAACGTATATCAGACAATTCACGTGCGATAGCTTCGTAATTTGCTATGTTGTAATTAAAAATAGGTTCTCTATTTATTTTAGGTATTTTTTGTGATTTTAATTTAAAAGTGGTGATAAGTGCTGGATGGTAGACGTCTATTTTAACTAAAGGATCTTTACACTCTGATATACTGAATAGGTGATCCTGGTTTGTGAAAATTAAGTCTAGCGTACGGTTTAGGTTATTTGTTACGTTGTTCAGTTGCGAGAGATTATTAAAGGAGATTGTGTCCACGAGCAGTTTTTCCATATCAGATTTAGGATTTACAGGAGACAATCCACCCGAGTCATCGTCATGTCCCCACTTTAGATGTTGCTGGTTAAAATCACCAGCCACAAGAATTACCGATTTTTTGTTAGCTCTATGCTGGATCGTTCTGGTCATGTTCGTTAGAAATTCCTCTAAGCAAGCATATGTGGCCGGTGAAGGAATGTACGTAGTGCAAATACAAAAATCAATTATGACAGTACCCTGGTGCAGTTTCACTACAACCCAAATATCCTCACCAGCGCACTCCCATCTTATCTTACGAACAGGTTGAAGCTTTTTCGAAACTGCGATGAGTGCACCACCACCCTCAGATTTCTGGCTGTTTGATGTGGAGCGATCTCGCCTAAAGATACAATATCTATTGTCTAAGAATTCACGATCAAAAACAGTATCATTGAGATTTGTTTCCGTAAGTAAGACAATGTCATATTCCTGCCGCAGTGCGTTCAGTAATATAACATGTGTCTTAGTCCTGAGACCTCGAACATTTTGGTAATAAATGTTCAGACTGAATTGTGAAACTTTGTACTTAAAACTATACACTAAACTAAAGTCCAACTAATCAATCCAATGTATCGAGCATCCCCATATCCTTTACCACAAAGCTCTTTGAGTTCGCATCCTTGCGCATATAAATGCGACCATTTCGTATCCACACAAATTCATATAGCTTTTCCTTGGCAATTTTGCGACAAGCTGCATGCAGCTGCTTGTTTGCTGGAGTCAAATGTTCGCCGACAAAAACCGGACAAGGCTCGCCCGCTATGCCCAAGTGCGACGAGTTCAACTTATCGCTGCTGTGACTTTTATTATAGTTCTTCACTGCAGCAATAACTTCGTCCCTTTTGAGAGGACTGGGTAGCTTAACAACTATTGAGCGCGGTCTATTCGACTCTTTATTAATCTTGGCCACTCGATGATAATTAAGCAAATCGTGCGTATCCAAGTTACAGCCAACCGAATCTGCTAGTTGTTTTATTACAGTCTTAAGGTTCTCAGACTTGTGCTCTGGCACGCATTGAATCTCGAGGTTGCATTCACGTGACTGTTGCTCAAAGTAAACAAGCCGAGCATTCAGATCCTTCACATGCACTCTGAGTCCTTTATTCTCTGCTTCAAGGCTGTTGATTACCTGAATCTTGCTTTCCAGTAACTCCTTTATTTCATCATATTTCGCAGACATAAATGTAACGCTTTCCGTCAATTCGGTAATCCTAGACTTGGTATCGGCGCTGTCGCTTTTTATGTCATGCTTGATGTCACCTCGTAGTTTCGCCATTGCGCCCTCCAGTTTCTCGTTGAAGTACGTCTTCAGCACTTCTACTACATCGGATGAAGTTGTTCCCTTGTCAGACTTGCAGGTAATGCATTTCCAGGTTGACTTGTAGGATTTTGACTCTTTTGCAAACGTTTCAACTGGTATTCCCAGACACTGGTAGTGAAACTTGTTATGACAGAGGGTACACAGTTTGATGTCAGTCTGCTTGACTTGTTTGTTACATTTGCCACAGGTATCCATTCTTCTAACTTACCACCAGTCTAGGGTAATTTTCAGAATGTGGCAACACTCTTGTGTCATAAGAGTTGTCAATTCAATGACATTAGGTGTCAAATTGAAGTTGACAATAAACAAAAGTCAATATTGTGGGTACATGCAGCCAGATGATGACAGGTAAGTTAGTACTCAATAACTGAGGGTATAAAAATAATAACAGTTTCGAGTAATTATTGGCAAGAAAACTCAAGCAACTCACGAGATAACACTCGCCACGGCTATTCTGACATAGGTCTTCAAGTTTCAACCACTTTTAATAGTAACGAAGCTGAATTAACACACTTTACGATTTTATTCAGAGCTGAGTACACCTTTACAACAAGTGACAGTGTTGCCTTATTTTGTTTAAATAATAATAGTGAATATAACCAGATACGCCATTACAAATACCAGTACCAGTATGAGTGTTACATATTAGGACCCGTAACATGAACGTGTATAGCAATACAGGTGAACTGTCAAACATAACCGAAATTCCTTCTACGGCTCTCCTACCATACGCTAGTGGCACCGTGGGCGCTACTAAAATTTGTACCAAAATTAGAAGTGGCGCCACGACGCGCCGTCATCCACCGGTGCGCTTCTTCACGCCTCTAATTTGAATACTCGCTAAATAACAATTGTGAGCGTTCCAAGTGCGTAAAACCACTCGATCGACGGCGACGTACACAACACACACGAGTACAAGCGGTTCCGCAGGGCGAGGCGTACGTGTCCGTGCGCGCCGCCGCGGGCGACAGCGGGCCCGAGCTGCGCGCCTCGCTGGCCGACGCCGTGACCGTGGCGCCCGTCGCGCGCGCCGCGCACCTGCTGGCGCTGCACGCCTACGTGGCGCGCGTGCACCTGGCGCGCGACCGGCGCCGCCTGCGGGCCCTGCGCGCGGCGCTGTGGCGCGGCGCCGCGCGCCACCCGCCCGGCTACCGCTACGGCACCTGGCCCGGCGGCCTGCGCGCCGACCCCGGCCTGGCGCCGCCCGCGCCCGACACCAGGTGAGTGGCGCCGCCCGCACACAACGGCACCTGGCGCGCGACCGGCGCCGCCTGCGGGCCCTGCGCGCGGCGCTGTGGCGCGGCGCCGCGCGCCACCCGCCCGGCTACCGCTACGGCACCTGGCCCGGCGGCCTGCGCGCCGACCCCGGCCTGGCGCCGCCCGCGCCCGACACCAGGTGAGTGGCGCCGCCCGCACACAACGGCACCTGGCGCGCGACCGGCGCCGCCTGCGGGCCCTGCGCGCGGCGCTGTGGCGCGGCGCCGCGCGCCACCCGCCCGGCTACCGCAACGGCACCTGGCCCGGCGGCCTGCGCGCCGACCCCGGCCTGGCGCCGCCCGCGCCCGACACCAGGTGAGTGGCGCCGCCCGCACACAACGGCACCTGGCGCGCGACCGGCGCCGCCTGCGGGCCCTGCGCGCGGCGCTGTGGCGCGGCGCCGCGCGCCACCCGCCCGGCTACCGCAACGGCACCTGGCCCGGCGGCCTGCGCGCCGACCCCGGCCTGGCGCCGCCCGCGCCCGACACCAGGTGAGTGGCGCCGCCCGCACACAACGGCACCTGGCGCGCGACCGGCGCCGCCTGCGGGCCCTGCGCGCGGCGCTGTGGCGCGGCGCCGCGCGCCACCCGCCCGGCTACCGCAACGGCACCTGGCCCGGCGGCCTGCGCGCCGACCCCGGCCTGGCGCCGCCCGCGCCCGACACCAGGTGAGTGGCGCCGCCCGCACACAACGGCACCTGGCGCGCGACCGGCGCCGCCTGCGGGCCCTGCGCGCGGCGCTGTGGCGCGGCGCCGCGCGCCACCCGCCCGGCTACCGCAACGGCACCTGGCCCGGCGGCCTGCGCGCCGACCCCGGCCTGGCGCCGCCCGCGCCCGACACCAGGTGAGTGGCGCCGCCCGCACACAACGGCACCTGGCGCGCGACCGGCGCCGCCTGCGGGCCCTGCGCGCGGCGCTGTGGTGAGTGGCGCCGCCCGCACACAACGGCACCTGGCCCGGCGGCCTGCGCGCCGACCCCGGCCTGGCGCCGCCCGCGCCCGACACCAGGTGAGTGGCGCCGCCCGCACACAACGGCACCTGGCCCGGCGGCCTGCGCGCCGACCCCGGCCTGGCGCCGCCCGCGCCCGACACCAGGTGAGTGGCGCCGCCCGCACACAACGGCACCTGGCCCGGCGGCCTGCGCGCCGACCCCGGCCTGGCGCCGCCCGCGCCCGACACCAGGTGAGTGGCGCCGCCCGCACACAACGGCACCTGGCCCGGCGGCCTGCGCGCCGACCCCGGCCTGGCGCCGCCCGCGCCCGACACCAGGTGAGTGGCGCCGCCCCCGGCCAATGGCCATGCCACAGGAGCAATATTTTAACATTCTGTATTGTGCAGGTTCGACCACTTGCGTTGGATCTCGTTCAACGAAACGCACGCCTTCTACCCGGACGACCACCACGAGATCGCGCTCATCGAGGGGGCTCACCGTGAGGCGCTCGATGTAAGTTTTGAAATACGTGTTAATATTAGGTTAGGCATTTTGTACGGGAAAAAAACTGTTTGTAAAAAAAGACTAATTTATATTCCATTTTATTTTTTTGAAAAAATATTATTGAATTAATCAAAGTATGCACCGTTGTTATCTATGCACTTTTGCCATCCCTTTACTAAAAAAACTTGTAATAAGTTGTCCAAGCAAAATCCGGGTTCGATTGAATATCCCTTCATTATTCCACAGTATAACGAGGGATCTTACAGTAGTTCATCGCGTTTGATGTTTGCGGAAATGCCGCCTTTTGCAGTTTTGTCAGGGTTGTCACTTGTTTTTTTTATAATTAATTTTTCTGTAACATTTTATAAATAACCCCTATTTTGATCTCCTTGTTCTGTTAAGGCACATCAACTCACGCTAATATAAATTACTAGCTGATGCCCGCGGCTCCGCTCGCATGGATGTCGGCTATTGCGACTTTTGGTTATATCTCCGGTTCTACTCAACCAATTATGATCAACCTAACGTAATATTTTAACTCTGAGTTTTTGGATTTTGATTTCGATTTCGGTTTCGGTTTCAATTTCGGTTTCGGTTTCGGTTTCGATTTCAATTTATATTTTTGATTCGGGTTCGGGTTCTAATTCGATGAAATTTCGCTAATCGCCGAGATCGCTAAATTGTTGATATATTCTTTCGTTCGTTGCTAATTACGAATATCATCCATACAGTCATCTTGGATCGCTACATGAATAATATATTCGTAATCAGCAACCCGAGTACCCTGAAAACGATACCCATATCGATTTTAGTGAAAATTTCGAGTCCGCCATCTTGGATTGCTAAATTGATGATACCATACTAATATTATAAATGTGAAAGTAACTCTGTCTGTCTGCATGTTAGGCTTTCACGCCTCAACCACTGAACCGATTTTGATGAAATTTGGTATAGGGGTAAATTAGACCTTGAGAAAGGACATAGGCTATGTTTGGTCGCGATAACCGACATCCACGCGGGCGGAGCCGCGGGCAAAAGCTAGTTGATGATATATTCGTAATTAGCGACCCCAAAATCCATGTCAACGATAGCCATATCGATTTTAGTTAAAATTTCGAATCTGCCATCTTGGATCGTTAAATTGATGATAAAATTCGTAATAAGTGACCCCAAAAACCTTGAAAACGATACCCTTATCGATTTTGGTAAAAATGTCGTGTCTGCTATCTTGGATAGCTAAATATAGAAACGAAAAAAAAAAAAATTAACCAACAAAACGATTCATGAAAAAAAAAAAATATGTGATTAGTGTCAGTACAAATGAGACAGCCCTGAATCCTTAGTACTGAGTAAAATGTATGGGCGTACCGAGTAGGTAATACCCCATCCCCCACCACCCCTCTCCCCCCGCACGATTGCTCTGTCTAGACGGCTTCGTTGACAGACTGTATGTAGTATGAATCGTTAGACTGTGATCATTGTGTCGGTTAAGCGTCGTAACACGCGTGGTGCCCTGTGCCGCAGCTGGTGCTGCGCGAGGTGCGCGCGTGGGCGGCGCGGCGCTGGCGGGCGCGCGCGGAGCTGCTGGAGGGCGCGTGGCGCTGGGAGCCGGCGCGCGCGCTGCGCTACCGCCTGCTGCTGCGCGTGCGCTCGCCCGACGGTACTGGCGCTACTGGTGTGCGCCTGCGCCTGGTGGAGGCGGCGCGCGTGCTGGGCGGCGCGCGCCTGGTGCCGGTGCGCTACGTGACGGAGAGCGCGCGCGTGAGCGTGCTGCTGGGCGTGCCGCTGCCGCGCGCGGGACCCGACGCGCTCGCCTTCCTGCGGCGCTTCGAGAGCGTGGCGCTGGCGCAGGACAAGAACACGCAGCTCGTCATGGTGAGTGCGCTACAGCGAACGCGACGCCTTCCTGCGGCGCTTCGAGAGCGTGGCGCTGGCGCAGGACAAGAACACGCAGCTCGTCATGGTGAGTGCGCTACAGCGAACGCGACGCCTTCCTGCGGCGCTTCGAGAGCGTGGCGCTGGCGCAGGACAAGAACACGCAGCTCGTCATGGTGAGTGCGCTACAGCGAACGCGTCGCCTTCCTGCGGCGCTTCGAGAGCGTGGCGCTGGCGCAGGACAAGAACACGCAGCTCGTCATGGTGAGTGCGCTACAGCGAACGCGTCGCCTTCCTGCGGCGCTTCGAGAGCGTGGCGCTGGCGCAGGACAAGAACACGCAGCTCGTCATGGTGAGTGCGCTACAGCGAACGCTGGAGTGCTCCTAGTCACGGAGAGCGCGACAATATGAGATTCGAATCACTGTCACTGTTCGTATACATTAACACTACGTCTAACCACGTGTCCGCCGGCCCGCGTTCGGGGGTTTTCCGTTATGTATGTCGCGACCTTTATTCTGCTATTTTGTACTTCACTTATTGGTGAGTCAAAGGTAAGTATTCAGTAGCTAAGTTACTATTACAAATATGAATAGCACTACATGCATGCGTTTAAGTTCATAATGTCCAAATCTTAGAATGTCCAGAGATTGCAAAACGTTTATATCCCAGAATATCGATATGCAAAGTAGGATTATTAATGTCAGTTAGTAAAATGACAGGTGCAACTGTTACTGATAGAAAAAAGGGCGATCCACTACTATACTAATTTGATATTGAATAAAAAAATATAATCTCGACTAACTAATACTTATTGTAAAATACGATTCAACCATATTACTATTTATTTGTGATAAAAAAAATCTGCAGCACTGGAAATGTTATTTTACTGACTGGAATTAAAAATCATAGTTAAGTAATTAATTTACCTGTGTACTGTTTCCATAATTTATACCAGATCGCATGTGGATGGTGGATGTCAAAAGGGAGTATCTCGGATTCGAGATTAAGGTCGTACTGAAACTATGAGATTTGGTTCAGCGGTGTGACAGGTCGAATGTGTCGCGAGCGTCGCGCTGTAAATTCAACATTAGTTTATTCTGCATAGATCATTAAATCGACACTTACAAAACGTTAACATAAAGTAAATATTAAATACTAGTTTAGCAAATGGACCACCGGTTCGAAACGCGGCCCAGACCTGAGAAGACTCCGGCAAGAAAGTCAGTGGGCATTTTTTGGTCTACTTTTTTTATACCACTTAGGTGGCAGACAAGCATACGGTCCATTTGATGGAAAGTGATTACCGCGGTCTATGGACGTATGCAACATCAGGGGCGTTACACTTGCTGTCTATCCTGAAGAAACCTTTTAATGCCTCTCTTGAAGAACTCCATATTGTATACAATAACACTAAGGGGAATTAACGCGATCATGGTATAGGTACATTACTTGTAGTACCTTTGATTTACTTGACGTTTCGACCAGGTTACACCGTATTCCATATTGTAGTCGTTTGGGAAAACCATGGCAGGGATTTCATTCCACATTTACACATTTGCAAAACATTTAGTGAGAAAGAAAAGAAAGTATTAAAATTTCTTATGTATAATGTACAAATACTATATTTATTTTTATATTTAGACACCGTGCGAATCCAAATAGGGCCCCATCTCAGCATTGAATGCTGCGCACACCCTTGCGTTGAGTATGCACAGCGCTGGTTTTGAGATGGGGCCACCAGGTAGCGCTGACGCCACGAATCCTTTTATAGGTACAGTACAGTACATTGTTGAGCTTACACGCTCGTGGCGTGGCCGTGCGCAGGTGCTGGTGGGCGGCGCCAACAGCAGCGCCGCGGCCGAGCTGCGCGCCGCCAGCCGCGCGCTCGCCTCGCGCTGGCCGCGCGCGCAGCTCGACGTGCTGCAGGCGGAGGGGGGGGAGGGCGAGGGCGAGCCGGAGGACGCGGCGTGGGCGCGCGCGCAGGCGGCCGCGCTGGGCGCCGCCGAGCCGCGCCTGCCGCCCGACGCGCTGCTGCTGCTGCTGCCGCCGCACGCTGAGTTCAACCAGGACTTCCTCAACCGGGTAACTCACTCACTCACTCACTCACTCACTCACTACGCACGCTCTTTATTGTTTTACTTTTTAAACTTTATGCACACTTGTACAAAGGCGGACTTAATGCCAAAGACATTATCTGCCAGTCTATCTTAAGGTGATGCATAGATACATTGAGATAGACGCAAGCAAAAGAATGAATAATTTACTGAAAGGTTAACAATCTAATGTATACAATATCTAATAATACATACTCACGTTTATATACCACATACGGCGTTACAAGCCTTTACCATCGAGTTGGATACATTTTCACGCACCGCCCGGGGAAGTTGGGACTGTAACGAAAGGAAACGCACGAGTCGGAGAGCAATTTCAAGTGCTAATGGTGCAGTGGAGGAATTTATGCCCTCAATATACAGTATCACTCGTTTGTTCTCACCTATGGACGGCGGTCCCGGCGGTCCGTCCGGCATCCTGCAGTCTTTACGCTGTCCTACTCCCACACAGGACATCGCGTGTAAGACTTACTTATCACCCGTATACCGGGTGTAAAGGGAACGCTCCCATAGCCAGAAGATTACCTAATAGTTGCCAATAGCCCTAGTAGCACTGCAAATACATAACACATCGATTTTGACAAAAAAATCTTCTTTCCTTTTTTC
The DNA here is from genome assembly GCA_914829495.1 of Eilema sororculum. Lineage (NCBI taxonomy): Eukaryota > Metazoa > Arthropoda > Insecta > Lepidoptera > Erebidae > Eilema > Eilema sororculum. The sequence continues at coordinate 172,490 of OU618555.1, read as the reverse complement.
ATTTTTTTTAGCGCTAAGAAACACCACTGTAAAAGAAGTACGCGTTTGACGTAAATTTTTTTTTTGTACTAATGTTTTTTTATGAAATTACCGTTTCATTTAGTTTTACTAACACGATGAATAGTAAAAAATAAAAAATTGTCTTAATCGATTTTTTTATGTTAATGTGTTATGCATCTGGAGTATTAACAGAGGCTTTTGGTTTCGGGAGCGGGAGTTTAAACCCGGCATAGTGTAGAATATTTCAGTAAGAATCGAGAGGCTTGGTTTTTCTTTTCTTGGTTGCGCCATTGAGACGTGAAACTTTTTGCCAGCTCACGCATTTTCTTTTTTCTACAGTCCCATGTCTTTTAGCGGAGCGTGGAATAGTATACAGTGAGGTCGTGTAACCGAGCGTCTAAGTTATTTTAATAGAAGTACAAATAGTTTTATCATAACACTTATGTGGTAGGCATGCGTAGGGCCCACCTAATGGTGCTCGGTTACCGTGGCCTATGGACGCTCGCAACACTAGGAGAGTCACACTCCTGTTGCCGACTCTGTAAGAACAGAGTGTGTGTACCATCGGCACTGGTAACACAGAAAGTGTTCCGGCTACAGCTGTAGTATAGCGCGCGTGTGTGTGTGTGTGTGTGGTGCAGGTGCGCATGAACACGATCGCGGGTGCGGCGTGGTTCCTGCCGCTGCCGTTCGCGCGCCACGCGCTGTATGCGCACCCGCGCTTCGTAGCGCCGGGCGGCGGGCGCCCCAGCACGCACACCGGCCGCTTCGACGCGCGTCGCCTCGCGCTCGCCGTCAGCCGCGCCGACTGGCGCGCCGCCGCCGGCCCGGCGTGGCGCCCCGGCGCCGCCGCGCCCGCCGACGTGCTGGCGCGCTCGGGCCTGCGCTGCGTGCGCGCGCCCGAGCCGGCGCTGGTGCTGGGCCCGCGCGGGGCGCCGTGCGCGCGCGCCGCGCCGGCGTGCTGGCGCCGCGCGGGCGAGCCACCGCTGGGCGCGCGCCACTCGCTGGCGCAGCTGCTGCTGGAGCACGAGGCGGACGCGGCGCCCTAGCGCGGTGCGCCTCCACCGCTCACACAATAAACTTTGTACAACAACACACTGTTTCACTGTCGCCCCGCCCCCCGCCCCTCCCTAACCCTGTGTATTGCGGGAATATTTAGACGTACCGCAGTCTGGGTGTAGGATATTTATTACGACTCAATGTTTTAATAAAGCAATGCTCCCAATTGTTGTTACATCTCTGAACTTAAAATCCTCTAAAATTTTCTAATTTCATATTTTTCTTTCATTATCACATCAGATAGAAAAGAACAGATGATTTATTTTAGTGAACACCTGTCAAATTAAATCGGCGCCTTAACGGTACACTTCAATTATTTTAGGCGACCTCTACAAACATGCGACTTAACTTACTACGCACCAACCAGCGAGCTTACTCTTGAAACTAAATTCTAATTTCAATACAATGTTGACGAAATTGATTTCGAGAGTAGGACTTTGACAGTGACACATATTGAGATTGGAATCGGATTGGACTTGTATTCAGCGTTGACAGATTGTAACTTTTGTTACAATTTACGTAACTTTTGACCCCCTAATGTAACATCTCCGTAACATGACTCAAAATGTAACTTTATTGTAACTTTTGCCGTATTGGTTCGGGTCAATATCAGTCGGAATAATTATATTATTGTTCTGTAGTCTGTGGTAAATATTATTCTACTAACTACGCTACCCGTATCACCAATAATACGTGATCAAACGAACTTCTAAGTGAAGTTCGATCAGTATTATATGAGTCACTTTATTCGAAGATATAGATGTTAATTTATATGTATCTTAAATATACATATAACAGTCTAACAAGTAGTCCTTTTATTGTTTAAGCAATCTCCCGCACAATTTTTAGATTTTACCAAAAATATCGATTAGTTAAAAAATAAATCGAGTGCTGGCATCCCTAGCGCCCCCAACTCTATGTACCGCGCCATCTTTCCTTCATTCTTCAGAGACCTTCCACATTCGGCAAACGGGCAAAACCACTTGGTTGGGCCGGAAAGGGTGGGATTCATTTCCTATATCTTCGAATAAAGTGACTCATATAATACTGATCGAACTTCACTTAGAAGTTCGTTTGATCACGTATTATTATTTCGTCACTTTATTCGAAGATATAGATGTTAATTTATATGTATCTTAAATATACATATAACAGTCTAACAAGTAGATGTTTAGAGATAAGTTTTGCCGAATCATTTACAATCATAAAAAAAGAAGTGTATTATTATGATATGTAATCATATATTTATTATATCTCAAAACAAAAATACCTACATAATTAAGTATAAGTAATTAAAAATAATAATTTTTGATTCTTAGTTTAACACCAATATTACATTATAGGAATTTAGGACTGATCCTGGAAACAGACTGATCTAGCAAAGGTTTCATCATCTAATAGAGGTCGGTCATAAAATCTAGCGAATGTGCTTGATGTGGACGACCAACCCGCCGTTTTTCGAATCACGTCGAGTGAGACACCTGCGCTCTTGGCAGCGCTGAACGTCGCCACATCCACCCCGCTCTCAGCCAAAACTTGTTTCACCCACCGCGATATTGTCTGACTTGTCGCTGGTCTATGTGGCGGTCTGATTGTCAACAACAAGGTATCCATTTCATCAGTCCTAAATTGTTCCGTTCTTAATAAATAATCCTTTATAGCAGTGGCTGGACATATATGCATATTTTCTTCGAAATATGGAAGAGTCAACACTGGTCGAGTAGGTACGCCCTGCCACAGAGGTCTTAATTATATCAGAAATAATTATTTTAATATTGTTGGGACCGATTTTAATATTAGGAATTTTTATCAAAGATATTGTTTGTGCTCTGTGAGCTGTGCATATGGCTAATAGGATAGTTACTTCTTTTGTTAATTTTTCTATAGAAATCTCTGAATGAGGTTTCCAGTTTGCTATGTGATTTAGCACTATCTGAGGGTCCCATGTACCTGCATACTTAGGAATCGTTGGCCTAAGTTTGTAGACTCCCTCGAAAAATCTGGTAATTAATTCATTTTCACTTAGATTAGTATTTAATAATAAAGTTAAGGCCGACCTGTGACTATTAAGTGAGCCATATGCTACTCCCTGATTATATAATTTAGTAAAGAATGATAAAAATATTGATGCAGAACAAGTACTAGGTATATAGGGATCTAAACCTAAATCCTTACAATATGACCACCACAATTTGTAAGTGCAGCTGTATTGCTGAAATGTATTTTGGGATAATGAAGACAACATTATTTCCATTGCCTCCACTGGGGTCCCCTTCCTTAGGAAAGATTCCCGGAGAGCCTCGCGACACCCAGGGTAAGTTTGAACTGTTGTCTCCTCCTGTAAGCAAAATTTATCAGGTGTTGATTGGCTTCAAAATATATTATTTCAGAGCTGCACATATCCCTTAGGAAAGGAAACCATGGCTGAGAAGGCCAATAAGGGAAAACTAATATGCCTTCTGCCCTGTCCTCCTTTATTTTTTGAAGGCACTTTGGTATAAGAGAAAAAGGAGGGAAAGCATAAAAAATAAGGTCGCCAACTTAGCTTAAAAGCATCAATTTTGAACGAATCTGGATCTTTCTTCCACGATATGTACATATCACACTTGGTATTGGCGCGAGATGCGAAGAGATCTACTGCACTGCAATTCACTAAGCGAGCACAACGATGCGAGTCTCAACGTTGTGCTCGATAGATTGTCATTGGTCGATCTCTAGTGACGTGATACAATCCGACCAATGACAATCTCTATCGAGCACAACGTTGCGACTCGCATCGTTGTGCTCGCTTAGTGAATTGCACAGCAGGGTGTAATCGTTAAGTGTGTCCAGGCGATTATTCCGTAACTATTACAGATAACAAAAAACTGTAAACTGATATCGAAAGTACGTTACCTAATGAGTAAAATGACATCAATAACTTTTTAAAAATCAAACGAGAGGTATCTAAAATTTTGAAAATCATCATTGTCATAATAATAATAATAATAAAGCCTTTTATTAACACCAAATTTAAGTTACATTCCAAATGCATTAGTATGGTTAGTAAGTTTGATTATAATCTAGTTGTTTTAGTACTGTCAGTCTATTTTTCTTCAGATATTAAATTTGGGACCCTTTTTGGGTAAAGGCCTCCTCCAGCCCTGTCCATATATCCCTATCTTGGCTTTTTTCCATCCATTCTGTTCCTGCTATTTCTGTTATGTCGTCTTTCCATCGTTTGATTGGTTTTCCAACCCTTCTTTTCCCTGTTGGCCCTTTCCATTGAGTAGCCACTTTTGTCCATCTGTTGTCCTGGGTGCGGGCGATATGACCTGCCCATCGCCACTTTAGTTTGAGAGCCTGTGTTAATGCATCTGTAATTTTTGTTTTTTTTCTTATGATTTCACTCCATAATTTTGAATTTTGCGAATATTTAGGAGGCTTCTTTCTATTCCTCTTTGGCACGTTCTGATCTTCGCTTGCACCTGTTTTGTGAAAGTCCAGGTTTGGCTAGAATATGTCAAGCATGGTAGGATGCAAGTATCTGCCACTATTCTTTTGATGTTCAGGTCATAGTCCCCTTTGAAAATCTCCTTGTGAGCCCAATACTTCTTCCAAGTACTTACCCGTCTTTCAATTTCCTCTATATTATTTGTTTTTTGGAACGATAGTTGTTTTCCTAAGTAAATGTAGGTGTCTTCATATTCTATGTTTCTTCCTTTAATCTGTATTGGCTTTTTGTATGAGTTAGTCATTATTTTTGTTTTTTTGTCATTCATTTCCAAGCCGACTTCCTCACTTCCTTTGTCCAGTGACTCTAGCATATTTTCTAAATCTCTGGGTGTCTCTGCGAGGACCACAATGTCGTCAGCAAACCTTAGATGACTTAAGTATCGATTTTGTATTTTTATGCCTTTCATTTTCCAATTCAGCTTTTGAAATATATTTTCTAGTACCATGATAAATAGTTTGGGGGACAGCGGGTCCCCTTGTCTGACTCCCCTGCCAATTTCTATCTCCTCTCCTCTCTTTTCTAATTTTACTTTGCTAGTGCTGTTGTTGTAAATGTACTTCAGAGTGTTTATATATTTCTGATTGATGCCGAGTGTACTTAATCCTGCCCAGATAGACTTGTGGTGAATACTGTCGAAGGCTTTGGAATAATCAACGAAGCCTAGATATAGTGGTCTGTTGAACTCTGAGTATTTTTCTATAATTTGTTCGAGTGTCTGTATGTGGTCTGTGGTTGAAAAACCTGAACGAAAGCCCGCCTGCTCTACCGGTTGTGCTTTGTCTAGTTCTGGTGTTATTCGTCTCAATAATGTTGTTGTGAAAAGTTTGTATGTACTTGCCAATAGGCTAATGGGTCGATAATTGCTTATGTCCACCGGATTGCCCTTTTTATACAGCAGTATTATGTCTGAGTTGCACCATTGCTTAGGGGCAGTTTCTGTTTCTAATACTCGGTTAAATAAGTGAGTAAGGTGTTTTAATAGCACTGGTGCACCAAGTTTTATTGCTTCGTTTGTTATACCGTCTGGTCCAGGACTTTTATCAGGTTTCATTGTTTTTATATTTCTCAACACTTCGGTTTCTGAGAACGGTTGTATGATATTTCTTTCCGCCTTGTCGATATTTTTGCATGGGGGTTCTAATAGTTCCTCTGTAGGTTTCTTATATAGGTCTTTGTAAAACTTTGTTGCGCACTCTAGAATGTCAGTCCTTGTTTGTGTTTTTGTAGAACCATCATCCAGTTTCTGAATCCAAGCTTTTTTCATATTTAGTTCTTTATAAGCTCGTTTAGCGCTTCGGAATTGGTTTAAATTCCGCTCTAAGACTTTTTTCCTGTGCGCAGCATAGTCTACTTTAATTGATTTTCGGATTTCCTTGAAAAGTTGACTCAGTACGATCTTTTCTTCTTTACTCTTCTTCTTAGTATGTAAGAGATCTCGTCGTTTTTTCAATAATATTTCTGTTGTTTCACTTATTATTTTTGTTCCTTTCCTCTCATTGTCATTATTTGATTTTAAACTTTTCAATATTATTTCTTCTATTAGATTGTACAGGCTTTGAATATTTTGTGTTTCCTCTAATTCTATTTCTTTATTTTCGCATAATCTTTGTAGCTGGTTGAGGTAATTTTTTATGTCTTCTTCAGATTCAGGGAGTTTGGGCAATGCTTTGAAGTTTTTTCTATTTTTCTTTGGGTTGGTTGTAAGGAGCGATGCCTTTACTAATCTGTGGTCTGATGGATATTCTATTTTAGCTATTACTTGTACATCAGTTATCATCCTTGGTTTGTTAGTCATGATGAAGTCTATTTCATTTTTTATTTTCTTGTTAGGAGAGATCCAAGTCCATTTTCTTTTAGCTTTTTTCTTAAATAGAGTGTTTGCTATCATTAATTTGTATTCCTGTGCATATTCGATAAGACGTTTTCCTCTGTTATTCCTTTCGCCATTACCGTGTTCCCCCATTATTAGGTTGTCTCTGGCTGTAGCTTTGCCAATTTTAGCATTGAAATCCCCGATTACAATGACATTGTTGTGTGTAAGAGTGTGTGCTTTCTCTAAGTCTTTATAGAAACTTTCTATCTGATCATCGGTTGATTCTTGTGTTGGGGTGTATGCCTGAATTATGGAAATGTTGACATCGTCTATTTTTATATCTAGTAGTGCGACCCTTTCTGATATTCCTGTAAAATTGGTTATATTATTTTTATGTTTTTTCTTTATCAGAAAGCCTACTCCATAAAGACCTTTTGTTTCTCCGATGTAGCATAGAATGTAGTTTTCATACTCCTCAATGTTGCAGCCCATTCTCCGTATTTCGGCCAAGCCTAGAATGTCGAGTTTAATATTCTTCAGAGAATGTGTTAGTTCCAAATAATGTTCTGTGGTTGATAAGGTTCTCACATTAAAGGTGCCAATTTGTAGTGAGCTAGATTTTGGTTTTTCTCTCGATTGTTTGTTCAGGTTTATTTGTTTGTTACGTGTATGTAGTATTTTAGAGGTATTCCAGAATCTCGGGTATAATGGGATCAGATCTTGTTGTTGTAGTTGTAATGGTTGGAGGGGGGCGGTCGTAGTTTCCCACGGTGACCGCAATTCGACTTGGGGAAGCATTTTGTTTTTTAATTGTTGTAGTTTCGTTTGTTGTCTTGAGTTTCCTGTTGTTATATAATTCCTATACTTTTCTGTTTCATGGATTTAGGGTTTTGTAGTTTTACTGGAGGGTTTCGGTCTTGTTCTTCCACGGTGACCAGCCGGCTTGGAAGAGGTATTTTGTGTGTTATTCTATGTTCTTCTTTGTGGTTTTCCGGGAGGGGTTGAAGTGCTCGTTGCTATACTTTGGCGGCGTTGTATTCTTTGCTTGTGTTGTTATTATTGTTCTTGATTGTCACGTAATTTAATATACCTGGCTTTATTATGTTTTCGGGCAAACTCGAAGATCTTTGCTTTGTAAGGGCAGGTACGGTTTTATTCTTTTTATTTGCATGAGGTATTTGCTGGGTAAGTTTGTTTGAAGCATTTTCCGGCGAATTTGGGAGACTTCTTTTTTTGTTTTTATTATTTTTAGGTATGTTCTCTAATATGACAAGCTTGTCATATTTGATTATTGCTTTATTACCCTTTTCCCTTTCCGCATTTACCTTTTCTTGTAGCTCTTTCCTTATTTGTAAAACAGAGGGGGGGTAGTCTTCTTTTACATAATATGGTGTCTCTTTTAGAGCTGCCTTGTTTTTGAGGATACCAATCTTCTTTCCTAAGGTTGCAAAGGTAATTACAACAGGCCGTGGCTTTTCGGTCTTTTTTCCTATTCTTCTTACGACTTCTAGGTCCATACAATCAATTTTTATCGGTAGATATTTATTTATAAAATCTTTTACATTATTTTCCAAACTATGGTATGATTTTTCTTCTTCTTGTAGCCCAAAGAATACTAGATTACGTTGTCTTGCATGTTTCTCTAAGTGGTATATTCTATTTTCTTGGTTTTCTACTCTTAGCTTAAGGTTTTCATGCTTTTCTCCTAGAATTAGGATTTTTTCTTCAATTATTTTGTTTATGTTAACTATTACCTTATCTGTCACCTCTTCAGCAGTTTTGTTTATCAGTTTTCTCTGTTCATCCAGATCTTTTTGGATCGCGCGAAGTGCACTCATTACCTCCGACATTTCTTGAGCCATTGTATAGAAGTTTATTTGATGTGTATTTTATTTCGTTTTGTTTTGGTACAGGTAGTGCCCTCTATTATAGCTTACAAAAAGCTCGTACACAATCAAATCGATTGATAAGTATGGTCAATTGCTTAAGTGTAGGTAGTGCTACCCTTTTCTGTTAGATGGAGTTAGTATACTGCAACTTCGCAGTGCTAAGTAGATACCACTGAATTATAATGACTCATGTTGTTATAGGTTATGTTGACAATATTTTTCTATAAATTATCTTACAACGCAATTCCATTAACTTATGTTTATTGCCTTCTTTGCCACTGTTGGTCCGTTGATGTGCAAAGTCTCCCAAAACGTCTATGGTTTCTTTATATAAACAAAATGTCTCTTCCTTTGCAATTGTTGTTGTCACTGTTTTTTGCACTATTTTACTGGTTCATTGTTTTTGTTTTCACTTTGTCCATACATTTTGAGCACTAATCCACGTTTTAAACTATATATTTCACTGTCACTTGTAAATATTATAATTTAAATTGACGATAAAATACGGAGCCGATGTTTACAGTGGCACTGCAGCGCCCTCACTCCTCCATTGTCATAATCATACGTAAGCATAAAATATGATTAAGGTAAAATGAGTACTGGACCACTTAAAATAAGGAACTAAAACCTTTTTACTAATCTAATACTAAATGTATGGGAGGGTTTAATGTCAAAATTTTAGATACCTCTCGTTTGATTTTTAAAAAGTTATTGATGTCATTTTACTCATTAAGTAACGTACTTTCGATATCAGTTTACAGTTTTTTTATATCTGTAATAGTTACGGAATAATCGCCTGGACACACTTAACGATTACACCCTGTATATCAGGTTTGCCGAATGTTTGAGTAATTTCCTGAAACGTTGCCTTGGTAATTTCTAATTCGGTGTCTATGTTTTTATTGCGAGATTCTTTATCTGCTTCGATGTTGTCTTTGGTATTGATATACGATGCATACAACCATAACCTTCGCTTCTCGCACCACTGCCAAATGTCTTTGGTAATTTCATTTAAATGTGGCTATTGAATACCCCCCATGCGGTTTATGTAACTTATAGCTGTGGTATTGTCACAATGTAATAAAATAGCACAATCGTACATATCTCGAGCGAAGCTTTTTATTGCAAGGAATGCTGCCTTGAGTTCAAGGTAGTTAATATGGAAATATATCTCATCTTCTTTCCATCTACCTCCTGTCCTTGAACCGTTACAAAAAGCACCCCAACCCTGCTGAGATGCATCAGAGAATATTTCTAATACAAAAACCGGTTTTTCCAATTTATTTTTTGTACTTAAAAATATTTCTATTCCACCAAAGAAGATCTTTTAGTATGTTAGGGGAAGGGGTAAACTTTACATTATAATCATTATGATATTTGAGTAAAGCACAATTTTTCTCCCTTTCCAGCATTTTAGTATACATCCAACTATAACTAATAGCTGGACAAGCGGCTATTAGTACTCCTATTAAATGAGCAAATTCTTTGATGGTGCAGGGATAGAAATTTTTGAACAAGAGTAAAAATGTACGTCTGTTTTTCCATAGGTAAACTTATGGATTTGCATTTGGTTACAGGCGTAAGGTGGCTTTTGTCGTAGTTGATTACAAAACCAAGACATTTCAACAATTTTAATGTCTCGGTGACATTATTTTGGCATTCCTGATAACTAGAACCCAGGCACATTAAATCATCCATGTAAATGACAGATTTAAACCCGCGATTTCTCAAAAAGCCTACAACTACCTTCATTATTTTGGTGAAGGTACGAGGTGCCACAGAGAGCCCATAAGGCATCGCATTAAATTCATATACTATCTCTTGGTTATCGTTTTTAAATTGGAATCTCAAATATCTTTTATGATTTGGGTGAATCGGAACTAGTAAGTACGATTCCTTAAGGTCAATCGTGGCCATGTAAGAATGTTGCGATAGTAAGATCGCGACCGTCCTATAATCCTCCATTTTAAAATGTAATCTTTCTACAAATTTATTCAACGGTTTTAAATTTAAAATGAATCTACTATCACCATTAGGCTTCGCAATTAAAAATATGTCAGAAATGAATTGGTTTCGAGATGGTTCACACTCAGAAATAGCGCCTAGGTCGAGTAATTTTTGTATAGCTTTAGACATATCAGCTTTTTCTTTAGGCAGCCATTCGCGGTCTTTTCCTGTAGTCATTTTTATTTTACTGCAAAATGGAATTGAGTAACCATCTCGAATCCAATTAAGAACAAGTCTATTTTGGGTGATTTTACGCCAACAATTATAAAAATAACTTAATCTACCCGCATGTACCTCTATGTTCGAGGGCTTGCACGAGGAGGTCTGTTCCAAACTCTCGATGGATGGAAGTTGGTCTGCTGTGTGGATGATGACGGTTTCTGGTTCGTGTAGGGAGTGTTCCTGGAACTTCTGCGCCCCCCCCCCTGTTCAGTGTCGGACGAGAGGGGCCTCGCCAGTTTCCCTGTGGCCTTGACGAGCGGGAAGTCGATGGCCCCGAAGTAGTCTTATTGTCAGGCTTTTTAATTTGAGAACCTTGTTTCTCAATAGCTTTCGAAGCCTTGATTTTTTCTGGTAAACCAGCCCCGAAAAGCATCTCATCACGTTCCGTGTCTTGTATTAGATTGAGAAAAGATTTCTCTAAGCCTTGTGTTAACGATTTTGATCGAGACTGAGTTTGTAAAGCGTGTAGGTCTGATAAGACCCTACAAGAGTCTGATAGACATTTTATTGCCTGCAACTTGTCTTCGGAGGTAAGCAATATGGCCTTATTTATTGCTGTAAGACCAACGCCTAACTGTTGTTGTAAATTCTCGATCTTCTTGTCCCGAGTACGAGCAAATTCGGAAACTGCTGCTGCAATTTCTGGGTTTAAGAGAGGGGCCCTGAAAAGCTTGCAGTTTTTCGGTGTAGGATAGTCCTTGAATCATTTTTCACTTTGTTCCTTATTAGTCAAGCCCTTGCGAAGAATGGGAGCCCATCTATGCGCCAAATCTGGATGTATATCGTCTCCGTAAATAACAGTTTCTGGAACGAGTTCCCCTAAGGCCACAAGCACGTCGGGGTTTAAAGAAGGCAAAGTTGGAATTTCTGGGTCAACATTAGTTTGGACGTCTTCAACTAAGGGCGTCACAATTTCGGTTATTGGGATCTCCAGATCCGTATTAGGTTGGACCACATTATTGTCTTCAACATTATTATCAATCACGATGTCTAAAACAAACGACTTTCGTTAGTGAGTATAAATTAATCGAATGTCGGTATGTGAAAATAATATTAAAAGGGGAAAAAATTAGTTACTCGAAATATTATTATTCGTAATAGTATGGTACGTTGACTCAGGATCAACTCGGGTTAGTTGGGGTCACTTGGTTTGGTTGAATCCCGGTCAACTCGAGTGGTTTTGTATAGCTTGGTTAACTCACGGTTAACTCAAGTTAGCTGATACCTCTTGGTTAACTCGCAATTAACTCCAAGGCCAAATTTGCTTTAGGTTGACTCATGGTAAACTCAAAAGCTTTAATTTTAAAGGAAAAGATCGTATTAAAAAAATATTAATGAAAAGTGGGTAGACACACCCGCGTTTACTTACCACAATTTTCTTCGGAATTCGATGAGTCTGAGTAGACAATAACATGTCTACGGCGTTTGCTTTGTTTACTTTGTAGCTTCCGTAACTTATTAGAGTAATACTCGATCTTTTCTTCAGCACTACGTTTCGGCATTGTTACTATTTCACGAACGCGTGCGTTCCGTTGCGCGCACAATAAAAGAATGAAGGAAATATGGCGCAGTACATAGAGTTGGGGGCGCTAGGGATGCCAGCACTCGATTTATTTTTTAACTAATCGATATTTTTGGTAAAATCTAAAAATTGAGCGGGAGATTGCTTAAACAATAAAAGGACTACTTGTTAGACTGTTATATGTATATTTAAGATACATATAAATTAACATCTATATCTTCGAATAAAGTGACGAAATAATAATATAAGAGTGTAGGGACATAATACGTACAACAGCAGCGCGACCCCGCAAACACGTCTGCACGCGGCGAACAATTTCCATCAATGCGACACACCCGCGCGAGCCGCCGCCTTTTACGTATGTGTCAGTTATATACCCGCGACACAAGCGCCACACGGCAGAATTTGTAACTATATTGTATATAATAGCTTTAAGGATTTCTTATGTAAATAAATAACCTCTTCTGATTGGTGTAGCATAGTTTATAAGCTCGATGAAATAATGTCGGGTTATCGATAAATTTGGCAATATAACTAGCCCCATTTTCTGAAATAAATACAGTTCCTCTTCGCTCTGTCTTTTCTTTCTTGGCTACGGTAACCCTCCGGTCCAAGTAGTCAGAGCACCCTAGCGACGGTACAACGGTTCAGCAGTGAACCTGGCCGGTCTAGGGGCATCAGCCAGCTGGCACAGATAATAGGGCAGTACCTACCTCACGGGTCAGTGACCCCACTAACAGCTGACCCCAAGTCAGCTGGGCTAAAACTCGGTCAGTAGTCAGCTGAGCCATAGTCCGGTTAGGCGGAGGCCATAGACCGACAAGAGTAATACCAACCTTGGTATTGTTAGAGAAATCGCTTGTATGGTGATGACAAGGTTCAAACAACTTCAAACCTTTGATTATTTATATGTCAATCAAAGCTTCAAACTTTTTTCCCAGTAATAAAGTTTACTTCTGTTCGAACAACTATCAATCAAAGAATACCTAATATATTTTCAAATCATTCTTTCATGTTCATTTACTAGTGTGGTAGACAAAATAATAATTATTATTATATAATGTATCTACGGTGGAAGAGCAATTATCATAATTTTAAAAGATTTTGTCTCGATTCGATTCGAAAATTTCAATCAGTAAGTACCTATTTATAAAAGAAATTGAAGGTTAAAAAAAAAAAATTCTCGTAACGTAACTTTGATATCGTGATCGTTTTCAACATTTGATCGAGGTTAAATTAAATAAACGCAGTAGAATATTTATGTAATTTACCAAAATATATTATTTGACACTGGAAATTATTCACAGAGTGAGCCATAGAAAAATTTTGGCAGGAACACTGAAGAGAATGCAACGCGGTATTATTTTCCAAAATTGGTGTAAATCCGAGTTTTTATGTATAAAAGTGGTAAAGGTTGCCTGGAAGAGATTGTTGTATACAATAAGGCCGCCCATTGTACAGTATTTCATGTATGACTTCTTTTCTATCAATTTGTGTATTTTAGTGTACAATAAAGAATATTTTACTTTTACTTTACTTTACTTTTAGGCATAAAGTCTTGGACAACGCACATACATGTAAATAATTGGCATATTACAGTGAATGATGACTCTTCGCGTTAATTCCAACTCTACCTAGTAAGCTTTTAGTAAAGTCCCCACAACTTTACTGAGGTAGCAATCATCTCATCCATCGTCATCAACATCATCATCATCAGCAACAATCATTTTAACCAAATTAATATGCTACAAAATAAGACTTAACATAAAGATCTACCTGCGATTATCATAAAACCTTGAAAAAAGATGAGCCATAGCCAAAAAAAAATGCCGTCAACTCATGAGCTATAAATCCAGTAGGTATTTAAATAAATACTTTATTAATTTGTCCATAGAGTCAATTATCTAGTCTCAGTGAACAGTCAATGTTTCAACTGTGATCAAAATCAAAATATTGTTTGGTATTGAAATGGGAAACAGAATTGATAAATAGTTTATGATGATGACTTTTTTTAAATTGATTAACAAAATAAGTTTCTCCTTCAAGTTTGTAGTTCAATTTCTGAATTATTTGTTGCTATTACTCATAAATCATTCGTTTTATTGTTTTCATTATATATATTCTTTTGCAAAATCACCAGTCAATTATACTCGCCACCTGTGGTATATACCTACATAAAAAAAATCGAACAATTGCTGCATTTCTTTTGAAGCTTAACGACTTAATGGGACTGAAAACATTTTAGATCAAGTGTAATAAAGTGCCTTATTAACGTTTGTATTGAAGTTTTTCTCGTAATATAAGGTCACGTAACTTTTACCCCGAAAATGTAACTTTTTAAGCAGTCCTGTGTAACATTTGACAATATTCCACTGGCAACACTGCTTGTATTAATATTGACATTGGTTTCAAGAGTAAGCCCGCAGGCGCTGTCTTAATTTGACAGGTCTTAATTTAAATAAAATCATCTGTCTTTTTTTATCTGATCACAAAAGAAACAGATGCAATTGTGCAATGTTATGGCAGAGGACATGATTTCTTAGGTTACATCATTATTATTTATGTATTCTAATCTAATATATAAAATTCTCGTGTCACAGTTTTCGTTGCCATACTCCTCCGAAACGGCTTGACCGATTTTGATGAAATTTTTTGTGCTTATCCATTTATAGCATATTCTTAGCTAAGTTTATAAAAATCTGTCCAAGATGGCCGCCACCACAACATTTCAGAATACATATTTCTTCCTAACTCCCTCAATATGGGTATCAAATGAAAGAGCTTGACTAGTAGATCAATTTAAAAAGTATAAAATAAAAAATTAATTAAAAATGAATAAAGTAAATCCATAATAATATTATGTGAAAGTAACTGTTTTCTGTCTGTCCGTATGTTACGCTTTCACGCCTAAACCACTGAACCGATTTAGACCTTGAGAAAGGACATAGGCAATGGTACACTGTCACTGAGCAACGGTCTTCTCTAAGCCCTAGCTGGTTTGTACGTATTCCTATTTTTGATAGGAGCTCCGTTGAATCTATTGTGCCATTTGCGATGTTGGTTAGGAAGCATAAATATATCACTTATATAGCGCCTTCGTTCGGATCAAGTGGGAGAAAGTGATACCGTCTGCAACGATGATTGTAATCGAGTGAATACTGCTGCGTCTTATAGTCCTACCTATATGATTACCTATTAGCCATGGAACTAATAAGTACTACCTACGTACAACCGGAATGTGCATTCACTATAAGCGTGTACACAATATTAGACTTTAATTCAATGTGTGAAAATTGTATTTGAAACGAACGGGGAAACGAGCCGATAGAGACAGTAAGTACGAGGTCAATGTGTCCCTTTCTATTATTGCCAGTAGTACACATGAAAACATTTTTAGTAGTTTATGATATTTGTGAAACTATTACTAAATATTATAGAAAAAAAAAAGTATGCTCTTGACTCGTTTCAGTCATGAAGTATGAATAAAAACGTAACATTATGTGATCATTAAAACATCGTAAGATTTTAAAATGTAAACATATAATTCTTTTGGTAGTACAATGAGGTACAATGGTAGGATTTTGAACATTAACGTCGCAATGTCGTTTGCACTGACTTGTTAGTAGTCTGAAAGTAATTTTAATACCAATTCGTATTGCTATCATGGTAAAAAGGTGTTGTATTAAAGGTTGCAGCAGTGAAACATTTGCAGGATGTAATATATCTTTTCACAGGTAAGACTGTCTAAATAAGCGATCAATTCATAAATGTCACTGATAGGGTGACCCTAAATGTATTAGTCTATCAGACTAGAAAGTGTTGGATAAATTCTGTTTACATACCCATAATATTGCTTACTAGACAAATCAGGTCATTCACATTTTAGGTATATGTATATACTATATATTTACCTACCCTTTTTTACGAAGAATTATCAGGTGACATTTTGAGAATAAAAATTCAGTATAGATGCAATTATGCTTTTCAGTTTATTTCTTAATTTCAGTTTTCCTAAGAAACAAAAAATGAGGCAGCAGTGGCAACAATTGATCCCTGGCATAAACATTGGGAAATATTCATTTGTATGCAGTCGTCATTTCAAACCGGACGACTTCGTCACATCTAATTCCCGAAAAACTTTAACACCAAATGCAGTTCCATCAATTTTTCCTGTTGTAAGTGACAAGTTATAAGTGATTTATTTGCATTAATATTGAACTGTGTAAGGTCCATATCGTTTTTAATTTACCTTAACATGTATTTGTTTTGTTATAGGCAAAAGACAAGAAAATTTATGTTTTGAGTAATATCCAAATAACTCCGTCAAATTCTGGTGCAGTTGAATCATCGCAAGATTTATCTACAAACACTAGTAGTACAGATGAGCTCCCTAGAAAACAATTTTGTTCTGCAAATCGCAGTTCTGTGGCCGTTCAAACAGTTCAGAGATCATCCAAGTCAACTGAAGAATCCATGAAACGAAAAGTTAAGATTCTCTCTCAGCGATTGAGGAGACGTAAGGCAAAAATTGAAAGCTTAAAAGAGCTTCTAGGCGTCATAAAAAACAAATGCGAAAATTTTGATGAAGTGAAAAATATTATTACAGATAACTTTCCAAAAATTCATTTACAATTAACTTCGGGATAAATGAGTAAGGGGTTAAGGTACTCAAATGAGCTAAAACAGTTTGCGTTATCACTTTATTTTTACTCGCCACGGGCATATTTATTCTTGCGTAAACATATGACACTACCTCATCCGGCCACATTACGCAGAGAATTATCAACAAGAAATTGTAATGTAGGGTTCATGGAAGAAGTAATTGAATTTTTAAAAATAACAGCTCAAAGCGACGATTACTTAAAAGATGTAGCCTTGATTTTCGATGGCATGTCTATCAAATCAGAACTTGCCCCTGATAAAAAAATGTTATTTTTTTATTAATAAAACTACAGCTAATGTCCAAGCACAGTTGATTCTGACTGCTGTAAGAATCTTACACAGTGTAAATATTACTGTGCGATCTATAACATGCGATGGCACTATTACTAATCGCAAAACATATGAAACCTTGGGTTGCAATTTTTAGCCTTCCAGTATGGTAACAAGTTTTAAACATCCTCTTCAAAATACACAAGTTCACTGTATTTTTGACCCACCACACATGATAAAATTAGCGAGAAATATCTTTGCAGAAACACAATTGAGTTCTGGGCTTGGTAAAATAGATTTTAATTTTATTGAACAGTTGCACAAATTGTGCAACTATAATATTTAGTAATGTATAATCCATGTACCTAAGAATAAACGTTAGTTATTTAATAAAATTGCTTATAAAATATTATGCGAGTGTATTATTATTAGCTTAGGCTACCTATTCACATGTTTCAATATTATATTTTCAGATAACCTTGTAACACGTTTTTTTTTTTGCAAGGAATTCAGTGTTATGGCAGATGAATAACTCATTGACAAATTAAGAGAGATGTCAATTCCTATTTCTTGAAAAGTATTTGGTCACCCTAGCAGAGTGAGATACAAGCACCTCCTAGTTGCTATCTCTCTCGGACCGCTTTGCTAGATCAGTGCACATTCCAGTTGTACATAGTACTTATTAGTTCCATGCTATTAGCATAGGTACCTTGGCCGTTTCTTGTTTATGATATAAGCACAGATATAAGCCAGAGCCTTCTCAAAAAACTAGATGCGAATGTTACGAAGACATTGAAGTCGTGGCTGGGGCTAGTCGGCAGACCCATCGACATTATACAGAGCCTCAAATAACTTTGGAATGACGTTCAAGAAACCATCGGAACTCTATAAACTTCTAAGAGTAACCAAAATGCACGTCCTAGCGAAATCAAAAGACGAAATCGTGCAAGCTCTTCCAAAATACCAAAGTACTAAAGAGCTCGAGTCGCGCCTCCAATTCCATAAAAAAATCATGATAGGCTCGCAGACTGGTAGGGTAGGTTTGGGTAATACTAGGAGGCAGTCAGACAAAGACATAGGGGAGAGTTGGATATTACCGCGCGGTTGATAATTCCGCGCGTCAGCATATTTCAAAAACCATCCACTCGTTCTGCGATACAGTGTTTCGTACATACTTTCGATAAGAGGTAAGTATTACTGTATTATTATAATACTTTGCTATCATACATTTTGAATGCTTGTACAGTGTAGAATTCCGTGTAAGAGAACGTTTTTACATACCATAGACTTTTCTAAATTATTTGGATGTTAAAAAATTTAATGAGTTAGTTTGATAATTTCGCGCCCGGGCGGGGCGCGATATTGTAAACTATGAAAATGATATATTATTTACATTAGTTTTTATCCCTGAAATAGTTGTGTATGATGTGTCTGCCTGTGCGTCTGTTTGAATTGTGTGGTAATATGACTATTTAAAATAAAATACATACAAATCACCATAACATAACTTCATTTTATTTTCGTTTTAGTTGGATAGATCTGTGCCTAAGAGAAAAAACAGGTCATGGGATCCAGAAAATTTGAAGATGCACTTGCTGCTAAATGAGACGGAAGTAAAATAAAAACAGCTGCTACAAACTTCAGTATTCCAGAATCAACAATTAGAGATCGACTAAAATGGGAAGAAAGTTTACATTACTTTTAAAAGATATTCCTCTTCTAAAGTCAAATTACTAGCTCTGTAAATCATCCTCCAGGTTCTTTAACTCATCATAAAAAATTAAAACATTCGATTTGTGTGCAATTAATGTGGGCACGATTTTATCAAACCTAGGCGCGATATTATCAGACCAGTTTGACAATACCACGCCTTTAACGTTTGTTGTAATTTTATTATAATTACTAGCTGTTACCCGCGACTTCGTCCGCGTTTTTTCGGAATAGCTCAAACTCATCATTAAACATAATGGAAGATTTTCATCCCAACTGGAACGGAAGTACTCGAAATACTGGAAATAGTGAACGCAAAGGAAAAATTTATTTATTTAAAAAAAAAAACAAAACTGTATTCAAATCATTTCGAAAACTCGCTTGACATCTTCCACCTTGTATTTTTAAATTAAATATTATGAAGACAGTCTTTTGAGCGACTGACTTATAAATACAGGGCTGAACTACTGAAAACTACGAAAATTGACAGACTTCTTCTATTGGCTTGGCAAATATTGCGAAAGGATTTTGAAAAATTCAACATATTGCTGACGAAATCATTATCAAGCATGTGATGAACATTATTATATTTAGACTTGGTAATGTTCACCAGTTTTAATGGTTTAAATATTCTTCCTTCCTCCCAAATTCTTAAAACATGCTGCCACCACTTACGAACTGAACAAATTAAAATAAGTACATCAAGTATCACACAAAATAGTTTCAAGAAAACCCGGTGCATTGCACGCCCTGAGCAGTGAGCATTGGTTCTCTTCTTTGCCGAGCAAATGGTGGGTAGTTCCATTTTTATGATAAATTCCATCGACCACAGTCACATCGTTGTTCATTGCTTTACACACAGGTAGAGAACTCTTCTCCACCTGTGTTGTTTCCAGCAGATGATGTAGATACTTCCAAATTGATACTGGAGTTGATGTCCACGTGGCGGATTTTTTCGGTCTGATGAAATTTACCGGAACTGAGTGTTTCTCTGCCCACATTCAGTCTCTTTTATATAATAGGAGCAGCGGTATCTTTTATATACGAGTACCTAATACATAGGTTGGCTTCTCCTGGCGTACTGTTATCATTTCTGGGATAGATTTACGTATTTACAATTAGATACCTACTTATTAGACGGAATCGATAATATCGCAGCAGCGTGCGTTGCTATTCATCAGGTCACTAACATTATATAATGTCTGCAGTTGCATAAAGACGTTGTCTCTCTGGCTGTATTTTACCATTTCTACCGCACCACGGTGAGTGAAAGAGCCTATTATGAGTCTTTCAACTAATCTCTCCTTCGTTCCGTCAGTCACATACGGTAGAAATAATGCCACCTCGAACCAAGCTGTTCGGAACTTCATTTCTTTATCAGGCGGTTAAGAACTGTATTGCTCTGCCCACACGTGTTTTCTTCTTTTTAAGATCCGGAGTTTTTTTATATAGGACACGTCAATTTTACTTCACCTCGAATGATGTTAAGCTAAAGGCAAAGACTCGGAAATAGGGTCACCATTATAAACATGAACCATCTTAACAATGGTGGCACTCATCTTTATGGGATCATCAGAAGTCTTTACACACCCCCCTTAAAGGACCCGGGACTGTAGGAAGAAGTAAACCGTGAGCTGGCAGGGATTTCAGGTCTTAATATTGCGACATAGGAATGGGTCACCAAACCGCTTGGTTCTTGATGGAATATTCTGATCCGTATGTGGATGAAATCTGAGTCTTGCATGCGTTGTCCTGTGTAGGAAAGGAGAGGGTGGAACTAATTGAAATAGCTCATCAGAACCTTCACCATGGTAGAGACGGTAATACGATAGGGACAACTATCTCCCAGAAAACGTAATGTGCTTCAGAGAAGGTGCAACGATTTACTTCCTCCATGAGCGCGGCTTTGATGGTAATAGCTTAGGCTACCCATTACCCTAGCCGAAGCAATCCCTGCTCTTCACGTTTAGACCGCCTATTTATGATAGGTAACCAAGGTACTGGGTAACCCCAGAATACCCCCAATGCCCCATTCCTCTGTTAAATTTTAATCGGTTTGATTCCAATATTGCGCTTGCCCCGATGTGGTGGCATCGGTATCAATGGGGGATATCAGTTTCAGTTTTATGACTTCTCAGGCGGGTGGGACCACTTTTTCATTCTCCGAAATGAAGAATTTTGTATAGATCTAAGAATATTATATAATAAGTTCTACTATTACTGTCACACAGGCTAGTTTTATGTACTACCTACAGAAATACTAAGCATAGAATTTATATTGTACTTCAAATAAAACTATAAATACAATAAAATACAACAAATACACAATAAAATAAAAAAGTTAAACAAACGTAAATAAAAAACCATAAAAAAGAAAAAAATTTAGATGGATTCGAACGCGACTCAGCTAAGTTATAAATCCACCGCAGACATATTGAGCCACAGTTACCATGAAATCATAGTGTGAAATAGACGTTTACAATTATGTCATAAAAGATTCTGTCCCATTCCTTATTATTATAGCGTGATGATATTAATTATGAAAGCCAGGAGTCTTTTTACTGAACCAGCTGCTTACTAATTTGTTGGATTCGAGAGAAAATCGTTCGAGAACAATGTGAATTCTATCGAGACACTTGCTGTGCCGAAGATTCTGCAGCAACCTGACCTAACTTGGCTGAGATGTAGAACTCTGGCCTCTCGGAGTTCTTCAGATTCCTATGACCGAAATAATATCTTCTTGTAAGCATTATTGTTTCTTTATTGGTTCGATCTATTCACACAATCACAAATTGTTAGCCGTGATATGCTATTATTGACATAACTTTTTTATTTATGAACCGATTTCAATAAAACAAACATTAAATGTTAAGTGAAGCCTACCACAATCTATTAGTGAAAACCGCAACCAAATCCGTTCAGCCGATTCTGAGATTAGCGTGCACAAACTCACAGACAAACAGAGAAACAGAGAAACAGAGAAACAGATAAACAGACAAACAGACAAAAATTCCAAAAAACGTTGATTTGGCTTCTATTACGTTTATAAAGTCCCCCTATAACAATTTTTCTCATTTCCTTTCCATGTACAGACATCGATCGTTTACAGATTTATTATATGTATAGATTATTATCATGATATCATAAAAAAACCAAAGATTAAGACTGTTTAGTTGTAGTATGACAGGGATACCAGGTTAAACGCAGCAACGCCACCCTCAATTTTCATGACTTTCTTGACGGGCTTATAAGTCATTCACCAAACTGTGTTCTGGTAGCAGCCCTTACAGCACCTCTATCGGAGGTGAAACCACTACTTACATTAGTACCTTCCGCTTCTACTAGAAGCATAATATCCCATATCTTCTCATCGTTTGGCGTACTAAGGAATACAGTTGTTATCCATCCAATAGTATCAGCCCATGAGTGTCCTCGAAAGCAACAGGCTGGCCTCACCTGTTATGTGGGCCTAATAACCTGGCATGGGTGTCAAATAATACACTTCTGCCTCCCCTTTGCGGATTTACATGTGTGAATGTATGTATATCCCATTTTGGGGAGTTTATGGCCTGGGGTTTAACTAAAGCAGTAGCTTTTAGGACATCTTGAATGAAAAAGTCTTTAGAATTTGTCTACACTTGCAGTACAAGTACAATATATATTATGCTGAGACTGTAGATTTCAATATATAAAGCTGCAGATCTTACTTGTTAAATCAATAACATAAAGAATGCCATAAATAATGTCACATAGTATCATTCCACACACGCGATCACACCCTACACGCGATCCCAACGTGGGTCACTTCAAGGCGGCGTACAACAGAGCCACAAAGGTCTGCAAGAGGGCTTACGTCAGGGCGGATGCCCAGCGCATAGCACGGCTGGGCCAAGAGCTAGCGGCGCATCCCACAGGTAACTGTGGCTACTGGCGACTGGCCAAGGCACTACAAGCCAACTTCTGCCAGCCCTCGCTGCCCCCGCTGAGCAAGCCCGATGGATCTCTGGCCCATGAGCCCCAAGAGAAAGCAAATTTGCTGGTCTCTCTTCGCGGCCAACTCCCGAGCCGATGATTGTGGTATGCAACAACGGACAATGCCCACTGGTGACCTCGCAATGCCTGATATCCGTATCAGGCAACGCGATGTCCGTGCATTACTGCAATCACTCGATGTCCGGAAAGCCAGTGGTCCTGATGGTATTTCAGCGGTTGTACTTAAAAAGCGGGAGTTATCTTGCAGGAAATATCTATCTCAGTGCTGTGCAAGGTGTTCGAGCACATCATTAACACACAGCTCATGCGCCACCTTGACGATCACTCCTTGCCGGTCCGTATTGCCGGTCACTAAGACCGGCAATACGGTTTCAGACCAGGTTTTAATGTTTTTTCCAAATCAGGTTTTAATGTCTCCCCTTAGTCTAGGGAGACGCTGGTACTTGGGAATCCTAACGTCTCCCCGGGGAACCAGATAAGGGAGACTTCAGGCCGAAAGGAAAACAATAAAAAGGAGTTTTATTATCTCCCCTCACTGAGTGGAGACGCTAGTACTAGAAAATCTTTGCGTCCCCCCCAGAGGAACCAGCTAGGGGAGAGGTCAGTCCGAAACCACTAGAAACGAGAAAGAACCAACAGATTAAAAATGGCTACTACTTGAATGAAGTTTGAGATGTTTTATAGATTTCATAACATGCACACAATGACAATTAATGGGCAATATGAAGCCGTCTTTTGCGCGATGAATTTTGTTAAAATATATAGTCAAAGTAATTATAATAGGGTATTTGACTAAGTCGTCGATTCTTCCCAATACTGCTTATTATGTTAGCTTGTTCTGAAAAAATATGCCTTCCAAAATAAAATATTGCATATCTGAACTGAAACTATGACTTTTCATGAGTTGAAATTCCCAAAAAAAGTCAAAATATAAATAATCAAATTCAATTCAAATATTATAACTTTTTAGATTCCTCATTGAATTTTAAATAACTTTTATTATGAACTATATACGTGTAAACGCAACGTAGCACGAGATAAATGCGATATTCCCTTGCACTCCATACAATTGCACTACGCGTTACCGAAGCGTGACGTCACAATTGCGTACGATTTTGTATGGAGCGTTTTCGGGCGGCGCGACAAATTGAATATTTCAAAATCAAATATCTTGAAAACTATTCGTCGTACGAACATTTTGCTTTTACAGTTCATTATATTATTACAAAGTGGTCATTTTTCGAAAGTAAAAAAAAATTAGTCAAATACCCTATTCCTACATACATAACCTACCAGTCTTAACTGTTACAAATATTTATATTTACTTCTACTTCTACTTATATTGTCAGATGCACTGTAAGGAACGTGAACAAAATATTTTGCTTTCCTTCATACTAGCATATATACCTACGTCTAGAGAGTGGTTGTCCGCTAACCAACCAACCAACTACCAACTACAATTCAATAACCCCCTTCACTTTGAGCATCTTCCGCAGATCCTTTATTGGTAGTCAATTAGGGCTCTCAATCTGAGATCGACCAGCCCAATTTACCTACTTATTATTTGTTCGACCCCCCCCCCCCCTTTTTCCAAGCAGGATAACCTCTTCATTTGTGAAGGGCATGTTCCTATTGAGGGGTTAGAATCTTCCACATATCCTTTATCGGCAAAGTGCTACTAGGTATGGCTCTCAATCAGAGATCAACGGGCCCAAGTACTTACTGAATCCACTGTGGGTTTTTTTTAGAGATCCGGTTCTTAGCATTCCATGGATTCACCGTGCGGTCGCCGGGTCCATGGCGTGGTACAGAGAGGAACACTGTGACGGCGCCTGGGACTTGCGACCCAGGTGTAGGTTTAGGGTGGCCACCTTGTGATGCATCAGCGCTCACCTCCACCGTCAGTCGTGTTCCCCCCTCTACCTATCCAAATTTGGTAAGATCCTATCAACGCCGTTTTAGATATTCGTTTGAGTAAAGAGCTTACTGAAGCTCTTGGCAATCCGAGGTCTTTAAATAAGTTATACAGGGATTTAGCTGGAATTCCCCTTGCTCCTACTTCCACGGCGTAGAGTTTAACCACATAGCCATTTTTGGTTAACTCGTTGGTCAGGTCAAAGTATTTGTTTATTTTTATAGCGTGGTCTTTAGGTATGTTAGTTTCCCACGGTACTGTGAGTTCTACTAGTACTGCACGCTTTTGCTGTTTTGAAAATAGGAATATATCGGGTCTGGATGACGAGGCACAAACATCCTCCGGTATTTTATAGTGTTTCTCATACGAATCTGCGAGTAATGTCCAGTCAGCGGCTGCTATCAAAATTGAGTACGGCTTTTGATTTGTCTTTTTTGAGCAGCCTTCCTTTACAAACGCGACGTCATTTCTTTGGTTTGTGGTTAAACCCTTTTTCGCTCTAGCTACCGCCAAACTTACCGCCTCACGTACGATTTCTAATACCTTATCATGTCGGCGCGAGTAATGACCCCGGTCTAATAGCGTCCTACAACCCACCAGTAGGTGCCTAGCAGTACCAATTGCTTCACCACATGAGTTACATGTTTTATCTGTGGCTTTTCCCCATCTGACAAGATTGCTTTGGTCGGGGAGGGTCAACTGGAATGCATTGAGATAGAATTTAAGGAGCCAGTCGTATATTAAGGTACGCCATTTTAAGGCTATGGGAATACAAAATTCACCTAGTGTTAACCATTCGTTTTGTACTTCTAGGTTCATTGCGTGCACTTTGTAGGTATTATTTTCATCTACTTGAAGAAAAGATTTTGTTATGTCTTTGTATGACTGCCTCCTAGTATTACCCAAACCTACCCTACCAGTCTGCGAGCCTATCATGAATTTTTTATGGAATTGGAGGCGCGACTCGAGCTCTTTAGTACTTTGGTCTTTTGGAAGAGCTTGCACGATTTCGTCTTTTGATTTCGCTAGGACGTGCATTTTGGTTACTCTTAGATGTTTATATAGTTCCGATGGTTTCTTGAACGTCATTCCAAAGTTATTTGAGGCTCTATATAATGTCGATGGGTCTGCCGACTGAGCTAGCCCCAGCCACGACTTCAATGTCTTCGTAACATTCGCATCTAGTTTTTTGAGAAGGCTCTGGCTTATATCATAAACAAGAAACGGCCAGTTAAGACGCGAGGTTAAATAGTTGTCGTAAATCCACGCTTTTTTAACATTACTTAGTGGCTGCTGATCTACCTTTTGTATATCGATAATGAAGTTATTAATTACTTCTTCTAAAGCTGGAGTGCAACCTCTGTTATCTATTTTTCTTCCGAGAAATTTAAAAGGCACGGTTTCGGATATAGTCGAAACGTTTTCCCCGCCTATACTAAGCCCTGGATCATATGAGGTATATCTGGTACCCCGCCTACCCAGACATAGACAGTAGCATTTGCTAGGTTTTGTTTTCATTCCATCTGTCCATGTACAGAATTCATCCACTTTACGCAACAGGTCTTGGCACTGCTTTGGGCTGCGAGTAAGTATTGCGAGATCATCTGCAAATGCGAGGATGGATTCCGTGTATTTACCGTTTAGTTTAAACCCCACTTTCTCTCATGTGTGGTAATACTATCTATTAAAATATTTATTACTATATTGAAAACTATAGGTGACAGACAGCAACCCTGGAACAGACCTACATTATAATTTAAAGGTTGCGTGTGGCCATCCTTGGTGTTTATAACAAATTTTAATTTATCGTAATAAGAGGCTATTATTTCCCGGATGATCGACGGAAAGTTATACCATTTTAATGCAAACAACATAAGCTGGTGGTGTACTGAGCCAAAAGCGTTTTCTAAATCTATCCAACAAACTGTTATTTGCCTTTCATTTAATCTGGCATCTTTGAGGCTTTCCGCCAGTAGTGAATTGTGTTCCAGGCATCCAGAAATTCCGGGTAGGAACCCTTTCTGGTGATTTGGCCTGAAATAGTTGTTATTGATCATGAAATTAGTCATTTTGAATTGAAGCCATGAGAAGAAGATTTTTGAGATTGTATTAGTTAATGCTATCGGTCTAGCGTCTTTAGGACTAGTTACTATTTCTTTCTTTGGAATGAGCACAAAATTAGCCCTGCCGAAGGCTGCTGGAATTTCTTTACTCGACCAGATCCTATTGAATATGCTTAGAAGATGTTTACGTACCGATGGGCATTTTTTATAAATAATGTACGGTATGCCATCAGGCCCTGGGGCGGTTTTTGTTGGTTTTTTCTTGATTTGATGTTCAATTTCTTCTAAGCTAGGTGGATTACAGTTAAATGTGAAATGAGGGTTTGATGGTTTTTGCGCTTTAGGTTCACCGTATGGTTTTTCGTGTTTAGGCACCTCATAATTATTTTTGTAGTAGCTATAGATCTGGTCGTTATTTAGTAGCAGCCTATCTTGCTTTTTGTCACTGAAAATATTCCTTGAGTATTTGAAAGGGTCCTTATCAAATTCGACTTCATGTTTTGCTCTATTGAGGTTATTATTTTCATTTATTATTTGGGCTGAGATTCCTTGGATTAATTTTAGTATAGCCCGTAAAGCTCTGGCCAGTTGATGACTAAGTTGGTTGTCGCCCATAGCTTTAGCAATCCGTAGCCGTTTGATTAGGTCCCGCTTTCTTTTTCTCAATTTAATTTTGAACGCGTTTTCTCGGTTTTTTCGCGCGTGATTTGGTGGTGGTGGATAATACTCATGTAGATATGAGTAGATGCTAACCTGGAAAGATTCTACCTGGTCGTTTAAATCTTGTTTTGTTCCGGGATGTTCTAACAGGATGGCCAAGTTCTGATCGTGTGCTTTCCAGGTGGATGATTTTAAAGAGGGAATGCTAAGACGGGCCCGGATGTTAATGGGCTCCTGGTTTGATTTACAGTCCGGCTTACCTTGGGATATGTGAGGGTCAACTCTATCCGTGGTAATAGTTGAAGAACTTACAGACGACTGTCTTGCTCCAACACCATCGTGTAACTTTAGATGCTTTAGAAACCAGGCTCTCTTCTTGTAAATTTTCCCGCATATTAGAACCGATATAAAACGAATATTAGAACCGAAGTTACTAATATTCCCTCTAACCTATTATCGTGACTATTATCACAGAATAGATAAGGCAGAAGTTGCACTCCTTTGATGTTGAAGAAAGCCGCCGTTACAATAACCTACAAAATTTCGTAGGTATCGCCCTTTGTTCGGAACAAACAACGCCGCCAACTTGAGTGTTAGGGTTGTCATTTAGTCAATGAAAATAAAACGTGAATTACTATTTATTTTTAAACCCCGACACTAAAAAGACGGTGTATTATAATAATAATAATAGGTATATATTTGTATATTATCACTTAAAACAAGCTCTGTGTGTACAATATTTGACTTTTGACGCTGACTGTACTAACAAGTAATATTATAATTAAATAAACTATAATAGGTAGCCACAAAAATAACAGCCCGACCACGACCACGACATAATTACATAGGTACTCGTTTCGAAATAAGTAGGCGCAGAACAATTTTTAGTTCTCTCTATTCTCATTGTAGGTATCTATGTCACAGGTTCACTACAATTAGGTCGGTTTTTTATAATGCGAAGATGTCAAGTGGGGACCAGTACCTAATGGTTTTGTTACTAAGTGAACAAGATCTATTCTGCGTTTATAAATAGTAAAATCTTACGGTTCACACTCTGTTGTTAATGTAAAAAAAGACAACTTCGAATTCTTAAATGTATTTTGACATTCGTCCCCGCAACAGTAATGATTACTGCGATTCGTTATTTTATTTCCATATTAGGTGGCTAACCTAGTGTACCTGCACACATAAACAATGTTAACTACTGATCTCACAAGATCGGCCACAATATTGTTTAGGTATACCTACGCAAGTCTAGTCACGCGTGCGCTCGCAAGCGCAGGCCGGCCCCGACTGCGCTAGCAGCCTGCGGGTGAGGCGCACGGTAGGTACTTATCGCCGTAGTTTGGGCGAGTGACGGACGCCTGCTATTATGTATAGCTCGTGCGAGTTAACATGGCACCTGCCTCGAAGACTCCCTCCTCCCGCTTCCCCGCGCGCGACCCCGCTCTCGCCGTGCGAGGCTAGTAGCGTCAGCGTACACGCCTCCCGCTCCCCCGCGCAAAGCCCCGAGCCAGGTGCCATGTTAACTCGCACGAGTTGTAGGTATTGTAGGTAGCTGCACATAGTACGACGCAACGAGCGGCCAACGGCCGGCGGGCCGGCACCTACCTACCTACATAAGACTAATTGTAATAAGTAGTTGTAATTATAAATACATTTTGTAATGAAATTACTGTTGATTAAACGCTGAATAAGAAAGGTCGTTTCTATCCGCTCCTGAGGTACGAAGACATTACACTGGCTGACGAGGATCAACTGCGGGGTGCTGCGCGTATAGAGCAAGAAGCAAAGATAGAAGAAAAAAATGTCAATTGGAAAAGTTAAGGAGTTCGACGTTGCCGAGGGGGTGTGGTCGTCGTATACAGAAAGGTTGCAGATGTACTTTACAGCGAACGCCGTGGCGGACAATCTCAAGCTACCGACATTAATATCCGTGATGAGGGATTCCGCATACGAGCTGTTAGTGAATCTATCAAGCCCAAAGAAACCTTCAGAATTGTCCTACGAGGAGGCAGTACAAATACTACGGAACCATTTAGAGCCGGAACCGTCAACTTTGGCAGAGAGGTTCCGGTTCCGACAACGGCGACAAACGGCGGATGAAACGATTTCGAGTTACGTGGCGGAACTGAAGAAGCTGACTCGGCATTGCAAGCTAGCGGGTAATCTGGACGAGAACCTACGGGATCAGTTCGTCTGCGGGTTGAGAAGTGATATGATCCGGCAGAGGCTATTCGCGGAAGAGGACTCGCTAAGTTTTGTAAGGGCGGTCAAGTTGGCTACGTCACTGGAGGCCGCGGAGCGGAACGCAGCGGCGGTGGACGCAGTCTTGCCAGCACGGAATGAAGACTCGACGGGGGTGCACAAGGTGTCGGTGGTCCGGGACGCATTACGAGCAGGGACCCCAAGTCGCGGGTCAGGCCGAGGCGGGGGCCGGGGGATTCGCTTGGCACGTCGAGGTGGTGCGGAAACAAAGTGCAAGGGGTGTGGTTCGACTACACATGCCTACGAGAATTGTCGGTTTCAAAAGTACGAGTGCAGCAGGTGCCGGGAGGTTGGACACTTGCGCAAGGTATGTCCGAAACGAGGCACGGAAGGACGAGAGGGTGGAGAAGGTACGGCATTACACTACGGAGCGAAGGAGACAGAGGAGGGAGAGACGAATCTGGAACAAGATTTTCATCAAATATGCTTAAATAGCTACAAGGCGGTGAGTTTGCCAGTCTCAATTGAAAGTATTATTATTCATATGGAAGTGGATACCGGTACGGCAGTATCCTGTATTAGTAATCATACCTACCATCAATATTTCCAAAATATTAGGTTGGAACCGACCGGTGTGGGGTTGAAATTGTATGACGGATCTACCCTCAAACCGTTGGCACAGAATAGATAATAGTACTATTAATTAGACCGAATGTTCGCTATGGGAACATGTCTAAGCGATTAGAGTTTTTTGTAATAGATGGGGGTACGACTTCACTTTAGGCAGGCAGTGGCTCACCGAATTGGGAATAGACATACCTAGATTTAGTCAGTGCCATAGCTTAAAGGAAACCAATTTAAATAATGACCTAAAGGTTTTGTGTAACAGATATAAGGAGCTGTTCGGAGGTGGCTTGGGCCGGTACACGGGTGGCAAGGCGACCTTGAGAGTTCGGGAGGGAGCGGCGCCCGTGTTTCATCGGGCACGACCTATACCGTACGCGCTACGGGAGCGCGTCGACGCCGAACTCGACGCCATGCTACGCGACGGTGTGATTGAGCCCGTCGAGTGCTCCGACTGGGCTTCACCTTTGGTACCGGTAAATAAAGCGGACGGCTCCCTAAGAATTTGTGCAGATTATAAGGCTACTCTAAATCCCACGCTCGTGGTAGATCGCTATCCCTTACCTAGGATTGACGACTTGATGGTGCGTTTCGGGAAATCACAGTATTTCTCAAAAATAGATTTATCCCAGGCGTATAACCAGGTGGAACTTGATGACGACTCTAAGAATTTCACGGTAGTTAGCACACACCGAGGTCTGTTCCGTTATAATAGGTTAGTATATGGCTTGGCTTCCAGTGCCGGGATTTTTCAACGCATTATGTGTAGTCTGTTAGGCGATATTCCGAACGTGGAAATTTTTTTAGATGACGTAATCATTGGGGGGGAATCGAAGGCCCAACACCTGCAGGCGGTAGAAGCCGTTTTTAGTAGGTTAAAGAAATACGGTTTAAAATTAAAAAGTAGTAAGTGTATTTTCTTGGTGAAAAAAGTGCGAAGTGGGGTACGTATTAAGCAAGGAGGGTATAAGCACGGATCCCAGTAAGATTGAGGCTATTGTTAAAATTCCTAGACCGTGTAATGTACCAGAATTACGATAGTTTTTAGGCTTAGTGAATTTTTATGCCAAGTTTGTAAGGAATATGAGTTCTAAATTAGTTCCATTATATGCGTTATTAAAGAAGGATATTAGGTGGTGTTGGACGCCGGACTGTGAAAAGGCGTTTAAAGCCCTGGGCACACAGCGGGTGGGGCGTGGCGGCGACGCGACGCCAGCCGGACGGCGACTGGGCGTGGAGGTCACACTGCTAGCGTGGCAGTGCTGGCGTTCACGTCGCGTCGCATCCGGCGTCCCTCCGTCGTATTCGACAAGATGTCGAACGATTCAGACGTTGAAACAGCTTTGATTTTGTTTGCATTAGTAACAAAAAAAAAACGTAAAAGGGCGTGGGTTCATGAAGTAAACCAAAAGCGACACGAACTTGGCGAATATCATAGACTCTGCCGGGAACTAGAATCCCTTTCTAGAATTTTTTTTGCTCTCGTCGCACGTTCAAAAGTTGTAATAAATCACAAACTAGCGAACGGATTCCGTCCCGCCGGGCGCGACGTGTTCCGTCGCCGCTCTAGTGTGCCTACAAACGTAGCATCTAGTGAAACACAACGTCCGCCGTCCCGTCGCCGTCGCGCCCCGTCACGTCGCGTCGCGTTCGAGTTGTGTTCACGCCCGGGTCGACGGCGACGCAACGCGACGTGTTGCGTCGCGTCGGGCGGGACGGCGTTGTGTGACGTCTCCCATATTAATTGGTACATTACAAATGCTACCGTCACGCCAGCGTCGCGTTGCCGCCACGCCCCGCCCGCTGTGTGCCCAGGGCTTAAAACCATCAAGCGGCTACTAACGAGCGCCGAAGTTTTAGCTCATTATGATCCCAAGCGGCCGTTGATCGTGACGTGTGACGCAAGCTCGCGCGGCGTCGGCGCCGTCCTCTCACAGCTCGCGGACGGAGGTGCGGAGCGGCCCATAGCTTACGCCTCCCGTACGTTGAACGACGCTGAGAAAAACTATTCACAGATACATCGCGAAGCGTTAGCTATCATATTTTCAGTAAACAAATTTCATCAGTTTTTGTATGGCCGCCATTTCACGCTTCGAACAGATCACAAACCATTGGTATCTATATTAGGCCCCCATACGGGTATACCTACCATGGTAGCCAGTAGGATGCAACGGTGGGCAATAATATTATCAGCTTGTAGGGACATAATACATACAACAGCAGCGCGGGACCCCGCAAACACGTCTGCACGCGGCGAACAATTTCCATCAATGCGACACACCCGCGCGAGCCGCCGCCTTTTACGTATGTGTCAGTTATATACCCGCGACACAAGCGCCACACGGCAGAATTTGTAACTATATTGTATATAATAGCTTTAAGGATTTCTTATGTAAATAAATAACCTCTTCTGATTGGTGTAGCATAGTTTATAAGTTCGATGAAATAATGTCGGGTTATCGATAAATTTGGCAATATAACTAGCCCCATTTTCTGAAATAAATACAGTTCCTCTTCGCTCTGTCTTTTCTTTCTTGGCTACGGTAACCCTCCGGTCCAAGTAGTCAGAGCACCCTAGCGACGGTACAACGGTTCAGCAGTGAACCTGGCCGGTCTAGGGGCATCAGCCAGCTGGCACAGATATTAGGGCAGTACCTACCTCACGGGTCAGTGACCCCACTAACAGCTGACCCCAAATCAGCTGGGCTAAAACTCGGTCAGTAGTCAGCTGAGCCATAGTCCGGTTAGGCGGAGGCCATAGACCGACATTGGTGACCCCTGACGAACCCGAACAGCTGATACCGACGTACCTACGGTATCATACGCACTTTTGCACGCACGCATCAGCTGATTGCAATACCGAGTGCAACAACCTACGTACATCATGTCTACAGAAGAAATCACACCTAGTAGTAACACACCTGGCAACAACAGCAACGTCGCTATGATATCACTACCGGCGCGCCTACCACCTTTCTGGCGGCAAAACCCGCGATTATGGTTTGCTCAATTCGAAGCGGCCATCGCGGCGAGCAAAATAGGGGAAGAGCAGAAATTCAATCTAGTAATGCCACTACTGGGTTGCAACGACTTAGAACAGATTGCAGACATAATTCTCAACCCACCTGCTACCGGCAAGTACACCGTGCTAAAAGAAAGACTCATATCAACGTATCAGGAATCTGAACATCGCCAGCTGCAAAAATTACTTAGTGGTCTTGAACTAGGCGATTCGAAACCGAGTCAGCTGCTACGTAAAATGCGAGAACTAAGTGGAAAATTACTAACAGATGAAGCACTACGCGTCATATGGCTGAACCATTTACCGACTCAAATACGCGGCATATTATCAGTAAATACAGAATCCTCACTTGAAACCCTAGCCGCCATGGCTGATAAAATGATAGAACATTTCGAACCCATCACAGCCGCAGCCATAACTACATCGATACCCGTGTCAAACCCATCACAAAGACAAAACGAAACAATTGCTACATCTACGGTCGAAAAACTACAACTCGACTTAATTACGAAACAAATAGAGAAATTATCCCTCGAAGTAGCAGACCTACGTTCGAATCAATTCCGACCGACGACGCGAAGCGCCTACCGCCAACCACGCGGCAACGAGCGCTTTGACGACAGACGAAGCTATCAGCCGCGTTCACGTTCGCGCACGCTTCGGCAGCCGGGCGACCCAGACTGGTTATGTTATTATCATCTACGATTTGGCAATAATGCTCGTAAATGTGCAGAGCCATGTGCCAAAAGTAATTCCAATACGAAACCGAACACAAATAAGCAACAGGAAAACTAAATAAGACATCGACAGTGGCGGGTGTCGATGGTAATCAAAGCCACCGCCTATGTATAATAGACAGAAACAATAAAGAAAAAATCCTCATCGACACTGGAGCTGATATTTCAGTGTTAGCCGCAAGAAACAAAAAGTATTCACAGTCTACTGAAAGCAATTACAAATTATTTGCTGCAAACGGAACCCAAATTCGTACCTATGGCGAGCGGACACTAGAACTCAACTTAGGTTTACGTAGAAGCTACAAATGGACATTCACTGTTGCCGATGTCAAGACTTCAATATTAGGCGCAGATTTCCTAGCAAAACACAAGCTATTAGTTGACTTGCATCAGAAGAAACTCATCGATAGTATCACAGATCTCACCGTGAACACTATTAGCATACATAATACAGAAGAATCAGTCTATATTATCAACCAAAATCACGCATATCACGACATTCTGAAGCAATTCCCAGACATTTTACGACCCATGACAATCAAATCAACAGTAAAACACAACGTCACTCACCGTATAGAAACAAAAGGACCGCCCATATACTCCCGACCACGCCCACTTCCACCAGATAAGTACAAAGCTGCCAAGTTAGAATTCGCAAAACTAATGGAAATGGGCATCTGCGAACCAGCTAACAGCCCATGGGCCAGTCCACTGCACGTGGTAAAGAAAAAAGATGGTTCTTTACGTGTATGTGGTGACTACAGAAGACTAAATGCTGTCACAATTCCCGACAGATATCCGATACCCAGAATACAAGATTTTACCTACCAACTACATGGTAAAGTACTATTCTCGAAGCTCGATATGAAAATGGCATACTACAGTATACCTATCGAAAAAGAAGACGCCGCAAAAACAACTATCACCACTCCCTTCGGTGCATTTTTTTTCAAGGTCATGACGTTTGGCCTAATGAATAGTTCATCTTCATTTCAAAGATTCATGCACGAAGTACTACGCGGCCTTGACGACATCTGTTTCTGCTTCATCGACGACCTACTCATTTACTCGGGAGAAAACGAAGAAGAACACAAAAACAACGTAAAGAAAGTTCTAGAACGCTTAAACCACTATGGCGTAACACTCAACATCGAAAAGTGCGAGTTCGGCAAGAAAAAAATCCAATTCCTCGGTTACGAAGTCTCATCAGACGGAATCAAACCCACAGACGAACGCATTCAAGCCATACTAACATATCCCAAACCAAGTACAGTACAAGAATTACGAAGATTTTTGGGTATGATCAACTTCTATCGAAGCTGCCTACCCAATCAAGCCAATCATCAGTACCTACTCAATAGGTACCTACACAACGCCAAGAAGAATGATAAATCACCTATTCAATGGACACTCGAAGCCGAAAAAGCATTTCAACAATGTCAACAAAGTATTCTCGATGCAACTACATTAACTCATCCGATACCGAACGCTCCATTGTGCCTACTCACTGACGCTTCAGACACTGGCATAGGCGCTGTGCTACAACAGAAGGTCGATGGCATATGGAAACCACTCGCATTCTATTCGAAAAACATGAACGACACACAACGAAGATACAGTGTATACGATCGCGAATTACTAGCTATGTATACCGCTGTTAAGAGCTTACGACGGCTGATAGAGGGCAATGAACTCACTATATATACCGATCACAAACCTCTGACCTTCGCACTCACAAGATCAGCCAACAACAGTGACACGCCGAGAAGAGAAAGACAACTTCACTACATAAGTCAGTTCTGTACGAGTATCAAGTTCATTCAAGGTGAATACAACACAGCTGCTGACGCCTTATCACGAATTACCGAGATTGAGATACTAAACAACACTATCGACTACAACAAATTATCCATAGATCAAGAGAAAGACACAGAATTAGAAACATGTAAACAACAGTCAAACCTCAAATTCGCCCGTGTGAGTCTACCCGGTCATCAACCCCTACCCATATGGTGCGAAGTATCAACTGCAAACATTCGACCATACCTACCAGTGACTTACCGGCAAGCAGCTTTCAAAGCACAGCACGATCTAAGTCATCCGGGCATTCGCGCTACTAGAAAACTCATAACATCCAAATTCTTCTGGCCGTCTATGAATAAGGACGTAACTACATGGGCAAAATCATGCATCGGCTGTCAGCGCTCAAAAATTCTAAGACACGTTATCAGTCCCCTCGGCGAGTTTCAAGAATCATCGCGGTTCGAACATGTACATCTGGACATCGTCGGACCTCTATGCACATCGAACGAATATCGATACATAGTCACTATGATAGATCGATGCACAAAATGGATTGAAGCTGTACCTACACGTGACATCACCGCTGAAACAGTGACAAAGGCAGTTTACGACGGGTGGATATCACGATTCGGATGTCCCCTACGAATCACAACAGACCAAGGTAGACAGTTCGAATCATCACTATTTCGCACACTAATGCAGAGACTTGGTATTAATCGAATACGTACGACTCCGTTCCATCCTCAAGCAAATGGATTCATAGAAAGAAGACATCGGTGTTTGAAAGCTTCATTAATGGCCAGATGTGCAGGTACCAAATGGAGTGAAGAGCTACCTACAGTACTACTAGGACTACGCACCGCACTATGTAAAGATACATCTGTAAGTCCCGCACTTATGACTTACGGATCTACACTACGAATTCCGTCGGATTTCTTTGTGCCTACTAAGCCAAACATTGAGGACGCAGAATTCGTCCGCCAGCTCACCGAAACAATGACGTCACTATTACCAAAGCAAAAGGTACATTCATCAAAACATCCCTTCGTATACAAAGAACTCGAAACTTGTACTCATGTGTTCCTGAGAAATGACACGGTGCGAAAACCTTTGACCCCACCATATGACGGCCCTTACAAAATTATTCAACGAAGTCAAAATGGCAAGTTTTTCACCATTCAACTACCAAATCGTCAGACATGTGTATCAATAGACAGACTGAAGCCAGCGTATGTATATAATGAGACCCCTGAAACAGACGAACCGCAATCTCGGAGCACGGGGCCAGCAACAAATATACTTCGCGAACCTACTACGTCATCGAGTCCACCCAATTCCAAATACTCTACGACTACAAATTCCGAGAAAACTACAAGTGCCAGCTCTGCCAGCAACAACAAACAAGACCCTTACATGACTCGTACGGGAAGAAAGGTAAAACCAAACGTACGTTTCTCTTAGAGGGGGGTACCTGTAGGGACATAATACATACAACAGCAGCGCGGGACCCCGCAAACACGTCTGCACGCGGCGAACAATTTCCATCAATGCGACACACCCGCGCGAGCCGCCGCCTTTTACGTATGTGTCAGTTATATACCCGCGACACAAGCGCCACACGGCAGAATTTGTAACTATATTGTATATAATAGCTTTAAGGATTTCTTATGTAAATAAATAACCTCTTCTGATTGGTGTAGCATAGTTTATAAGCTCGATGAAATAATGTCGGGTTATCGATAAATTTGGCAATATAACTAGCCCCATTTTCTGAAATAAATACAGTTCCTCTTCGCTCTGTCTTTTCTTTCTTGGCTACGGTAACCCTCCGGTCCAAGTAGTCAGAGCACCCTAGCGACGGTACAACGGTTCAGCAGTGAACCTGGCCGGTCTAGGGGCATCAGCCAGCTGGCACAGATATTAGGGCAGTACCTACCTCACGGGTCAGTGACCCCACTAACAGCTGACCCCAAATCAGCTGGGCTAAAACTCGGTCAGTAGTCAGCTGAGCCATAGTCCGGTTAGGCGGAGGCCATAGACCGACAAGCTTATTCATTCGATATTGAATACGTACGCACCGATAACAACGGGGCAGACGGGTTGTCGCGCTTACCGTTGCCAGTTAGTAAACACGTGAGTCATAGCGCGCCCGAACAAACGTTTTTGCATTTCGTGCAACAGGATTACAGGAGTTATTGTTAGATTATTATGCAATTAAAAAAGAAAGCCATCGGGACCCGATCCTTTCTAAAATTTTAAGTTATATACGAGACGGATGGCCTCAGGATTGTGAAATTAGCAGTTTGTGCCCATTTTTTAATCGTAGTAAAGAGCTGTATGAGGAGTTAGGTTGCGTAATTTATTTATTTATTTATTTGTTGGAACATTTAACAGTTATGCGTTATACATTGGTATTACAAATTTACAGTAAATATCTGTTAGGTAAACGCATAACCCACACCAATGTCCGCAGAGTAATATTATAAAAGTGTGCATACAAGTACGCGAGTTTCTATGAGAAAAAGGTACTTAGTTTGATTATCATACAATTAGTTGTTTACTGTGAGGGCTTTAATGTTTTAATTGCTTCTGCTCTAAATTTGAAGCGTGAGTGTGCGAATATATCTATATCTGCTAGGTGTGTGTTGTACGTCTCCAAAAGGTGGCGAATAGGTGCCCGCGCCCCCGCATTCGTTTTACACCGTCCTGTGTAGAACAGCCGTGGCACGCACACCTCCCGCTGTAGTACAGTTCTGGGCACTGTGTAAAATATATGATTGGTGATACCATTACAGTCAAATTGATTGTGGCAGATACCATGCAACATCATGGTCATAAGTAGTTTGCGTCTAGACTCCAAGCTCATCATGTTGTACTCCTTAAGTAGGTGTTCATAGGGATATTTGGGGCGATGTAAATTATAGTGCAATCTGCGTAGGAACCTCTTCTGAACCATTTCCAATCTTTGTATATATTTATCATATATAGGATCCCAGATTGGGGCAGCGAAGTCTAGCTGACATCTAATTAAGGTGTTATATAAGAAAACTAAGGTAGACGGGCGCTTAAAGTCCTTAGAGGATCTCATCACAAAGCCGTACATCTGGTATGCCTTACTTATGATGTTTTCAATATGGAGGTCTAAGTGTAATTTAGAGTCAAGTGTGATACCCAGGTCGCGGATGTTGTCAACCCGTTGCAGAGTAAAGTCTTGTATCTTGTAATTGTGTGTTACGACTATCTTTTTTTTTGTGTAGGTCAATACTTTGCATTTGGGTAGACTGAGCTGTAGTTTATTAATTTCACAGTAAAGTGTAAGCATGTTGAGGTCTTCCTGTAAAGATAGACAATTCTGGGTACCGTGAAATGCCTTGTAAATTTTAATATCATCGGCATACATAAGAAAATTAGAATTAGTAAAGCAGCTTTTTATGTCATTGACAAACAAGATGAAGAGGAGAGGCCCGAGGACCGACCCCTGAGGAACCCCAGAAGTAACGAAAGTGGTATCTGATTCGAAGCCATTAACAACAACCTTTTGCGTTCTATTGACAATGTATGACATGAACCATCTTAGCAGGTTGCCACGTATGCCGTTGTAGGCGATCTTGTCAAGGAGCAGTTTGTGGTCCACCTTATCAAACGCTTTCCGGAAGTCCGTATAGACAGTGTCCACCTGAACTCGGTTATCCATATTTGTGAACAAATAATTTGTGAACAGCATAAGGTTGGTGGTAGTTGAACGTTTCTTGACGAATCCGTGCTGTTCGGGTATTATAATATTGTGGATGTATGGATATATCGCACTGTGAACAAGACTCTCGAAAAGCTTCGACAGAGTGGAAAGAATAGAGATGGGACGGTAATTTTCAATACAACTCCTATCACCGCTCTTGTAGACTGGTATGATAAAAGCGCGTTTCCAAATATTAGGAAACGTACCTTCAGTTAGACATTTATTGAACATAATATATATGGGTTTAACAATGAATTTAGCGATTTTCTTAATAAAAGTGGGAAGGCATGCCATCGGGGCCGGGTCCCATGTTTACGTTAATTCTTGACAGGCCCATTAAAATAACATCCGCAATTAAATGCACGTCTGATACGCAGGTGCAACTGTTGGTAAACTCAGCCGGAGCTTGCCACAGCTGAGGATCCAAGGAGGTGGGTTCATATACGGATGTGAAGTACATATCGCACTAGGACTGTTTGAGTGTTCATTATTATGATACATATTGGTGGGGATATTCGCCTTGCCCTTCTTATTTGAGACATATGTCCAAAAGTGTTTCACATCAAGCGGAATACTGTCCTCAACAGAGTCCATGTAACGCCTGAAACATTTTTTTAATTCGGATTTAAAATGATCACGGTATGTAGAAAATGTCTCGTAGTCTGACATGTTACCATATTTTTTCCATTTCTTCCATGCAGCTTCTTTGTTTTTAAAAATGCGCATTAGAGTGGGCGTGAACCATACAGGAAAGTCTGAATTACGAGGTTGAACGAGAGGTACATGTAGCCTGACAAGACTATACATAATCTCATAAAATATATCTACTGATCTTTCAGCTAGGAGATCGCAGAACAACCGGTCCCAGTCCACTTCACAAAGTTCGCTGATTATTGAGTCGTAGTCAGTTTTGTGATAATTATATCTGGGACGTAGGTTACGTTGCAGTGGTGAGAATTCCATTTCTAGTGATGTGAGTACGCTATAAGGGGGGTGGAGGTCGTCGATGCGAACTAATGGAGCACAGGTAGGTACTAGTGATACATTCAATGTTTGATATAAACAAGTCTAGAATTCTACCTAGGTTGTTTTTAAATTTGTTGTATTGTAAGGAATTTGTAATAGACATCAAATCATGATTTATCTATTGCTTTAGTAGGAAGAGGGGTGACGTATGGGTGGTCGCTGTGGTCGTGCCACTTAATACTCGGTAGGTTGTAGTCTCCTACGACAAAGAACGAGTCATTACAAGCGTCGTTGACGAGGTCGTGTAGGGCGTCAATATGAGATATGTACCATTCATCAGGGGAAGACGGTGGTATGTATGTCGCACTAATGATATGGCGTCTATTACTGTGAGCTGTGGGCAGCTGAACCACAATATGTTCAACATCAGCGTGAACGGTGTTTGTCAAAACTCGCGCCGGCCGCA
Source organism: Eilema sororculum (assembly GCA_914829495.1). Taxonomy (NCBI): domain Eukaryota; kingdom Metazoa; phylum Arthropoda; class Insecta; order Lepidoptera; family Erebidae; genus Eilema; species Eilema sororculum. The sequence continues at coordinate 131,647 of OU618555.1, read as the reverse complement.
AGGTACGTAAGACAGCTATCAACACCCCGCCACCTTCACGTTTGCCAGTGGCAGTGCGATCGCGGTCGGTTCTGAACACTAGGTAACGATTGTCAATGAACTCACTGTCAGCAATATTCGTCGTCAACCACGTCTCTGTAAGAATTATGACGTCATACGAAAATGATAACTGTTCATAAAAATAGTGTGTAACTTTGTGCGCAGACCCCGGCAATTTTGATAATAAAATGATAAATTTATCCTATTCATTGTAAAAGATCAAAATACTAATAAAAGTATGTATGTATAGAATACGTTAAGTGGGTAGGTAGTGCGCAGGAGAAGCTTGGAGTCAAGATTAGGCAATCCATATATAGTAAATGACCTCTTATTATTCTTTAAGTTGCTGGGCCGCGTTACAACGCATTTCAGACACTCAGCTATCACAAATAAGCAGTAATTATTGTCCCGACACATAAATACATTTACAATTTCACTCTGTGAGGAATATGTTGTTTGAACCACAAAGTTATCAGTAAGTATATATTCTGCAATGCCTACATTTAAAACATCCACTGTTTTCGGAAAAAAATAGCTAACAACGGCAAACAATAGTATTGGCACAAATAAACCGCAATAGAACACAAGTGCATTTTTTGTTTTTTGTAACACAAAATAAACTGTAGGTGTATGTTTCATGATTTTTACGTTCGCGTATACAAACTTTATGAACAGAGAGTAGTTAATAATGGTAATTAAAATGAAATGAAATAGTTTTCTCGTAAATAACTCACAATAGAACACCAGTGCATTTTTTATTTCATAGTGGGTAGGCACGAAAAAGCACTCGCAGCTATATAGAGTAATGTGAAACAGAGAGGCCGCAAACAGTAGGACAAGTTGTAGATGAGTACAGCTTTAAAATTAGCAATGAAATATGTACATTTTAAGCTATTAAGATTGGAGTTCAGAATGTGTTCAGAATCAAGTGGTGGCAGAGGTAACTGTGCCAGCAGGGGTAGCAGGAGCGTACGGTTTAATTTTCGACAGATCATTCTCGCTACGGACAGACAATTCAGTAAAGGCGGCTGTAGACACATTTGCACGAACGAGTATGGTGCCGTGCTTGATCCATACGAAACGATATCCATTTTGTTTTGCCATTTCTCTTGCCTGGCGAAACAATTTTTTATTTTGTAACGTAAGGTGTTCATTGATAAATACTTTTTGTGGGCTACCTTTTATGTTTAGTTCATCAGTGGAGATGCCCTTTTTCAAGCGTGCTGCTGAAATAAAATTGTCTCGCAATATTTGACTTGCCAACTTCACTACAATATTTTTAGGTTGAGTGGTTTTCGAGTTCATTTGAGGGACTCTGTGCACTGCTACAATGTCGTGGGCTGATATGGGTTGTTTTACTGTACTGGCTATGCTTTCAACAATCGTTACCAGGTTTTCTCCGCGTTTTTCTGGTAGATTACTTATCTCCAAATTGCAGTTACGAGACTTTTGCTCCCAATTTTCAAGTTTTGCTTCGAGCACAGCTATACGTCGGTCACTTGCACACTGTAGTTCTTCTAGCGTAACCACCCGGGCCGAGTCTTCCACGCATTTCTTCGCCAGTTCATCGTACTTGTTACTCACGAACTCAATAGATGTTTTTATCATTTGAAACTCGGAGAGAAGAGTCGAGAATTTTTCGTCCTGCTTAAGGAACCAGTTTTCGAGCATAATTGTCACCTTTGTCTCAAAAGTTTTGAATTGCTCCCGAAGTGTTGATTCACTGGTGCTAGACATTCCTTTACGAAATGTGATGTGAGGAGGTGGTGATTCACTTGGCACTTCAGCGGCAGCACGATCGAAGGTATTATTTTTTGTGGACATAGTCTCTGTCTGCAACACTACTCTGTGCACGGTTCGGACGCAACTTACGATAGGACTCACTCACACAAACAAAGCGGGGTTGAAGTAGATATCAACACAACCGGTTCGGTTCGGCTCGCGCGCGTAATACGTGTTGGGTCATAGGCTAGTAGTACCGGGTAGTTGTCGAGAGAAGTTGTTAAGCATGGTTCATAAGCCACACATGGGTATTGTTAGATCGAAATCATTGGCTCGTAGTTATGTGTGGTGGCCGGGCTTAGACAAAGATGTGGAGCGTATTTGCCGAGAATGCGAGGAGTGTGCGGCGAATGCGGACGCGCCACCACGGCAAACACCTTGCATGTGGCCTTGGCCGAACCGGCCATGGACGCGGTTACACTTAGATTTTATGGGTCCTATTTTCGGGAAAATTTATTTAGTTGTGGTAGACGCCATGTCCAAGTGGATAGAGGTGTTCCAGGTAGCGAGTACGGCAGCTACCGGGGTGATAGACAAAATAAGTGAAGTGTTCAGCAGATGGGGGCTGCCTAAACAGGTTGTCACCGACAATGGGCCACCTTTTACAAGTGGGGAATTTAGTAAGTTCACGAGTAGCCTGGGTATAGAACATATATTTACAGCACCTTATCACCCTGCTTCGAATGGCTTAGCGGAAATAGCCGTCAAGTCCTTGAAACAGGTTATAAAAAAAGCAGTGGTAGGAAAAAGGAATGTAGACAAAGCACTTTTAACCTACCTACTTCACTACAGGAACACCGAACATTCGACCACGGGGGAAGCGCCCGCTAAATTATTGCTAGGTAGACGGTTACGCACTAAATTAGACTGTTTAAAACCAGATTGGGAAAATAGGGTGCACAGGGCTCAACAGCGTCAGAAAGAGGCGAGTCAGGGCGTTAATAGGGAGTAGAAGCCATTAGAAGAAGTTTGGTATAGACAGTACTTAAAGGGGGAAAAATGGTTACCCGGGCGAATAGTGGAGGGTACCGGACCCAGTAATTTCAAGGTGTTAGGTAAAGAAGGTAACGTGGTACATAGGCATATTGATCAATTAAAAAGAAGGTCATCAAGAATTTCAGTCGCTTGTTCAGCCCAACCGGTAACTAAAGTAGATCCCCCATGCACAAATTCTACGGCAGAGTCCCCGAACGAGTCGGTCTTAGGGGGAGTCCAGTCGGAGGATGCTCGGTTAGGGGAAGGAGGGGTTGCCAGCCCGCCCACGTTAGGGGGTCGGTCATCGGGTTCATCTGAAGAGGGAAGGGTAGTGGAGGTCGCCGCCTCCCCCGAGATCCAGGTCGCCTTGCCAAACCCAGGCCGCCCAGTTAGACAATGTAGGCTTAGAAGTAAGTTACCTACCTAGTTAGATTTAAGATTAGTGTTAAGATGTGCCTACCTACTTGTTGTAAAATCCCAGAAGTTAATTATGTTGTTGTTTTTTTTTGTACCTATAGTAATAATTTGTGGTGGAGGAGTAGGTATTATGTAGGTATTGTAGGTAGCTGCACATAGTACCTACCTACGACGCAACGAGCGGCCAACGGCCGGCGGGCCGGCACCTACCTACCTACATAAGACTAAATTGTAATAAGTAGTTGTAATTATAAATACATTTTGTAATGAAATTACTCTTGATTAAACGCTGAATAAGAAAGGTCGGTCGTTTCTATCCGCTCCTGAGGTACGAAGACATTACACTAACTACAAACGTAGTCTATGTCCTTTCTCATGTTCTAATCTACCCCTATACCAAATTTCATCAAAATCGGTCCTGTGGTTTAGGTGTGAAAGCGTAACATACAGACAGACAGAGTTACTTTCGCATTTATAATATTAGTATGGTATGTATTAATGTTTTGTAATTTTTCTTTCAGATTTATGAGAGTCAATTCATAGTGACTAGCTTTTGCCTAAGCGTGGATGTCGGTTATCGCGACCAAACATAGCCTATGTCCTTTCTCAGAGTTTAATCTAAAATTCATAATAAAAACACATTCCATCGACTTACTCTACATCCCTGGGCTGATCTGACGTTGTCAATGAAATATGACGTAAGGACGCCTATCGTTTCTAATGTCTTTATTTAATGGTACAGCAGAGGTGCCAGAACTGGTATCTAAGGTGGGCCTATACGCACCATCATTGTTTCTGCGCAGACCGAACTTATTGTACGTCCCTATAGCAAGAACTACATATAGACGAAATTCATACCTACCTATTGAGAGCATGTCGTTCTTTTAATGTGGCATGTCGGGAGGTTGATTTGGATTTATTTTGCACTAGTGTTACTAGAATGAAGAAAGCCCTATGTGATCAATACTATACTTTGAATGATGTTATCTCTAATATGTGATTTTCTGTAATATAGTTTCCTAATTTCTAAAAGAACTTAATTTGCATTAAGAGTTTTAGAGCATTATTATGTTAAGATGTAATACCACCTAAATGTGGAAACTGATAATTGGCCTTCAACATTTTTATTATATAATATTGAACCTTTTTTAGCTGTAAGTTTCCCTAAAATTGTAAAATAAAATAAAATAAAATAAAATTTTAATTCGCATTTTTGGGTGTTGGTGTTGACGCTAGAACAAAGTTATATCGACCACTGTCAGCGAGCTGTCTAAAATACTTACTATTTTTTGTTCAACAATATAGGTACCTACCTATTAGTGTTTTTTTTATTATTTATTTAGCTAATTTTGTTTACAACTTAAAACACTATGCCACCTTGGGGCGGATGTACCTACTATGCCAAATAATCGAATATCAAATGATCGACCAGTATAAATCGAACATCCAAATAGATAGGTACCTACTCTAAAGTTCATGAAATAGAAAATAAATGCAGTGGGTTTAAATTCTTAAATATTTATCCTTCTAATATATTGCGTTGCGGAATATACGACAAAGTTCCGACCAAACTTTCGAACGTATCGACGTGATTATTCGACCGTTGAACCTCTTATTCGGGGATAATGAGGTTAAGCTATCCTGATTTTCCGAAGATAAGGAACTGCTTTCGAATTTATTAGTGCTTCGCTCTCTCTCCGGAGCAACGATTTAGAGCACCATTGCTTTCCTTAGCGGTATTCATTAGTAGGTATGGTACAACATCTGTAGGTACTTACCTGCCGAAGCTTTCGGAAGGAAACTACACTTAAATAAGATACCTTGCACTTATTTATGTAGCACTGTACACATACAAACGGTAAAAACAACGGAATTACTATGTAATTCAAACTCACTTTTTATAACTTTTTTCTGGACTTGAAAATTTTTTCACCTTACGCGGTAAAAATCACAAAACGCTATGAAGGTAGTGAAGCGCAGCGCCCCCAGTGGTGATGAAAGGTAACAAAACGAAAGACAGATTAAAAAAGGTAAGATTGTAACTATATTTTACTTTAAAATAAGTTAAAAATCACAGACAGCTTCTTCAACTTAATAATTATACCTACTGTCTTTCTGGTAGGCCAATATTTTTTTTTTATTGGCTCACGGAACTGGACGTTACATATGGCATATGTCGCGCAGCAATGCGCGATTCGCCATTTAACAATCGGTATGTATCAACATTAGTAATGTCAATCTATATTTTATATTGTGGTAACACCACTCTTGGCTTTGACTAACTTTATGTTGGCACTGTGCTAGAAAAATGGCGGGAAATGTGCCTGCTATGCAGACAAGTATGAGAAGTGGGCAGAAAGGTTGTCGCAAGACAAGGTAGGAGCTACGAGCTTCTAGGAGGTCCAAGAAGACCCCAGGTGAGTGTCTACTTTGCAATATCTTTATGTCGACCTATAATTGCATGATAAGTGGAAAAATGAGAAGACTGTCGTAGCACGCCATTCTTTCCTTTACTGGTAGTCCAATCTTGCAGTGCACAGCACACTTGGTAGTCAAGGACATTGGACGGGAAGCCTGGAGCTCCCATATATTGGTAGTGTGATCCGGAAACACACTGGCACGGTCGACTGAGCTGGAGCAACCGTGGCGAGGCTATGGGGATGGTGGAGGCCTCCGGGGGGCCACAGGCCCCCTGTCCGGCTAAGTGACTAATATGCAAACATGATCAGAGTCACCAGGGATATACCCTGTTTAGACCGGAGCAAGTCGACCGATGCCCAGCTAGGTAATAGAGGTGTATAGCCATAAGTAAACTGCAGTCAAATGACAGTCCTGAGATCCCTCTCTAGAGTACGTGGGAGTGCAACCACGGAGAGGTAACAAGAGTATGGCAAGACACTTGGTAAAACCAGCTAATGCATGTGAGTGGCACAGCCACACGAGAGAGGCTAGACCTCACCTTAATAAGTATAAATGCATAATACGTAATAATAGGAGTGGAATAAAACTGGTCGACTCATCTTTCCACTCTCATGATAAATGTGTAATTATGTATCCTCATGTCGTCCGTACATTATGTGAAGCAAGCCTATAGTATTTCACATACTATAGGAGGGACGACATTTTGGTGGAGATGCTGGGATATGATACTAAAGGGCTATTTGTGAATGCTAATTGTAGTCAAAAATCCTTCAAACTTAAATAAAATAAAGAAACATATCTCATTATGCAGATATTTTATATGATTGAATATAAATAAGCATTCGCAGTTATCCGGGTAAGGATTCCAATTATTATGTTTGTAATAACATTACATATTATCAAGGTGTAAAACTTTTTTAGCAGATTGTAACCAGCTACATACATAAAATCGTTCATTTGTGTTCTCAGTAGGGATGGGACCGATATATCGAAACGTAGCTTATACCGGATATAAGTAATGTATCACATATAGATATCTATATGAAAATAACCGATATAAAAAAAAAAAAAAAAAACTGTATCGAATCAAAAATACGTGTTAACTCCATTTAACATAACATTAGACATTTTTACAACCCTTTTTTACAGTCCGGTCAACAGATTTTGAGTTCTATCCTGTAAATATAAAGATGGCTTATAAAGTATAAATCCGTTACCAGAACTGTTTAATACAGCTGCCATTTGTCTACGACTGTAAAAGTGTGTTTGCGTTTGCTTTAGTTCGCGTTCATTGGTAGTTTTGTCATCTAAATAACTTGTTAACCTTTGCAAACTGTACTACTGATTTCGATATCTTAAAACCGTTTTCGATATCGATATGGAAACTATATATCGGTTACATAACAGTTTGTGAAAAAAATAAAAAAAAATAACCGAAAAAACTCCCATCTAGTGTTCTGCGTGACAACACTACGGGCTGCAGTTGGTAGCATTGTCTTGTCTCATGTCAATTTTTTTCTCGGTTTGGCGCCTTTTCGGTCTTAAGAGTTAGTTTAAAAAGTTTAAAAAGTTTTAGTGCGAGACAATTACTGTAATTAATTGAAATAAGTGTTTGTGCTTGATATATTTTCGTTTCCTGGTTAAGACGTGTCGAAATAACGGACGGCAGGTGGTTAGAGTGTGAAAACAATGGAAGAAATTCTTATAAGAATGTTAGAAATGCGAAGAAGCAAACTTAAAGAATGCTTGGAACGAGCTAAAACTGATTATGAGTCGGGGAAAATGGTGCTCTCAACGGCGTCAAGTACTGTAGCACAATTAAAGCAGCTATTATACAGGCTACAGGAACAAACACGGCATTACACATCTTCCTCAACAAACCCTCAAATAAATATTGTCACCGAAGCAATGGAATTACAGCTTCAGGGTGAGGATTTCCTCACAGACATCGAATCCTCGATGGAAGCAATTGAGGCATCCTCACGGAGTGTACCTACTAAACAATATACCAGTCACCAATTAAGTATTCGATTACCGAAATTAGAAATGACTAAATTTAACGGAGAGGGTCTTAAATGGTTCGAATTTTGGGACCGGTTCAGCTCAAACATAGACGGCCAACCTATGGCAGAGGCTGACAAACTGACTTATTTAATTAGTAGCCTCGAGGGCAAGGCTCTGGAAGCGGTAGCAGGCTTAGCCATCACTAACCATAACTATACCATCGCTATTGAAGCCTTAAAGTCCAGGTACGGATCTAATGATACATTAGTAGACGCGCACTACACAGCATTGACCAACTTGGAGAGAGCTGAATATACAGCTCCCAGCTGCAGACAAACTCTGGATGGCATTGAAAGACATTTAAGAGTCTTAGAGAAATTAGGTGAGGACATAAATGGAAACCATCTGCGTGCCACCATACTGAGTAAATTCCCGGAGCAAGTTCTCCATCAGTATCACTTGATGCCACAGCTTCATTCCAAGGATAATTCAACAACTAATGTTAGACAGATCTTACTAGACATTGTAGTGGCATTGGAGAAGGCTCAAGTCACACCAATACAAAAGGGATCAGCCACACAGCAAGAAGTCATTACAACTGAAGTACTTCAAACAAAATCTGCACTAAAACGCGAATATCCAATAAGGAGCAGTGCCAGCAACAAACCAGAAAGGATAAATCTGAAACGAAAGGCAAATAATAAATTAAATAACCCACCTAGAAAGTGTAGTAGGCTGCCATGTATCTTCTGCAAATTAAATAACCATGGTAGTGCAGATTGTAAAAGATATAACAACATTGAGGCTCGACAGAAGCAGTTGGGGGACAGATGTCACAAGTGCCTAAAGAGAAATCATAAGACTGAACAGTGCCACCGAAAGATTACTTGCTTCCGCTGTGGTGGTGGACATCTCCAAATGCTGTGTTCGAAACCACGAGGTGAGGCAACTGTTTCCAATAGTGATCGTGCTATAGTCAAATGTTACATGACAAAGAACGTTACTTTCTTACAGACAGCAGTGGCGCTAGTCACAAACCCCAGCAATACAACAAAGAGCTATAAATGCAGACTTGTTTTGGACAGTGGTTCACAACGTAGCTACATCAGCACTAGGGCTGCATCCAGATTACAGCTCACCCCTGACAATGAAGATCAACTCCTGGTGTATACGTTTGGAGCAACTGATCCGAAAGAGATGTCAAGCCCATCTGTAGAGGTTACCAGTAGCTAAATTTGATTGTTCCATGGTTGATTTAGTGGCTGATGATGATTCTACTGGAGATGATTCCGATGATTCCGATTTGAGACCTTTTAATAGGGAACGATTATTTTGCAGGCTTCATGCGTGAAACAAAGGAGATGATTCAGAATAATTTGTATTTGGTGGATTCTGACTTTGGTTGGCTGTTATCTGGAAATGTAGACCGAGATCCCATTGCCAAACAGGAAAATGTATTAACTGTAACTACTTACTGCCACTGTCACAATTCAAGCTGCCCTTATTTTACTGAACCTGACTTACCTCTTAGAAATATTGACATAAAATTTTTGTGGTCACTTGAGTGCATCGGCATAAACGATTCTCCTAAAGCTACAAGACAAGATGAAGCAGTCAAACATTTTAATGATACTGTTCAATACAAAAATGGATGTTATGAAGTAACATGGCCATGGATTGAATACCCACCTCAACTACCAGTTAATTTTGGCATGGCATTGGGAAGACTGAAGAGTTTGATCAACAGATTAGATAAGACAACACTACAAGAATATGATGAAATTCTTAAGGAGCAATTAAGCGGAAATATCATTGAAATTGTTGAACCGCATAGTAATAGCACAGAACATCCTATACATTATTTAGCTCATCATATTGTAAAAACTGAAGGGAAACGCGGTAGAATCGTTTATGACGCTTCAGCGAAAGCAACGGGTAAGAAGAGTTTGAACGAATGTCTTTATAGTGGACCTTCCATGCTGGAGGATCTCACGGCTCTTCTGCTGAAATTCAGAACAAAGAAAATAGCGATTGTAGCCGATGTAGAGAAAGCGTTCTTACAGGTTGGGCTCCAAGAAAAGGACCGTGATGTCACAAGATTCCTGTGGTTAAAGGACATCACAAAGGACCCAACTGAAGAAAACCTGTTGTATTTCCGATTTCGTCGTGTAGCTTTCGGAATAATTGCAAGCCCATTTCTTCTCGCAGCAACTATTAGATACCACATGACGCAGACTGATATGACCCTACTAAAGGATATTGCCAATAATTGCTATGTAGACAATTTAGTAACAGGAGCCAACTCTATACAAGAAGCTCAAGAAATATACGAGAAGACAAAGGAATCCTTTGAACAGATTGCTATGAATATAAGAGACTGGGTGTCAAATGAAAAGGGATTTCTTGACTTTGTACCTACAGAGAAACAAGCAAAACACGAAGGCACAGTAAAAGTACTTGGCTTGACGTGGAATGTGGCAAGAGACACATTAAAATTAAAAATAACTGATCAACACTTCAATAAAGATACTCCAGCCAATACGAAAAGGAAGGTACTTCGTACTTTAGCCCGGATCTATGACCCTTGTGGCTTTATTTGTCCATTAACACTGCCATTGAAGATCTTGTTTCGACACATCTGTGAACAAAAACATAAATGGGACACCATCTTGCCAGACGATTTGATACAGTCTATACAGGTAGTCTTGGATGTAATAGAAACAGCCGCACACATAGAACTGCAGAGATGCATAACAAATGCTGTTCCAGAGTTTGATACAACATACCAATTGAACTGTTTTTCTGATGCTTCAAAGGCTGGGTATGCTGCAGTTATATACTTAACATCAAAAAATCAACAAGGAACATCAGTCTCATTCTTAATGGGAAAGTCGAGAATAGCCAAAAATGAAGACTCAAGTGAACTTCATATCCCGAAATTAGAACTCTTGGGTCTGCTAATAGCAAGTAGACTTCTAAAATATGTAAGAGAGAATCTTTCACTTCCAATAAGCAAGGAAACATTGTGGACAGATAGTTTGGTTGTGCACGGATGGATGCGTTCCAACAAATTACTACCACCCTTTGTATCCAATAGGGTAGAGGAAATTAAGAAAAACCAAATGCAAGCAGAAATATACTATATTAATACAAAGATTAATCCAGCTGATGTTGCAACAAGACCTGACAGATGGAGTCAGTCTAAAGAACTTTGGTTCTACGGTCCCACATTTCTAAAAGAGGATGAATCAGTGTGGCCTGCAGATAGATATTACATGAACCACATGACAGTCCTTTCTGTCGGGGAGGGCCTGGACCAAAGTAATTACAGAAAGACTCTAGAAGCAGACGATGGTCCAGGGTATCAGCTGATAGATGGAAACCAACAAATGGAAATTGACGATGCAAACAATAACCCAGTGAATGAGAATTGGAATGGCGATATCATGGAAATTGAGCAAGTACAGCAAAGTCTACTTCCATCAAAGACAGTTGACACTATCGCAAAATTAAAGGAACTGCAAAAACACCATTTTGCTGATGAAATTGCAGGAAAGAGGACACACCTGACTAGAAACCTTGGTCTATTTCTAGATGTGGATGGAATCCTGAGATGCCAAGGACGAATGGTAAATACCACATGGAACTACGACATGAAACATCCCATATTATTGCCCCGAGATTGCGAATTTACAAATAAGATTATCAAGGATACTCATGAAGGAAATTACCATGTTGGTGCGACCCATACACTTAGCCTCATTAGAGAAAAGTATTGGATACCACAAGGGAAACGTCAGGTAGAACGAGTGATTTCAAGATGTCTGCAGTGTATTAAACATGGAGGTGGCCCATATCGCTTGCCAGCAGTGCCCGACCTACCTAGTGAAAGAGTGAACTACAGCACGCCTTACACATACTGTGGGGTAGATTATTTTGGACCACTATATGTGAACACACCAAATGGAAAGCAAAAGAGATGGGTAGCTCTATTTACATGTCTTGCTGTGCGAGCTATTCACTTAGAAATAGTAAACGACTTGACGGCAGAAGAATGTCTCCTGGCACTTAGACGATTTGCTGCCACTAGAAATACACCAAAGCGTATATATTCTGATAATGCTACGTGTTTCAAACTTACATCTGAGGTGGTCAGTAAACCTTACTGTATTGAGAGAGGAATCGATTGGAGATTCATACCTCAGCTCGCTCCGTGGCATGGCGGATATTATGAACGACTGATAGGTGTAGTGAAGCATTCCCTAAAACGCACTCTCGAGAAGCACCTACTTGGAGACAGCAAACTACTGACAGTGCTCAAAGAAGTAGAAGCTGTTGTCAACTCAAGACCACTTACAAAGGTTGGAACTGAAGTGATCCATATATTGCGACCAGCTGATTTCCTAAGCTTAGGAAAATGCCTAACATTGACCCCAGCAACAAACAATGTTTATCCAGTGGACGGCTCCAAACTAAAGACCAATTTGATAGAGAGCTGGAAAAGAGGACTGACAATTCTTGAGGAATTCAAGAAGATTTTCATGGCACAGTATCTGACTAGTCTGCGAGAGAGGTACCAAAACTCTCCTAAACAGCCAAGAGTTGTATCTGATTGTGTACCAAATATAGGAGACATTGTACAAATAAGGTCAGACTTAAAAAACCGTGAGTTGTGGAAAGTCGGGAAGATAGCAGATCTGATAAAGGGTGCAGATGGTAAACATAGAATCGCTAAGGTCAAAGTTGGGGACTCTATATTGACTCGGTCTGTAGGTCATCTCTATCCGCTAGAAACTGAGCCAGACAACTCTGCACAGTCTGGACCAACTGAGGAGGAAGCGACAGCACCCCCTCTAGATGCACCAATCGAGTACTTGGATCTGGATGATGGCCCAAGGCGAGTGGATAACATGCAACCACCTTTACCAACTAATCCAGAATTTGAGAACAATGAAAATGAGGTAGACACCACAAGTGAAGTAACGCCAGTGCAAGAATCTATGATGAATACTGAGACATCAAGATCAGAGGAAACTACTAATGACCCTGAGTGTATGCAACCAGGGACCAGGGGAAGAAGGGACGCAGCTATTCGGGCCAGAGAGAAAATACTGGAATGGACGCGTCACCTTCTAACACTACTGCAATAACACTCTTTCTGCTTGTGGGAGTGTCGCGCAGCAATGCGCGATTCGCCATTTAACAATCGGTATGTATCAACATTAGTAATGTCAATCTATATTTTATATTGTGGTAACACCACTCTTGGCTTTGACTAACTTTATGTTGGCACTGTGCTAGAAAAATGGCGGGAAATGTGCCTGCTATGCAGACAAGTATGAGAAGTGGGCAGAAAGGTTGTCGCAAGACAAGGTAGGAGCTACGAGCTTCTAGGAGGTCCAAGAAGACCCCAGGTGAGTGTCTACTTTGCAATATCTTTATGTCGACCTATAATTGCATGATAAGTGGAAAAATGAGAAGACTGTCGTAGCACGCCATTCTTTCCTTTACTGGTAGTCCAATCTTGCAGTGCACAGCACACTTGGTAGTCAAGGACATTGGACGGGAAGCCTGGAGCTCCCATATATTGGTAGTGTGATCCGGAAACACACTGGCACGGTCGACTGAGCTGGAGCAACCGTGGCGAGGCTATGGGGATGGTGGAGGCCTCCGGGGGGCCACAGGCCCCCTGTCCGGCTAAGTGACTAATATGCAAACATGATCAGAGTCACCAGGGATATACCCTGTTTAGACCGGAGCAAGTCGACCGATGCCCAGCTAGGTAATAGAGGTGTATAGCCATAAGTAAACTGCAGTCAAATGACAGTCCTGAGATCCCTCTCTAGAGTACGTGGGAGTGCAACCACGGAGAGGTAACAAGAGTATGGCAAGACACTTGGTAAAACCAGCTAATGCATGTGAGTGGCACAGCCACACGAGAGAGGCTAGACCTCACCTTAATAAGTATAAATGCATAATACGTAATAATAGGAGTGGAATAAAACTGGTCGACTCATCTTTCCACTCTCATGATAAATGTGTAATTATGTATCCTCATGTCGTCCGTACATTATGTGAAGCAAGCCTATAGTATTTCACATACTATAGGAGGGACGACAGCATAATAAATTATAAAATAAACAATGTGTCGAGAAGACTAAGTGATGAAAAGTCCTTCTAGACGTGAACACTACACATGCGTTTTTTAAATATTAAAAAAAGTTAGGTACAAAAGTAAGTAGGGACAAAAGGTTACAAAACAGTACCTAATGATACCAGATCGCATATTCTTTATTTTATTCTGTTGTTTAGTATTTGTTGTTATAGCGGCAACAGAAATACATCTGTAAACATTAAACTTCCGGTTCTTGTTGTTGTTGTTACACAGATTTTCAGGAGAATAACGTAAAAGTACTCAGAGAGAGGTACGTAAAAGTACACGAAGTACCAAATAACTGCAATATATTAAGGCCAATCTGAGAAATACACCCGCCATCCTGATATACACGAAAAATCACACTTTAAAGAATTAAATCCAAGTAAACCAATAAAATCTAGTTTTCTTAGTATGCGATTGTTTGATATCAACGAACGGTAGTGTAATACGGATTTAATCGATACCCTTGACACTACCAGCGGTGTTATTGGCATACATTAATTGATTAATGGCCATGACACTGTTGGTGGTGTTGCAGGGATAGATTAATATGCGTGACACTACCAGTGGTGCTATTGGGTAGCATCAGGGAACAATCATGGGTAATATCATACTAAATAAAACAAAGACACTGTGAAGATACGATTTATATAGTTAAAACATAAAGAAGGCCGCGGGCCCGGGTCGCGCCCGTCACGCGCACGGCGCGAGCACGACACGCGCACGACACGAGCACGACACGAGGACGGGACGTAACGCTTATCACAATACGCTCGGCCGACGAGCGGACGAGCCCAAAACAAATGCATTATATAATCATAGGTTTAGCACGCGGGGCGCAACCTCGCTTCACCTTATGTCATAAGTCATACATCGAAGTACTAATATCTAAACGACATCCCTCGCGATGCCCCCATACAAAATATCTTACAAAATAGGAATGTAACAATAATACCATCGGCGGGAAGCACGAACAGTAAGAGCGGCCCGCCCGCGGCGCGAGCCTACAGCACTACAGCACTATAGCACTATAGTACTACAGCACTATAGCACTATAGTACTACAGCACTATAGCACTACAGCACTATAGCACTATAGCACTCCGCACGACGCCGCCCGTCCCCACATTTTGTACTTCACGTCCCCACTGCAGGCGCCTCGCCCCGCACTACGGTCGTCCCCTCTCTCTGTGCACTACCGATCCAGTATTTTAACAGCCAATTTTACATTTTTATTTATCTAAATAGAAATAGATACCTTGAGGGTGAAACGTCGTTAACAAAAAAAAGTGTTGTGGAAATTGCACTCAGTGCGTGCGTTCACAATAATATTCTTACGTGTAATAGTAGAGTCGCTTTGTGGTACGGTGAGTCACTCTTTTTACAATTGCGAATTTAATGGCACGGAAAAGTAGTACTGAAAAATCCCGCCGGTAGTACTGGGAATGCCACCTGGTTATACTGTGGGGTAGGAGTGTGTGGCTACTGGTGGCCGAAGGACATTCCGCGAGTTCTCGTTATCCATCACCGGTAGGTAGAACAAAGGAAATAATATATAAAACGGGGCGAGGCAACGAGGAAAACCGGTGCAAAACTTACGGCCGCCATTAATAAAAATAGATACATAGCGTCGATTCACGACGCCGCAGCGGGAGGCCGACTATAAGATAAATAATCTTCTTAAAATATATTTATTGCTCCGTTTAAAGTGAAGTGCGCGGGCGCCCCGTCGGGTCACTGCGCCGGCTCCGGCTCCGGCTCCGGCGCGTCGGCCGGCGGCGCCAGGGCCGGGCGCGGGCCGGGCGCCGCGCGCAGCTCCGTCCACTCGCCCGACAGCTCGTGCAGGCACTCCACGCACGCCAGGAACTCCTTGCCGTCGAACCCGCCCACCGCGAACAGCGCGTCGCCCAGCACGGCCAGCCCCGCGCCCGCGCGCGCGCGCCGCAGCGCCGGCCCCGCGCGCCACGCGCCCCAGTCGTCCGCGCCCCCCGCGCCCCCCGGCGGCGCCAGGTACTCCGTGCGCCGCAGCGACGCCGCGCCGTCCGAGCCGCCCGCCAGCAGCAGCGCGCCGCGCCACGCCGCCGCGCCGGCCGCGCGCCGCGGCGCCGCCAGCGCGGGCCCGGGCTCCCAGGCGCGCGCGCCGCGCCGCAGCAGCTCGGTGGAGGCCAGGCAGTGCCACGCGTCGCAGCCGCCCAGCGCCCACAGCGCGCCGGCCCACGCCGCGCCGGCGCACTGCGAGCGCGCGGCGCCCAGCGGCGGCGCGTCGGCCCAGGCGCCGCCCGCCAGGCGCAGCACGCGGCGCAGCGGCAGGCCCGCCGCCCAGCCGCCCAGCACCAGCAGCTCGGCGCCGTCCGCCGCCGCCGCCGCGTGCGCCAGCGCCAGCGGCAGGCGCGGCCCGCGGCGCCACGCGCCCGCGCTGAACACGTCCGTCTGCGCCGGGACACACGGACCACGTCACTCACCGCAAAACTGTTTCAGCTCAGGCCCTCGTCCGTTTATTACGTGTATTACTTTACAATTGCAAGAATTACCGGAGATTAAGTTTTTACTCTCGACACTACCGGTAGCACCATCGAGAAAGAAAATCACCCTTGACAATGCTCGTAGTGTCATTGGGTTGTACCGCAGGGGGCAGGCATCATAGTATTATTCTATCCCTTGACACCACCGGTATTATTGAGGACCATCGTAATTGTAAAGTAATAGACAAAGATTACGTCTAATAAGGCGAAACTCCAAAACTATATTCAGTCCTGAATCTCGATTAATAATTAGATCTGAGAGTAGATTGTATTCTAGATAATAGTTCTATTATCATTTTCATTTAGTTTTATTATTTATTAACTGTTTTAAACTACGAGGCTAAGGCCTGTATTCTAGACAGTCTAGATTTCGATTTATTTGAGGACAGATTGTATAATTAGTTTTTTTTTTTACGCTATCCTCTTTGTCTTCTTTCGCTTTTCACGTGCCTTCTGCTAGGATGGCTTCACAGGGGACTGGTGGAGGTGCACCGAGCGATCCTAAAGAGGGTCCCTTCTCGGCCAGTTAACCTTGATAACTTATTTTAAAAATTGGAAACAAGGGAATCGTACATCGCAACGAATAAATCGTATTAAAAGGGCGTACCGTGTCCAGCTCGGCGTGGCCGTCGCTGCCGCCGATGACGTACACCTCGTCGTGCAGCGCCACGGCGGGGAAGCGCGCGCGCGGGCCGCGCATGTCGGGCAGCGCCGCCCACTCGTCCGCCGCCGGGTCGTAGCGCTCGGCCGAGCGCAGCACGCGCGCGCGGTCGTAGCCGCCCAGCGCCAGCAGCGCGCCGCCCAGCGCCACCGCGCCCAGCGCCGCGCGCGCCGAGCCCAGCGCGCGCCGCTCGCCCGCCTCGCGCCCGCCCAGCGGCCCGCCCGGCGCGCCGCCCGCCGCCACGTCGCGCCACGCCACGCGCGCCGCCGCCAGGCGCCCGCGCAGCGCGAGGAGCGCGCGCGTGGCGCGGCCGCCGCCCTCTAGGCGGCTGGCGGCGATGACGGCGCAGTCGGCGCGCGGCGTGCGCGCGCCCAGCGTGTGCGGCGGCGCGGCGTCGGGCGCGGCGCGGCGCGCGCGCGGGCGCGCGGCGGCCTCGCGGCGGTACTCCTGCAGCTCGGGCGCGTCGCCGCGCGCGGCCGGCAGCTCGCCGCAGTCGCGCAGCGCGCCGGCCGCGTCCACGTACACGAGGTGCGTGCGCGCGCACAGCTCGCCCACGTCCGCGTCCGGGTTGAGGTCGCGCAGCCACACGAGCGCGGCCTCGGCCACGGCGGCGGCCGCCTCCTCGCCGCCCTCCGTGCTGGTCTCGCGCAGCATCTCGATGCGGATTTGTGGCAATGCCGCTAGTGCACCGCTCGCGCATATCTCCGTGAACTGCAACCGAGAATGACTTTTAGCTCGCCCTTGTAGAAAGTACCGGGTGACTACGGGAACGAGCCGATCACCAATCATAGCGTCGTGCGTCAATGTCTCAAACCGGTACGCGCGCTAGTCTCGTGTCATTGATTGACTTGCTTATTAAGATAAATTAGAAATAATTTAGCGGCGCTATTTATAATTAGTACCAAATTTTAACACACCTACACCACCGGTAGTGTCAAGGGTATTTTTAGTAGTTGTAAAGTAATAAACATGGAAATTTAGTGGATTATGTTTGGATGGTCATATGAACCCTATCTATAAACTATATTTAAATACTAGAGATTTTACTCAAATGAGACATTAAAAACCCGACTGTTGTATAAAATTAATTGAGGGAGCAGCGCAGCTCCAGGCAGTCGGCGGGCGCCACGCGGCGCAGCAGGCGCTCGGCCAGATGTTGTGGTGTCGCGGGTGTGCGGGTGTGCGGGTGTGCGGTGTGCGGTGTGCGGGTGTGTACGTACGTGCTGCGCGATGTAGGCGTCGAGCGCGGCCAGCTGCGGCGGCGCCAGGTCGGGCAGCGCGCGCAGCTCCAGGCAGTCGGCGGGCGCCACGCGGCGCAGCAGGCGCTCGGCCAGGTGTGGTGGTGTCGCGGGTGTGTGGGTGTGCGGGTGTGCGGTGTGCGGGTGTGCGGGTGTGTACGTACGTGCTGCGCGATGTAGGCGTCGAGCGCGGCCAGCTGCGGCGGCGCCAGGTCGGGCAGCGCGCGCAGCTCCAGGCAGTCGGCGGGCGCCACGCGGCGCAGCAGGCGCTCGGCCAGGTGTGGTGGTGTCGCGGGTGTGTGGGTGTGCGGGTGTGCGGTGTGCGGGTGTGGTACGTACGTGCTGCGCGATGTAGGCGTCGAGCGCGGCCAGCTGCGGCGGCGCCAGGTCGGGCAGCGCGCGCAGCTCCAGGCAGTCGGCGGGCGCCACGCGGCGCAGCAGGCGCTCGGCCAGGTGCGCGCGCGCCGCCTCCATGCGCAGGCGCCAGGCGGCGCGGTACAGGCGGCGCGCGGCGGCGGGCTCGCGCACGCGCAGGCGGCCCGTGTACGCGAACTCCACCAGCTCGCGCAGCGCGTCGGCGTCCACGCCGGGCACGCGGTAGGCGGGCGCGCCGGGCGCCAGCGCCTCCAGCAGGTAGGGCGACGCGGCCGCCAGCACGGCGCCGTGCGCCGGCAGCTCGGCGCCGCCCGCCAGCAGCACGGTGTCGAAGTGCTGGCGCGACTTGCGCAGCGCGTTGAGCGCCGCCAGCGCGCGCCGCGGCGCCTCGTCGTCGCGCAGGGACAGCTCCTGCTCCAGCGCCGCCGCCTCCTCGCCCGAGCTGTCCTCGTCGGCGTCGGCGCCGGCTGCCGCATCGACATCGTTTTTTACATTGGATCGGGACTGACTTTGAGACAGATCTTTATGACTTACGAGCCCTCTTTTCATTGAAATCGTGATCGCATTATACAGCTGGGCAACTAAGATTACATAGCGGCTGAAATAACACTCGGTACCTCCGCGGTACGTGGGGGTGGGACGTCGGTAGGTGTAGGTCACGTAGCGTCCACTGTCGACGCTCGAGCCTCGAGTCGTGTCGCGTGTTGGCTATTTGAGAGAGTCGAGTTCAGTGCTCGTTTTGATTGTGTAGCGTTTTTGTTTATTTGAAACGTGAGGCCGTCGTGTAGAATGTGAACTCATTGGCAATGAGCTTCGTTTACTACTCGAGTGAGACTTTCTAGTACAACCGATAAGTAATACCAATTCAAAAAAAAACTACAATTTAAAATTGTTGCATTCACCTTCACGCTCGAATAATCGAAAAAAAGGCCTTTATGCCTTCATTTATCGTTTGAAATTTAAAGTGAACGTAAAGTTAGTGGCTGCAATATTACCAAACGTTCAAAAGCAGCGCGCCGAACAGTTCAGAGTTAACTGCATTTGGCACTAGTAGAAACAGTAAGATCTATGGGTCTAGTTAGAGCTTAGTTCATTGGTGTTTCCAAAAACATAAGACACAATACATTTCAATTTATCAAGATCTCAAGATTTACAATTTCCTTTGGCAACGTTACAGGTATTTTGAATGAAATTTTTACAGCATTTATTATACTAACTTTTATATTCGAAATACATCGGGAAAAATAAAGCGCTCAAGTGGGACTTGAACCCACAACCTTTCCCTTACAGGGGGAATACTCTTCCAACTCCAGTAATGGATTTTTTTTTTTAAATTAAATTAAAAATTTAAAAAACCTCCGTCACAAAAAAACATAAAATCCAAAAAGTTGAAAATAAATTGTGTTTGCCCTTTAACTTTGTAAATATACCTATTAATATTTTGTTTCAACCGTTGCCATGTCAGGTGACCCTAACTGTTAAAGCACTTCGTCATATTATCGGAACAATAATGGTCACCCCATGTCCGAGATACCGACTTACAGTCACTTTACGTTTCCTAGCAACTTATGTCCACAATGATGCCAGAGACAAATGTTCAGCTATCTATGAATGTGTGAAACAATTCATCAAGGGTAAGCACGTCGTATCACCGCTGCACTCGGGGGCGTACTGCGTAGGAATCGGCCCGATTTCCCTACACACGGGCCGACAACGCTCCCTAGACGATATTTTGTCCGTAAATCGTGAAATGGCCCGAAGCGATTTCAGAGTTAGGGCGGACAATAAAATTTGTGTCACGATTTGCCTACACACGACGCGATTTACGGTAAGATCTAGGGATCCTCCCCGCCACTGCGACCGATGTCGCCTGTGATTTAGCGTCGTGTGCAGCCGCTTAAAGGAAGATGGAGTTATTAATTGGGTCGTCTGTACACTGACACTGATTCACGCGTGCGCGTGCGGCAGCCCAGTCGGCAGTCGGTGAAGCTCCACTGTAGTGTCCACTGAGTACCTAACACCTAACCTACCACCAATACATATACAGGGTGTATTTTTGAAACGGGGCAGTAAGGGCAAGTACCTTAGCCGTTGCAGTTACAGCAAAACGTTCTTAAGAGTCCGTACTACCTCAAATGACATAGCATAAACGTGTATAATATCAAAAGTTCTAAAGCATGGACTTTTTAATTCATGTGTGGTAAAGTTGAGGATAAATACTAATGTTTATGTGTGGCAAAAACACGATTCCGTATAATTTTCTTGATAGAAAACCATTGCAAAGTTACCTCTAAACCGTACAAATAAAACGATATTATGGATTAATTACGCAAAATAGGATCACTAAACTTACACAACAAGTGCAGTTTAGTGGTTAAGAGACATTATGTGTTTCAAATTTTACAAATATACATTGGTTTCTGCGTAACTAGCAAATATCTAAATTTTTACTCAAGCGATACCATTAAACTTAGAACCGCCCTGCCGCCCGGCCTCCTCCTCAGTGTTGCTTCGGCTATCATACGGGGAGCTTGTGTCGCACGCGCTCTGCGCAGACGATTACGATAGACGATACGAAAGTATTCAAGTACCTACCTTTTGACAGGCGAAATGGGTTAATAAAGTAAACCGAAAGAGGAAAATTGTATGTTGGCGTAAAAAAACATTAAAACATATGAATGATGTCTTATGTAGACAGCCTCTGTGGCGTGGTGGTAGTGCACGCGACTGCCACGCAAGAGGCGCGGGTTCGATTCCCGCTCAGTGCAAATATTTGTATGCATGAATATGGCTATTTGCATTGAACTGGGTGTTTCTACGTATAATATGTATATATTTACAAAAAAAAGTATATACGTATGTTTATCCGCATTCTAGATTCCATAACACAAGCTACCTAATTAAGCTTACCATGGGTCTAGATAGCGCTGTGTAGAATGTTGTGGAATATTTATTTATTTATTACTAGCTTTTGCCCGCGGCTCCGCCCGCGTGGATGTCGGTTATCGCGACCAAACATAGCCTATGTCCTTTCTCATTGTCTAATCTACCCCTATACCAAATTTCATCAAAATCGGTTCAGTTCGTGAAAGCGTAACATACAGACAGACGCATTTATAATATTAGTATGAATTATAGTAAGTATCTAATCTACCTACCTAAGTAGCTTATACTGTACATAACAATTTGCAATAGGTACTATATTAGTAGAAAGTAATAAATAGGTCAGTAAAATACCTAGGTACCTATTTCAAAATTTTGGATTGACATAGGCATACCTGCCTGTGTATCGACAAAAATAATCTTGCAGTAGCAGCCCAAGTCTTTCAGGCAGGTCCTGCCTACTACAGGTCGCTCACTGTGACGACGCGGTTGGGCGACTCAGAGCCGAAAGTCGAAGTGCGGTAACTCTAACTTCTGTAGGTTAGGTTAGGTTAGAACTGTGACCCCAACGCATGAGCCGAGCGAGCGTAGCGAGCGTGCCGCAGCAGGCAGCGGCCGGCGAAGTGCCAGATCGGGTTATGATAGGAACGAGACCGTCGGGTCAGGTTAGGAAGAGGGTTACGTTCGGGACAAATTTTTAAAGTTTCTACCTAACCCGCGACCGGGTCTAGTTTTCGGGTCAGGTTCGGAATAAACGGAATATTTCTGTAAATACATGAGTACCTACTAACCCGAATGATCATAATATAAATATAGCAGTAGTTAGGTACTACTACCATACATATTCCTATATTTATTATAGACAGTACGTAATAATTATGAATTTCCATTCATCTGTTTCTATTGTAGAGTCATCGCCCTCTGTAGGCTCAGCTATCTAGCCACATTACTGGCCGTCAGATTTGCTGCCCATACGGGGGCCCCGTATATGGCCATACTTCGCACGATCCCCAGGTACAGTCTCCTGCAGGGAGCGTTGGGTCCCCTGATGTTGGGCATCAGCCGCGTGAGTGCGGCTGATGCCCCCCTCAGTTTTGGGACCAAACTTCGGAAGTGATGTCCGAAGTTCCACCGGCCATCGAGCCCCAGATACTTCATCGTGGGCTCGATGCCGCTGCTGACGCCCCTTACCTGTAGGCTGGATCCCGCATGTGCAGCCGCCGTGTCTGACCCACGACTTGAGCAACCCCTGCCGTGGCCTTTAGTGCTGCGTCTCGGTGCGCTGCTCCCCGCGCCGTAATGATGGTGTAATGCGAACCGGACGTCGGAGGTCGCAGAACGACCTCCGTCCTCTATGAGCGCTGACCTGAGGGTGACCGGTGGAGCCGCCTGTCACCCTAGCAGAAGCAGGCCGCGGCGGCGGCGCAAAGTGCGCCTCCCCGTAACCGGGGCTAGATGGGGACACTGTGGTCCCCCCAACCCGAAGGGGGCCATCTCGAAAGGGATGGTCCTGGGTCTGCCGGGGTGTGAGAGATATGCTTTTGGCAATCTCACCTCCGGCAACCAAGGACTTGGGACGGCGTGCGTTTTAGTCGGTTCGAGTTCGACATAACCACCTCCACCGGCTCCGTAGGGATTTATCGCACGATAATAAAAAACGAGGGTGTCATCGGCGGAACACGTTATGCTGACCCCTCTGAGCAACGGACCACGCATCACCCAATCGTAGCCGATGTTCCTCACCCTCCGTAACTATGGGCACGTCGTTCTCCACCACCTCCCCTAGGTGCCGTCTTCTTAGGGGCGAAGGCCTTGGCTTGGGACCAGGAGCACCACAGGGTGCAGCCGTCGTCGCTCATGACGCGACGACGGGTGCCGCCAGCGGTGGGCGGTATGCCCGGTCCTCGAGGACGCCGAGGCGTCGCTCGATGACCTCCAGCAGCTGGACCACCGTTGGTGTCACCTTAGATGGAGCACGGGGAGCGGGGGTGTTCACACCCCGAGCCTCCCCGGCCCCCTGGACCAGCTGCGTCAGCTGACCGATCTCCTCCCGCATCAGCCGTTGCTGCTTGTGGGAGTCAGCAATCTCCGTCTCCAGGCTCGCAACCCGAGCCCGGAGTTTCACCTCCTCCCTGGAGACCCTCCTTTCCAGGAGCTCCCCCAGCGCTTTGGCGGCACCTTTTATCGCGTTCGCCACGACCCTCTTCTTTCCCGTAATTTTCTGGCCTTTTACGGCGCCAGAAATGCGGGAAAGAGCCGCCAGGATGTTCTGCACCGCCGGCACCTCCGTGTCCTCCTTTGGTAGCGGGGACACAATCGCTGGCGGCTCTGCTACTCTCTCTTTCGCTGTGTAGAGGTCGGCTTTCGACCTCTACTCGCGCCTAGCCGTCTAGCGTAGCCTTACTAGGAAGGTCGCCATGGCTAGTCACCGAATGGGTGTCCATTCGATCACCAGTCACAGCTAGGGATTCCCCAGACGGAGTCCGGGTACCCTCATGGGTAGATTTATCCGTTATCGTTTCCATAGCCATATTTTGTTCAGTCGTCTACCCAAGTGCGACCGGGCTCGGTCGGCGAGAGATGTCATGCGGTGTTCCGCAGGGATCGGTCCTGGGACCGCTACTGTGGAACATCGGTAATACTGGGTGCTTCGCGGTGAGCTCGCGGACGGTGCCGCCGTCACGTGTTATGCGGACGACACGCTGGTGACGGCGTGCGGGGCTACATACCGCGAAGCGACCCTGAAGGCCACGACCGCGGTTGCCCAAGTCGTGGAGCGGATTCGGCGGCTGGGTCTCGAGGTGGCTCTGCATAAAACCGAGGCCATGTTCTTTCATGGGCCTCGGCGCGTGCCACCGAAGGATTCCAGCCTCATAGTGGGAGACATTTCTATCGGCATCAAGGCCCAGATGAAATATCTGGGGCTCGTGATCGACAGCCGGTGGAACTTCGGGGAGCATCTCCGAAGACTGGCCCCCAAATTGAAGGACACAGCTGCCGCTTTGGGGCGGCTGCTGCCCAACATGAGGGGGCCGGATGACTCCTGCAGGAGACTCTACGCGGGAGTCGTGCGGTCCATGGCCCTATATGGGTGTCCAATAGACGGGCGGACACCCTGACGGTCCACAATGCGCGTCTGCTGCATGGACCGCAGCATGCAATGGCCAGCAGGGCCATTAGGGGGTACCGCACGATATCCTTCGAGGCGGTGAGTCTCCTTGCCGGATCCCTACCGTGGAACCTGGATGCGAGAGCCCTTTCGATGCTATATCGGTATCGTAAGGAGGCGCGGGAGCAGGGACGGGAACCCGAGCCCGAAGAAATTCGGGCCGTGAGGTCTCAGCTCCACAGGGACATGGTAGCGGAATGGGAGCTACGACTTGGGCGACCAAGCGCAGGGCACGCCGTAATAGCGGCGGTAAGACCTATCATGGAGGAATGGCTAGAGAGGCCACACGGCAGCCTCTCGTACCGGCTGACGCAGGTGATTACCGGACACGGGTGTTTCGGGAGTTACCTGTGTCGGATCCGGAAGGAGCCAACGTCCGAGTGCCATCACTGTGAAGCGAGCGAGGACACAGAGCTGCACACGCTGACCGAGTGCCCGGCGTGAGACACGCTAGGGGTGGGAGTCCTCACACTCGTCACATTGCTCACAGCGATGGTACGATGCGCAAACGCTTGGGGTGCGGCCGCCTCCTTCTGCGAGCAAGTAATGCTCGAGAAGGAGGCGGCCGGTCGGGTCCGGACCAGACTCCGGGCCCGGGAAGCCCGTGCAGAGCGAAGGCGAACCGGACGTCGGAGGTCGCAGAACGACCTCCGTCCTCCATGAGCGCTGGCCTGGGGGTGACCGGTGGAGCCGCCTGTCACCCTAGCAGAAGCAGGCCGCGGCGGCGGCGCAAAGTGCGCCTCCCCGTAACCGGGGCTAGATGGGTACATTTTGGTCCCCACAATCCGAAGGGGGCCATCTCGAAAGAGATGGTCCTGGGTCTGTCGGGGTGCGAGAGATATGCTTTTGGCAATCTCGCCTCCGGCAACCAAGGATCCAAGATGGCGTGCGTTTTAGTCGGTTCGAGTCCGACATAACCACCTCCACTGGCTCTGTGGGGGTGGTATCCGTGGAGATTTATCGCACGATAAAAAAAAAAGCCATATTTTGTTTTACGGTTAATGTCCACCGACATTGAGGTGGAAGTAGAGAGGTTGGGAGTGTATTTGAGGATGGGAAAGGTGGGAGTGAGTGAATGACGCCCTAGGCACTGAGTTCCCCCCAGTGATGCATCCCATTGCCAGGCGTGGGGTTCGGGGTGATTTTTTATAGACGTTTTCTTCCTCGCAACTCCTAAGAGCTACCATGCCCTTCTGTTGCCAGACGGCGGTACGGCTCGGCCGATCGATGGTCCGGAATTGGTCCCCATGGGACCTTCTATTTCACCACTGATCGTACAGTGGCAAAGTACTCGTCGCCCTTAGAGTTCTCCGCTAGGCTTAGCAGAGCGCGTGCGGAGAACTCGAAACCGACCATAAAGGCCCCCCCTCCTTGGTGGACTATTGGCCATGGGCGACGACGTGCGCCTTGCGTGAAGCCCACGCCGTCGCCCACGTTACCAGGGTGCACCACGCGGAGGTTTTCCTACCCAGCACCTCTACCAATATGCATTGGGTTCGCGTGGTGGAGTATTTTATTGTACCTTCAGGTGAGAGAGCAGTGCCCAGCAGTGAGACATTGAAAGGGCTGCTATTATTATATTATACTAGCTGCTGCCCGTAGCTTCGCCCGCGTGGAGGTTTGTTCCCGTTCCCGCAACCCATGGGAACCTTAACCCGGAATAAAAAGCAACCTATGTGTTATTCCAGGTTCTAATCTACCCCTGTATCAAATTTCAGCCAGATCCATTTAGTAGTTTTTGCGTGAAAGAGTAACAAACATCCATACATACAGCGATACATACTCACAAACTTTCGCATTTATAATATTAATAGGATAAGTATAAATATATTATAAGTTTTATGTAAATTATCATTACAATATGCACACTTTTCTCAAAAGTTTGTTTATTGCCATAACTTTCTTGATGTCTAATTACTAGCTACTTTACCCTGTCGATTGATACACGCGTGAACTCTGAACGTGAACACGGGGTCATCGCGGGAGTGAGATAGCAGCATCTGCGCGCGAGCAGTGCCGGCGCGTGTGCGTTGATGAAGCGCGCGGGGGTAAAATTTGAATTCGAGCTGGAGTGGTACGGACCCTTAAAAGATCTTCCCTAACTTTTTGGGACATTTTGAACTGCATTCACAGATTTTGTAAAAAACTTACAGTTAGCAAAAAAAATGCAAAAGTTCAAAAAAATTTTTTTTATGCCAATCGATTCTATTTCATGTGGGGATCAAAAAACTCTATGGGACCATTTTAGCTTTCAGTACTAGAAAAGACAGAAATCGCCAAAAACGTTTCCCATACATTTCGTACGGAAATATGATAAATCAACTCGAAACTCATAGGTCAGGTAAAATTTTGAACTTTGTTAAATAAAAAAAATCATTTAAACATTTAAGAAATTGGTTTATGAAATAAATTGCTCAAAATGATTTCCATTTTCACGAATACATAAGTCTATCCTTTTTTGCACTGAACGAATGGCGGCTAATAATGTTCTGGGATGAATATTACGTAAAATGGTCATTAATGCATCCTTGAGCTCTTGAACCTCGTAGCCCCGATCTAACACCACTTGATTTTTTTTTTATGGGGCTTCGTGAAAAACGAGGTGTATAAGACGACGTACGCCAGTGTTCAAGAGCTCAAGGATGCATTAATGACCATTTTACGTAATATTCATCCCAGAACATTATTAGCCGCCATTCGTTCAGTGCAAAAAAGGATAGACTTATGTATTCGTGAAAATGGAAATCATTTTGAGCAATTTATTTCATAAACCAATTTCTTAAATGTTTAAATGATTTTTTTATTTAAAAAAGTTCAAAATTTCACCTGACCTATGAGTTTCGAGTTGATTTATCATATTTCCGTACGAAATGTATGGGAAACATTTTTGGCGATTTCTGTCTTTTCTAGTACTGAAAGCTAAAATGGTCCCATAGAGTTTTTTGATCCCCACATGAAATAGAATCGATTGGCATAAAAAAAAATTTTGAACTTTTTGCATTTTTTTTTGCTAACTAAGTTTTTAACAAAATCTGTGAATGCAGTTCAAAATGTCCCAAAAAGTTAGGGAAGGTCTTTTAAGAACGTTTTGCTGTAACTGCAACGGTTAAGGTACTTGCCCTTACTGCCCCGTTTCAAAAATACACCCTGTATATGTTGACCCATATTTCCGTCATTTATGAACCATCCATCCATATACTCACGTCTCTAGATCCCCGAAGGGGTAGGGGCAGAGAGACCCTAATTTCGCGAATTATGTGTTTCATTTCAAAACTATCTCTAACTTATTTTGTATTTTTTAGTTTTTGAAGTCGTTTTTTTTAAACATAGGTTTTTACAAATTAATATTGGTGAAGACTAATAGGTAGCTACTTGGTCTACTTGGAAAATATATAAAATCGAGTAGGTACCTAAATGCATTATTTATTTTAATGTTACAAGAAAAGGCTAGATATTATCTTGGAGATGTGTACGTCGTGGCGCGCAAATGTGTGCTGGAGATGAGCAAGTTGGGGCAAGGTGGTCCCGAAACTAATGAACTTCTATGCTCTTTCTATATATTATATTTTCTGCCTTAAAGGTTCGGTGAACCCAATTCTGTGTAATTATTTTAGACCGTGCCGGTTGCTCGACTCACACTAGTGCGCGGACGGGCGCCTGACTGACACGCATGCCACTAATACTTGTTATCGCGCAGATAATGATTCCAGCTGAAATATCTATTACCTATCATCACTCTGATCGGTTTCACTCGTTCGTTATCGCGAGCAGACCGATGTTATCACCACCACTGCTGTCCTACAAACATGGCGGCTACGGCGACGTCTCCAGGTTCCCGTGGAGCGGAGCGCTGAGTGCTAAGCGCTTACAACTAAATATTAACTTGACAGTCTTTCAATAATTTAGCAATAATAACAACGAATTCAATTCAGATGGCGAAGTACCTACTCGAGAACCTTTTCCTCTCCTCCCGCGTGCGGTTTTGGTCGGTCAGAGTCCGACGGGGTTGGTCACCTTGGGAATCGCCACACGAAAAAAGGACCTCCGATTCCAATCCCACTGGACAAGATTTTATTATATTCCACATGTCATGGTGGAGTCCAGATGCTGTAGATATTTTATCAATTATGGGCAGTAAGTAGTAGTACTATATTAAATTATCTGTGGTAGTAGCGAGCTGTTACTCGTTGTTTGTGCTAAGAGTGGCTTCACTTTGGTAGAGTAATGTAAAGGTCAATAGTTCGTCACTGTATGTTCAATATAGCCCCCCGCCAACTATTAGGTCACCGGGCCTCGCGGCTCCCGCCCGCCGCGCGTTTTTCGGTGAGCGCGACTGTTGCTCATAATTATCTCCGGTTCCATAATCAATCGATTCGCTTAAACCAATGTAATGACTAAGACTGTTCAAACAAAAAAACTAGTTTGTGCTCCCATCGTGAATAAACAGACATACATAAAGCTACTGCCATCTGACGGGAATCAAACCACACCCCCTGCGTATTAGTCGAGTTCAGTGCCACTGCTCTCGCACATATCCATTGACTGCAGAAACCGAAGTGGGATAAAAAAATGCACCCCGATTATACAAAATAAGACACTCTGAATAAAAAAATTAATAAAGAATATCCTGATATCAATAGGATAATAGGCTTGGCTAGGAAATTACAAAGGGATGAGAGCTGCTGGGGTGAATATGGAACAACCAGTTTTGTGGTCATGTTAATCCAAATTAAAAACTATACACATTGAAACTGAAATGTTGCACAGAAAATTGTAGCGCAAACACAGCACGGGGTGAGATGAAAACCGGCTTTCTCAGATGAGGTGGACCAACAGTGTAAATGTGGAGCTGCCGCACACCGCAGACTATGACCCACCTATTGAAGTGCAATATGTGCCCAAACACGTCTAAACCAGAGGAACTCATGAGTGCTTCTCGGAATGCTATTGAGATTATAATAGTATGACAGTATGAGACTAAAAATATATACCTAATTGGATTACTTAGGTATTGATTCTGTTCTGTTATACATATATTTTATTTAGAAATACAAAGAGTAATTGCACTTGTTGGGGTAGCACCAGGTCCAGCACACTGAGTGTACAGTCTACCCAGTAGCTGAGCTGAGTCTGTGAGCCCACCGGCAGTAACATGGCAAACTGTCTCCAAGCAGTGTATGTCATATCTCACAGAGAGCTACATATTATTACATACTGAGTTCAGAACAGATTACTAATGAGTCCCAATAGAGTGCTTGCCAACTTCAATTACTTTTAATTGATTCCTCATTGTGGGCCCCGCACGGGGCACCACTCACCAGTACGGACCAGTTCACTCAGATTGACACACTCCTATGTAAAGGATTTATTTAATAACTAATTCTGGTCAATTTTAAGAACCTTTTCATTAACAATGTGTAGGAAGCTTGCTACATGCACAATGCACATAAATACGTTATAATATATGTATATTAGAGTAGAATCCCTACAGATATTTTTCACTGAACACTGTCTCAAGATGTCATTGACATATTGCTCAGTCATTGTGAACTAATAATGACGATGTCGCGTTGACGTGCGTCGATCATCGATATTCAAGGTCAAGCGCGGACTGTGCGCAGTCAGCGCAGTGTGGGTGTGTGTGTGCTGCGAGTGCTGTGAGCTCACCGTCGCCGTTCCTGAAGTCTTCCTGCGGCTTCATGTCGTCGGGATCGGGCCGGCCTCGGTCGCGCACGAGGCTCGCAGTCACTGCACCTGCGGCACAAGACGCGGTGAGCGCTAACTGGATTACTCCGGCGAGCACGTGGCCGGCCCGGCAGGCGGGGCGAAGGCCGCGGCGCAGTTGCCGAGCGCGCCCACCGGTCACATGGCGCACGGCGCCGCGGACGTAAACAAACCCACCTGATGCGCCGCGCCGCTGCGTGCTGTTGACCCGAGACCCGTACGTCGCACACGCAGATTCACACACTAAAAGATTGCTGACATTCCGCAACACATTAGCGACAAGCCACACGATAATCACACTACCATCAACAAGTACAATCGGACTGGATCTGCCACCGCCCGCACTGTTTTTATTTTGTAATTGTTTGACAAACGACGAATCGACGTGACTAGTGACACTGACATTGACATTCAACTGACAGCTGACAGCATTTGACGTAAGTTTTTACCATAAACGAACCAATAGACTCAAGAACTCCAGTGATAATATAGTTCGTCAAGAAAGTCATGACAATTGAGGGTGGCGCTGCTGCTATGATTAGCATTTAGCATTAAGGTCACAGATTAGAAGAATATGTACTACGTATTAAGGTAAAAGTACAAATGGTAGACTGGGTACACTGGGGTAGACACTTTAAGGACAAATTAAACTTCAATGTATAAAATTATAAATATTAAGTAAGGAGTGGTCGATATATTCTTTTTTAATTAAATTCTTATAAACTTGGTCGCAAACATCAATAGTAGACAATCATGTTAAACTGCTAGAAAATCAAGCCAAAAAATAATTTCAATGGTCTAAATAGGTCGACAACTATAATATTTATTTACATAATATTTGATACTATAACTTATAATAATCATAATTATGCTAACGACACTTCTGCATGTTCATTAGAATCGGACATTTGTCGACGCGATCAAAAAAATGGATTTGCAATAATTAGTATTTTAAGAGGTATTTTAAGTCAATAATCTTGTAAACCAAATGGTCAGTTTTCATTAAATAAAGGTTTCTTTTCGAAAGTGTCTACTATCGGTGCAGTGTCCACTATTAGTGATTTTACCTTACTTATCGCTACTTATGTAATAATAATAATACGACTGAAGAGTCTTGATCTTTCGTTTTATGATAAAGTTTAAAGCCAATGATATTTTTTGTATGTAATATCATTGTTTAAAGCGGTATAATTTAATTGTGATAGATATGTTTTGTGCTCGTTTATTTGTTTATTGCTTCATTTGTCTCACAGAAAAAAATGAGTTAGGGCGATTATTTGCGGGGCCGCGCCACTAGAATCATGTAATCCACTCTTCAAAAACTCGAATTATTGTCACTGACTTCCATATACATTTATGAGATTTGTTTATATGTAAATAAACATCCATATTTATTCCAAAACCATGTGAAAATAAAAAAGCATTTATCAAGAGATCCAAGTAAACTCTTATTACCCATGATGTCGACAAGTTTAGGTAAGATAAAAATACTAGTTTTATGTGTATCCAAGTTTTTATAAAGATACTAAAAGAAATAAGAGAGTTAAAAAAAAGAAAGTTACCTCACACACGCTTTTCATAATCTGTAAAAAAATGACTTACTAATAAATGCTTTTACACAATAAAAGAGTTTTTACACAATAAAAGAGACATTTAAATAACAGTACATAACTAATTCAAATAGAATAAATTAAATTGATAGATGTGACTATCACCATAAATCTGTGGCCATAGGTCAGAACGTGATAAATACAAATTCATTACTTTACAGGACAAGCAAATTAAATTATTGAGAAATCTTAAAGTGACTAATAAAATATGAAACACTGCGTATATAAACAAATTCTATTTTTTTAATTTAGGTAATGTATTACTAATTTGTAAAATGACTTAAAATTAATTGTGACATTAATAGTATTCATGTAGTTATTTTTTTTTTTTAGAAACGGTTGCTCTTGTCACACTGTGATCAAAAGAAGTTGGTAGTTATCATGTTATGATTATAAATGAAAATGAAATATGAGAAAAATTCTTTATTTAAATTGAAAAGACAACGGAATTACAAAATATTTGGCATTTATAACATTGTGCTCCAAGCAGCATTAATTAAGATAATAGACTTATGATTACAACAATTTCTATTCAGACTCGGAATTATAATCACTAATGTGTGATGTGTCTACTACGTCATTGTCGTCAGCAGACTTTATCACATTTTTGTAGAAATCATGGTACACTGGATCAATGTACTGTAATAAAGACATAACATCCTTATGCTTTTCTTTACTTATTAATAATGGCTGATTGTACGCCTTAGGAACATTCATCATAGGCTGATTATTTCGACTGGCTCTGGCTTTCCTCTTCATGTCACATATTTTAAACTCATCTTCCAGTTGCAATGAATACTTGAAAGAAAAGTAACAAGGATGTTCTTTCTCGATACGTATCCAAAATATAGTACGCCACAGAAAAGGATCGTTATTCTGATCTTTAGTTTTTTTTATAAGCGACTGCTTTAAAATGCTTGAAAATGAGAAAATGTCGTCTTGTGACAATTCTACCACATTGAACTTACTGCTGACCATTCTCACAAGCATGTACCAGTCATTTGGAATTGAAAATTTTCCATTATATTTCTTCTTGGCACGCTCGATTGATGCATGGTCAGCATCACACTCTAAATGTGTGTGACCAGGAACTAGAAACTTGTGATCTATAGTTTTTAAACCAACTTTCTGTGTAAGTATGTAGTTATATACAACAGGTAATACGTTGTTACGGGTTTGCCCGGGACATGTATCTGAATAAATAATAACGTGTTCTGTTTCTTCGGGCAAACTCATTATGAACATTTTTAGGCAAGATGCTATCTCATCAGCACCACGTTGCGCGATACCTTCATGCCACATGAAGCAAGTAGTTTTCCCAGTGTTACAGTTTCTGACTGTAAAATTAAAAGTCCATAGCTTCCTTTTGTAAAATGCTATACTAGTATTTAAGTATGGTGTAGCGAGACACTGCTGTAAATCACACACCGCAACAACGATAGTATTCCCTGATGACTTGGCACGTTGTTTATCAAAAGATTTACATTCATAATGGAAATTTGCTTTATCCTGATGAGCGACATGTTCGGCATGTAGTCTCGATTTCTCAGTGTCATTGATTGTAATTTTAATTTTTGCTACAAATGTATCACAAGTATGGCAAGTATCAATATGTGGCTTCTTAAATTTTAAATTGAATGTCTTAAAAATATTACTATATGTAGAAAGGCTGACAATTTTAGTAGTTATGTTGTCCATGGTATGTTGGTCTTGGTATAAATTATACATTTTTTGTAAATTAAAACCAGTCTCTAGGTATTTTTTCGTAGTGTGTCGTCTTGAATAATGACTTTCATATACAGGGAATTTAGAAATATGATTACGCACATATTCAATTGCTTCATCTGAATGCTTAATTTTTGGCTCATGTCTACCTCTTTCATCCCGTCCAATAATACCTGAAACTGCCTTTTTCTTCTTGTCAATTATGCCATTGACAAAACCACGACTCTCACCATACACGTTAAGAAAACAGTTTTGACAAACTTTGACTAAATTACCTTCATTCTCAATAGAGTACTGTACAGATACTTCTCTTTTCTTTGTATTTTCAACCTGTTTAACTCTAATTGGTGGTGTCAATAGTATGTGATTACTCAAATATAAACGTTGCATATCCCTAGTTTCCATATCGCGATAATCCGTAAATATTCTTTGTATTTGTGCATTTGTAAATTTAGTTTTACATTTTAATCTGCATTCTTTTAGTACACCTACAGATTTAGCCAATATTTTTTTCCCAGCTTGATTTATGTATTCTTCCCCCTTTTTTATTTTTTCTGTTCTTTCCTTACGGAGTTTTCTTTGCATCATACCCACACCACGCTTCCTTTTTCTACTAACGTCATCCTGTGTTTGAGGAACCAATGTTGGGACAGCAATGCTTCGAATACTTCTAGGAGAAGAGGTCTTGCTAGATGACGATGATGACACGCGTTCATCATGTGTACCAGTAGGGATCCAAGTACGATCCTGTACATCGTCATCAGAACTATAATCTTCGCCGAGAGTAGTACGATCAGAACTATAAGCTCGATTACCTGACGGGCCGGGCAGAGACTGCAAACCTGACGGACCGGGCAGAGATGGCATGATATCCTGCAGAGCTACGGGAGTACCTGATGGACCGGGCAGAGATGGCAAAATATTCTGCTGAGTTAATGAAGTACTTTCTCTGACACTTTGTTTCACAGTAGAATCCTAAAATGAAAAAAAAAACAACGTTAGGCCTAGGTACCCAGTAGGTATTTTATCTTTTGAACGATTACCTTTCTAAGTTAATGGTCAATAGGTATGTTTTGTTTAGAGTTCGGTTAATATAAAATATAGGTACTGGGCACAAGCAATCATAATAGATTATTACAATATTGGTCACTAAAATGCGTACTCACTCGCGCAATGAACACTTCGTCACACTTTGGATAAAATAAAAATAAAAATAATGATAAACATACCTCTGAATCTTCTTGCCTCATAGCTAACTCCAACAACTTCTTACAGCGAGCACTCATCATTTTTATAATCTATATTAATGTTCCCTTACCGGCGAAAAAACGAAAGTAACAATAAACTACGAAGTGTGCGGTACGCGAAACAATATTGACAGGACACGTTAAGACGTGTTTCCCACCTACCCAGTAATCTTTGATCATAAACTGATAAGTGTGGTTTTGTCATATTCTGATCAATAAAAAGCGCGCTGTCCCTTCGGTCAGATCTAAATAAAATCACTTAACGCAATATGACCAAGACAAAACTTGAATTATAAAAGTTATCATAATCTGATCAGTATTCAATACAACAGTTATATTTTGCATGTAGTTATCCTGATCTGACCAAATGAAAGAGGATTTTTTGCCGAATATACCTGTATTAATAAGTCATATTGAGCAAAAATGCACTTATCATTGTCTGATCTATGGCCACAGAAATATTTAGTAAGTATTATAATAACTCCGTTGACATTCATCACTATTTTATTATTATAATTCATATCTGATAGGAATAATAGATCGGGTTTTGTCTAATTTATTCGCATAAAGTAATAAAATATGTGCGTGGAATATAAGGGTCACCCGATCTCTGGCCAAAGGTGTGTGTGAATATAAGTTGTTCTTCGTCAGACAGCGTAGTTCATGAAAAAGTGTTTGGTTGACGGTATTACTTAGAACTA
This sequence comes from Eilema sororculum, assembly GCA_914829495.1. NCBI lineage: Eukaryota > Metazoa > Arthropoda > Insecta > Lepidoptera > Erebidae > Eilema > Eilema sororculum. The sequence continues at coordinate 95,998 of OU618555.1, read as the reverse complement.
AATTAAAACAGAATATTAGGATTTTTTCATAAATTAATGCTATTCAGTAATGTATGCATGTAATAGTCTAAATAACAAATTAAATTGTTAATTGAAAGTTTGCATGCTGCAGCACGCAGCCAAACATGCTGTGCTTATCGAATACATAGGGAAAAAGAATCTTCTCGGGCGGGACTCGAACCCGCAGTCTTTCCCTTACAGGGGGAATGCCAGACCAATTCGGCTACCGAGACACGCCCGATATGATTCAAATTTCCCACCTTATACGTCTTTGAGGCGACGTGCTTATGCATATTGTAAGATCCATGTTTACCATGTTTAAAGGTATCGGTCTATGGCCTCCGCCTAGCCGGACTATGGCTCAGCTGACTACTGACCGAGGTTCAGCCCAGCTGATTTGGGGTCAGCTGTTAGTGGGGTCACAGTCCCGTGAGGTAGGTACAGCCCCAATACTTGTGCCAGCTGGCTGATGCCCCTAGACCGGCCAGGTTCATTACTGAACCCTTGTACCGTCGCTAGGGCGCTCTGACTACTTGGACCGGAGGGTTACCGTAGCCAAGGAAGAAAAGACAGCGAAGAGGAACTGTGTTTATTTCAGAAAATGGTAAAAAAAATGTAATGGTAAAATATACATATATTATATTGCAGATAACAAGAGTGAAAAATATGGATGTCTCCCCCATGAGGGCCATCAGGAGAGACACGAGACCGAAGCCCAACGCGACTTTTCATTCAATAACAAAGTCAAACTTGATTGATGCAATTTCTACGGGTTCATTTTACTTTTTTTAGACTGATGGCACGCATAAAGGTTCGTCATCCCTGTTATGGGACCATTATAGCCTGTGACCATGGCTGGTGTAACCTGGTTGAAACGTCAGGAAAATCAAGGGTACCTATACCATGATAGCGTTAATTCCCGTTATCATTATTGTAAAACTACCTATTAGATTATACATATAGTTACTTGGAAAATTTTCATTTGACTAATTGATCAAATTTAAAACTAACATAATTTCCAATAATATGTAGGGCGAATGTTAAAACCGAATTCTGTTTATCTCGCTTGGTGTGTATTTTTCGTCGTGTCGTGTTGTCGTCTGGTGGCCAATGAAAGCTGAACAAATATTTTTATTTTTTTGGGGCCTGTCTGGCTGTCACTTCGTATTTTATAGTCTTCGAAAATATCTCGATACTGTGTTACTATATTCTGTTAAATTCTATATTATTTTTGAAACAGGCCTATTTTTTTTAAATTATTAATTTTACATAGCCATTCAATATTATGTACATTCAGTCAACAAAGTATCGGAAATGAATGTTTTATTTATGGTTCCAAATTCAAATTTTTGTTTTTTTTTTGTTGTTGTTTGATTGGCACAACTGCTTTACATTTTGGCGCGGAGTTTGAGTTGCATCTGTCATTTATGTTAAAAACAGTGCGGTTTTTAGTTTTATAATATCTAGTGCGTATTGCGAATTTCATAATGGACAAAAACATCGAACAAAGAGTTTGTGTTAAATTTTGCATCGCCAATGGAATTTCATGTTCGGAGACACTGAAAATGTTACAGAAGGCTTACGGTGAATCAACTTTATCAAAAACACTTGCTTATGAGTGGTACAAAGCGTTCAAAAGCGGTCGAGATGTGATGGAAGATTTGCCTCGTTCTGGTAGGCCATCAACGTCTGCAACTGAAGTTAACATCGCAAAAGTGAAGGAAATAGTGACTGAAAATCCTCATTCAAGTTTAAGAGAGATGGCTGCCGAACTTTCTGCATCTCACGAGTCGATCCGTACCATTTTAACTAATAATTTGGGTATGAAACGTGTTGCTGCCCGGCTAGTCCCAAAAGATCTGAATTTTCTTCAAAAACTAAATCGCATGTGAGTCGCTGAGGACATGCTAGAACGGGTCAATACCGACCCAACATTCATGAAACGCGTTGTTACTGGTGACGAGACGTGGGTTTACGAGTTTGACATGCATACTAGTTCACAAGCTTCGGAATGGCGCCTTCCAACTGAACCAAAACCGAAAAAACCACGTCAAAGTCGATCAAAAGTCAAAGTCATGTTGACTGTTTTCTTTGACTATCGCGGTGTTGTGCACTCGGAATTTTTGCCGGAAGGTCAAACGGTAAATAAAGAATATTATTTCAGCGTTATGCGACGTTTAAGAGAACAAATTCGACGAAAATGGCCAGATTTGTGAAAGAAAATTCTTGGATTTTGCACCACGATAATGCGCCTTTGCACAAGTCCATCATTGTGAACGAATTTTTGTCCAAACACTCAACAAATACCATCGGGCAACCACCATATTCACCAGATATGGCTCCAGCTGACTTCTTTCTTTTTCCTACACTCAAATTACCACTTCGTGGCACCCGTTTTCAATCAGTAGAAGACATAAAGGAGAATTCGCGGCGAGAACTGAACTCAATTCCGGAAACAGCGTTTAAAAAATGTTTTGATGATTGCATTATTCGTTGGCGTAAGTGTATCGTTTCTGAAGGAGCATACTTTGAAGGTGATAAAATAAATTTGGATGAATAACAAATTTTTTGTGTATTATTGATTTTTTCCCGGTACTTTCTTGACAGAGTAGTATATTGGTTTTTGCGACTCTCGAGTAACTACACTTTTACGAGTAGCATCGTCGTCCCGCTACCTACCGATTATTTTTAAAGACTATACAAAAAAAGTAGGAAACACAATAAAAGTCATTAGTACCATGTAGCCTGGTTTTGATTACCGTAAAAGAACCTCTTCCTTTTTTGCAGTCAGTTAAAAATGAAATGCGAATTATAGTAAGTATTATCTCCGTTTTGTTGGTGTACAGACAGTGTTGTAACCTATTCATTTTACAAGCTCTTATTCAAATTTGCAGCCGTTCTCTTTTATCTTCTTACGTTGGCCACTCTAGTGTGTCGAATGGATGCGAGGGACTCCGTAGTTCAGACCTCACGCACTGCTCTCGCACGTTCTGTTACCGTTCAGCCACACGATGCTCATCGCGCTGCAACGAATACGTTCTGGCGTTGTTCCACTTTTCAGCACTCGCCCTACTGTGGCATTCTCTAAACACGCAGCGTCGAGCACACTGCACAACGCTGTGCAAGTGACCTTGATAAGATTGTCGTTGGTCGGGCTGGGTGACGTCACTGGAGATCGACCAATGACAATCTCTGTCAAGGCTGTCGCGGTCGCAGCGCAGCGCTTTGCTCTTGGCCACATGCAATTTGCAAAATAAGGTTAGATTCTGAAGAAATGTGATCTTGGTTGTATGAATAGAATAGAATATTTATTTATTTACATGGAATGTAGGTATTACATGAGGTGTTACATTTTAACAATAAGGTTCCTGATACATTCTACCATTTAGGCATACAAATATTAAAAACATGTTAATCATGCACTTAAACAAAGAGCATAGCATCGTAGGTACGCGTTATGCTTTTACAGCATTGCGAGTTATTTGAATAAAATATAATAGGTGCCAACTTAAGCATTAATAATAAATTATAGGTGGGTACCTAATGTACCTACTTACCTATGAATTGTATTTTGAAATTATAATTTTCATGACAGTATTTAAAAACAAGAAAAGGAAATAAGTTCAATAAAGAAATAAAGTTTATATAAAGTAAAATATAGTAAGTAGGTATAATAAAAACATTACCCTCCTTCCCTCGGCAGTCGATTAAAATTAAATGTAGTACCTAGGCACCTATAAAATGATGAAATATGATTGGATGATCCATTCCTCTCACTCGTCATCAAGAACTACCCAACTCAGTTATTCTGTCATGCTTGCTTATTAGATAATATAGATTCTTATCCACTTCATTCCGTGGGTAGGTACCCACGGAATGAAGTGGATAAGAATCGGTAGGTACCTATACATACCTACTTTAATTTTTTGAAGACAATTGTACCTATAATCAATAATTAAGACTGAGGTCAGTCCACCACGTAGAGTAGACCCGAATTAATCCAAAAACCTCAGTTTAAAGATGCATACGGTGCGTAGAGTCGCGCGTCACGTCACGAGGCAGGCCGGACCGCGGAGTACGTTCGCGCGATCGATCGCGCGGCGGTTCGCTTGGGGGTGAGGGGGCGAGGGGGGCGCGGGGCGGGGCGCGGCTGTGCGGCGGCAGTGCGCCGCGCTCGCCCGCCAGGCCGCCCGCACTCCACGCCCGCGCTATGAGCGCGCTCCGGCCGCGCGCCCGCCGCGCGCCGCTGCTGCTGGCGCTGGTCGCCGCTTTGCTGCCGCACGCCGACCGAGTCGCGTGAGTACCGCACCGAGCCGTGCCGCGCCGCGCCGAGCGCCCGGCCTCCCGCTGGGCGCTCGGCCGCGGCCCCGGCCGCCCCGGCCCCAGGCCACCCCGGTCGATCGTGAGCCCCCGGGCCGCGCGAGCCGTTCTCTGTTGATGAAGATGTTTTGTTTTCCCCTGTGGCAGCGGCGGCGGCGGCGGCGGGAGCATGTTCGGGGACGTCAATATCTCGTCTATTTTGGATTCCTTCAGCATAAGTTACGACAAAAGAGTGAGACCTAACTATGGAGGTGAGTTCGACTCGCTCTATCCTTCTCGTTTTGCGTGTCATCATTCAACCGATCGCACATCGCACTTAGTTTCAGATCAAGTTATTCTAATTACACAGTGTAGGTACACCGAGTGGTGTTCGTATACTCATTTCATTTATAGGTACCTACTTTTATAGTTAGTGCATCAGAAATCACCATCGGTCGATGTCTTCCTACTAGTACTGGTACTTTCCCATAATCAGTAAATGAGGGTGTTCTCTCGTTTTCCATAAATTCATTTGCACTAATATTGTTTGCCATAATCATCCCCGATCATAATATTTACTTGCACTAGGTATTATCAAAATATAAACTTATAACGTTTACCATAACAACTCAACAGTCATAGCTTTTATTTGCCATAACATGACTTTCTATAACAACAAATAATTAATTTCCATAAGTAACACATTCATGTCATAATCGACTCTTGACATAATCAAAATTTGATATAATTATGAAAATAATACATAATATTGTTAGGTTGAAATTAATTTATCGTTAACACCCCGACTCAGTGTAATCAGACTCGGCTCGACTCGACCTTTTTTTAAAGCCACCCAGAAGTAGGAGCCCCGCTTTGCGGGGCTCCATCGAACTTAGTTAGTAGACACCATATTATGAGGTTTAGTTTACGTTTAATTGTAAATAAAAAATCTGTGTCGCATAATCATTTAATAATCAACATAATTCAAGTATAGGTAATATAAAAAAAATATTTGACCCTTATACTATTACTTTAACTGTGAATATGTTAATAGCAAAAAATATATGAACTTGCTTTTTAACATAAAAATTGTTGGCGCTTGTACTCAATTATCTTTATTTATATTATGGTGAATAAAAGAGGAAAATGGCATTATTGAAAACGTAAATTATAGCAAATAAATACATTTATGGATTTCAATCACACTTGATCGATTATGACCAATGTAATTAGTGAAAGTCATTTTATGTCATTTCACGATTATGGCAACTGAAGCGTTATTTCTAATGAAATTATGGCAAATACCAGTATGGCATATGAAATTATGGCAAACATTAATACACCGTAAATGAGAAAGTTTCTTCTCCTACACGCTGCACTCTGAAACGATTAAACGGATGTGGTTGGTAGGCACCTAAATGACAGACTATAGACCGAACTCTAAAGTCCTGATTATTTAAAAACCGTCAGCCATAATATTGCCAGATTGCTATCGATATCGTAACGCACCCTTGCGAACCTGGCCGTCAATATAGAAACAATAAAAAGCTCTTTATCATGTTATTTCATAAAGTTTACTATGTGATCTATTACAACAGATGCAGTGCAGAGCGTGTGCGTGTGCGTGTGCGTGTGCGTGTGTGTGTGCGTGTGCGTGTGCGTGTGCGTGTGCGTGTGCGTGTGCGTGTGCGTGTGCGTGTGCGTGCGCGTGCACGTGCGCGTGCGCGTGTGCGTGGGCGTGTGCGTGTGCGTGTGCGTGTGCGTGTGCGTGTGCGTGTGCGTGTGCGTGTGCGTGTGCGTGTGCGTGTAGGAAAGATGACGTGTATGAGAGAACGGGTGGGTATATTTGTACGTGCATGCGAATGCGTGCGTGTGTGCATGCATGCATCATCAATATCATCATTCATCAGGCATTCTAGTATTCAGGATGAGATAGGGCCGATGGTGATATTCTGTGCACTAGCCGGCTACGCAAGCTGGTGTGTATGGATGCGATTCGTAGTCGTGTTATGAATGTTGTGTCATTTCCAGGACCGCCAGTGGAAGTGGGCGTTACCATGTACGTGCTGTCCATCAGCTCTCTGTCCGAAGTGCAAATGGTAGCTACCTAGCAGTAATGTGAAGGGCCGCGCCGAGCCTCGCCGCCACTGCGGCCGCTGCCCGCTGGCGGCAGTGGCGGCGGCGGCGGGCGCGGCGTACGCGCACGCACCGCACACGCCACGCCGCGCCGTCGCCCCCGCTGCTCGTACCTACTACATGTCAGGGCTTGCTTGCAGGTCCGCCGGTGGAGGTGGGCGTCACCATGTATGTGCTCTCTATCAGCTCCGTGTCGGAAGTGCTCATGGTACTCGCCCCAGTATGCTCGCACGCTCGCCCGAGCAGCCCCAGACTCGAGGCTGCGAGCATGTCCGCGTTTCATGGATCTGATCGCTGTTCGCTTTCTCGTTATGTTTCATAGATATTGTCGATAAATGGTAACGCTCGTCTTGACTGTGCCACTACTGTTTATAACCGGAGCGCCCGCTGAACAGCTGCCTCTTCGATAGCACCATTGCGCTGGGCCCGCCCCAGGCTCATGCACGTGCCGGCCAGCACGCCTGATGGAAAATATTCGTTATACCTAGACGCGATTTATATATATGCACCGCTGGCGAGGCCCTACAATGAACTAACTTCCTTCTATTTTTTCTTTCAATTTAGACAATAACAACGCAGACATTTACGTTTAAACCGTCGCTCGCCATTCAGCAGTTATCAGGAAAATGTACCTGTTTTTACCCGTTTATGCCCAGCCCTACACTCCACCGGTTAGGTACAATAAAACATAATCGCAGAGGTGCGTTTTGACAGTTTTGTAGTTTAGTGGAGTGTTTTAAATTTCAAATCCACTGTGAGAATAATCGCTCAGGTAGCAAACGATTAATCGTTTTACTATTACTATATATTCACTTTCTGTGGTACTTTCGCTATCACTAGCCCCCTTTATACGGTCACATAATCGCGCGGAAACATGATTCTGCCGCACCATCTTGAACTCTACTAGGATCATAGAGTATAATTTCAATAATTTCAATTCTCAACCATAGAAGTAACCTAAGAGGGTCAAAAGTAACGCAAAATGATACAAAAATTACATTCTGGCAAAAAATCTATGACGACCAGACCCAAATACCAATAATATTAGTCCATTTTGAAATTCAGTCATCATAAGATATACGTTTTTTAGATTTAAAATTCATATCCATAGTTCAACTTGATCAAATTTGATGATTTTTACGATGATCTTAAGTTGATACACTTGATACCTACAGTTTGATGTGATGATTATGAAAGAATGTTAACTTAATTAAGTGATATAGGTACTTAAACTCATATTATGGCAACATTATAACTATATAATATTATAACCCCCGCAAGTAGATCGTTACAGTAATGCCAGCATAGGTATTGTTTCCCGTTTCCACCGCCGCGCCGTGTGTCGTGGGTGTAGTAGTAGTAGCTAGCCAGGTTGTAGATTTGCGAGTTAGGAGCAGGCTGATGCCCACTAGTCTTTCGATACGTTTCTTCACTAGTCTTTCGATAATATAGTGCAAGCTTGCAACATTCCTTACTCTGTACATTCTTTCCTGTCCTACCAAAAGTAACATCGTTATCTCATTATCTCGCTATCTCGTTGCATATCGACGTTATACCCTAGTAATATCTTGGGCCCGTATGTACACCTTCCATTTGTTGACCTTGGCTTTCTATTAAATTTGACTAATTGAACATTACCTACCTAGATTAAACTGTGCGGGGACCAAACCCGCGCCTCCTGCGTAGCAGTCGCGTTCACTACCGCCACGTCACTGAGGCCATAATGTCGTAATAATTCTTGTTACCTACAAATTCACGATGTTTTTTGCGGAATAGGGTCATTGGTAATTTCTTAAAACTCTCAGGAAAGTTATGGTTAAATATTTTCATAAACATATGCAGTAAACATTATTTCTGAACATTTTCAGATTTATTTTTGATATTTGAAGTCTGTCTTTAAGCCTCGTTCGACTATTTTCGGAATCTCCTAACTTTTTAATTGATGTAGGACGTTTCCTTACAAAAATACAAATCTCAAACAGATATGAGCATGGTAAAGGAAGAATTTTATGTTGTTTACAGGGACTTACAGCTGTCAATGGGGCCCATTCCACATATTGCTCGGATGCATTTCTTTTGAACCCTGAACACTTATCGACTACTGTAGAGGTCTTTTTTTAACTTTCTACACAACGCTATCTAGACCCCATTTAATAAGCCCATTGCGAAGTATTGACGCTACATACACATGATATGTAACAAGGGCTGCCTCTACACTTACCGTTTATGATATCCTCCTTAGAACATAGATAAAACGATCAATTTTGTTTAGAACTTTATCTATGTGGGGTTTCCCATATTCATGCATACAAATATGCACTGAGCGGGGATCGAACCCGCGCCTCCTGCGTAGCGGCCGCCTCCACTACCGCTACGCCACGGAGGCTGTTACTTTTTTATTATAAATTTTAAATTGGATAAGGCTGGTTTTATTAATGTTTACCTTTTTTATACAGCACCAACACTAAAATAAAAAATAAAAACGAAACAACGACGAAAATACTAACATGCTAACATAAACTCACGCCTGTATTCCCCAAAGGGGTAGGCAGAGGTGCTTGCACCCACATTTCGCCAGTTTATGTTTAGGTCCCAAGTCCCAATGTAATACCACAGAATAGATAGTAATAGGTGGCGAGCCTATTGCCATTAACCGGGCACTTATAAACCTGCGATAACAGCAACGACGAAGTCTCGCATAAATAAAGAATCACGCGATACTTTAATTTATGTCTTGTAATTTAAAATGAAAAACCTGTGTCACATTATAGGTATTATTTTTCACTACTTATATTTTTTAACTCACTATTAGGGATATGTTATTAGACTTTATTTACACATTATTTCATTTAAATTATACTTAATAGTTTTGTTTCATTCTAATGGTGCCAAATTACCTTTTATGATTTAAAGCATCTGTCAAAATGCACCGACTTATATGATTTCAACTGTAGGGGTGCAGTTAGTGGTTATATCGGAATCGGGAATCAGACTCGAACTGTACCTACTCGCCGCGCCGCCGCGCCCCCACACCCCCGCGTCCATTGCCAGGAATGTGAGATAACATGAAACATGACCAAAGGCGATCAAAGAATCAATTTGTTTATTCAATCAGACACCTAAAGAACACATAATGTAACTATGTCAAACGTTATAATTATATAAATGAAGAAGTAATATTTTAAATTTAATTTAAAATATTATATAGAATAAATAAATAATTCAAAAATGATTCTTTCGGTGGTCCGGTAAATTATTTCTACTAAGGAGATACCAGCAATAAACTCAGTTAGATTATCTATCCTTTTTTAAATGGTTTTCTTTACAAGTTATACAGTGCCAGTTGCCAGCAAGCAAGAGCTAATAATAGAAATAATATCCTAACCCTTAAATGAGCATTGTTGTATAAAAACAACATATTGAAAACTCATAATGTAACTATTAACTACGTTTAGTTTCTTTTATTTTATCATAAGCCATCATAAGTTCAAGATATAAGGACCGGAAATTTCCAAAATAGCAACACTTTCTACTTTTTTTATAGTTATTTTTGACAACTTCAATTGACATTGTCAATACAAAGTGAATTGGCGCCCAATACGATTTTTTCAAGTTTAGTAAAAACTTTGTTTTGTTCAGGTAAGCTAATAAAATATTTTATATCTTATTGAAAATTGATTATATTTCATGTATGTGAATATTATACTGCAAATAAATTACATTTACGGTGTAGTCATTTTGCGTTGTTGTATAAAAACAACACTGCGCATTGCGATGAATAATAATGCATGTACGGTGATGGATTTTATTCTTGATTTTCAGCATGTCACGCTTAACAGATAGGGATTTAGCTGCGTAATTAAACGACTTAGAAGGTTCTGAAGATGGATTCGGGGGGTCAGATTCAGAATGTGATGAAGAAGTCGACTATTACGACAATGCTCAGCAAATTATGCAAGACCTTATGGACTCCGACGAAAATGAACTAGAAAATGCTGAGGCAGGTGAGACCCATGCTGAGACAGGTGAGAACCGAGAATATGATCACGACCCTCCATTAGTGGAGGTCGAACGAGGCTGAAATGACTTCTAGAGGAGCTGGTACATCACGAAGCCGAAGAGGTAGCAGAATCATTGTGTAGGGTTGGTGTTCGTATAAACAATGGTAAACGTGGTCGTCCTCCGTCCAGTCTACAGGGAGAGCTGGAACAGAAAAAGCATCGAGGCAATGCACAAGTGCTACCAGCAAAAGATGTTAGATTAGACCAAATTGCTCATTGGGCAATTTGGCTAGAGAAACAGCAGAGATGTAAATTTCCTAAATGTACCGGCTACACTTTGAAAAAAATGTATGAAATGTAATTGACAATTACATTTCATACATTAATAATAAAGACTTTTTATAAATATCATACTATATAAATAAATAAAAATATAAAATATTTATCGCAGTATCTATTTTTCATCCTACTAATATTATAAATGTGAAAGATGTGAAAATTTTGAAAAGGTTTGTAACCCCTTTACGGATATATTACAGAAAAATTTAGTGAAGGTGCTTATGTGATATAATACCATATATATCAAAATAATACTTGAGAGTAAGTATCATCACGCCAAAAGCCATTGGAGTGTGGCAGTACCCATAAACTCAGTTGAGACCGCGCAAGTGAAGCTAGTACTTCATAAACTATAGTGAGTGCGCAATGTTGTATATAAACAACGAACCTAATTTCGGCTAAATAAATACTATAAAATAGAAAAATATTTTTTTTATTATTTTTACCATAATCTTAAGGCTATTTCCTATCAAATAGATTTTTTAACCGAAATTAAAAAAAATTGCGCATTTAAGGGCTAAGTACATAAAACAATAATACTTGTCAAAAAAAAACCATCTCGCGACTCAGTTGTTCTATCGTTAAAAAAATTGTGAGATCCATGTAATACTAAGTCGGTGATCATTTTATTCAGCTCTTAAAACATCTTCTGTCTTAAGTTGTTTCGTAATTAGGTATTTAACCGAACAACATCGTATAGTAACCATATCCATACTAGCTTTTGGCCGCGGCTCCGCCCGCGCTGATGTCGGTTATCGCGACCAAACATAGCCTATGTCCTTTCTCATGGTCTAAACTACCCCTATACCAAATTTCATCAAAATCGGTTCTGTGGTTTAGGCGTGAAAGCGTATCATACAGACAAACAGACAGACAGAGTTACTTTCGCATTTATAATATTAGTATGGATTAAATATAAATTATTAAAAAATGACCGCCTGCTATCAAACTTGTTTCGATCGTTCAAACTGAACAGCAGTAGAACAGGGACTTTTAATTTTTTAATAACTCTAAAGTTAGTAATATACCTACTAGGAGTCGGTGTAAACCATAGAACGCTGTGCTGACCCCTGTCCCCCATGAGCGCGGGCCTGGGGGTGACAGGTGGAGCCGCCTGTCACCCCAGCAGAAGCAGGCCACGGCGGTGGCGCGCTGAAGAGCGCGCCTCCCCATTCCAGGGGTGAGTCGGGGACACCGTTGTCCCCCCTTCCGAGGAGGGCCAAACCGTAAGGATGGCACTGGGTCAGCCGGGGTGAGAGGGATATGTCGATGACAACCTCACCTCCGGCCTAGCACCACGACCCACAGTCGGCGTGCGGTTTTAGTCGGTTCGAGTCCGACATAACCTCCCCTTTTGGCTCCGGCAGGGGGGTATCCGAGGGGATTTCCACACGAGAAAAAAAAAGGTGTCAATTATAGATATTAATAGTGTCAACTTCAAAATTTCAAAAAGTTATGGATGCCTATTAAACGACTTATAGCCAAACTGGAACATCTTGGAATACGTGGACAACTACTCCAATGGATAAAGGATTTCTTAACCAACAGGAAATTCAAAGTAAGAGTAGGTGAATCACTTTCTGATTCCCATGATGTGACCTCAAACTTGCCATTCGCTCAAACTTATCAATATTCGCAGATGATACCAAAATTATGGGGAACCCACTAGTTTCACACAACATTATCCAGCAGGACCTGGACCGGATAGTGCAGTGGACAAAGGAATGGCTGATCTCACTAAATAAGAACAAGTGTACTGTTTTGCATATAGGTAACAATAATCCTAAACACGAATACACACTTGAAGCTGTGCCACTGCAAGCAGTAAACTCCCAAAGAGACCTTGGAGTCACTATAACTCATAATCTGAAGTGGGATGAGCACATCGCAGGTATAACCAAAAGGGCCAACTCCATGCTGTACATGATTCGTAAAGCATTTTATGCCATTACCAAAGATTTGTTTCTCAACATGTACAAAACCTACATAAGACCTTTGCTGGAATATGCTTTCCAAATTCCATATTTTAGAAAGGATATTCTGTTGTTGGAAAGGGTGCAAAGGAGGGCAACCAAAATGGTCACTGGCCTGAAAAATAAGTCATATGAGGAGCGCCTCCTAGAACTGAACTTAACTACACTAGGGCAGAGAAGGAGAAGAGGAGACCTCATTGAGACATACAAGATGCTTAACAGACATTACAATGTGACAAGCATGGAGGACGTGTATACCAGAAACTCAAACAGACACTTATGAGGCCACTCGATGAAGCTTAGCAAACCCCAGTGTGCCAGCAACCCTAGATATCACTTCCTCCCAAACCGGGTGGTGAAATCGTGGAACTCGCTACCAGAAACAGTAATAAGTGCTCCTAACATAAACGTATTTAAAAATAGACTGGACAATAATTTGAAACATTAAACACAAGTGCAGTGATGTACACGCATCAGCCCTAAGCTGCTAGTGTATCGAACTTTAATAATAATAATAATAAAGGGGAGAGCGAGAGGGTCGAGTTATATCCCACCTCCTCTACATAGATGACCTCAAATTACTTGCTCCAAATAACGCGCAATTGATAGAACTACTAAAGATGACTGAAAGCTTTAGTAGCTCTATCAAGATGGAATTTGGTTTTGACAAGTGTGCAGTCATGCATGTAGAAAGGGGTGGAATAGTGGAATCCGAAAACCTGATTCTTTCTGATTCCATTAAGCTTAAATCTCTTTCTTCAACCGAAACCTACAAATATCTGGGTATGTCGCAGGCATTAGGAATACCTGAAGCTGGCATGAAACAGGCACTGCGGGAGCGTTTCTTTGGCCGCCTGAAGAAAATCCTAAAAAGCTTTTTATCAGGCGGTAACAAGGTGCGCGCCTGCAATGGTTGGGTCATGCCAGTCCTAATGTACTCTTTTGGCATACTTGGATGGACTCAGACTGAACTTGATGCCCTGGACAGAAGAGTCCGTTCACTGTTGACCACGTTTCGGATGCATCACCCCCGATCTTCCGTAATGAGGCTGTATATCCCGCGGAAGCTGGGGGGGCGTGGCTTTTTAAATGTCAAGACCCTCCATAATCGCGGGATATTCAACCTCAGAGAATATTTCCTACACGCAAACACGGATATGCACCGTGATGTGGTTGCAGTGGACAATGGTTTTACTCCTCTTGCGTTGGCTAAAGAGAACTGGCGCAAACCTATAGTACTTAGTACTGCTGATCGCAGGGAGGTATGGATGGGTAAAGAGTTACACGGACGCTTTTATCGGGCCTTAAATGGATCCGATATAGACTCAAAAGCGTCCGTTTCTTGGTTACGGTTCGGTGATCTTTTCGGAGAAACCGAGGGTTTTATCTTTGCTATTACGGACGAAGTTGTTATGACGAACAACTACCGGAAGTATATTCTGAGGGACGGTACGGTGGACATCTGTCGGGCATGCCACCGCCCCGGAGAATCACTTCGACATATATTATTTCCGGTTGTTCTCGTCTTGCCAACGCAACGGCGAGTATTTGCACAGGCATAACCAAGTGGCCAAGATAGTACAACTTGCCCTTAAATACAATCTTGTTGATTCGGAGGTGCCATACTACAGGTATGTGCCCGACCCAGTTCTCGAAAATGGTCGTATCACGTTATACTGGGATCGATCTATTATCACTGACAGGACTATTGTTGCCAATAAACCTGATATAGTGGTAATAGATCGATTAGAGCGCCTTGCAATGATTGTTGATGTCACTATTCCTCATGACGAAAACCTCATGAAAGCCGAAAAAGATAAACAAATGAAATATCTGGATCTGGCTCATGAGGTTGTTGACATGTGGAATATTGATTCAGCAATCATTGTCCCGATAGTCGTATCAGCCCATAGGCTGATTGCTAAGAGCCTCGACCAACAGCTTAAGAGGCTCGCGCTGGGCAGCTGGATCAAGAACCTGATGCAGAAGGCGGTACTCCTCGACACGGCGCGCATAGTGAGGAAGTTCCTCTCCCTGGAGCCCTGACCACCGGTAGCTTGGTCCCTGTACTCGATGCCGGTGGGATACTATTTTTTATATTTTTAAAATAGATGTTTTTTTTATATGTATTTAAAAATATAATTTATAAGTTGTTTTAAATGAATAAAGAGGATAATAATAATAGTTCCCTAGGAACGTTTGGCCACGGTAATTTAATTATGACATTACGGTTAAGGTCCACTTAAGTATTTAGGTACCCTAGGTACCCTAAAATCAATCTCAGATAGGAGTAGGTAAGCAGCTAAGTAGTAAATTCTTAAAGCCCCTAATGTAATATTTAATGTGTGCTCGGTAACATGGCCCAGAATTTGCTCATTACAATTTTATACTCGGGCTTGAACTGCGAACGCCGAGCTCCACCGCGGGGTTAGTCAGCCAAATGTTTCCTACCTAGTACCTACATATCTAATAGGCCTACCAGAATCTCATGGCACGATTTTAAAATAAGAATTACGATTTTCATATGGCAATGTTGATGTCATCACGTCAAATTCGACGACCTCAGAGAGATGAAACTCCTATACGACTATTTATTTTTAAAGACATAAGACGCACATGCGCACAAGTCTGACCTGCATACAAAGTTCACAAAGTTTGACATTGATATTCACTGAAATGTCAAATATTTTATTGTTTGAGTTTCTGGTTTTCGTAGCAGTTTGACCAATCATTTGGCTTGTACCATTTTGATACTTTTACATAGATTTTTATTCTTTGCCACTTGTATTATAAATTATTTGTGAAAATGATCATGAAATAATACTAGTTGTAGTTATTCAATTTTTTATCGATATTATTGTATACTAGCTTTTGCCCGCGGCTCCGCCCGCGTGGATGTCGGTTATCGCGACAAAACATAGCCTATGTCCTTTCTCAAGGTCTAATCTACCCTTATACCAAATTTCATCAAAATCGGTTCAGTGGTTTAGGCGTGAAAGCGTAACATACAGACAGACAGACAGACAGAGTTACGTTTGCATTTGCATGCCCTCCCTAAGTTAACGTACCTCCTGAGGACTGTACCGACCTGGGTTTGTCCCGCGGAAGTCGCAGCATTTGACGACACACTTAAGTCCACAGTTGAGTCGATCCTCAATATATCGCTCAACGAAAACCAGTGGACACAGGCGACTCTCCCCATTCGTCACGGAGGTATCGGGGTGCGACGCGCGTGGGATGTGGGGTTGTCGGCTTTCCTGGCGTCGGCGCATGGGGCGGCGGACCTTGTCACTGTAATCCTCAATAATAATGGTGGCAAGGTGTCCGTGCCATATGCAGCCGGCGCCGAGACAGAGTGGCTTGCCCGCAGTTCAGCGGTGTCAAGTCCTGTCACTACCCATGCCCAGCGCGCTTGGGACGAGAGTATGGTTGAAGAACTTAGGGAGCGGTTGGTTGGGGGTGCAGCGGGAGCCAATCTGGCGAGGCTTAGGGCGGTATCACAGCCAGAATCGGGAGCATGGCTGCGCGCGCTGCCTTCGCCTCACATGGGCACTTTGCTGGACGACAATTCTTTGCGGGTGGCGGTGGCCCTCCGCCTGGGTTGCAGGGTGTGTGAAACCCATAGATGCACCTGCGGCTCCATGGTGGGGGATGACGGCCAGCACGCACTGAGTTGTCGTAGAAGCGCGGGTAGGTTTCCGCGCCACCATGCTCTCAACGACATACTGCGGAGAGCATTTGTATCAGCTGATATCCCGTGCCTGCTGGAGCCACCAGGCCTTAGTAGATCCGATGGCAAACGACCGGACGGTATGACCCTGGTGCCGTGGAGGAATGGCAAATCTCTTTTGTGGGATGCCACGTGCGTCAGCACGGTTGCCTCCAGCCACCTGAGCCGTACCGTCTTGTTTCCAGCAGCCGCTGCCGAAGACGCGGCGGAAAAGAAACGCGGCAAATATGCGGCCTTAGCTGAACGGTATATTTTCGCACCGTTTGCAGTCGAGACGATGGGTAGTTGGGGTGCTGATGCCAAAAATCTAGTGAGCGAATTGGGACGCAGGTTGAGGGATAAAACCGGTGACTCTCGCTCCGCCTCGTACCTGGAGCAAAGGTTGTCCGTTGCTATCCAGCGGGGTAATGCCGCTAGCATCATGGGCACCTTTGCCCCTGGTACGGTGAGGAGCGGGTTAATTGATTAACTTTGACAATGTATTTGAATTTAGCGTTTAAGATGACATGTATTATTAAAAATAAAATTTCCTACATTTGCAAAAAAAAAAAAAAGGAATAAATCTATTTATATTATAATAAAAAAAAAAATTATAATATTAGTATGGATATGGATATGGATTTAGTTCAGCTATGACTAATTTTTGGTTTACTTTAATTTGGTTTCTACAGTTGTTTTGGTTGGTTTTTAATAAATTGTTCCTACCTAAATGCGAAATTCTCTTGCGATCAATTCATTTGCACTATGGACGAAATTATTATAACGAATAACTATCGAAAATATATTCTGGAGGACGGTACTGTGGACATTTGTTGGGCATACCACCGCTCTGGAGAATCATTTAGACACATTATGTCCTGTTGTTTTCGTCCTAGAGTATTTGCAAAGGCCCAAGTCACAACCAAGACCATTATACATCAGTAATTTTCCTTGAAATAGGACCTTGTGATTTCGAGGGTGCCATACTACAGGTATGTGCCCGACCCAGTTCTCGAAAATGGCCTTGTTACATTTTATTGGGATAGATCTATCATCACAGACAGGATTGATTGTATTGTCACCGATATGCCTCATACAATCTCATAGCATTAAAGAAATAAATAAAATGATGATTTTAAAATAGGAACGTGTCATTGGACACATAAAAGCACAAGGTTTGTCAACTCCTGCAAGATGTATATATCACCATTTTTTTTATTAATTGTGAATGTGTCAAAAAAGTTACTTCAGTCCCAATCGCGAAATATTGTTTTTCATGTTTATCGTAAAATACGAACAATCGTAACAACAGGAATACTTCGCAGGTAGGATGGTAGGGTAGGCTTACTGGCTCTTTCAGGATGTGGATCCTTTTCACTAGCACTTGGGACCCTGCCTCATAAATTCGATGGAATGGGAATGGCAAGAGGGTTCGCCGTCTTGCTGGATTATTCTAGCAGGGTTGAACAAATAGGGCACGAGTGTGGTGATACTTCCAAAAAAGTGATAAGGCCCTTGTTGAAAACGTGTCGTGTCGACTGGTGAGCTTTTAATAAGACATTACCAACGTCAACGGGCCAACAGGAACAAAATAACTTTAATAGGTATAACTCAAAAGTTAATTGATGGCACTAGGAATCTCATTTTAAGAATATTTCACTTTAGCAGTTCAGTATGTTGATGATCATTTTTTCAAGAATAAAATTAAAAATCTCTAAATAACAAAATATGTCTACTGCTAAGTATGAAATGCGTATTACAAATTTGTTTTATTTTAATTGTTTATTATGGTATTTAAAGTCCCTGTGTTTTGTTTACAAATAAATATATTTTCCCCACAATTTAAAAGTATCAAGATAGTTTAATCCAATTTCCCCAGTAGGTATTGCACTTTACAATTTTCCAATTTACAATTTGCCATGAGATTCTGGTACACCTATACTCATATATGATAACTTACTGACATTATAATTTACTGTCAAATAAAACTATAAATACCTAACAAATTATCTAGTTTAATTAGGAATAGGAGGATCGAGATCGAGATCGAGACTGAACTTTAACGTCTTTTTATTACCTACGAGAATAATTACCTTTGATCGCGAACTAAATAAAGTTTAGCCGTATAACTAATGATGTGGATAGTAGGTTGGAAGACAAAACATAGAAATCTCTACATACCTTTTCAAAAAAATTAAGATGTTTTGCATTAGCAGTGTTGCCATACCGTGTTTTTTACATAATTGTGGCAGTATCATTGAAACTAGTTACCTATTTGAAATCGGACAAAACGTATAATTATTAAAGTAAAAATACTAATAGTGGTCACTGACCCAATAGTGGATACTTTTGGAAAGAAAGCAGTTTTTAACCATTTTTTTTACTATCTATCTGAATATTGATGGCACTAATGCACAGAAAAACTCTAATGAGTTTATGTGGCATTTTTATAAGAATGTTTTTATTATGTATTTTTAATTAAATAAATAAATAAAAAAAAAATGTGGTGTTTGTACATTATACATAAGTAATTTTAATAATATTATTTGTAATGTGTACACAAGATTATTGACTTAAAAGACGCCTAGACATGTTCGGACATGTTTTAATTGGCTGCAGTCAATGATTATAACATCATTGGCTGCAGTGGTTTCCAAAGATTTAGATATCGTTAGAGTCATAAATTCATAATTTAAAACAAAGATAATTTTACACTTAAGTTTTTTATTAAATCATTGTGATTATTATAAATGGATGTTAATTATTATGAACATGTATGGATGTTCTAAATTATGACTGTTGACCATTGAATATTTTTCTTGGCTAGATTTCTAGCAATTTTACATGATTGTTCACTATTGGTATTTACGACCAAATGTATAATAAAAATAAAGTAATAATATTATTTAAAGTAAGAGTACATAAATGATGGTTTTTAAAGATGTTCTCTGCAAAATTAAAGTCTAAATGTTATTGTAACAATTCAATTACATCAGGAAAAATTAATTAATCAGGTGGGACTCGAACCCACATCCTTTCCCTTACAGGGGGAATGCTCTTCCAACTGAGACAATAAGCCACATCTGAATCAATTCAAATTCCCTTCTTTATATATCCGTCTATAAGGCAACGTTGGAGTCATCTGCTAACATTCTTACGAACTGTTGGAACCAATGAATCGTGGGTTCAAGCCCCACCTGAGTTATTCATTTTTCATGATGTACTTAATCGAAATGGGTGGTTAGCATAATAAATGCTTTAAATTTCATTCACAAAAAAACTTGTTGCAACAGTTAAAAACTAGGTATGTAACGACCATTCTGTAATTAACATGTATGATTTTGTAGATTGAAGTTAAATTTGTCCTCAAAGTGTTCGCCATTGGTGCTTTTACCTTAATAGAATTTCGTTTTGACATCAAAAATGACAAATTTTCTTTTTGACAGCCTTCTTTCTTTAGTTGACAGCAAAATTAGTTTGGCCAACGCAAGATAGTTCAAGAAAAAGGCGTCACATTTGAAAAATCTGCCGGTTGTAACTGACTATACATCGAAATAATGGAGTTGATAAATGTTTTTTTATTAGGTATCTACACATAAAAATATGCCTGCTGGCTTGAACACGCCCCTGTACTGTCTATTCCTAGACATGCAGAAGGCCTTCGACTGTGTGCCTCGCGCGATGATCTGGTGGGCACTGCGGTCCAAAGGAGTCCCAGAGGCTTACATCGACACCATCCGAGACATGTACCAAGATTCCGGTTCCGTGGTTCGGACCGCTGTTGGCGACACGAAACCCTTCCCCATCACCGTCGGGGTACACCAAGGATCCGTACTCAGTCCCGACCTGTTCAGCTTAGTGTTAGACGTTTTGTCGGACAGTATCAGAGACTCACATGAGCAGCCTCCATGGTTGCTTATGTATGCTGATGACATTGCGCTGATGGACGCAGACAGGAACAGATTGGTGCGAAGTGTGAAAGTGTGGAAGGAGGCGCTTGAGAACGGCGGTCTGAAGCTAAATGTGGCGAAGACAGAGTACTTGGCGTTAAACTCAACAGATCCCACACCCGTTCGCATAGGCGATGAAGTACCTGGGATCTGTACTTCACGCTTCTGGCGACATCGACTACGACGTCAAGGCACGTATTGCCGCCGCGTGGGCTAAGTGGCGGGAAATGACTGGCGTCACTTGCGACTCTAAAATGCCAGTCAGGCTGAAGGGGCAGGTCTATAAAACGATCATTAGACCTGTCCTCTTACACGGCTGTGAGGCGTGGCCGCTGTTGGAGCGGCACAAGCAGATGCTGCGTGTCACGGAGATGAAAATGCTGCGGTGGATGTGTGGAGTCACGCGTAAAGATCGCGTGAGGAACTCACGCATCCGCGGCAGCCTTCATGTCCGTGACATCGCAGATAAAATGCAAGAAAGCCGCCTCCGCTGGTGCGGCCACGTCTTGCGGAAACCACCCAGCTACGTGGGTAACAAATGCCTGGCAATGGCGCCCCCACCCGGTCCAGGTAGAAGAGGTAGGCCCAAGAAGTGCTGGCTTGGCGTCGTGGAGGGTGACATGCGTGAAAACGGTCTCACTACCTTGGACGCCCAAGATCGTGCGAAGTGGAGGAGGAAGAGCCGGAAGGCGGACCCTGAGCTCCGAGGGCACCGTGGCCTCGAATGCAATCAGGACTAACGTCTTTATGTGGATGATGATGACATAAAAATATGCCTGCATAGATCTGTCAAGTCTGTAATCACATAGTGTGATTGATTACAGACTTATGTGACCGATAAAAATTGACGTGTTTCTACTCATAAGTACAAAGAATACCTACCATGAAACAGGGTTAAGGTAAATCTTATTTTTCTAAATATTTATGAGTAACAATCGCGGCAGTTTTATTGGTACTTAACCAATTAATTACGAGTCACCAGGCCAAACTCTAAATATCAGATATGTGGACTTTTAACGTTACAATGAACATTAGGTACAAAATTTCCCATATTTAAAAATAATTATTGATCAATTATTATAATTATTGGGTTATTTTATTATTTTATTATTATTTATTATTGGGTATTGAAAATTAATAATCATTAATTTAAAATAATTCACTTCGAAAATTTTCATAAAATTATTTATGATAGTAATAAGTCTGAGTATCAAGACGTTTTAAAACACTATAAAATACCAACTGGCAACGAACTGACCGTAATAAATGGTTGCCAAGGTTTAGAAAAAAAATTGTATATGGACCGAATGTAGCAAGCAACGAGTGGAGTGTGGTGCTTTTCTGGGGAAAGTTTTGGAATTTAAGGTTCTATTTATGGAAAAGGAAATCGGCGCATATAAAAAGCATTTTGTTCCTCCTACAGCAATCCTACAGATAATAATATCTGGGTTCTCATTTTAAATTACTCACTAGGTTTAAGTCTGCGCCAGTGACATATTATAAACAACTAGCAAGGACCCTTCAGGCCACCTCATGGTCACCAGTCACCACATGCCTCTGAAGCGTTTAGTTTTGAAGTTGGAGCATTCGAAGAGGCAGCTGTTGATGTGGCTGTGGGTATCTGCAGTTCTAGTTCGCCCTAAAAACTTAGTATATACTTACCTACTATAAAATTGTATTAGTTTCTCTTTCCTTTTATCTATATAGTTGTTTTGAGTAAATATTCGTATAATGTTGTCTTTATGTATTAATGCTGTGTATAATTGTGCTGAGACAGGCGGGGTGCGACTGGCGCGACGGTGTTCCGTGGCCCATCGCATCGAGACGCGAAGACGCCATTCGCAGAAGCGTCGCACGCACCTCCGAATGAGGCGCGCTCGCACGTCGCACTCTAGTGTTCCCTTTACTCACACCAAGTGTTCCGGTCGCTATCCCACACGCGAATTCCTTGACATCCTTGACAAGCACGTATACACCTACTCGGTGACTCCACCCGTGAGCCGGCGGGCTATCGGACAAACCCCTGCCCCCGGCCTCACGCGACCTGCCTCCGTGCGCCTCGCGCCACTAATACCTAATCGCCCTTCCGTGACTTACCTACCTGCTTCACGACTAAGTAGCTCACCGTAACATGTGCGTAGGTCGTTAGTATACTTGCCATACAAAAAAAGATTAAGCTACTTAGATACTAACTATGACAAAGGTTCATGATGTATCTATAAAAAAATCAAAATTAACGTAAAATTACGGAACTTTTAATAGTCATCCTTTTTGAGACTTGCACCTAGGTAAATAAAACAAACTATGATTAGGTAAGGGCATGAGTTTTTATCCCTTTAATTTTTCCAAATTCTCTAAAATTCGTCATGTCTGTGGAAGTACCTAACTAACTCTTAAATAATACCTACGCGGTAGATATGCCTACACAGAAACATGTTACGGTTGTACTGGGTGCTCCGCGTACCTTTCACTCTTCGTACCAGTGACTGACGCTTGTCTCTGTTTTGTGTATTCGATGTTGTTCAGTGTTTAACTGTTTATATTAGTTTATAGTACATTTGTGAGTAAGTTTGCACTTGTATCCCACACTTGTCCCGCGAGCACGGCGTGCACTGCGCGGCCACACTACCGGCGCTGGGCGCGGGCGGCGGGTCGGCCCACGCGGTTCGCTCGCCGGCGCCTGCCGCCGCTCCGGCGCTTCGCTATAACGTGCAAATGTCTGTTTCCTCAGGACTTCACATTGGATTTTTACTTCAGACAGTTTTGGACGGATCCAAGGCTCGCATACAAGAAACGGGCCGGCGTTGAGACCCTTTCGGTTGGCTCCGAATTCATCCGCAACATCTGGGTGCCGGATACGTTTTTCGTGAACGAGAAACAGTCGTACTTCCACTCGGCGACTACCAGCAATGAGTTCATCCGTATACACCATTCAGGTTCCATCACGCGAAGCATTAGGTAAACTCCGGTGCGTTAACTTGGCTGTGCTCCATGAACACGCTTCTGTACGTGACGTCTGCACGCTCTGTTGCAGGCTCACCATCACCGCGTCGTGCCCCATGAACCTGCAGTACTTCCCCATGGACCGGCAACTCTGCCACATCGAGATCGAGAGCTGTAAGTGTGCACACCCCACGCGTGGCGCACGCGACTCGCGACACGCGACACGCGACTCGCGACGCGCGACTCGGTCGGCGCGTCGCACTGCACTCGCCGACGCCGCGCGGCCTTGTCGCGCTGCACTGTTACTGTGACTTACATTCTTGTCGAGTTTGATATGTTTAAAGCTAGTAGGTATGCCTATTATAAGTACATTCATACTATAGGTATACGTACTACTGGCAAATATACCTACCTCAAATGTTTGTTTTATCTATTTATCAACTAATCTAGTAGGTACCTATGTTATCTGATGTCGCTAATGTTGAATGCCAATTTGTTTAGAAACTGATCGTGTAGGGTGAGGCGACGGCGACGAGGCTATTCGAAGTTCCTAATACATACTGTCTCATCCAAAAGTGGTTAAATATAAGTTCAAGTTCTAAAAGAGAATATATATGATATTCAGATATATAGATGAAAAATAGTAACGTACGTGGAACTAAAACACCAGCATCGGTGTATGTGTGTGTGTGTGTGTGTGTTGTGTTCACGGAACGAGCGTCGAGCCGTCAAACCGTCCGTATGCACACGACGAGGCTTCCGCTGTCGAGTCGCGCGCCACCCGCACGGCGCGTGCGACGTCACGCCGGACACGCGACGCGGGCGCGACGGGGCCCGACCCACTCCCGCACGCTCCCGCCGCGCATTGCGCTCTCACGCCACGCCTTCCGCCTGCCATCGCCAGCACCGTGCATGCGCTTTGTGAATGTGCCCATCGCAACCCTCACTGCCGTACGCAGTCTCGCACTGTAGTTACATAAATTACTTATATTTTTGTATCATCACCACCGGCACGTCTCGACCGTCACCCAGCTCGGCCGGCACGACGCTTCGTGGCGCGAGTGATAGCGTTTTGTGTTTGGCATGTCCCTGGAGTCGGATACACCATGACCGACATACTGTACGTTTGGAAAGACGGCGCGTCGAGCGTCGGCATGAGCAGCGAAGTGCAGTTGCCGCAGTTCCGAGTGCTCGGCCACCGCCAGCGAGCCACCGTCGTCGCGCTCAGTACAGGTAATGATCGCCGTCGCCGGCAGTAGTAGCCCCGCCCCGCCCGCCCGCGTGCGCCCGCGTGTGCGTCCCGCACTATCGCGTGTTGAGTGTGTCGAGTGGCGCGACCCGACAGCGGCCTCCGTCGCACTCGCGATATCACCGAACCGTTCTCTGCGTCACAGTCGGGTACACCATGCGAGACATCCGGTACAAGTGGAACGAGGGGCCTAATTCGGTGGGCGTGTCGAATGAAGTGTCACTGCCTCAGTTCAAGGTGCTCGGACATCGTCAGCGTGCTATGGAAATATCCCTCACCACAGGTTCGAAATTAAACTATTGTTTCATGATAATAGACCTTCCTAACATAACTCATAACCTACTTATTTCTTTCTTTCTCGTTTTTCAATGCAATTATCGAAATAGTACACTTGGATGTTTAATGATTACAGGCAACTATTCGCGCCTGGCGTGCGAGATTCAGTTCGTGCGTTCCATGGGTTACTACCTGATCCAGATCTACATCCCGTCCGGGCTGATCGTCATCATCTCCTGGGTCTCGTTCTGGTTGAACCGGAACGCCACGCCGGCGCGCGTGCAGCTCGGCGTCACCACGGTGCTCACCATGACGACGCTCATGTCCTCCACCAACGCCGCACTGCCCAAGATATCGTACGTCAAATCTATCGACGTATACCTCGGCACGTGCTTCGTGATGGTGTTCACTAGCCTACTCGGTGAGCGCTTCGTCCATCGTCCGGCGTTCGGTCGCGGAGGACTCACGGTGTAATCGTCAATCGCTATTTTCAGAGTACGCCACCGTGGGCTACATGTCGAAACGCATACAAATGCGGAAACAGCGATTCGTCGCGATACAGAAGATAATGTCGGAGAAGAAGCTGCCGAGCGAGTGCGGCGCCGCGTGGGAAGGCCACATGGGCGCGCGGCAGAGCGGCAGCCTGGGCCGCGGCTGCGCGCCGCCGCGCCACTCGCTGGGCGCGCCGCCGCCGCCGCCGCACGGGCGCTGCGGCCGGCCGCCGGCGCCGCCGCACGCCCCCCACGCCCCCCACGCCCCCCACGCCCCCCACGCCGAGGTGCGCTACCGCGCGCGGGACCCGCGCGCGCACTCCAAGGGCGCCACGCTGGAGAGCGCGCTGGAGGAGCCGCCGCCGCCGCTGCACGCGCTGCACGGGGGCAAGGTGCGCTTCTTTATGCTCGCACTTCCATCTTGCCAGTATCGTTTACCTACTTGGGGTCTAAACGCTCCGTTTAGACTTTTTTATTTTGCTGGCTTATCATAATCTACATGGCGGATGTTACCATTTTATTTATTTATTATTCACACGTCAATCGATTCCTCTTAGTCCGGCGAGTGTCATTTGAGACATGACCTTAATGAAAATTCAATATAACTACTGGACTATATAATGTCGTAAAAATGAAAAAAATTAAGTGGGGTATCGTTTATAATAAGTACAAGGTGATCTTATAGTCGTTTCCGAAAAAAAGAATGATTTTGCTCTCGAAACTGTCCCCAAATTCTTTTTGCTCTCGAAACTGTCCCCAAATTCTTTTTGCTCTCGAAACTGTCCCCAAATTCTTTTTGCTCTCGAAACTGTCCCCAAATTCTTTTTGCTCTCGAAACTGTCCCCAAATTCTTTTTGCTCTCGAAACTGTCCCCAAATTCTTTTAGCTATAGAAACTGTCCCCAAATTCTTTTAGCTATAGAAACTGTCCCCAAATTCTTTTAGCTATAGAAACTGTCCCCAAATTCTTTTTGCTTTCGAAACTGTCCCCAAATTCTTTTTGCTCTCGAAACTGTCCCCAAATTCTTTTAGCTATAGAAACTGTCCCCAAATTCTTTTAGCTATAGAAACTGTCCCCAAATTCTTTTAGCTATAGAAACTGTCCCCAAATTCTTTTTGCTCTCGAAACTGTCCCCAAATTCTTTTTGCTCTCGAAACTGTCCCCAAATTCTTTTAGCTATAGAAACTGTCCCCAAATTCTTTTAGCTATAGAAACTGTCCCCAAATTCTTTTTGCTCTCGAAACTGTCCCCAAATTCTTTTTGCTCTCGAAACTGTCCCCAAATTCTTTTAGCTATAGAAACTGTCCCCAAATTCTTTTAGCTATAGAAACTGTCCCCAAATTCTTTTTGCTCTCGAAACTGTCCCCAAATTCTTTTTGCTCTCGAAACTGTCCCCAAATTCTTTTAGCTATAGAAACTGTCCCCAAATTCTTTTAGCTATAGAAACTGTCCCCAAATTCTTTTTGCTCTCGAAACTGTCCCCAAATTCTTTTTGCTCTCGAAACTATCCTTAAATTCTTTTGTCGGAAACAACTGTAAAATTACGTTGTATATTTAAAAAACATTTTTAGTTTTTCTCAACATTTTTTGATTCGGAAACAACTGTAAAATTACGTTGTATATTTAAAAATCATTTTTAGTTTTTCTCAACATTTTTTGATTCGATTGACCGATAAATATTGATTTAAAGTTGTGAACCATTCTGACATAATAAGTACAGATTTTTAAACAGTAGAAATTTAATTGTGATGTTGTACTGATGCTGATAGGAAATCCAGTCTGGTAAATACCTAGCTAGCTAAGTAGACACAGCTAAAAAGGTATAAAATAAAAATAATAATTTAAAAAATTTAATCATCAAAATATGTATAAAATAAAATTATTTATCAAAAACAAAAAACCGTCTGTTGCTTAAAAGATCGAAAAAAAAAAAAAAAAAAAGATCGAAACAAGTTTTAGCAGGCGGTACCCATTTGCAAATCATAAACCTTAAACCTAAAATCTTTTCAGCATCAGTCGGTTTTTTGTTATACAGTACTTACATACATATTGCAAGCTGTTGATTTTTCATATTTGCCGGCGTTTTTTTAACCACCTTTCGTTGACCAGACTGTAATTATGCACCCATAACAAGTACCTGATGATGTTAACCCTGACCTAACTACACTTTGGCAGGACATCGGCAAGTTCCTAGGCATGACGCCCTCCGACATCGACAAGTACTCGCGCATCATGTTCCCGGTGTGCTTCGTGTGCTTCAACCTGATGTACTGGATCGTGTACCTGCACGTGTCGGACGTGGTCGCCGACGACCTGGTGCTGCTGGAGGAGAACAAGTAGCCTCCCACTGTTCTGTATATACGTATAGCATAGCACCACCACTTACTCTCCCTCGCGCACCCCTCGACATCGACACGTCAGCACCCGGTGCGCCAGTCCTGCGCTCGTAGATTCCTGTATATATATAATGATGTCATGTAATGTAATATAGACAAATTATCGAATTAGCAAAACGCTAGTGTCACGGCCCCTCGTAGAATTAACTGACGATCTCTTCATGTGGACGGCTCCATACTTGCTACCGAGTACAGGAGCGAGGTTTTGTGCTCATATTTACAATACGCTCTGTACGAGTGGTCGCCGCCTCCTGCCTCGTGAACAGAAGCGGAACCGGCGCGGCGCGGCGTCGTCGGTGAATTAATTAGTATCAGGGTCAGTTTAGAGATCTTCGCAAGAAACAGAAATCACTCCACCACATACTTTGGATAAGTTGATGCGCTCAACAATATGAACGTCTTATTTCTGTTTACATCTTGATTGTTTCTGTTTTTTTTTTATAAGAATTACAAAATTAGACGAGGAGAAACTGTCGACTGTCGCACACGGGATCAATCTTCTGGATTTCTTAAGCACGGATAAGTACAGTTGACGCAATATCTACGGGATGGCGATAGATCAGACGGAAATTCAACCTTTATTTGCGAAAAAACAGCACCTAATTTCATTTTTTTCTTTCAAGTAAATTAGCCTCACATTCGACTTTTCTTTCACAAAAGTTCGAGTTAGCAAAGTACTCACTTATCTCAAGAAAAACTCGTGAGTTTTTAATTTTGCGCTGCTGTACGCAAAATATTCAATAAACACTTAAAAATTTATATCATCCAATGTAGTTTATTAATTATGTAATGTACATGAAGTCTAATTTGCAATCCGCATTGCTATAACAACGTTTGGCCAAAGTGTTCGTAGGTATGTCATGGCAAGATGTTGAGTTTGTGCGCCGGTAGCACACAGCAAGGGTGCTTCCCCAGTCGTCGCCCAGTATTGTTGGGCAGCCCACGCCGGTCGGGCAGGCCACAGGCGGACAGGTCGCAGGCGGACGGACGCGACGCAGCACGAGCCGTTCCACGCAGCGCTGGTCACAGGGCGCCCGCTCACAGTGCGCGGTGACATCCTCGACGCTCGACACTCGTGACTCGACTCGCTCGAGCGATGGCACCGCTGCACGCCTTTAGCCCTGTGACGCAGACTACTTTCGACATGATGAATTTAATATAAGTTGATAATGAGATAGATTTTATTACGTAGAACGAAACTGTTAAGTATTGTATGTAAG
The DNA here is from genome assembly GCA_914829495.1 of Eilema sororculum. Classification (NCBI taxonomy): domain Eukaryota; kingdom Metazoa; phylum Arthropoda; class Insecta; order Lepidoptera; family Erebidae; genus Eilema; species Eilema sororculum. The sequence goes on along the minus strand of OU618555.1, from coordinate 67,016 downwards.
TAAGCAACATTGTACTTGTATCGGGTAGGCGAGCACGCACGCGCACGTGCCCCGTCGTCGGCACGTCACGAGACTTGCATTCACAAGCGATGCGTTTGTCTTGTAATAAAGACTTTCAACTGGAGAGTTGTTTCATTTATTCTAGGAACCTACCCTACTCGCCATTTAAATATTGAAATTAGTTACAGCGGCTGTTTTTACCCGACTACGGCGAAGCCAAAAGGAGGGTTATGATTTTGACAGGCTATGTATGTATGTATGTATGTATGTATGTATGTATGTATGTATGTATGTATGTATGTATGTATGTTCATTTGTTCCCTCATAGCTCCTCAGCTACTTAATAGAACTGGACAAATGAGGTATCGTTACAAGCGGCTTGATCGTCCGATGGTTATAGGCTATATGACGTGTCACTCAATCTTGTGTGGCGCCCTCTAGCGCTCATAAGGTACTGTGTTAAAAATTAAATTTGAGATAAATATGCCGTGTTTGGTATCAAATGAAAGTGCTTAATGAGCACATTTCGAATATGTATAAATTATTAGCTTTACCTTGCCCCAAAATGATTTAAATAAAAAATAAAGTTTAAAACTAAAACCCGACTACCGAAAAATCACGCTCTAAAAAGTGACAAACAAGAAAATATCAAGGATAGCCGTGGTCGTATGCGACTTACTGCAACAAAACAATATATTCTAGGGAAAAGTGGCATACGACCACGGCTATCCTTGATATTTTCTTGTTTGTCACTTTTTAGAGCGTGATTTTTCGGTAGTCGGGTTTTAGTTTTAAACTTTATTTTTTATCAGTAAGTATTTTAGCTACTGCCGCGGTTAAGTTGAATGTTACTCCGTTAGCGTGTACCTATCCCATGGGCAATTCTTCGTCCGAGCGCCAGTCCGTTAGGTACATCCTAATTCCTAAGCCTGCACCTAAGTATAAGTACCCAGTGAGAATGTTAGTGCAGGTTTACGGGTGCAATGATTTTGAAGACATAATTACTTACACCAATCAGAAAACGTTATTCTATTTTCATAAGAAATCTTAAAGCTGTTATGTACAAAATAATAACAAAATTTGCCGTGTGGCGCTTTAGTCGCGGGTTTAAATTTATCAGCCAGTGTAAAAGCATAAAAACGTGGGAATCAGTCCGCTCGTCGCATTTCTGGAAATCATTCGTACGGCGTAGACGTCACAGAGTTAAGTAATATACTTCGCAGGTGTTTTTGCGCTCCGTTATACGGCTTGTTGTTGCATGCATACTCGTAATATTTCTATAGGTAAGTAGGTATTATGTCCCTACAATCTTGTAGGAAGAGTCAGGTCAACGAAAACTGGTGCAAAAAACGACGCCGAATTTGAAAAACCAACAGCTTGCAACACTGACTAGACTCTGGCCCATTATTAATACGCTAGTTTTCATGCATATCTAATAGGAAAAAATCATGTCTCAACTCCGTTATTTCGATGTATAGTCAATGTTGCAAACTTTTGATTTCTCAAGCACAGTTTTTTGCACCAGCTTTTGCTGACCAGACACCTACACCGATGAATGTTCATTTACAAGGATAAAATAAAACTCTTAACGAACATGATTAACAAAGTTTTTTTTTTTATAAAGGACACCTCAATTTGACTTCAACTCGCCTGTTGTTAAGCTAAAGGCGTCTCGGAAAGAGGGTCACCATCGTAAACATGTACCATGTTAACAGTGGTGGCACTCAGCTTGACGGCCTCATCAGATGCCTTTTCACGCCCCGCTTAAAGGACCCGGGACTGTAGGAAGAAGGAAACACGTGAGCTGGCAGGGAGTTGCAGGTCTTAGTCGTGCGGCATAAGAAGTCACTTGGTTCTAGCAGGTATATTCGGCACCCGTATACGGATCACATTTTAGCCCTGCACGAGTCGTCCTTGAAGGAAAGGAGAGGGTGGGACTAATTGGAAGAGCTTATTAGAACATTCACCATGGTGGAGACGGTAGAATACTGCCATAGACGCAACATCTCTACGCATCTGCAACGTGGTCAATAAAGTGCGGTCACAGCTCATATTTTTCGCAGCAAAACATTGTATGCTTAGAATATTTACACTGTTTTATGTTATTTTTACCACTGTCTTATAATATAATGAACTGTAAAAGTAAAATTTTCGTACGACAAATAGTTTTCAAGATATTTGATTTTGAAAATTTCAATTTGTCGCGCCGCCCGAAAACGCTCCATACAAAATCATTCTAAATTGTGACGTCACGCTTCGGTAGCGCGTAGTCTTGCCCGTGTTACTACCAGTTCTACTACCAGTAGTAATACTGTTAATTTTTTTACCTTTCTTACTACTGCAGTAGTAAGTTGTTAGAATGGTAATTATAATTTACCCGTGTTACTACTGCTCTTCTTTCCTTGACGGTGCTACTACCAGTAGTAATACCAGTAAATTTGTTCTTCCTTCTTACTACTGCAGTAGTAAGTTGTAAGAATGGTAATTACAATTTACCCTTGTTACTACTTTTAATAAAAGGAAAAGAAAAGGAAATATTCAAAATAAAAATAATTATTTATTTAAAATGGGCAATGCCACAGATTAGCTTAACATTTTTAAATGAAAAAAATTACTTATAGTTAACAAAAAAGTTTTGTATTCTTAATAACAAAAAAACCGATAAGTAGTAGGAAACCAGTTGCATAATGTTTTGTTATAATTTTATTATAACAAAACATTAGCTATCGCAACTTTTCTAACGCGTAACCTATAGAGATTTCTTTATTAATTAGTTGCATTAGGATATTTTGTATATTGTCATCATTTAATATAATTCGCTTTCTCCTTAAGTTAAATTGCTTGGCAACGATTTTAATAAAGCTATCATCCTTAATTACATTTAACAACCTCATTAAAGTTTTGTTATTTTTGCTAACGTACTTATTTAATTTTGAATGATAGCCTTCGAGAACATTGTTAATTCGATGTCTCATGCCAAAGACACTTAATAAATTTAAATATTTCTCTCTAATCCACATGCGTTGTATGTATTTTATAAATTTATCCAGGGTAGGCAGGTATTCACTTTCTGTTTTTATGTATGCCCACCCTTCCAAAAGCATTTCTGAGGGTAAGAGTGGTAATACGGCACATAGCGAAAGTATTCTGTTTTCGGCTTTACATCTTGATTTACCCACTAATGCTTCAGCTTTTCTCCAAACACAACGTTGCCAATGAAAATAGCAACCAACAATTTTTATGGACGGAAACTTAAGTAAAAGCGCGTTAATATTAGCAACCTCAAAGTCGCAGTGAAATATTTCTGGTTTGAATTGAGGCAGCTGTGATTGTATCATATCGTACATTTTTTCGTAAGCAATCTGAGTCTTATAACATAATAAACCGAATATAATGGGTACTACTTTCGTTGTAGTGGCAGTACTTCCGATATCGCCATGAATGCTGACGAGTTCTTTAAATGGTGGCGGACATGCTTTGAATGTCGCGTCTATGAAAAATTCAGTTATATTAGGTATGACTTCTCTTGCCTCTGAGGTACAAAATAAAAGTATACGATCACCTTCAAAACAGTAATCAGCAAGAACCATATTATAAAAGTTTTTAGGTACTTGTACCTCCTCTGATTTATTAAAAACTGTTTTCATAACAGCAGATGTTTTGTTACGAACATCGTACAGTGAATGTTGGATGTTTGTAAAGGACGGAAAATTCCTAGCCGAGTTATTACCCTCTTCAAGTACAAACCTCTTTAATGTTCGATTGTACAATTTTGTTATCGGTTTATCACTTTTAGTAACTGTATCCTTTAATTCCGCTATAGACATTGCAATTTTGTTCTTCTCAAAATCAGGCTTGCATAAATGACCCATTTTTCGTATCACAGAGTTGCCCTGTGTAAATTAGCATTGGTCAGCGAAGGAAATACATCATATTTTTTTAATTTAGGTAAGTAAGTATATAGGTAACGGTTTACTTACTTGCAACGTTAAACTTCCAGAGCATTTGTCTTTTGTGAAATATGAAGCGCATCTCCATATAACAGACCCGTTCTTATAAAGTTTTAGTTTGTAATACTGATGTCCGTTACATATTAGTATTGTTCCTCCTTTTCTTTGTATAAATTTAATATCTTCAATATCTCCACTCATAATAATAATAATTAATTATTTTATTATACAAGACAAACAATAAACTATAATTTCACACAGATCTATGACACATGATGACATGTGTATGTTTTTCCTCAGGCGTAAACCAAGAAGAATGAATCATATTTATCAAATAAGTTTTAATTACAATTTATTAAAAGTAGTAACAAGGGTAAATTGTAATTACCATTCTTACAACTTACTACTGCAGTAGTAAGAAGGAAGAACAAATTTACTGGTATTACTACTGGTAGTAGCACCGTCAAGGAAAGAAGAGCAGTAGTAACACGGGTAAATTATAATTACCATTCTAACAACTTACTACTGCAGTAGTAAGAAAGGTAAAAAAATTAACAGTATTACTACTGGTAGTAGAACTGGTAGTAACACGGGCAAGAGAGGGCAATTCTTCGTCCGAGCGCCAGTCCGTTAGGTACATCCTAATTCCTAAGCCTGCACCTAAGTATAAGTACCCAGTGAGAATGTTAGTGCAGGTTTACGGGTGCAATGATTTTGAAGACATAATTACTTACACCAATCAGAAAACGTTATTCTATTTTCATAAGAAATCTTAAAGCTGTTATGTACAAAATAATAACAAAATTTGCCGTGTGGCGCTTTAGTCGCGGGTTTAAATTTATCAGCCAGTGTAAAAGCATAAAAACGTGGGAATCAGTCCGCTCGTCGCATTTCTGGAAATCATTCGTACGGTGTAGACGTCACAGAGTTAAGTAATATACTTCGCAGGTGTTTTTGCGCTCCGTTATACGGCTTGTTGTTGCATGCATACTCGTAATATTTCTATAGGTAAGTAGGTATTATGTCCCTACAATCTTGTAGGAAGAGTCAGGTCAACGAAAACTGGTGCAAAAAACGACGCCGAATTTGAAAAACCAACAGCTTGCAACACTGACTAGACTCTGGCCCATTATTAATACGCTAGTTTTCATGCATATCTAATAGGAAAAAATCATGTCTCAACTCCGTTATTTCGATGTATAGTCAGTGTTGCAAACTTTTGATTTCTCAAGCACAGTATTTTGCACCAGCTTTTGCTGACCAGACACCTACACCGATGAATGTTCATTTACAAGGATAAAATAAAACTCTTAACGAACATGATTAACAAAGTTTTTTTTTTATAAAGGACACCTCAATTTGACTTCAACTCGCCTGTTGTTAAGCTAAAGGCGTCTCGGAAAGAGGGTCACCATCGTAAACATGTACCATGTTAACAGTGGTGGCACTCAGCTTGACGGCCTCATCAGATGCCTTTTCACGCCCCGCTTAAAGGACCCGGGACTGTAGGAAGAAGGAAACACGTGAGCTGGCAGGGAGTTGCAGGTCTTAGTCGTGCGGCATAAGAAGTCACTTGGTTCTAGCAGGTATATTCGGCACCCGTATACGGATCACATTTTAGCCCTGCACGAGTCGTCCTTGAAGGAAAGGAGAGGGTGGGACTAATTGGAAGAGCTTATTAGAACATTCACCATGGTGGAGACGGTAGAATACTGCCATAGACGCAACATCTCTACGCATCTGCAACGTGGTCAATAAAGTGCGGTCACAGCTCATATTTTTCGCAGCAAAACATTGTATGCTTAGAATATTTACACTGTTTTATGTTATTTTTACCACTGTCTTATAATATAATGAACTGTAAAAGTAAAATTTTCGTACGACAAATAGTTTTCAAGATATTTGATTTAGAAAATTTCAATTTGTCGCGCCGCCCGAAAACGCTCCATACAAAATCATTCTAAATTGTGACGTCACGCTTCGGTAGCGCGTAGTGAAAATGAATGGAGTGCAAGATAATATCGCATTTATCTCGGTCTACGTTGCGTTTACACTTATATAGTTCAGAATAAAAGTTATTTAAAATTTAATGAGGAATCTTAAAAGTTATATATTTGAATTGAATTTGATTGTTTATATTTTGACTTTTTTTAGGAATTTCAAGTAATGAAAAGTCATAGTTTCAGTTTAGATATGCGATTTTTTATTTTGCAAGGCGTATTTATTCACAACAAGCTATCATATTAACTAGTATTGGGAAGAATCGACGACTTAGTCAAATACCCTATTGTTGTCATTATGGTCAACCAGGATCAACCATAGTTTTTTTTGTAGTAGGTAATATTTTGAGAACATCGACGTTTATTTGCAATTTTAGATTTAGTTGGCAGATCAAGTCCTACTCTCTACAAGACTTGTGGCAGTCCAAAAAACAGTAACCTACATCGTTCTCGACATTGAAAATTTTACATTATACATACTAACAAGGTACTGCTTTACAATATACCTACAATGATCCTTCATTTAAAAGAAACCTAAGATTTCGTAATAAAAATTAAAAAACACAGTAGGTAAGTGCAGGAACACACAATCCCCAACAAAAATACGCAGCAAAGAACAGTTACAGTTACAATAATTCGCATGCACCTACTCAGTACTCCCTGTGTGTCCAACTGCCGAGTCAAGGAACTGAAAGATGAAGTAAAAAAATGCGGTGCTTCCTTACGAGGACAAAAAGCGGATCTCATCGTAAATTTTGTTTTTAAGTCGTGAATCATAATCGTAGTTTATAATCCTTGGAAGAAGACTGACGCTGGTGATAGTATCATTTTTAAACCTACTGACTTTGAAAATGTGAAGAGTTAGTGATAATATCTGGTTGGAGCTTTAGGAACAGGATTTTAAGCTTTTGACTTAAAAGTACCTCTGAGGTAGAGTTATGATTAAAGAAAATTATAATAATAGGATAAGAAATATAATGTTACAAAAATTTGAGTCATTTCTTCCTATCTTAGAAGCTTTATTATTCATTTTAACCACAACGAGCACTTAGAAACAAATTAAAACGCAGCAATGGTATCTCTAGGTATATCTAGGTCTTCAGATATGTTGCATTCTTGTAACACATCATTGATTACAAAATAACTTCACAACTTTAAGTACTTGAAGGCAACTCAAAAAGCTGTCTTTTCTTGCGGTTTACCAATGTTCCTTCTTAAACCTTCGCATGCCCAGAAATAGCTTGTGTATTTCAGTATTATTTCGGGACTGTAGGAAGAAGGAAACACGTGAGCTGGCAGGGAGTTGCAGGTCTTAGTCGTGCGGCATAAGAAGTCACTTGGTTCTAGCAGGTATATTCGGCACCCGTATACGGATCACATTTTAGCCCTGCACGAGTCGTCCTTGAAGGAAAGGAGAGGGTGGGACTAATTGGAAGAGCTTATTAGAACATTCACCATGGTGGAGACGGTAGAATACTGCCATAGACGCAACATCTCTACGCATCTGCAACGTGGTCAATAAAGTGCGGTCACAGCTCATATTTTTCGCAGCAAAACATTGTATGCTTAGAATATTTACACTGTTTTATGTTATTTTTACCACTGTCTTATAATATAATGAACTGTAAAAGTAAAATTTTCGTACGACAAATAGTTTTCAAGATATTTGATTTAGAAAATTTCAATTTGTCGCGCCGCCCGAAAACGCTCCATACAAAATCATTCTAAATTGTGACGTCACGCTTCGGTAGCGCGTAGTGAAAATGAATGGAGTGCAAGATAATATCGCATTTATCTCGGTCTACGTTGCGTTTACACTTATATAGTTCAGAATAAAAGTTATTTAAAATTTAATGAGGAATCTTAAAAGTTATATATTTGAATTGAATTTGATTGTTTATATTTTGACTTTTTTTAGGAATTTCAAGTAATGAAAAGTCATAGTTTCAGTTTAGATATGCGATTTTTTATTTTGCAAGGCGTATTTATTCACAACAAGCTATCATATTAACTAGTATTGGGAAGAATCGACGACTTAGTCAAATACCCTATTGTTGTCATTATGGTCAACCAGGATCAACCATAGTTTTTTTTGTAGTAGGTAATATTTTGAGAACATCGACGTTTATTTGCAATTTTAGATTTAGTTGGCAGATCAAGTCCTACTCTCTACAAGACTTGTGGCAGTCCAAAAAACAGTAACCTACATCGTTCTCGACATTGAAAATTTTACATTATACATACTAACAAGGTACTGCTTTACAATATACCTACAATGATCCTTCATTTAAAAGAAACCTAAGATTTCGTAATAAAAATTAAAAAACACAGTAGGTAAGTGCAGGAACACACAATCCCCAACAAAAATACGCAGCAAAGAACAGTTACAGTTACAATAATTCGCATGCACCTACTCAGTACTCCCTGTGTGTCCAACTGCCGAGTCAAGGAACTGAAAGATGAAGTAAAAAAATGCGGTGCTTCCTTACGAGGACAAAAAGCGGATCTCATCGTAAATTTTGTTTTTAAGTCGTGAATCATAATCGTAGTTTATAATCCTTGGAAGAAGACTGACGCTGGTGATAGTATCATTTTTAAACCTACTGACTTTGAAAATGTGAAGAGTTAGTGATAATATCTGGTTGGAGCTTTAGGAACAGGATTTTAAGCTTTTGACTTAAAAGTACCTCTGAGGTAGAGTTATGATTAAAGAAAATTATAATAATAGGATAAGAAATATAATGTTACAAAAATTTGAGTCATTTCTTCCTATCTTAGAAGCTTTATTATTCATTTTAACCACAACGAGCACTTAGAAACAAATTAAAACGCAGCAATGGTATCTCTAGGTATATCTAGGTCTTCAGATATGTTGCATTCTTGTAACACATCATTGATTACAAAATAACTTCACAACTTTAAGTACTTGAAGGCAACTCAAAAAGCTGTCTTTTCTTGCGGTTTACCAATGTTCCTTCTTAAACCTTCGCATGCCCAGAAATAGCTTGTGTATTTCAGTATATTCCAAGGAAAAACAGATGGTACAGCACCTTTTTTCAAGAAATTATGTTGCTATTCAACTCCTAGAATACATTATTAACAACATTTTAAATAGGCAGAGAAATATAAAAATATCCACCATAATATGAACTATTGGGTAGGACTTTAGTTTATCCGCACTCGAGTTAAGCGCTGCGAGTGGGTGGAGGGGAGGGAGGAGGGGGTGTAGAACCCCCCCCCCCCTATGAAGGAAAAGTTACGGAAACCCCCCCTTTTTGAGATACGATTTTTTTAAAATTCTTACCTAACTTTCGTATTTTCTTGTATTGACATCGATTTCAAGGTCGAGGTGTGTTGATTTCTGAGTGGTCAGATAAAACAAGCAAGCATGCAGCAGTCATGGCTTCTGTCACGGCTCCGGCGCTATAGGGCTCCAGCGGTCCCATGCGAGCTTATCGTCGCAGATGTGTTTCACACTCACCACCTGCTCCTTAGCTCGCGGGCCGCCTCGCCCCTCCGCGCCTACGCGATTTTAAATAACACTCTAGGGGTAGGGCAGACAAGACTACGTGGAGTCGGTTTTGCAGCGATTTGTTTCTGTCACACAGGTATATAAATATATACTATAATTAAAATAAAACAATGAAATTTAAATTCAGTCATTTCTTATAAACATAGTCTATAGCTAGTAACACAGTGCGTCAACGACGTTTTACGTTTAGTTTCACATACCGGCAATAGTCGGTAAATAATTGTGTTGTAAGTATAAATTTAATAGAATCAGCGAAATATACGTAATATAATAAAATATGCATAAAATTTACCTTAGTCACTAAATATACGTATTTATTTAATTATTAAACGGAGTAAAGCATTTTAGTACGTTAACATTACGTAAAATGAAACGTTTAATGACGAGACGAAATGTCAAAAGTGTCAAAAGTGTCATAATATTGGTAAATTTCTATGATTTTTATATTTTTTTTTTTCTCGTGAACCATTGATCTCCGCAACTTTAAACTTTGCGTGGGGGCTTCTAATATTATTAGCTTTGTGTAAAAAAAAATGGACTCCTAACTCGAGTGCGGATAAACTAAAGTTGAGCCCTTTCAACAAAGTGTTTACGGACGCTTCTGTGAGCCTAGTACTCCATGCAAAAGGTTACAAAGGGCTTACAGAAATACTGATCCCGCTCACAGAAGCGTGAACCCAATATACGTCATGTACATCATTATTGTAATCTGCGGTAGCCTAGTGGTACGGGTAATGGACTGCTGAGACGAGGTCTCGGGTTCGATCCCAGGTTTACCATGGTACACACCAATGAAGGGGGTTTTCGCAGGTTTATATATAAGTGCCCGGTTAATGACAATAGGATCTTGTCTGCAATATACCACCATTTAAAAAAGTTAAATCTGGGTTAAATAAACGAAGGAATCGCAGTCTTGGAGTAACTAAAATTCAGTATAAAAAGGCAGAAAATGTTGAAATACCTATCCAACTTCATGATTTTCTTTGGTCGAATTTTGATGATATTTGGTGTAGGGGTAGAATAAATCTTGAGAAAGGCCATAAGCTATGTTTGGTCGCGAAATCCAACATCCATGCGGGCGGAGCCGTGGGCAAAAGCTAGTATTTTTTTTTTATCTTGCACTGTAGTTTCTATTTCTAACAATTGAATGTATTTCTGTGAGCCTGGTATCTTTTGCATGGAATTAACGTCTTTTTTTTATTTTTTTATATTTAACCGGGCACTTATAAACCTGCGATAAATACACACATAACTTCGAAAAGCATCGAAAAGTCATTGGTGTGTGCCATGGTAAACCTGGGATCGAACCCGGGACCTCGTCTCAACAGTCCATCACCCATACCACTAGGCTACCGCAGATTACAATAATGATGTACATGTACATGGCGTATATTGGGTTCACGCTTCTGTGAGCCTAGTACTGCACGCAAAATGTACCAGGCTCACAGAAACGTTGGTCGTGGGATCAGTATTTCTGTGAGCCTGGTACCTTTTGCATGGAGTACTAGGCTCACAGAAACGTTGGTCGTGGGATCAGTATTTCTGTGAGCCTGGTACCTTTTGCATGGAGTATCACAGAAGCGTCCGTAAACGGTTGTGGGAGGTCTTTTTAAATATTTTTAAGTAGGTATAATGTTGGGATTATTGCCTTTTGACTCTTGGTCTATAAGCGGAACGAGTGGGAAATAAAAGTCCCAATCGTCCCCACTGGGGACGAACGAAACTTTTTTTCCCATTCGTCCCCGGTGGGGACGAAAGGGCGGGGACGACTGGGAATAGACGCCATTAGCTTATGTATTTTTTTCATCCTTCGGTATTTGGTGCGTGCCAACTTCAGAGCATTTAGAGACAATACAGCGGGTCATTATAACTGTTCGGAATTATTTTCTGAAAATGACCGTAGAAAAGTGTAATGTTTTGGGTACCAACTATGCTAGCGTCACTTTGACAGTTGCCAACTAGGAGTGTTCGGAACGGCTACATATCGGTATCACGTTATAACGATACGTTAAAAAAAAATACGTTTTTTTACGTTACGTTAAAAAATATATCAGAACGTCACATCACATCACGTTACTTTATAATATGATATACTTAATATTTTCACGATAATATAGGTATTTAAATAAAACCACTTTTTAACGGATTCTATCACGATTTATTTGTAATTATATAAACTTCGATACCTTTTGGTTATAAGTCAGAGTTCATACATAGGTAGGTAAAAGCAACTGTTATTTATTATTAGGCTGAATATTGATTCATATCGAATTAAATGTATGCAAATATTTTTTCAAATTAAGTAGATATTGAGAATTTATATGAGAAATTCTTTTTACAATATAGACATCCCGTCTTTAGGTTAGGTTAGGTTAGGTTAGGTTAGGTTAGGTTTTTTTTTTTTTTATTAGTTTCGCGCTCTTTCCCCCACTGGATTGATCTTGTGGGGTCTTTGTTGGCGGGTTCAATTTCACACTAATTTAGAAAAGTAGAATTTAGAGACAATTACCAAAAGTTATAATTTCGTGAAAAATATACTATTATTGGGATTTTTACTATTTGTCGCGGTTTATTGTGCGGCTTATTACTTAATAAGCCACAGAATGCCCGGTTTAAAATTTTTAATCAGTTTTAGTACAGTCACCTCTATAAATATGTATACACGGTAGGGTTCCAGAAACAAGTAACCAGGGTTAGCTTCAAATTTTTGTTTACAAAATATATAGCCAAATGATGTAAACTCTTAACATTTCATAAATATGTAACCATTACATGCCTCATAAAATGTATCAACTAATGCTTGCAAAAATATATCCACAACTAACGGGTCAATTGAATGGAAACATGCTATAGTTCATATATATGTAAACACGTACTTTCAAAATAATATAAAATATACTTTTAGTGAAGTTATGTAGTCTGTAGTCTAAAATACGCTTGCCCCGTATGGTGCCGATCCAGCCATGCTGGGCTAGTGGATGTAGCTCTAAATGAAACCTGCCGGTTAATAACTGGCTGCCTCAAGCCGACCCCGGTAGGGCTGCTATATCCACTGGCTGGCATCGCACCCCCCAATATCGGAAGATGCGTGGCGTCGTCCGTGGAGAGGGGCAAGTTGGAGTCGGACCAGCGACACCCCCTTAGCGATCACCCTCAAGTGCCACTAAGGCTGAAAAGCCGCAGGAGTTTCTGGGCGTGCGTTGGCCCAATTGTCGGTGACCCCTCTCAAGCCAGAACCGACCACTGGAGAGCACAGGGTTCACTACCAACTCCTTTCGTCCCGCTTTCAGAGGAACTCCCGCCTGGACATGATCGGCCCTGCAACAGATGGAAGTCTCTTTAAACAGACTCCGGACTCGGGTTGGCCGAAGCAAGGAATGCCGGGCCAGATGGGGGTTCTCGGAGGGGGCGGGCCTGCGATGTGAATGTGGAGTTACTCCACAGACAATGGCCCACCTGTTGACATGTGCTAAATGCCCATACACAATGTACACCGCAGGACCTTATGTGCGCCTCCGAGAACGCCATACAGGTGGCAGCACACTGGGAGAAGATAATTTGAGGGCCGAGGCGCCATCGCCACGATAGAAGAAGAAGTCTAAAATATGTAGTTTTCTATAAAATCGAAAGTTCAAATTCAATTCTAACTTAGATTCAGAAGCGACTCTCTGACTCAGACTCTCAGACTCAGGCTCATTCACACTCAGACTCAGACTCGGACTCACTCAGACTCTCAGACTTAGCCTCTAAGACTCAAACTCTCAGACTCAGACTCTCAGAATGAGACTCGGACTCTCTCAGACTCTCAGACTCAGCCTCTCAGACTCAGACTCCCAGACTCAAACTCTCAGGCTCAGACTCTCAGACTTAAACTCTCACACTCAGACCCTCAGACTCAGACTCTCACACTCATACTCTCAGACTCAGACTCTCAGACTCAGACTCTCAGAATCAGACTCTCAGACTCAGACTCTTACTCAAAAGTCACACTTAAAATATTACGTTTGATCATAATTCGTTAAAAGTAGAAACGGAGATATGATTGAAAGTCACAATGACCGACATCCACGCGAGCGGAGCCGCGGACATCAGCTAGTTACTTACATTAGCGTGATTTGGTGTGCCTTGAGAGAATAAAGAGACTATTTTCACTGAAAGTATATTTTATAATATTTTGAAAGTACGTGTTTACATATATATGAACTATAGCATGTTCCCATTCAATTGACCCGTTAGTTGTGGATATATTTTTGCAAGCATTAGTTGATACATTTTATGAGGCGTGTAATGATTACATTTTTATGAAATATTAAGAGTTTACATCATTTTGCTCTTTATTTTGTAAACAAAAATTTGAAGTTAACCCCGGTTACTTGTTTCTGGAGCCCTACCGTGTATACATATTTATAGAGGTGACTGTACAAGCATTAGGCCGTTCGACTGTTGGCGGTCAGGCAGTCTACGGGCCTAGGCCTGGCGGCTGCCCAACCTCCATCACTCAGTGTTAAAAGTTTTTGGTACATAATTTATTTTATGGGTATATATATGTTATTTATATTAAATATTTTATACAGTTTCCGATACTATGACAATACGATAAAATTATGTACCCGACAGTAACAATATATATCTATTTATAGTGATTTTATAACATATTCTGAGTATAGATACATTATACGAAGAAGGAGGTGATATATAACGATTATGTGAAGTAGCATAGAATAGAATAGTATTAGAAGGCAGGTTTTCAGCTTGGTCCAATTTTCACAAGAAAATTGTATCAAGTGCGTTTTTAATTATATAGTGTAGGTTTTTAACGATTGTATAGAAGCTTAAGAATCGAAAATAAGGAAACAAAATTAATAAAGGACACAAATAAACAATAAATATACGTCTACATATACGTTACATAAATATGAAACATGTAATATTTTGGCAATATTTTGAGGCAGTTCTTTCTGTTTGTTAAAGAGGGAGGTCGAGATTCTTGATCTTGATTGAGAGTTTAGAGTGGGCGCAACTTTTATTGAATTTTTATATAACATTATTTCGAATTTATTTTACGTTTTAATTTTTGTTTTATTTGAAGTTAATATCGATATTAAAGCCCGACCAATAAAATAAAAACCTTGTACCGGGGGCGCTATAAACGTCTATGAATATGACAATGAATGAATATGGCTAGTGTACAAATATCTTAGGTTATGAAACTGTTGTAAACAAAGGAGACATACACAAGAGCATGGCATTTATATAATACTAGCTGTTGCGCGCGGCTCCGCCCGCGTGGATGTCAATTATCGATAAAAATAACGTACTTCCATACAAACTGTCATCCCCATTTCTCTCCCTTTAACGCCCTTGTTCGCGATAAAAGGTACCGCCTATTTCCGTTCCCAAACTCTCAAAATCTCTTTATTAAATTTCATCAAGATCGGTTCAGTGGTGCAGGCGTGAAAGCTTAACATACAGACAGATGAGAGTTGCTTTCGCATTTATAATATAAGTATGGATATACCGGGTGTAAGGGGAACGCTCCCGAAGCCGAAAACCCCTAGTAGTACTCCAGGTACATAGCACATTGGCATAAAAATAAAATCGATTTTGCAACAAAAAAAAATCCATTTTTTTTTATTTTGCATTATTTTCTCTTTAACGTGTTAGTAAAACTAAATGAAACGGTGATTTCATAAAAAAAAACACCATTACAAAGAAGCACGCGCTTGGCGCTATTTGTATTTTTTTGTAGTGATGTTCTTTTTATGAAATTACGTTTATTTAGCTTTAATAACGCGATGGAGAATTAGTAATGCAAAATAAAAAATAAAATAAAAAGCAAAAAAAGAATCGAAAAAAAAAAATATTTTGTCCAAATCGATTTTATTTTTATGCCAATGTGCTATGTACCTGGAGTACTACTAGGGGTTTTCGGCTTCGGGAGCGTTCCCCTTACACCCGGTATGTTTTAAAGTAGTCCGGTTAAAATAGAAAATAAACCATTTATTTTCATCTCATCACATTTATTAATCATCAAACTCAAAAAAAATAGAAAATTGGCCAATTTCCAATGCGCGTACTCTATGATGTACCTACCCGTCAAGTTGACAACTATGTTCTGGATGTTATTTAGATCCTTCCGAATTTTTATCCGACAAATACTTACCTAGTTATATTGTAAATATTTTATAATAGTTTTCGGCATTTATATAGCGCAATCAAATTCACAATAATTAATACGCACAATTGACACCACATTGACAGATAATCATAATGACATCTCATAGATTGTTGCCATATGAAGAAATTAGTTCCAATAGTTTTCCGCAATATGGCGAGGTATTTTATTTTATTGGTCGGGCTATATTTTAAAAGTTATTTTATGTTATTATTTATTTACTGTAATGCCTTACCTTATATATTAATTATATAGTCAGCGCATTGCGTAGTTGTTTATTTAATTCGGTGGTCAGAGCATCCTTATGTGTACGCTATGGCTGCTCTGGCCATCGCTTCCCACTTTTGAAGTACCGGGCACGACCTATCGAAGGCATGGTGGTGCTTCATTTTGCCAAACTCACGAGTGCAGTTTATGCAGTGCGGCTCTAGGCCCTTTCTGCAGCATTTGTCAGGCTCCTCATGGCTGTGTGGTTTGCCACATTTCGCACACAGGTCCTGAGTTTCGGGCATCAAGCAAAACCGCTTGGTGTGACCGAAAGCCAAGCACCTGGAGCATTGGATGAGCGGCGTCTGGTCGGCCACCGCGACTCTTTGGAGGTCTATATAAAGGTGTTTTGCCTCCGTCGCTCTCCTCCAAATAACGGGCGAGGTGCTAACCACTACATGATGGAATTGTGAGTGGTGCAATTTCTTTTTAAACTTAATGGCCACTCAGTCGTCCCCGTCGACGAGGCCCCCAACAGGGCCGCATTCTGATTCCGAAGGGCGCGAAGGATTTCATGGTCATCATGAACCTTCAATACGTCCCTCAGAATCAGAAGAGGGTCCCTGTTCCTGATCTCCTCGACGACGAACCGACCTGCGACTCTCTCAAGCCTTGACTTTTTTCCTATCCTCCACGCTTGCACACCCCATTATCACTTTTCTTTCCTTAGCCTTCCTCACTCTCTCTACTTTTATCCAGCCCTCCTTGGCGCCCATGGCCTCCCTGATGCGCCCCAGGACTTCATCCGCCGTATCATTCTCGTCCGTGGAGGAGACGCATACGGAGTGGAGCGTCTGTGGTGGGGGTGTTACTTTAATTCTTTAATTCTTTATTGTACACAAAAAAGTACAGAGATTATACACAAAACATTTCAGATAACATGTACAAAGGCGAGCTTAACTCAAAATGAGTTCTCTACCAGCAAACCTTTGAGTGACAGAGAAGTTATGGTCGTGAAGGGGGATGTGAAGTGTACATAAAGAACAGAAAATATACATATATAAAGGAACATGAATAAGAAAGTGTACCTAAACGGGTACATTATACACAATACACACATACATACTATAATATTTATTCATACATACATACATACATACCACCTAGACAATTATACATACACACATACATATATACAAACTATACACATACATAGACATACATAGACATACATAGACATACATGCATAAATAGATACGTAAATATACAGACTACATTATTGTGATAGGAAATGTTCCCTAGTTCTTCTCCTGAAGATGTCCAGAGTATTACTACTGCGAATGGAGTGAGGTAGTGCGTTCCAAAGACGTACTGCCCGGACCGTGAAGGATCCATCATAGCAGCTGGAACTATGTGCAGGTGTACGAAGCAGAAGAGAGGTAGAAAGACGACAGGGTTTACCCCTGGGTACAAGATACTCAAAGCGTTCCCGCAGATAAGTTGGAGCATTAGGATTATGAAGAATATTATAGAGAAGAGTAAGAATATGAAGGTTACGGCGCTGCCGAATAGGGAGCCAGTTGAGTCTTTTGCGATATTCCGTCACATGGTCGTATTTTCGCAGACCAAAGACAAAGCGGATTCCCAAATTCTGCAGGCGCTCAAGTTTGTTTAGCAGTTCCTCCGATGCATCGAGAAAGCAGACATCAGCATAGTCTAACAGCGAGAGTAGAAGAGATTGTGCAAGAGTAACTTTAGTCTGAAGAGGTAGGAGTGTCTGGAGACGTTTGAGAGATTGAAATGAGCAGTATACTCTCCTACTCACCTCCGCAATGTGAATATCCCAGGCAAGCATGGAGTCTATGTGCACGCCTAAATTTTTTGCACTTTTGGAGTATTCAATGGCTACAGAATCATACGTTACTGGAGGCAGGGAATCATGATTCAGAAGGCGGAGCATGTATCTACCACCAACAATGAGTGCTTGAGATTTTTTTGGGTTAACAAGCAGTCCAAAGGATTGGGCCCAGATATTGATGTTTTCAAGGTCATTGTTGATGGCAGCCACAGCCTCAGTTAGTTCATCAGCTTTAAAATGTCGATATATTTGCAAGTCGTCTGCGTAGAGATGATAATGCGAGGTTAGGACCTTCGTGATGGCGTTTATAAAAACAGAGAAGAGAAGAGGAGAAAGGACACCACCCTGAGGAACACCCGCCACTAAGTCACAACAATCGGAGGAAGCTTCATTCACTCTAACAGATTGTGAGCGTCCTTCGAGATAGGACTTGAACCAAGTAATTGCAGAGGCAGAAACATTTATGGATGAAAGAATACCTAAGAGTATGTCAAAATCAACAGAGTTAAAGGCACTGCTGAAGTCCAATAAGACCAACACTGTTAATTGTTTGTGCTCCATAGCCAATCTAATGTCATCTGTTACTTTCACTAGAGTTGTTACAGTACTATGGCCACGGCGAAAGCCAGATTGGAAAGGACTCAACAGGCCATTAGAGGAGAGATAATACGTCAGTTGATCGTGAACAATACTCTCAAGTACCTTCGACAGGATGGGAAGGATAGAAATGGGGCGGAATTGGGAGTGTGTTGTAGGATTGGGTACTTTGGGCAGAGGTATGATAGAAGCTCTTTTCCACGATGACGGAAAATAGTTAGAGTATAAGGAGTAGTTCATAATGTGGGTGAGGATAGGAAGGATCAGATCTACAATGGGGAGAAGTATTTGAAGTTGAAGGCCATCGTTACCGACCGCCCTAGTAGATATGGATTTTAAATGTTTCTTAACATCCGCTTCTGTTACCGGTTGAAATAAGAAGGGAGCATTTAAAGGTAGTGGAAGAGAAGAGAGAGAATTCAAGGTAGAAGATTTAACATGACTAGGAATAGTAGTTGGAGGGACTGAAAAATGGGCATTTAATCCATTGAGGTCCATATCAGTAAGGTTATCATGGGTGACCTTACCAATCCCCAAGGATTTTAGGAACTGCCACTGTTGAGAAGTGTTAAGGTTTTCAACTGATTTGTGAATATGGTCTCGTCTCGCATCCCTACACAGACGATTGCAACGATTACGCAATTTTTTATAAAAGTTCAACGCCTCTTCAGACGGGCACTTGATATATTCACGCTTGGCCTTATCACGCTTCGTCATAATGTTTTTGATAGATGGAGAAAGCCATGGCGCAGGATGATGTCTAATTCTTACCTTTTAAGAGGCGCATGGTTAGGTTAGGTTAGGTTAGGTGCTTCATCCTCATCCATCGACCACACAGGTCCTCATCGTTTTTCACATTATATACAACATGCTACAATTCACAAACCATCGAATACAGAGTCAGTAGAAACATTTAAGTTGCTGTGAAATCAAGAATTGAACCATTCATAGTAAATATGTACAATTTAGAAAAAATAAAGTAATGAAAATAAAAATATAAATATTTACATACATAATGCGTCGTGAAATTCCTCCGCATCGTCACCGACCGGTAACGTACCGGGCTGGCTGCATTGCCACGTTGAATGGCAATGCTTAACCTTATGTTAGGTTAGGTTAGGTTTTTTTTTTTTTTTTTTTCGTGGTGGAATGCGTTTACGCACTTCGCTCACCCCCCGCGGGGGCAGGGTGCTCGCTTCGTGTGGGACTCCTGGCCGAAGCCAGACTACCCACTAAACCACCACGGTGTTCCTCCTTCGCCCAATCCGAGCCGCGGGATAGAATGCTCACCGCGACTCGGCTAGGAACGCCCGCCCTGTTCGGCGGGCTCGCTTCTCGGGGCCCCACCATCCCGGCCATCGTGCCGATATGGTGGGGCCCGTCCTCCTCTTAAGAATGCGGCCCAGGAACACGTAGGGGCGCATTCCGCCACATTAGCATTGGGGCAGCGGGTCCCCCGATCCACCGCCCGTGGCTCCTCTCAGTTGGGGACGCGGGCAAATTGTGCTCGCCGGCTTCCCCTCGCCGGGGGCCTGCGGGGCGGGAGAGTGCGTCCAGCTCGCTCCCGCTCCCGCAAGGCCTCTCTCTTGGCCGCCATCACCTCGCTAGCATACGAGGCGACGGCGGCCCAACAATGTTCGCTGTCGGCCATAGCCGGAATTATAGCCGACAGCGAGAGGTCCTCACCAACAATGTTCGTGAGGGCCGTCCTTTGTCCGTCCCACGCCTCACACACGGCCAATGTATGGTGTGCCGTGTCAGGGTCGCCGCTGGTGCAGTTTCGGCACCGGGGCTCCGATTCCACCCCCACCACCTCCCACAGGTACTTGGCGAAGCAGCCATGACCCGTGAGAAGTTGAGTGAAGTGATACGTTGGAGCCCCATGACCCCTCTCCACCCACTCACGCAGGACAGGCCGAACGGCCCCCACGAGCAGTGTGCTGCTTCTTGTCGAAGCCAACCTTTCGGCCCATTGCCGGAAGAGATCGTCGCGAGCCGCCTGTCTCCAGCGATCGATCTCCTCCGGAGCCGGCCGACCTCCAGCAACTCGCCGCATCAGGGCGCCCTCCTCGTACACCCTCTTAAGGTTAGGTTAGGTTAGGTTAGGTTTTTTTTTTTTTTTTTTTCTTATTTTTTTTTTTGTTTTTTTTTTTTTTGTTTCGCGCCATTTCCCCCACTGGATTAATCTTGTGGGGTCTTTGTGTGCGGAGTTCAGTTGCAGCTTATTTAGAAAAATAGAATTTTGAGAAGTTTTACATTGTTTATAATTTCAAGGAAAAAGTTAAACTATTATTGAAAAGTTATGCGATTTCACACGGTTTATTGAGCGGCTTATTATATAATAAGCCACAGAATGCCCCGTTTAAAAATATGTATCAGCGCAGATCAATTTACAACGTCGTTAGCATTAGGCCGTTTGGGTGAGGGTGGCCCGGCAGCCGACGGGCCTTGGCCAGACGGTTGCCCAGCCGCCCTCACTCACTGTTAAAATTTTTTGGTACATAATTACATAACTATATTTTATATTTATTTTTATATTTATTTACTTATATATTTAACTATACGGAAAATATTATATATAATGTGATACGATATGGTACAAAAGAAGTGATGTACATTACAGATAGCGATAAAAATTTTAAAGTATACCTTAAGACAGAATTTACGAGAGTATTTGGCGTTTAATGGAGTAGGGTTGAGTTCGGAAGAGTTGGTTGTCAACTTGGTTAAATTTTCACCAGAAAATTGTAGCAAGTGCCTTTTTTAAGATTATCGAGCAAAATTTTCTTACATAATATTAATATATAGAAAACATACTTAATATAAATAGATAAATTGATATATAATTATAAAGTATACGATAGCGATATAAGACATAAGTAGACAGAAGTTTGATATATATACTTTGGCTATGCATGAATATACTATACATATAAGACAGAAAGAGGCGATTTTAGTTTTGGTTAGTATTTAGAGAGTTATTTTAAATTGGCATTATTTGTAACATTTAAAGTGGGTGTAAGTTTTAATTTAATTTTCTGATAATTTTTTGTTCTTATTTAATTTTTGTATGAACTTTTTTACTTGTTATGGATGCCTTGAGTTATATTGTATATAATATAGCCAATTGCATCTATTTAATTTCGGCGGTGGTCAGAGCATCCCTAGGAATAAGCTATGGCTGCTCTGGCCATCGCTTCCCACTTTTGTAGGACTGGGCACGATTTATCAAAGGCGTGATGATGTTTTACTTCGCCATATTCGCGGGTGCAATTTACGCAGTGGGGCTCCAGGTCTTTTCTACTGCATTTTTCGGGCTCGTCCCGTCCATGAGGTTTGCCACATTTTGCGCACAGATCTTGATTTTCTGGCATTAAGCAAAATCTTTTCGTGTGACCAAAAGCCAGGCACCTGGTGCACTGGATGAGTGGCGTCTGGTCTGCCACCGCGACTCTTTGGAGGTCGATATAGAGACGCTTCGCCTCCGTCGCTCTCCTCCAGACAACAGGTGACGTGCTGATCACTTTTCTTAAATTTTATGGTCATGCGGTCGTCCCCGTCGCCGAGGCCCTCGAACAGGGCCCCATTCTGATTCCGAAGGGCGCGAAGTATTTCATGGTCATCATGAACCTTCAATACGTCCCTCAGAATCAGAAGAGGGTCCCTATTCTTGATCTCCTCGATGACGAACCGACCCGCGACTCCCTCGAGCCTTTCCTTTACTTTTCTCCTGTCCTCTACGCTTCTACATCCCATGATGACTTTCCTTTCCTTTGCTTTCCTTACTCTCTCTATCTTGACCCATCCTTCCTTGGCGTCCATGGTTTGCCTGATGTGCTGCAGGACCATGTCGGCAGTGTCGGTCTCGTCCGTGGAAGAGACACACACGGAGTGGAGCGTCTGTGGCGGGAGCGTTGCTTCCCTGCAATGACTGGCAGCCGCCGCACATGCGTATGTGACCCTATCCACGGACTTTTCGACTTTTTCTGCGGTCTCTGCCTGGCTCTGGAGAGCCAGTCTAAGCTCATCTATCTTCCTCCCATTCTCACTGATGAGTCTGGCACTCTCCTCCATTTTTTCCAGAACGCGACTCTCCAGCCCGTCCCGCGGTACCATCACGTCAAGGCTTTGTGTGGGCTCTAGATGTTTAGTCCCGGCCTTGGGCATGCACCCTGTCCGCAAGCCTCTTAGTTCTGCCTCGCTCTCCTTCACGAGTTGGAAAAGGCGCTCTATCTCCCCGATCACTGTGAGCCTAATATCAGTCTTTAAATTCCTCGCGCTGTTAATAGACATTTTGGCCCGGTTATTACATTTTTTAGCCTCGTCCGCTCTGTTCCCCACCGGCATGGGGGCTGTAGCGATCGAGGTTTCGGCCATCGGCGAGGGATGGGAGGGTGAAGCCGACGACTGTCCGGAATTAGGTGACGTTGGGGGCAAATAGGTTGTCCCTTTTTTAGGCTTTTGTGCTAAGGATCCAATCTGAGATTGGATTCTTTCAATGCTCTTCCGGACATTCCCCGACTTACGCTCTCCCACCTCAGACTCGGGGCTACCTTCTAATGTGAAGGTCCTCTGCCTGTTCGGTTCAATGTTGCCCTTTGGCGTGTGAAACATGCTTAAGTTCCTAAAAATCAGTTAATACTGGTGTAAAAGTAAAAATAAAATAAAAGCAAACAAACAAACGTCTATTCAGGTACGTACACAATAAACGATAAAGTTAGCTATCAAGCTTTGTACCTAGGTGCTCTCGCCGCCTCCAATCGGGTTATCCTACCCAAGCTTTGACAGAGTGGGCAGGCGGGACTGGCGTTGTTTAACACGCACCACAAGGCGATAAGATTGTAAGTTTCGCAAATAAAATTATTAGTCACAGGTCATAAATACACATACAAAAAACCATACAAAACAATACAATTGAATTCCGACTTGGAACCCGTTTCAAATACACAGTAATTGTCAAATAATATTTAAAATAAAAGTCAATAAATAGTTACTCAATATGAAATAAAAGTCCAATTATTAATGTGTAAAAATACACAATGTTATCACAGTAAGTTACCTAACTATATAATAGTACGAACCTGTTCGTACGTCACTTACAAACTAATGGTAACCGCGATGATTCGGTTTCGACTAGTGTCGCGCGACCTCGCTTGACCCCCCCGAACCGAGCTGATGTGCCTAGGGCAGAAAATCAGGGTGTTTATGAAAATCGCGTTTTTCACGAAAACTACGGACCCTAGGCGGTCGTGTGAGGTACCTACGGAAAGGCCTCGTCGGCGGCCACACGGTGGTGCAAAAAGCAGTATAGGCTTTCCTGAAAAATTTAGAAAATAACGCCCAAAAACTGAAAAATGAATTAAAAATTTAGAATAAAAAGTTTATTATTGGGCGGACTGTACCACCTAGAAAGTCGGGAACGGTACCGACGGACAGAGGGCGTCCCAGTGGACACGTTCCAATCGCTAGATGCACAGGTTACGACCGATGGTAAACCAAAAACGAGGAGTTAAGTTTTAGTAGGTAGGTTGGCACTTCGCTCCCTCGGGAACACCTTGGAGTATAATCGCCTGAACGGCTCGGCGGTGTAGTTGCCGTCTCCCTTGAGCGTCCCTAGGTGCTAGGCACCCCCTAGACCCTTTAAAAATTCTGAAACTAAAATTAAAATGAAAATTTAATAAACAACCTATGGAATCGACCTAATGATACCAAATACAGATGATGATGTATCCGTATGGTATGTCGGAAGATAGGTAATGTATCCGCGCACTTGATGGTATACGACTAACACCGAGTGTCCGTAGCAAAAAAGCTAATAAAAAATTGTTTAAAGTTAAAAAGTGGCGAAAATCCCTACTCGGCTGGCGAAATATGGTGTTATTATGCACAGGACTCGCCTGATCTTCTCGTGTGTAGTATCAGAAGACGCGCAAAGTCGTCTCACACAATATGGTGTAATTAGAATTTCAGCGGTCGGTACAAAAAGTTTGGCAACAAGCAAACTTGCTGCCAAAAAACGTTCGAAAATCGCTCAAAGTGACGTAAGTAAGGGATTTTCGTGAAAAATCTATGAAAATTGTGAAAATTTATGGTCGCGCTGAATAGTCGGCAGCGTCCCGAATCTAAATATGTATATATTGTATAGGTTTATCAATGCTAATTAGCTATAAAAATTTTACAAAGTTTTAAATGCGGTTGGTTAGGTTAGGTTAGGTTAGGTTAGGTTAGGTTAGGTTAGGTTAGGTTAGGTTAGGTTAGGTTCAGCGGTTCAGACCTTCTGCGAGACGGTTATCTCGCAGAAGGAGGCGGCGGAGAGGGAGAGGGAATGTGACCCCCTTTCCCTCCCACAGCGCCGCAAGAGAACCGGGGCTCGGAGGAGGCGGTACCACCAACTCCTCCCCCCCTAACCGGGCCGGGCAGTAGACGCGGGGGCGTCTGCTGCCCTTACATAGGCCTCGAGGTTGAAGGCGCACGTCGTGTCGCGTGTGCCTTGCCTAGGCGGGTGGCAGAAGGACTCCTCTTCTGCCGCACCAGAGACGGGCCTGCCGTAGATTAGCGGCGGGCGACCCACACGACGATGGCGGAAGATGTTGTTCCCGCCATCGTCGATATGTGGTGACGACGGACACCGTGGTGGTTTAGTGGGTAGTCTGGCCTCCTCCGGAGGCTAGGAGTCCCACACGAAGCCCACCCTCTGCCCCCGTGGGGGGTGAGCGAAGTGCGTAAATGCATTCCACCACGAAAAAAAAAAAAAAAAAAAAAAAAAAAAAAGGTTAGGTTAGGTTAGGTTAGGTTGCTCATTTCAACCGCCTGGTCCCCCGTCTGCTCGGCACGGCCGTCGCCCTTCGGCGGCTGATGCCGAACCTAGGGGGACCCCAGACGAGCAGCCGCCTCCTGTACATGGGAGTGGTGCGGTCGATGGCCCTATACGGGGCCCCCGTGTGGGTCGAAGCCCTGACGGCACACAACATCGCCCTCTTGCGACGTCCGCAGAGGGTGATGGCCGCCGGGGCGATAAGAGGATACCGCACCATCTCATTCGAGGCGGCTTGCGTTATGGCGGGCTCCCCTCCGTGGGAACTGGAGGCCGGTGTCCTCGCGTCAGTGTATCATTGGCGCGAGGAGGCCCGGAGCCGGGGTGAATTCCCGGCACCTTCGGAGGTGGGAGAGCGGAGGCTCCATGTGAGACGGTTCATGCTCCGGGAGTGGGAGCGGCGGCTGGCCAATCCCACGGCCGGCAGCAGGACCGTCGAGGCGATCCGTCCGGTCCTCAGAGACTGGATGGACAGATCGCGGGGGTCGGTAACGTTCCGCATGGCGCAGGTCCTTTCGGGGCATGGATGCTTCGGAAGCTACCTGTGCCGGGTGGGACGAGAGCCGACCAGTGGGTGCCACCACTGTGGCGGCGTTGATGACACGGCGCAGCACACCCTAGAGGAGTGCCCCGCGTGGGCTGGGGAGTGCCGTGCTCTCATCGCCGAAGTGGGGACGGACCTCTCGCTGCCGGCCGTAGTTCTGTCTATGGTCGACGGCGGCGATGAGGCGTGGGCAGCGGTTCAGACCTTCTGCGAGACGGTTATCTCGCGGAAGGAGGCGGCGGAGAGGGAGAGGGAATGTGACCCCCTTTCCCTCCCACAGCGCCGCAAGAGAACCGGGGCTCGGAGGAGGCGGTACCACCAACTCCTCCCCCCCTAACCGGGCCGGGCAGTAGACGCGGGGGCGTCTGCTGCCCTTACATAGGCCTCGAGGTTGAAGGCGCACGTCGTGTCGCGTGTGCCTTGCCTAGGCGGGCGGCAGAAGGACTCCTCTTCTGCCGCACCAGAGACGGGCCTGCCGCCGAACAGTGGCAGGCGACCCACACGACGATGGCGGAAGATGTTGTTCCCGCCATCGTCGATATGTGGTGAAGACGGACACCGTGGTGGTTTAGTGGGTAGTCTGGCCTCCCTCAGAGGCTAGGAGTCCCACACGAAGCCCACCCCCTGCCCCCGCGGGGGGTGAGCGAAGTGCCGAAACGCATCCACCACGAAAAAAAAAAAAAAAAAAAAAAAAAAAAAAAAAAAAAAAAGGTTAGGTTAGGTTAGGTTAGGTTAGGTTAGGTTCAGTAGGTCCCTCCCCTCCGTGGGAGCTGGAGGCCGGTGTCCTCGCGTCAGTGTATCATTGGCGCGAGGAGGCCCGGAGCCGGGGTGAATTCCCGGCACCTTCGGAGGTGGGAGAGCGGAGGCTCCATGTGAGACGGTTCATGCTCCGGGAGTGGGAGCGGCGGCTGGCCAATCCCACGGCCGGCAGCAGGACCGTCGAGGCGATCCGTCCGGTCCTCAGAGACTGGATGGACAGATCGCGGGGGTCGGTAACGTTCCGCATGGCGCAGGTCCTTTCGGGGCATGGATGCTTCGGAAGCTACCTGTGCCGGGTGGGACGAGAGCCGACCAGTGGGTGCCATCACTGTGGCGGCGTTGATGACACGGCGCAGCACACCCTAGAGGAGTGCCCCGCGTGGGCTGGGGAGCGCCGTGCTCTCATCGCCGAAGTGGGGACGGACCTCTCGCTGCCGGCCGTAGTTCTGTCTATGGTCGACGGCGGCGATGAGGCGTGGGCAGCGGTTCAGACCTTCTGCGAGACGGTTATCTCGCAGAAGGAGGCGGCGGAGAGGGAAAGGGAATGTGACCCCCTTTCCCTCCCACAGCGCCGCAAGA
The DNA here is from genome assembly GCA_914829495.1 of Eilema sororculum. Taxonomy (NCBI): domain Eukaryota; kingdom Metazoa; phylum Arthropoda; class Insecta; order Lepidoptera; family Erebidae; genus Eilema; species Eilema sororculum. Next base: position 40,001 of record OU618555.1, on the reverse strand, counting down.
GAACCGGGGCTCGGAGGAGGCGGTACCACCAACTCCTCCCCCCCTAACCGGGCCGGGCAGTAGACGCGGGGGCGTCTGCTGCCCTTACATAGGCCTCGAGGTTGAAGGCGCACGTCGTGTCGCGTGTGCCTTGCCTAGGCGGGTGGCAGAAGGACTCCTCTTCTGCCGCACCAGAGACGGGCCTGCCGCCGAAAAGTGGCAGGCGACCCACACGACGATGGCGGAAGATGTTGTTCCCGCCATCGTCGATATGTGGTGAAGACGGACACCGTGGTGGTTTAGTGGGTAGTCTGGCCTCCCTCAGAGGCTAGGAGTCCCACACGAAGCCCACCCCCTGCCCCCGCGGGGGGTGAGCGAAGTGCCTAAACGCATTCCACCACGAAAAAAAAAAAAAAAAAAAAAAGGTTCAGTAGGTCCATTGGCAAAATACTGCAGGGGAACGTGAACCACTCGGCCGACGCACAGGACTTACTGTGCCAGTCTGTGGCCGAGTGGAGCATTGACTTGGCAGTGATCGCGGAGCCATACATTGTCCCCCCATCCTCCAATTGGGTCGGGGCAACTGACGGCTTTGCCGCGATCGCAGTGGCTGGTGCAAGCCCCCCTCTTATAGCAGTCGAGAGAGGGGAAGGATACGTGGCAGCACGCTGGGGAGGAGTAGTTGTGGTGTCAACATACTTCTCCCCAAACCGCAGTAGGGCTGAACTCGAGCGGTTCCTGGCTGCGGTGGAAGGGATAGTCCGCCGAGCGGCCCCCCATCCTGTGCTAGTAGCGGGAGACTTAAACTGCAAGGCACAGGCATGGGGGTGCCCCCACACGGATGTTTGGGGTGGTGTACTCGAGTCTTGGGTTCTGTCCCTGGGGCTCGAGGTCCTCAACAAAGGCACCACTCCGACCTGCGTCCGGGACCAAGGCACGTCTAGAGTGGACGTGTCCTTCGCCACCCCATCGCTCGCAGCTTGAATCCAGGACTGGCGAGTGATGGAGAATACGACGACACTATCGGACCACTTATATGTCCGATACGATGTCTCCACAGCATCACCCGGGGCCCCTTTACACCTGGGCACCATGACTTCGGCATTCCCAAGGTGGTCGTTGGCTCGCCTCCGTACCGACGTTGCAGGGGAGGCAGCAATGGTGCGGGCCTGGGCCGAAGTGCCCGACAACATCGCGGGTGATGCTGACGGCATGGCGGACCTTTTTGCGGACGACATGAAGGTTGTCTGCGACGCCGCCATGCCGAGGGCGCAGGTCAGCCCCCGAAGAAAGGGGCAGGTATACTGGTGGTCGCAGGATCTGGCCGATCTGCGAACAGCCAGTATGAGGGCCAGGCGTGCCTACCAGCGGTGCCGTAGGCGCGCCATAAGAGCACCCGATGAGGAGGAGGATCTCCACCGGGTGTACACGGAGACTAACAAGGCTCTGAGGATTGCCATCCGCAGAGCCAAAGCTACCGCTTGGGAGGAGTTCCTGGGGATACTCGACAGGGATCCCTGGGGAAGACCGTACAGGGTGGTTAGGGCGAAATTTTCTCCCTCCCCCCCAACGTCCAGCTTGGAGCCCGGCCTGCTGCGGGAGGTTCTGGGAACGCTCTTCCCGAGTCCTGGACCTTTTGCAGCCCCAGTGATGGCAGCCTCCAGCGACACCATGGAGGTGTGGGCCGATGGTCCCCCTGTTACAGACGGGGAGTGGGCCACGCTGCGTGAAAGGCTCCGACGCAAAAATAAAGCGCTGGGGCCTGATGGCTGCCCAGCCAAGGTCCTGGCGGTAGCAGCTGATGCCCTGGAAGATAGGTTCCGTGCGGTGATGGACACCTGCATCGCGACGGTCCGCTTTCCGGGGCGATGGAAGGTGGGGCGTCTCTGTCTACTCCGAAAAGAGAGTCGGCCGGCGGATTCGCCGTCCGGCTATCGGCCGGTGGTCCTGCTCGATGAAGTGGCGAAGGCTTTCGAGAAAATTCTCGCCTCCCGCATCATTGAGCACTTAGAGGACGAAGGACCGGATCTGGCCGAGTGCCAGTACGGTTTCCGCACCGGCCGCTCCACGATGGATGCGGTCAAACACCTCAAAGGGTGGACTGACGAGGCCAATGCTCGGGGGGAGGGGGTGATCGCGGTGTCTTTGGACATCGCGAACGCCTTCAACTCTCTCCCTCATGAATGCATAGAGGAGGCACTTAAATTCCACCAAGTGCCCCTCTACCTCCGCGCTCTCGTCAGGGACTACCTTCGTGGGAGGGCAGTCCTATATGAGGACTCGGAGGGCCGCGTCCAGTCGTGGAGAATGTCGGCAGGGGTGCCCCAGGGTTCCGTACTTGGCCCTCTTTTATGGAACCTGGGGTACAACTGGGTTCTGCGCGGGATGCTGCTGCCGCGAATGTGCGTCGTCTGCTTTGCTGACGATACGCTGGTCGCGGCAGTGGCAAAAGACTGGGAGGAGGCGGTTCACCTCGCGTCGGTCGGCACATCGCTGGTAGTCCGACGTATCCGCCTCCTGGGCCTGGAAGTGGCTCTCACCAAAACGAGAGCCATATCTTTTCATGCCCCCCGTCGCAGAACTCCATCGGGGCTCCGCGTTCGAGTCGAAGGGGTCCGGATTCCCGTCGAGATGTACATAAAGTACCTCGGCCTGACTCTGGACCCCAGGTGGAGTTTCGAGGAGCATTTCAAGCTCCTCGCTCCAAGACTGTGCGCAGCTGCAGCTGCACTCGCACGCCTTCTCCCAAATGTGGGAGGGCCGAACGTTTCGTGCCGTCGGCTGTATCACGGGGTGATACGGTCGATGGCGCTTTACGGGGCCCCGATACGGGCAGAGCGCCTTAACCGGCAGACGAGGGCCCTCCTGCGCAAACCGCAGAGGACTATCGCGGCCCGGGCTGTGCGGGCATATCGCACAGTCAGCCACGGGGCAGCCTGCGTGTTAGCTGGTACGACCCCGTGGGATGTCGATGCACTTGTCCTGGCACAGGTGTATAGGCATCGGGCCGAAGCGAGAACGCGAGGGGAGAGACCCGACCTCGAGGAGGTGGAGCAAGTGCGCTCCCTTGCGCAGGAGGAAGCCCTAAGACAGTGGGCCGAGGCGCTCGCCAACCCTGCCGCCGGCCGTCGGACGATCGAAGCGATCCGTCCAGTGCTCAAGGAGTGGATGGGACGCCCCTGGGGCAGCCTCTCTTTCCGACTGGTGCAGGTTTTGACTGGACATGGTTGTTTCGGTCACTACCTGCACCACGTCGCCCGCAGGGAGGAGACGCCAAAGTGTCACCACTGTGGTGACCCTGATGATACGGCCGAACACACGCTAGAAGTGTGCCCGGCCTGGAGACTTGAGCGCCACGAACTAACGGTGGCGCTCGGCAGAGGAAACCTCGCGCTGCCAAGTATAGTACAAGCTATGCTTGGTAGCGCGGAAGAATGGGACGCAGTCGCTTCCTTCTGTGAGTCGGTAGTACTACAGAAGGAGGCAGCGGAGAGGGAGCGGGAGGAGGATGCTCTAGCCGCTCCTCTCCGGCGCAGACGGATGGGCAGGAGAAGGCGGGCGGCAATGGCTGCCAGTCTTCGCCTGCCCACAGGAGGACTGCCTGCTTTCGGTGGCACCGACGCAGGCATTGCACAAGTCCCCACGTCTGGGGATTACTCGGGCAGTCCAGAGTAATCTCCCAATGGCGCGGCAGCCCGACACCTAAGTCGGGTGGCCCGGTGGTGATTTGGTGAGTTGCATCAGTAGATCCCAAATCGCCGCCATAAGGGCAAGAATGGACGCCGAGGAGTTTTAGTGGGTATTCCCAGAGCCACTACGATCAGGCACTGGGCGACCCCCACACGCCCCCACTACCTAGCCAGTAGTGGACAGTCTGTAAGCGGATCTCTCCTCGTTAAAAAAAAAAAAAAAAAAGGTTAGGTTAGGTTAGGTTCGAATAACGATGCTGGGACTCGAGGTGGCGCTCAACAAGTCGGAGGCCATTTGTTTCCATGGCCCTCGGCGTGCGCCACCGGCGGACTCCCACATCGTAGTGAGTGGCACCCGGATCGAGGTCAAGTCTGAAATGAGGTACCTTGGGCTTGTCCTCGATCCACGATGGAGCTTCCGCGCTCATTTCAACCGCCTGGTCCCCCGTCTGCTCGGCACGGCCGTCGCCCTTCGGCGGCTGATGCCGAACCTAGGGGGACCCCAGACGAGCAGCCGCCTCCTGTACATGGGAGTGGTGCGGTCGATGGCCCTATACGGGGCCCCCGTGTGGGTCGAAGCCCTGACGGCACACAACATCGCCCTCTTGCGACGTCCGCAGAGGGTGATGGCCGCCGGGGCGATAAGAGGATACCGCACCATCTCATTCGAGGCGGCTTGCGTTATGGCGGGCTCCCCTCCGTGGGAGCTGGAGGCCGGTGTCCTCGCGTCAGTGTATCATTGGCGCGAGGAGGCCCGGAGCCGGGGTGAATTCCCGGCACCTTCGGAGGTGGGAGAGCGGAGGCTCCATGTGAGACGGTTCATGCTCCGGGAGTGGGAGCGGCGGCTGGCCAATCCCACGGCTGGCAGCAGGACCGTCGAGGCGATCCGTCCGGTCCTCAGAGACTGGATGGACAGATCGCGGGGGTCGGTAACGTCCTTTCGGGGCATGGATGCTTCGGAAGCTACCTGTGCCGGGTGGGACGAGAGCCGACCAGTGGGTGCCACCACTGTGGTGGCGTTGATGACACGGCGCAGCACACCCTAGAGGAGTGCCCCGCGTGGGCTGGGGAGCGCCGTGCTCTCATCGCCGAAGTGGGGACGGACCTCTCGCTGCCGGCCGTAGTTCTGTCTATGGTCGACGGCGGCGATGAGGCGTGGGCAGCGGTTCAGACCTTCTGCGAGACGGTTATCTCGCGGAAGGAGGCGGCGGAGAGGGAGAGGGAATGTGACCCCCTTTCCCTCCCACAGCGCCGCAAGAGAACCGGGGCTCGGAGGAGGCGGTACCACCAACTCCTCCCCCCCTAACCGGGCCGGGCAGTAGACGCGGGGGCGTCTGCTGCCCTTACATAGGCCTCGAGGTTGAAGGCGCACGTCGTGTCGCGTGTGCCTTGCCTAGGCGGGTGGCAGAAGGACTCCTCTTCTGCCGCACCAGAGACGGGCCTGCCGCCGAACACACGACGATGGCGGAAGATGTTGTTCCCGCCATCGTCGATATGTGGTGAAGACGGACACCGTGGTGGTTTAGTGGGTAGTCTGGCCTCCCTCAGAGGCTAGGAGTCCCACACGAAGCCCACCCCCTGCCCCCGCGGGGGGTGAGCGAAGTGCCTAAACGCATTCCACCACGAAAAAAAAAAAAAAAAAAAAAAAAAATGTTTGGGTTGGGTTTTTTTTTTTTTTTTTTAAAGTTCTCGCTCTTTCCCCCACTGGATTGATCTTCTGGGGTCTTTGTTGGCGGGTTCAATTTCACACTAATTTAGAAAAGTAGAATTTAGAGACAATTACCAAAAGTTATAATTTCGTGAAAAATATACTATTATTGGGGTTTTTACTATTTGTCGCGGTTTATTGTGCGGCTTATTATATAATAAGCCACAGAATGCCCGGTTTAAAATTTTTAATCAGTTTTAATACAAGCATTATGCCGTTCGACTGTTGGTGGCCAGGCAGTCTACGGGCCTAGGCCTGGCGGCTGCCCAGCCTCCATCACTCAGTGTTAAAAGTTTTTGGTACATAATTTATTTTATGGGTATATATATGTTATTTATATTAAATATTTTTATACAGTTTCCGATACTATGACAATACGATAAAATTATGTACCCGACAGTAACAATATATATATATTTATAGTGGATTTTATAACATATTCTGAGTATAGATACATTATACGAAGAAGGAGGTGATATATAACGATTATGTGAAGTAGCATAGAATAGAATAGTATTAGAAGGCAGGTTTTCAGCTTGGTCCAATTTTCACAAGAAAATTTTATCAAGTGCGTTTTTAATTATATAGAATAGTGTAGGTTTTTAACGATTGTATAGAAGCTTAAGAATCGAAAATAAGGAAACAAAGTTAATAAAGGACACAAATAAACAATAAATATACGTCTACATATACGTTACATAAATATGAAACATGTAATATTTTGGCAATATTTTGAGGCAGTTCTTTCTGTTTGTTAAAGAGGGAGGTCGAGATTCTTGATCTTGATTGAGAGTTTAGAGTGGGCGCAATTATTATTGAATTTTGATATAAGATTATTTCGAATTTATTTTACGTTTTAATTTTTTGTTTTATTTGAAGTTAATATCGATATTATTTTAAAAGTTATTTTATGTTATTATTTATTTACTGTAATGCCTTACCTTATATATTAATTATATAGTCAGCGCATTGCGTAGTTGTTTATTCAATTCGGTGGTCAGAGCATCTCTAGGTGTACGCTATGGCTGCTCTGGCCATCGCTTCCCACTTTTGAAGTACCGGGCACGACCTATCGAAGGCATGGTGGTGCTTCATTTCGCCAAACTCACGAGTGCAGTTTATGCAGTGCGGCTCTAGGCCCTTTCTGCAGCATTTGTCAGGCTCCTCATGGCTGTGTGGTTTGCCACATTTCGCACACAGGTCCTGAGTTTCGGGCATCAAGCAAAACCGCTTGGTGTGACCGAAAGCCAAGCACCTGGTGCATTGGATGAGCGGCGTCTGGTCGGCCACCGCGACTCTTTGGAGGTCTATATAAAGGTGTTTTGCCTCCGTCGCTCTCCTCCAAATAACGGGCGAGGTGCTAACCACTACATGATGGAATTGTGAGTGGCGCGATTTCTTTTTAAACTTAATGGCCACTCGGTCGTCCCCGTCGACGAGGCCCCCGAACAGGGCCGCATTCTGATTCCGAAGGGCGCGAAGGATTTCATGGTCATCATGAACCTTCAACACGTCCCTCAGAATCAGAAGAGGGTCCCTGTTCCTGATCTCCTCGACGACGAACCGACCTGCGACTCTCTCAAGCCTTTCTTTCACTTTTTTCCTATCCTCCACGCTTGCACACCCCATTATCACTTTTCTTTCCTTAGCCTTCCTCACTCTCTCTACTTTTATCCAGCCCTCCTTGGCGCCCATGGCCTCCCTGATGCGCCCCAGGACTTCATCCGCCGTATCATTCTCGTCCGTGGAGGAGACGCATACGGAGTGGAGCGTCTGTGGTGGGGGTGTTACTTCCCGGCAGTAGTTAGCAGCCGCTGCTACACTCGCGTATGTCTCCTTCCCTTCCCTCTCCCTTTCTTTCTCCCTTTCATCCCGTTTCTCCATTCTCTCCCTTAATTCACTCATCACTCTCCCATTCTCTCTTATTAATCTTTCGTTCTCCTCTAATTTCCTAATTATCACGTCACTCGTACCCCTATTACCGGGTGAGCACGGGGCGGGGGCTGGCGCGGCGGGTGACTCCGTCTCCGCCCCGTCCCGCCTGGTCCTTACCAGTCCCCGTGTCGGACCGGAACGCCTTTATGTGCCGCTCCAGCGCGGCAACCATGTCCTCTATTTTATGTTTAATCTCGGATTTGAGATTTCGAGAGATCCCTACTTGTGCCTTGATTATACGACAGCACCCTAACATTTAAATCTTGCTCGTATATATGAAAATCGCGGTTTTCACGAAAACTACGGACCCTAGGCGGTCGTGTGAGGTACCTACGGAAAGGCCTCGTCGGCGGCCACACGGTGGTGCAAAAAGCAGTATAGGCTTTCCTGAAAAATTTTGAAAATAGCGCCCAAAAACCGAAAATTGAATTAAAAATTTAGACTAAAAAGTTTATTATTGGGCGAACTGTACCACCTAGAAAGTCGGGAACGGTACCGACGGACAGAGGGCGTCCCAGTGGACACGTTCCAATCGCTAGATGCACAGGTTACGACTGATGGTAAACCAAAATTGAGGAGTTAAGTTTTAGTAGGTAGGTACTAAGTTGACACTTCGCTCCCTCGGGAACACCTTGGAGTATAATCGCCTGAACGGCTCGGCGGTGTAGTTGCCGTCTCCCTTGAGCGTCCCTAGGTGCTAGGCACCCCCTAGACCCTTTAAAAATTCGGAAACTAAAATTAAAATGAAAATTTAATAAACAACCTATGGAATCGACCTAATGATACCAAATACAGATGATGATGTATCCGTGTGGTATGTCGGAAGATAGGTAATGTATCCGCGCACTTGATGGTATACGACTAACACCGAGTGTCCGTAGCAAAAAAGCTAATAAAAAATTGTTTAAAGTTAAAAAGTGGCGAAAATCCCTACTCGGCTGGCGAAATATGGTGTTATTATGCACAGGACTCGCCTGATCTTCTCGTGTGTAGTATCAGAAGACGCGCAAAGTCGTCTCACACAATATGGTTTAATTAGAATTTCAGCGGTCGGTACAAAAAGTTTGGCAACAAGCAAACTTGCTGCCAAAAAACGTTCGAAAATCGCTCAAAGTGACGTAAGTAAGGGATTTTCGTGAAAAATCTATGAAAATTGTGAAAATTTATGGTCGCGCTGAATAGCCGGCAGCGTCCCGAATCTAAATATGTATATATTGTATAGGTTTATCAATGCTAATTAGCTATAAAAATTTTACAAAGTTTTAAATGCGGTTAATTATTATTACTTATGTTGCCTTAAGGTAGACTTTGGTACCTATAGCCTGCACTGAATCGCGAATAACTCAAAAACTATAAGTCCTAGAGAGTCGCACGTGGTACCGGCAGAAAGGTCTCGGCGAGCTCCTTAAGGGTGTGCAATGAAAATTTGGAAAAGTTGTATAGGGAAAAAGTTGGTTTTTCCCTAGAAAAGTGAAAATTTATGAAAATCGCGTTTTTCACGAAAACTACGGACCCTAGGCGGTCGTGTGAGGTACCTACGGAAAGGCCTCGTCGGCGGCCACACGGTGGTGCAAAAAGCAGTATAGGCTTTCCTGAAAAATTTTGAAAATAGCGCCCAAAAACCGAAAATTGAATTAAAAATTTAGACTAAAAAGTTTATTATTGGGCGAACTGTACCACCTAGAAAGTCGGGAACGGTACCGACGGACAGAGGGCGTCCCAGTGGACACGTTCCAATCGCTAGATGCACAGGTTACGACTGATGGTAAACCAAAATCGAGGAGTTAAGTTTTAGTAGGTAGGTACTAAGTTGACACTTCGCTCCCTCGGGAACACCTTGGAGTATAATCGCCTGAACGGCTCGGCGGTGTAGTTGCCGTCTCCCTTGAGCGTCCCTAGGTGCTAGGCACCCCCTAGACCCTTTAAAAATTCGGAAACTAAAATTAAAATGAAAATTTAATAAACAACCTATGGAATCGACCTAATGATACCAAATACAGATGATGATGTATCCGTGTGGTATGTCGGAAGATAGGTAATGTATCCGCGCACTTGATGGTATACGACTAACACCGAGTGTCCGTAGCAAAAAAGCTAATAAAAAATTGTTTAAAGTTAAAAAGTGGCGAAAATCCCTACTCGGCTGGCGAAATATGGTGTTATTATGCACAGGACTCGCCTGATCTTCTCGTGTGTAGTATCAGAAGACGCGCAAAGTCGTCTCACACAATATGGTGTAATTAGAATTTCAGCGGTCGGTACAAAAAGTTTGGCAACAAGCAAACTTGCTGCCAAAAAACGTTCGAAAATCGCTCAAAGTGACGTAAGTAAGGGATTTTCGTGAAAAATCTATGAAAATTGTGAAAATTTATGGTCGCGCTGAATAGCCGGCAGCGTCCCGAATCTAAATATGTATATATTGTATAGGTTTATCAATGCTAATTAGCTATAAAAATTTTACAAAGTTTTAAATGCGGTTAATTATTATTACTTATGTTGCCTTAAGGTAGACTTTGGTACCTATAGCCTGCACTGAATCGCGAATAACTCAAAAACTATAAGTCCTAGAGAGTCGCACGTGGTACCGGCAGAAAGGTCTCGGTGAGCTCCTTAAGGGTGTGCAATGAAAATTTGGAAAAGTTGTATAGGGAAAAAGTTGGTTTTTCCCTAGAAAAGTGAAAATTTATGAAAATCGCGGTTTTCACGAAAACTACGGACCCTAGGCGGTCGTGTGAGGTACCTACGGAAAGGCCTCGTCGGTGGCCACACGGTGGTGCAAAAAGCAGTATAGGCTTTCCTGAAAAATTTTGAAAATAGCGCCCAAAAACCGAAAATTGAATTAAAAATTTAGACTAAAAAGTTTATTATTGGGCGAACTGTACCACCTAGAAAGTCGGGAACGGTACCGACGGACAGAGGGCGTCCCAGTGGACACGTTCCAATCGCTAGATGCACAGGTTACGACTGATGGTAAACCAAAATCGAGGAGTTAAGTTTTAGTAGGTAGGTACTAAGTTGACACTTCGCTCCCTCGGGAACACCTTGGAGTATAATCGCCTGAACGGCTCGGCGGTGTAGTTGCCGTCTCCCTTGAGCGTCCCTAGGTGCTAGGCACCCCCTAGACCCTTTAAAAATTCGGAAACTAAAATTAAAATGAAAATTTAATAAACAACCTATGGAACCGACCTTTTTTTTTTTTTTTTTTTTTTCGTGCGGAAATCCCCTCGGATACCCCCCCTGCCGGAGCCGGAAGGGGAGGTTATGTCGGACTCGAACCGACTAAAACCGCACGCCGACTGTGGGTCTTGGTGCTAGGCCGGAGGTGAGGTTGTCATAGACATATCCCTCGCACCCCGGCTGACCCAGGGCCATCTCTTACGGTCTGGCCCTCCTCAGGAGGGGGGACAACGGTGTCCCTAACTCGCCCCCGGAATGGGGAGGCGCGCTATCTAGCGCGCCGCCGCCGTGGCCTGCTTCTGCTGGGGTGACAGGCGGCTCCACCCGTCACCCCCAGGCCCGCGCTCATGGGGGACGGAGGTCAGTCAGTGCCCTCCGACGCCCGAGTTGCCTGCGCGCGCGGGCGGCGCGATCCGCGAGTCTTTCTCGCTCGCGCCGCCTCTCCCGCTCCGCCGTCTCCTTCACGACCATTACCTGCTCGCTGAAGGAGACGAGTCGTCCAGGCCCGAAATACGCAGTTCTGCGCACTTGATGGGCCTGGACACCCGGACGTCGGCTGCGTCCAGCGTCTCCCTTAGCTGAGCCGCTATGGCATCAGCCTGGGGACCGCTGGAGGCGCCAGGGACCTGGATGAGGCGGGCCCCCGTCCGAGTCTCCGTGACTCGGAGGGGCTTCGCCAGCTTAAGAGACCTCATATCTATGAGGCCTCTGGCCCGCCTCACCAGGTCGGGGTATTGCACGCCCCTCTCCGCGGCCTCCGGCGTCATCGTCAAGACGACAGCCGTGGTGCGGGGGATGCGCAGCCTTCCCGGCGCTCCCTTCGCGGCAGCCTCGGCCTTCTTGGCCTTTTTTGCTGCTTTTCGCTTGGCGTTCCGCTTCCTCCTCGACTCTCCGACCACCTCCCAGCCCCCTACCGGTGCGGAGCTTGTGGAGGCGGTCGGGGCCGGAGCCGACTTCGAGGCTGGAGCCAGGGCTTGGGCTGAGGCTGGGGCAGAGGACGTCTTCCCCTTGCCCTTCCCCTTTCCCTTGCCCTTGGTAGCGGCCGGAGCAAATGGCTCAGCGGATGGACTGCTGGCCGACTCCTGTGGGGTCCCCGTCGCTACCAGGCGGCCCCTTTTGAGTGCTCCGGCATACCCACTCCCAGTCGGGGTCGCCAGGGGCGGACGGCGGATGGAGTCCATCACGGCTTCCAAGCAGCGCCGTGTGTGCTCCTCGTGGGCCGCCTGCCGCGCTTCCTGCGCAGCCTGAGCCGCCTCCATCCGCTTTTCCATGGCGGCCAAAGTCGCCATGCAGGCCGCCAACGGGTCCGCGGGCCGGGCCGGTACCAGCACCGGTGACTGTGGCCGGACAGGCGCCGGCGGTGGCGACTCCGGCCGCACCGGTGCCTCCAGCCGCAGCGGCGACCTCGACCGCACCGGTGACCGCGCCGGCGAAGCCGGCCGGGCCGACGGTTTCGGCGCTGCCGGCTGCGCGACCGGCTTCCGCCGCGCCGACCGCGTGACGCGCCCCTCCGGCAGCCCGGCAACGACCTTCTGAAGATCGGCAAAGTCAGCTGCCATTTTGCCCATCTCCTTCCTGTATTCGGCCGCCTGCCGCTCCGAGGCCTCGATGAGCTCGACCTGCCGTCTGCCTAGCTGAGCCCGCTCGTTCCGCGAGTCAGCCAGCTCCGCTCTGAGCAGGCCGAACTCCTCAACAAGGCGCGTCGTCGCCCGTCGCAGCCGGACTTCCTCCGGCCCCATAGACCCAGCACGGGTCCCTATTACGTCCTCCAGGGCCTGCAGTACCTCCCTAGACGTAGGGTCGGTACGCGGCATGGGCGTGGGCGCCGCCGAGGTGGAGGGACTCGGCGGCGCCGCAGAATCTCTCAGGTCCGGGACCCGAGAGGAGGGCGTTTGGGGGATGGGCCTCTTGCCACCTCGCGTCTTCCCCCGGCCGACCATCGCAACCTTGGGCGGAGGGGAATCCTCGCTGCCCTGGTTGTCCTCGTTGGAGGACGAGTCGCTCAAGGTGACGGCTGCGTCCGACTCAGTCCTCCGTGGAGGAGGAGCAGCCTTCTTGCCGCCGTTCCTCCTCCGTGCAGATTTTCGGGTCTGCAGACCCACCGGGCTGTTCGCCCTGCTCTTCTCGGTGGCGGTGTCGAAGTTTTCCGACACCGCCGCAGTTGGTGACGCGACCTCCGCGTCGTGGCGCTGCGCGACCTCCGCGCAGTCTGTTTCACTAGGTAGGGGGGGGTTTTTATGGTTAGCAGATTTCATAAATGTTCCCACGAGCATGAGACGAAAGGTTACACTTCCCGGGTGACGCTCTTTCCGAGAAGCGGGGTACATACTGTGGAGGTCCCCTGGTGTCCACAGGTTTTAAACGACTTCGCTGCCGGGTTTTTAAGACTTTTCCTTGTCGCGGGCCGGCCAATTAAGGCAAGCCCCGCGGCCTCCAGGATACCGGCGTACCGAATGTGGCTAGCACTCAGATCGTTGTCGATATCTAGGAGGTTACGCGACGCGGGGGAGCAGCCAACTCTCCCAACACCGACGGTGGCACGAGTGCCTGTCAGCCCCTGCGCGAGCAGTGGGCCGACCCGTCCCTGGATCTCGCGGAACCCTTGCCTCTCCCCTGTCCCCTCTGAGAGCAGAGGGATACTGGGAGCGACTAGCGGGAACCGGATCTCTCTCCGCGGGCCTTGAAGCCCCGCCACACCACGACCCCGTCTGGGTCGGCTAGCCCTCAAAAGGGCTGTTTGAATGGGAGGAATCCTACGGATCCCTTCCCGCGGGCCTTGCAGGCCCGCCATACCACGACCCCCTCTGGGTCAGCTAGCCCTCAAAAGGGCTGTTTGAACGGAAGGAATCCTACGGATCCCTTCCCGCGGGCCTTGCAGGCCCGCCATACCACGACCCCCTCTGGGTCAGCTAGCCCTCAAAAGGGCTGTTTTAATGGAAGGAATCCTACGGATCCCTTCCCGCGGGCCTTGCAGGCCCGCCATCCCACGACCTCCTCGTGCAATGAGGTCGGCCGTTGGGTTATTCGTCAACGGCCAACAGAACTCCTTAGGTGGGAGTCTGTTAGCCGTTGTCCAGGATGCACCAGCCCCTCCGCTTCCGCTCCCCAGAACCGCAGCTATGGAATCGACCTAATGATACCAAATACAGATGATGATGTATCCGTGTGGTATGTCGGAAGATAGGTAATGTATCCGCGCACTTGATGGTATACGACTAACACCGAGTGTCCGTAGCAAAAAAGCTAATAAAAAATCCCTACTCGGCTGGCGAAATATGGTGTTATTATGCACAGGACTCGCCTGATCTTCTCGTGTGTAGTATCAGAAGACGCGCAAAGTCGTCTCACACAATATGGTGTAATTAGAATTTCAGCGGTCGGTACAAAAAGTTTGGCAACAAGCAAACTTGCTGCCAAAAAACGTTCGAAAATCGCTCAAAGTGACGTAAGTAAGGGATTTTCGTGAAAAATCTATGAAAATTGTGAAAATTTATGGTCGCGCTGAATAGCCGGCAGCGTCCCGAATCTAAATATGTATATATTGTATAGGTTTATCAATGCTAATTAGCTATAAAAATTTTACAAAGTTTTAAATGCGGTTAATTATTATTACTTATGTTGCCTTAAGGTAGACTTTGGTACCTATAGCCTGCACTGAATCGCGAATAACTCAAAAACTATAAGTCCTAGAGAGTCGCACGTGGTACCGGCAGAAAGGTCTCGGTGAGCTCCTTAAGGGTGTGCAATGAAAATTTGGAAAAGTTGTATAGGGAAAAAGTTGGTTTTTCCCTAGAAAAGTGAAAATTTATGAAAATCGCGGTTTTCACGAAAACTACGGACCCTAGGCGGTCGTGTGAGGTACCTACGGAAAGGCCTCGTCGGCGGCCACACGGTGGTGCAAAAAGCAGTATAGGCTTTCCTGAAAAATTTTGAAAATAGCGCCCAAAAACCGAAAATTGAATTAAAAATTTAGACTAAAAAGTTTATTATTGGGCGAACTGTACCACCTAGAAAGTCGGGAACGGTACCGACGGACAGAGGGCGTCCCAGTGGACACGTTCCAATCGCTAGATGCACAGGTTACGACTGATGGTAAACCAAAATCGAGGAGTTAAGTTTTAGTAGGTAGGTACTAAGTTGACACTTCGCTCCCTCGGGAACACCTTGGAGTATAATCGCCTGAACGGCTCGGCGGTGTAGTTGCCGTCTCCCTTGAGCGTCCCTAGGTGCTAGGCACCCCCTAGACCCTTTAAAAATTCGAAAACTAAAATTAAAATGAAAATTTAATAAACAACCTATGGAATCGACCTAATGATACCAAATACAGATGATGATGTATCCGTGTGGTATGTCGGAAGATAGGTAATGTATCCGCGCACTTGATGGTATACGACTAACACCGAGTGTCCGTAGCAAAAAAGCTAATAAAAAATTGTTTAAAGTTAAAAAGTGGCGAAAATCCCTACTCGGCTGGCGAAATATGGTGTTATTATGCACAGGACTCGCCTGATCT